>JAULJL010000036.1:2410000-3610000 GCA_030761205.1 Fremontodendron californicum
TGCAATAATTAAAGAAGATAAATCCCGAAAAAATAGCAAATGGACTCCAAAAATTTTGAAAATTTTCAAATATCATCTAAAAATTATTTGGAAGAGATTGGAAAAATAAAGTCTTGATTTGGAGTTCGTTTGCAAAATGGCCAAATCCTGGGTCTCTTATGTAGTAATTCAAGCAGATAAATCCCAAAAAAAAATACCAAATGAGTTCCAAAAATTATGAAAACTTTGAGATCACACTTTTAAATTATTTGGAAGATATTGGTGAAGAAAAATATTGATTTGGAGCTCGTTTAAAAAATGGTAAAATATGAGGGCATGAAAGGGTATTTTTGGAAAAAAAATTCAAATAAATAGCAAACTGACTCGAAATTTTTTGAAAACTTCCAGAATTCAATATTTTATTATTTTGAATGTATTAAAAAAATAAAATTTTAATTTGGAGTCCGTTTTCCATTTATTTGCATCCGGGGGATAAAATGGTCATTTTATCCAAGGAACCGAAAAGGGCTTCTTTTGGCCTTTGAAAAAATGAGACCTGGGCTGGAAAAAAGAGTTCTGGCCTGCCAAGGCCCAAAGGAAGGAGGAAGCTTCTGATTTTTAATCAAAAGGCCAAGAATTAAGAGTTAGTTAGAGATTTTTTTTGATCAAGCCATTGTGATTAAGCCACATAGGCCAATGCATGAAAAGGGAGAGTGTTAACATTATTCTTGAACAGCTGTAATTATGGACAGCTGATACTAAGGGTGATAATTTCATGATTTTTCACCTTGAATTACTAGCCATTGGATGGAAATTGGTTGTGAAAAAAATGACAACATTCTAAGAGAGGAGAGAGGCATGGTTCGGCCAGCTTAAAGGAGTCAGAATTTTCATTTTTTCTTCACTTCACTTCACTTCACTTCATTTTCAGATTTCTTTTTGGTTTTGCTTAGTTTTTTCTCTCCTTGGTTGAAAGGAAAAAGTTTAGAATAGAAAGGAAAGTTTGAAGAGATAAAGCTTGAAATATAACTTCTTAAGGTTGCTTTTAGCACCAACTCTTGCGCTTTCTTGATTTTTCATTCTTGTTTTTGCTATTTTGATTATTATTTGGTGAGTTTTCTTTTTAAATAAGTGTTTTTTTTTTATGTTCTTCTTAAGTTCTTTCTTCATCTCTTTCTTAAATAATTTTTACAAATTTTTTTCCTTATTTTTCTTTAATGGCCAAATGGCCTATTTTTTTTATTTATTTATTATTGTTGCTGTTTTTGCTTTAATTTGTCATGTTATTTATTTTATTTTCTTTAATCTTGATGCTTTAAGTGTTCTTCTACGTCATATACTTGAATCATGTTTTAATTTGGTTGCTTTGTTTGTTGCCATTTATGAGTTAAATATCATGTTCTTGCATTTTTAATTTTCTGTTTTCATAATGTTTAAATTTGTTGATGTTTTATATTAAGTATATAAAGTGTTTGTGAAAATGCTTGTTAGTTTTAATATTTCTACTTTGTGTTTGCATGATTTGAGTGTTATGTTTTAGTTGAGCATGTTAGTATATCAAGTGTTTGTGAAAATGCTTGTTAGTTTTAGTATCTCTACTTTGTGTTTGCATGATTTGAGTGTTATATTTTAGTTGATCATGTTAGTATATCAAGTGTTTTTGAAAATGCCATGCTTGTTTGGAATCTTAGGCCATTCGGCTACCATGTTATTTTGCATTATGTGTTGCATTTTTGCTATGTTAGTTGATATATTTGCATTTGCATGACATTTGATTGAGTATTTAGTTTAAGTATATCAAGTGTTTGTGAAAATGCCATGTTTGTTTGGAACCTTAGGCCATTCGGCTATCATGTTATTTTGCATTATGTGTTGCATTTTTGCTATGTTAGTTGATAGGTTGGCATTTGCATGATATTTAATTGAGTTTTTGGTTTAAGCATGCCTTGTGTTTGTGTTATTGCCATGCATATTTTAGTTGTTAGGTTTGCTTTACTTTTCCATGAATGTCCATGCATTTTAGACCTAGGTTGCATTAAATGCAATGCAAGTTCATTTAGGTCTAGGTAGTGAATATTGATGCCATGCATTTTTTCATGACATTTAGGTTTAAACTCATGCATTTCATGCATCATATTTGCTGTATTTTTTCATGCATTTCATGTTCATGCCACTTGACTAATGACTTAGGCCAATTAATGGTTCAAAGTCATGCTCTCTTGAGCACACTTGTGGAAAATTAAGGTTTGTCAAATTGATTATTCTACCTTTGTGATTTTTTTTTACTTAGCCAATTTTTGTCTAACTTTAAAAAGTCCTAGATACTGTTTATGAGTCATTTTGTGAGTGTTACATATTTTTACTTTGATTTTTAAATGATTTCATCAAAGGCAAAAATGTATTTTGGCAAAACAGTTTTTTCACCAGTACTCGTATTTTCCCGATTTTTTTGGGTATTCATATTTAATCAAAAAATTAAGCTGATTTTTTACCGTGTAGTTTTACATGTCTTGAGTCTCCAGCATTTTTTTTAGAATGTTTTGAATTTTTAAAAATGGGGTGAAAAATCGTGGCTTAAAACTGGACAGTGGAGTCAGAATTGAATTTAAAGAAAAATCATTTTTCTGTTTTGGTTAAGTTACTTAGAGGGGGCTGATTAGGAAGTTTAGCTACTGACTTAGGGTAGTTTCTAAGCCTTTTTAAACTCTAAAAATTATTTTTTAAGTCTCGGGTTAAGGTGGTCAAGTCCGAGATTTTAAACTTAGGAAATTAGAGCCATTTAAAAAAGGGTTTAGCCTAGTTTTTATTTTTAATTTAAGCTTTTCAAAATTGTTTTCAAACAATCACAAAGTGTTTTGGTTTTAGAAAATTTAATTTGACATATTTTCCTAAGGTAGCCGGATATCTTTTTAGATATACAGATTTCCTCAATTAAAGGAAAAAAATATATTTTCATGCATTGCATTTTCCATGTTCATGCATTTTATATAATATTTGATTTTTGCTATGATAATTTCTATGATATTATTATAATTTTGAGTTATGTTATATTGTTTATTATATGATTTGGAATATTTCATGATATCCTATGCTCTTTATTTAGTTATTTTTGTCATATTATTTAGTATATATTATGTTCATGCATTATTATTTTCATGCATATTATATGATAGCATTATTTTATATTTTATGTCATTTAAATTATATACCATATCATTCATATTTGCCATGTCATTTAAATTATTTTACTTAGAATATATCATATGACTTAGGATATTGCATTTCATATAGAATATATTATGTTACCTAGGTCATTTCATTTCATTTAGAATATGTCATATAACTTAGGATATTTCATTTCATTTAGAATATGCTAAGACATTTAAATCATATCATATCATTTAGGGTGCATTATATTATTTAGATTTTGCTATGTCATTTTATTTATGTCATGCATATACATATTCATGTCTTTTAAAATGTTTTCAAAAAGGTAATGATTTTTAATAAAATAAAGATATTCCCGAGTTAAAATAATTCATAAGTTCTCTGCCGGGTTTGCTGGGTAGGATATCATCAATTATCATTAATAACGGAATATCTTCTTTAAAAAGAGAATGATTCGGAATGTTTTCCAAAACTAATAAAAATTTCAATATTTTGCCACGTTTGTTGGAGAATATAGAAAAATTTTGAATTTATAAATTCTGAATCATTTTCAATTAAAAATGGAATTATTTTTCTTTAAATAGGGAATTAACTTGAAATACTAAATTTAAAACCGATTTTTTTACCGAGACATGAGATAACACACGATTAATAAGGTACCGTTTTCTACGGGCGTTCTGGGGGTGCTAATCCTTCCCCGCACGTAACCGAGTCCCGAACCCGTTTATTTGATTTCTTTGGTTTGAAACGCAGACTTGAAATTGGTTTTAAAAAATATTTTAATTATTTTTAAAAATATTTTTATAAAATCGGTTTTAATAGGTGGCCGATCACACCTAGCTAAAAAAGATTGGTGGTGACTCCATGTCTTTTTTTTAAAGGTCATTATCAAAACCTTCATTTTTTAGAGGAATTAAGTCGACTTTTCCTCTCTTTTTTTAATGTCACGCTTAAATAATAATAAAATCTTGCGATGAGACTTGTTATTTTTTAGGTTGGGACAAGTAGGATACTTGGATGGATGATTGATTTAGCCTTGAAGATGGTTGAAAATTGATTATGGATTTTTTATTTTGGTAAAAAAGGAGCAACTTTTATCAACCAAAAGAATACAAATGAATTTTAGCTTTAGCACATTTTAACCATTTATTTAGTCTTTGATGAAATATAATTTTGTAAAAACAATAAATACTAAAAATATCAATTAAATAGATTTTAAAAAATGTATAATTTTTTTTGTGTGTGAATATTGTTTATTAATTTTCCGTTAGCTTGCTTGGCCAAACTATTTTTTTTTTCCTTTACAAAATTATCATATTCTTTTGTTGCATGTAGATTGGCCCTATTAGATAATTAGATACGTGCAATTTAATAATTCACATGTCACATTTTATCATTTAAATACAACCTCGAGATCTCAAATTAAAAAGTTTTAAATTTTAATATGATTTAGATATTCTCTTATTGCATACAATGGAACCTTGTTTAATGGTAAAACAAAGCCCTAATTAATCACCATCCAAGCAAGTGGAAGTGTAAATTAACAATAATCATTTACATAAGATACAATATTTTAACGTAGTTGGGTATTCAACTTACTTACGATGGAACCTTGTTTTGGGAGTTTGTTTTAAGGTGAATTAAACTTTGTAAATAAATGAATATTTAATGATACTTATTCAACGTTTCACTTATTTGTTTTTTTTTTTTTTGGTATCAAAGTGTTGAATGAAACTATGACATCATTGTAGTTTGAAATTTGCATACAATGGAACCTTGTTTAATGGTCAAACAAAGCCCTAATATATATATATATATATATAGTAACGGAATTTATACGGAGACAATAATTTGTGACAGAATTTAAAATTATGATAAATGTTGTTGTGACAAAAACAGTGACGGAATTTCATATACTGTGACAGATTAAGAAAGAATTTAGTGAAGGAAATAGTGACGAAATTTATACAAGACAAAAATTTGTGACAGTATGTTTGTGATAGAACTTAAAATTGTGACAGAATTTAGTGATAGAAATAGTGATGGATTTTAAAATTTTGTGACGGAGTATTGGTGACGGGCGGCTGCATGAGTCAACAAAAAACTGTGACGAAAATTTAAAATTTTGTGACGGAAAAACCGTCACAAATTTAGTGACGGAATCAGTCAACTTTGTGATGGTATTATCAGTGACGGGATATCCGTGTTGGAAACAATCCGTCACTATTTTCGTCACTAAATTTTAACAGTGACGGATTTATAACATTCTGTGACGGATTTTTTCATCACTGCTCAAGCAATTTCTGGTAGTGGGATGAGAATTTTTTTTTTAATCATAAATAATTACAATCACATCAACACATTAACACTCCATTGAATTAGTGAAGCCAAACTACCTGGGGTATGTTGACTCAAAGCTGTTAGCTGTTTGGCAAATCAAGATTACATTATTCCCTAATTATTGAGTATGTCTTTTGATTCTGATTTCTGATTATTAGAACACTAGAAAAGTATATGTCCTTAAAGTTCCCATTAGTTTTGGAATGAATTATTTGAGTTTTGCCAAACATTTAATGCTGAGGCCTTTCTTCCCTTTTGTATGCAGTATGTTAAATTCTTCTGAATGTTGTTGGTAACCTTGTATTATTCATAATTAAAACATTATTGAAGAAATGGAATAAAGAGGAATTTGGTAATATAGATACAAAAATTGAAAATCTGGAAGAGAAAGTATAGTTTTTTTATAAACTGGGTGATATGAAAGAGCTGGAGTTAGAAGAATTAGAAGAAAATAAGATTATGAAGAGGGAGTTACGAGATTCTCTGAAGCAAAAAGAGTCCATGTGGAAGCAAAAGTCTAGAGTCTTATGGCTTAAAGAAGGTGATAGGAATACAAGTTTTTTTCACCATAAGGCGAAAATAAGGGCAAGGAGCAATTTTATATCTGGGTCATTTTTTGATGAATGCCGGATGTCTGATCTGGGTATGGTTAAATCTATCATCTTTGACCACTTTAGTAAGCAATTTTCGAGGGATGGATGGAACAAGGTAGTTATGACTGAGCTACCTTTTAAAAAATTGTCGATAGCTGAAGTTGATTTCTTGGAGTCTCCTTTCTCAATTGAAGAGTTGAAGTCAGTGATATGGGAGGGTGAAGGATCCAAAGCCCTTGGCCCTGATGGATTAAATTTTAATTTCTACAGGAAGGCATGGGAGTTCATCAAAGATGAGATTATGGTGTTTCTGGACGAATTTCATGAAGTGGGAAGATTAGAGAATGGCTTGAACTCATCCTTCTTAACCCTTATTTCGAAGATGCAAAATCCAGAAGAGTTAAACGACTATAGACCAATCAGTTTGATTAACTCTTTTTACAAAATCCTCGCCAAAATCCTTGTAAGGAGACTGAAGATGGTGTTAGAGAATGTAGTTAGTGATTCCCAGTCAGCTTTTATCGCAGGAAGACAGATCTTGGATGGGATTCTCTTAGCAAACAAGTCATTGATTTGATGAAGAAAAGAAGAAGAAGAAGTAAAAAGAGTGTTATTGTAAAACTGAACTTTCAAAAGGCCTATGTTAAACTGGTATTTTCTGGGTTTTGTGTTGGGCATTATGAACTTCGGTTATAGATGGAGAAATTGGATGAAGGAGTGTTTAGCCTCAGCAAGAATATCGGTGCTTGTTAATGGATCTACAACCAAGGAATTTCAAATGCAATAAAGGTTGAGGCAAGGAGATCCGCTATCTCCTTTCTTGTTCATCTTGGTGACGAAAATTATGCACTTACTCCTGGTTAAGGCGGAAGGCCTAAACTTGATCAGTGGGGCTGTTTGTTTTTCAGATTTGGTTTCTATTTCCCATATGCAATTCGCAGATGATACTATTCTTTTCCTTAAAGCAAAGAAGGTAGTAATGGAAAATATTAAGAGGATTCTTAAAGTTTTCGAATTATGTTCGGGGCTAAAAATTAATTTCAATAAATCTTCCCTTATTACAATCGGTAATGTAGAGGATCCAGTGGAGGAGCTAGCTATTTCCTTTTGATGTATAGTGGGTGAGTTACCTTTCAAATACCTTGGTGTGCCTCTTGGGGTTAACCCAAGAAGAATTCAAGCTTGGGAACCAATTAATAATCGAATTCAAGAAAGACTCTCTTGTTGGAAAAGAAAATTTTTATCCTTCGGTGGCAGAGTGACGTTGATCAACTCGGTTCTTTCTAGCCTGCCTCTGTATTATATGTCTATTTTTCATGCTCCGGTGGGGGTTCTAAAGAAGATAGATAAACTCCGCAGTTTTTCTTATGGGGTGGAGATGATAAGAAAAGAAAGATAGCAAAGGAGCAATGGCAGAGGGTTTGTAAACCAAAAAAGTGGGGTGGGCTCGGCATTTGCAATCTGGAAGTAAAAAATAAAGCGCTTCTTGCAAAATGGTGGTGGGAATATGCCACCGAAGAGAAGTCCCTCTGGAGGAGAATTGTGGTAGCAAAATATGGAATGGGGGATCTAGCATAGACTCCAAACGTTAAAAATCAAAAGAAAAAGTCAATTATGTGAAGGGAAGTGATCTCTTGTGGCTCGAGTCAGCCTTTGAATAAATTTGTGGGGCATGAGGGATGTAGGTGGATTGTTGAGAATAGTCAAGACACTGTTCTGGTTGGATCGATGGTGCACCGATAAAACTCTAAAAGAGCTGTTTCCGAGACTCTTTCGGTTGGCTTGTAATAAGAGGGCTAAAGTGTGTGAGTACTCGGCTCATGATAATTTCTGTCACTCTAATTGGAACAGATTCTTTTCAAGAAATTTGATGGAGAGGGAGGAAAATAGGATCAAGGAGCTTGTTGGAATGATTAACAATGTGACTCTGGCGCCTGCAAATAAAGATAGAATTGTCTGGGAATATGATAAACATGGGATGTTCTCGGTTAAAAAACTGTCAAGGTTGTTGGATCAGAATGAAGGGGATGTTTCAAATTTTGAATGGGGAAAATTATGGAATATTAATATTCCTCCAAAAGTCCATTACTTTCTGTGGCTTATTATCCTTAACAGAATCCCAACTAAAATATTTTTGGTGGAAAGAGGTCTGCCTGGTGCAGATTTTTAGCTTGGTGGAATATTAAATGGTGTAGGCCATCTTCACTTTATCAATTTCTGCTATCCTATTATGAGGTGCTCTTTTCTGGTATGTTTAATAGGTGGTGGCTTGTAGCTTGGACTGCGGCCTTGTGGTCTCTTTGGCTGTTCAGGCATGAAAAGGTGTTTGACAGTAAAAGTGTTCCATTAGAGGATGCTATTTTTACTGTTAAATTGAGATCCTTGTGTTGGATGAAAGCTAGAAAGATGAAATATGATATTTTGGAGTCCTAGTGGTGGCATAACCCATTATGTTGTGTTCAATCAGCTATAAAGAAACCTCTGCCTGTGTCTATCAGCTGGTCCGCACCGAATGCTAACTGGTTGAAGTTTAATGTGGATGGATCGGCAAAAGGCACCCCTGGTCCGGCTGGATGTGGAGGGGTTCTACGGGATTCAGGTAGTAACATTGTGGCCGTGTTCTCTTGTCCATTGGAAATTGGTGATGCAAATTGGGCTGAACTGTTTGCTATCAAGTTTGCCTTAGAAATATCTATTGATTCGAAAAAAGGACTTTTGAAAAGTGTAACAATTGAATCTGATTCTAGTATAGCTATTAATTGGTGTTTGAAGAAGGATTCGAGACCCTAGTCTCTATGGAACATCTTTAATAGTGTTGATAACTGTGTTATGAAAATGAAAGAGGTCAGTTTCTCTAAGATCCCAAGATCGACAAACGGCATGGCGGATCATCTGGCAAAAGCAGGAGTGAACAGAACAGAAAACTTTATTTCCTGGTGGTAACTCATTCCCATCTATATGGAAAGTGGTAGAATTTTGTTGTAATAAGTTTGCCTGTTTTGGCTTGGTGTCGATCATATGCTGTGTCTTTGAGGTGTTATTGTTGTCTATGGTTAGGATTGTTTAGGAATTAGTTGTAAGAAAGATCCTTTTTATAAGGTCCTGTTTCTACTTATTTTCCAATAAAAAGTCGTTCTTGCCTAGCAAAAAAAAATTATTCTTTATTCTCCCCTCAAATCATGAGTCAAGACCACAATACATTTCCTTCTGTACATTTTAGGTAATAAACTAATAATTCAGTGGAAGGGGGGCTTTTAGTAGTTTTGAGAGTCAACCTCCTAGGCAGTTGAATTGAGTTTTAGGTTGGTCGAAGGAGTTAGGGTTGATGCTGCTAGAAGCATTCATTTTCAGGATTTTAATGCTGAAAGCATTTATTATCAAGGATTTTAGAGGTTCGTCTTCTTGACGATGGTACTAAGGGTTCAAATGTTGTTAATCACTAGAAATGACTTGGTGACTGAATGGAAGCAGCATATATGGATAGAAACTCAGCATCTGCCTTATCGATAGAGGTATAGGCAGAAAACCTCAGGTATTGTAGGTAATTACAATTTTTTAAACTATTAGCTAATTAGGATAATCAAATGTGCTTATTAGCTTTGATACATTTGCTTTGCTTATCGCAATGAGAATTGAAAAAGCTGATAGTAGGTAAATAATTGGCGATGGTCGATGCAACAACAGTTTGTCGCCTTGCTTGAATTAGTATGCTGAAGGAAAACCTTGGTATGGATAGCCAAGTGCAGCGAAATTGCCATGATGTCAGAACTCATAATACAACTTACAAGGAGAAATCACTTGCTATAACTTAAATGCAACTTTTTCTTCTTTTTTCTTCCTAACTAAGTTATCTTTATATGCTATTAGATTCGAACTCTGGTCTTCGAGCAAGAGGATTATACACATGTATCACTCATTGGCCTATTTTTTTATTTTTATTTTTTATTTTCATAATTTAGTCTTGAAAATGAGTTATTTTCTGCTTCATAATTATAAAAGTACCATTTGGGTTGCTTTCAAATGCAAAATAAAAAAGTCAGGTGGAATAAGAGAGTAAGATGTAGTGTTGCTTTCAAATTCTCTTTCTTAATATTCTTTCAAATAGTTGAATTGCATTTGCCTCTTCAATCAGTTTTAAAAGGAATTCTCTTTTTGGTGGTTGAAACTCAGGTTCCTATGGTTATTCTTCTTTCAAATGTATATTTTCTATTTTGTTTGTTTCAATGAAATGAATCTCACTATCAACACGATTGGCCAACTCTCTCAAACTATCTCACCAGTAATTTTATCACATTATAACTTAAGAAAAACTCTAATGTCTTAGTAACTTTGACATGGAAATAAAGTTCCATGTAAAAGGAATCTGAAACTTAGTTCAGTTGATTTATATAGTTTATTTTTAAGAGATGACATCATTAACAAATCTGAAGTTCAAATTTCAGTTCTAGGAACCTTTTTGCTTATCTGAAGTTCAAATTTCAATTCCTGCAACCTCTTTGCTTAGCTAGCTACGGATTCGATATTCCATGTAAAAGACAAGGTAACACTAACATGCAAGTTTCTTCTATGGTTAGATATGAGGCTATAAAGACAGTCATTTGTCTAGTTGTAGAGGGTTCTTTTGATTAAAGAGAGGAAGCGTTGCAAACAAGTGAAACAAAATATTGTCGAGAGACGACGGAGAGAAAGACTAGAGCAGACCCCAAAATATTGAGTGCAGCGGCAGGTGGTGGTAAGTAAGGCAGAAAAAATAGAGAGATGGCGGAATAAGGATGAGTATGACTGAGAACAAGGTTGAGAAGAGAATTGCATAAAAAGAGTTGTAGAGAGAACTTTAGAGAGAAAGTTTGCTCCAATGCCCAAAAGTTCTTTGATGAGTTACGGGAACTCCTATTTATAGGTGTCAAGAATAGGAGTTACATAACTAAACATTGAATAGGAATAATGGTAGAAACTGCCAGTTACTAAGGCATTAATGCTTTGTTTGATGGGAGTTTAGATTGTTGTTGGTGATAGTGAATAGTGAACAAGAGTTAACTATTTGCTCTAAAAGAAAGTGAAAAGCACTCATACTTCAGGGAAAGGTTAAGAGGAGACCTCTTAACTATCTCCATATCTGATCCACCAAGCCAAGCTCTCCAGAACATCCCAATAGTGAAATTAACCTAAGAACCCTGCTATATTTCAGGGTTTTTCCACTTCTTCTGTTTCGGTGAAGTAGAATCAAGCGAAACATCTTCTGTAGAATATTTCTCGGTAAAGTCTTTTTCCATAAGAGTGTTGTTCCGTGAATGACTTGTTCCATGAAGGTGTTGTTTCCAAACATGCATTATTCTGAACATGAGCTGTTCCAAACATGAGCTGTTCTGAACAAAAGTTGTTCCGAACAAGAGTTGTTATGAACAAAAGCTGTTCTGAGCATGAGTTGTTCTGAATAGAATCTGTTCTGAACAAGAGCTGTTCCAAAAAGAAGCTGTTCTGAATAGAAACTGTTCTGAACAAGAGCTGTTCTAAACAAAAGCTGTTATGAACATGAGCTGTTTCGAATAGGAGTAGTTCCTAGCGGAAGTTGTTCCGAACATGAGCTATTCTGAACAAGAGCTGTTCTCGTGAAAGAACTTCTACTGAAGCAACCTTTAGTGAAGCGACATTGTTACTTGTTCTGAATTACATTTTTCTATTGTTTACGGAATTGCAATTTCCTGTAAAACAACTTTATTTTTTTCTAAGAAGAAATAATATATTAGTATCCAAACTCAAGTATTTACATTTTGCCCCTGCATGAAAATTCTTAGTAGAAGAGTTCTCATGCAATATTAATATAGTGAAAAGTAAAAGATAAAATGTATAGAAAATAGTGATAGAGTAATATAATTTCATAGTTAAGGAATGGATGGTATGATTCATTTCACCAAAGAAATTATATGCGATGCAATAAAAAAAGTTATCTTAAAGAAAAAAATTATTTTTCTCACTGTATTGCCCCCTGCGTGAAAATGCTTTGATGAAAATCAAGTGAGTTTCATGCACAAAAGAAATGAATTCCCATATTTAATGAAATGCATCCGTAAAAGAAAATATAAATAATACATGTTCTACATGTACGTTTCTTAAAAAAAATTATAAGATATGTTAAAGTCATTATGCTACATCAAAAACATAAAAAAAATATTTTGGTGTAATAGTGTTGTGCCCTATTAAATCGAGCACAACATGCAGCAACGTTGTTCCTGATTAAATCGGGCATAATATGTAGCAAGGCTTTTCCCAATTAAATTGGGCGCAATTTTCAAATTCAGTGTTTTAGAGGTTTACATCACATTATAGGAAAATGGTTCTAAACTAGAGATGTCCATGGGCTGGGTCGGGTTCGGGTCAGGCCCATGTATGGTATTAACATGTAAGACCCTCGTAAGACAGAGATCGACTCGAGTCTCTTTAAACGATTCATAGACGGTGGATCAAGTTTATATATGCTTGTAGACAAAGCACATTATCATGTGGTCTTATTGTTATATTAATAATTTTTAGAGTAAAAATGTTTAATCGGCTATTTGAGAGATTTAGACTTAAATTGACCACGGGTCAGGAATCGAAATCGGGACAATGTAAGATCCATAAAAATTTAGTAATTTAACTTCATATAGTGTTAAAATGTGGTATAATGCTGTTCAGAATTATTGGAAAATCTAATCAGCATAAAAATCGGTAAAATATAAATAAGGGTATTTTGGTTATTTTACAAAAAAATTATTTTTGGTTCGTATACTGTACCAATAGACTTCATGATCATAGAGGATCACAATATGATGTTTAGATTGAAAATTTAACTTTTAAAATAAAAAACGAAGTGAAAATCGAATACGTCTTTAATTAGCTTAAAGGAGTGAAAATAAAAAACTGATAGTGGAAATGTCCGAAAAAGGTTTAAAATAAATAAATGGATTCATATAGACATAAAATGATGTTAGAAAGCTACTGGTGAAATCAGAATGAAAATCAGAGCTAAAACTAAAAAAGTCAAAATGTTGACCTATGGGGGATCTGAGGCTCGAATTTAGAGTTCAGAATACTGAAAAATTACCCGAACCTTCATATCTTCATATTTTGATATTTGGAACATGTTCATGAATAAAAAAATCGAAAACAGAACAAAAAAAATAATAAGGCCCGATAATGGATCGTAAATGGCCCGGGGCCCGGATTTGATGTTCGGGATATCAAAAAATTATGAAAACTTGCGTACTAGTGTAAAATAATATTTTAAACATATCCGTGTTGAGAAAATTGAAAAACGAGCTTCCGAGCATAAAAATTTCATGTGGGTCGGCTTATGCACTAAAAGACAAAAGTGGGCTATAGTCTTCTTGGTTGACATTTGGCATGGGATAAATGGCCATAAAATGCATGCCATAGCCCCATGTTCGGCCATGAGACCATTCTCCTTTGGCATTAAGGGTTTTTTCATCTTCTTCCTTAAGAGAAAACCTAACCAAGTGAAAGCTCCATAACCAAAAGCTTGTAAGCTTGATCTCTTGAATTCTACTCATCACCAAGCCAATAAAATACATATTTTTACTATTTAGAAGGTGAGGATCACTTGTTTGGTGTTAGTTTTTCAAGAAACCAAGAGAAACTATGTCTCTCTCTTTATAGCCATTTTTGCCTTAGGTGGTTTTCAACATAGTCACCACCTTAAACCACCAATATGGGTAGTCTTAAATCAATCTCTACATCCATTATTTGGGGTTGGTTGATTGAAAAAGTGGCCTGGAGATGGAAATACAAGCTTGGCCAAATACACCATGGTGGCCAACCACCTTGTGCCGCCACTTCCACCACCATCCGAGGTCACTATTGGTTTTGCTAGGCTCGAGGGAGCAACTTTCTAGTTGATCGTTGCTCCAGATTTCCACCCGAGCTAGGTGTAAAAATTATAAAGCTTAAATAGCTAAGTTGTAAAATTTCGGATAGTAGCTAATTAGCGACAATTTGGATGACATGAATGTTTCATAATTATAAAATATTTTATGAAATGACTGTTTCTGTTCTAGGAGAGCGGATTAGTAGAGTTCGTGGTTAGTAGAGCTCCGGACCACGAGGATCTAGTTTCTCTCGCTAAGAGCACTGTGAGTAAACGCTTAACGATAAATGTGGGATATTAGATTATGTTATGACATACTGACTGTGATTGTATGAATGTATCGGTGATGGATTATAATGCACTTGAGTTGGCAAATGGTAGCGTGTATGACATAGAATTACCTTATGGTATCGAATTCTCGTAAAGACGCGAGAAAAAGGTCCAAGGAATGGAAAAGTAATGATTAGGTAATAATCCAGGATTAATGTATGAGTGGTCGACTGTATGGCGCCACCTTGTTTCTTTACTTGTGTGCTTATTTAAATGCTATGTGCTTCATGTTTACTGGAATGTTAAGCTATGCTTGAATTTATAGGCTGCCATTGTGCCCTACCGGATTCGTAGGCTGCCACTGTGCCCTACCAAATTTGTTGGCTGTCATTGTGCCCTACCGTATTTGTAGGCTACCATTGTGCCCTACCGAATTGTAGGAGCCTTCGTGCCCTACCAGAATGTAAAAGCTTTTGAGCCCTACCGGTTTGTAGGAGTCTACGGACCCTACTGGATGTTATAGTTGTTTGTGATGTTGGATAGGATCATCAAGGTGATATTAGTTAATATGACTTGCGAGTCTTTTTCATAGACTTTACTAATCTTGCGTTTGCTCACTGGGTCCTTATGATTCACCCTTTAGTTATTTTTCTTTTCAGATACTGATCGACCCGGTCCCTCATCAGCCCCGTCAGCTTAGATCGTGATCGATAGTCGGTGAGCATGGCATACCGTTTTGACGAGGTGATCCGTTGCTTGATGGAGGAGCTGTGCATAGTCACCTAGGGATGTCATATATTATTTTGTCTATGTATGTTATATTATGTGTGATGTAGTTATCCGGTCGGAGACCGAGATTTTTGTCTACATTTTGGTGTTGTATATATATGTGCATCATGGTTCACTTGGAGGTTTTTGTCTGCTGCGGGGCATCTCGGTTACTCCCTAGTTGGAGGTGTCCTAATTGGGATGTCATATGTTATTATTATTATTATTATGCATGTTTTGCAGGTTCGGTAACCCCCTATATCGGACGAGGTCATGCTGAAATTTCGTTAGGTAGATAAATGGTTAAGGCTTCGGAGGCAAGGCACATACTTGTGTCTGGCCGGTCACACTCCCAAATTTGGGATGTGACAAAGTTGGTATCAGAGCATTGTTTAGAGATCGGTGACTGCACACGTGTCCATCATGTAAATGATCACTTGTCGATTATAGTTGATAGTATGGGGTTGGATAAATGAGGTTACCTAATGATTAAGTTTCTGTCTTAGGTTATTATGCCCTCGGTGCTAAGAATACGGCGTAAGCAGAGGGAACAACCACATGGAGTTCCCTATCAGGCCTCCATGGTACGTCCGGATCCCGCTCCTGGAGAACGAGACCAAATTACTGGATCTACTAGGGATTCAGCAGCAGATGATAGGGTAGAATAGTTAGCTGCTGAGGTTGGTGAGATATGTCAGGAGGTTAGGACCCTGATAGATCTACTAGTAGATCAGAGGCAGCAGAGGTAGGACTAGGCTCCTCCAGTTCCTCTGGTTCCTCCACGGCCACAGAATCCCCCTGAGGAATAGCTGCCCACCCAATAGGGGCCGTATCTCCCAGTGACATTATATGAGTTCCGATGGAATAAGCCATCGGTATTTCTTGGTATTGAGCTTGATTCAGATTCACAGGACTTTGTGGATGTATGTGTTTGGTTATTTGTGGCTCTCGGATGCTCTCCAACTAGGGCCATGGAGTTGACTAGTTATCAGTTGATGGGTATGGCCTATGAATGGTATAAGACCTTATTGAGGAGTCGACCAGCGGGTAGTCCTCAATTAGAATGGTCTGAGTTTTATAATGCTTTTATTGAGCGATTCATGTTTGAGAGTCTACGAGATGCAAAGGCTCGAGAGATTGAGTTACTGGAACAGACTGAGGGCATGTCAGTGTTGGATTATGATACTAAGTTTAATCAGTTGGCGAAGTATGCACCATATATGGTGATGACTGATACTATGAAGGCTAAGCAGTTTGCTAATGGCTTCAGGGAGTACTTTTTAGGGCAGTACTTTTTAGGGCGGTACTAGTTACGAGATCCTCTACATACGCCGATATTCTTGATGCAGCCTTGCGATTTGAGGCACGGGCCAAAGAGAGGCAGGTTGACCGTGAGCCTCGGAAGAAGGCCAGGATTGGGAGACAGGATTTTAGGCAGTTTGGTGCAAACGGATCAGGAGCACCTAGTAGTGCTGTTACAGTGGTCCGGGAACTAAGCAGTCATACTAGATCTTGTACCCAATCATCAGGTAACACTGGAGATCATGAGCTCCCCATTTTCAGAGTTGTGGTGATCCTCATTTTGGACGATGCGGAAGGCCTGGTACTTGTTTCAGATGCGGTCAGTCGGGGCATATGAAGAAGGACTGTCCGCTGAATTTTTCTCGACCCACTTACACTACAATTGCACCGCTTCCAGTTGTTACGCTAGCCGTTACTACTGGATCAGTGGCCCAGTCAATAAGCATAGGCATAACAGGCAGAGGTACACAGTCTGGAGGTAGGGGATAGACTACAGGGGGTCGAGTACAGGCTAGGGCATTTGTGCTGAATCCTCAGGATGCGCAGGCGTCGAATGCAGTCGTGACAGGTACATTAGATATTTGTTCCAAGAAGACTGTAGTATTATTTGATTCAGGTGCTATGCACTCCTTTTTATCCCCTTACTTTGCTTCGTGTTTGAGCATGAATTTTTATATGTTGGATGATCCGTTGATAGTGCTTACCCCGGTAGGGGAGGTTTACTCTGTGAGCAGGGTATTGAAAGGATGTGAAATGCGGATCGAGAATGAGATATTTCTGGTAGATTTAATTGAGCTAGATATACTTGAGTTGGATGTGATTTTTGGCATGGACTGGTTGTCTGCCCACCATGCGGTATTGGATTGCCACGAGAAGGTGATAGTGTTAAGTATACCGGGTAAACATGTGTTGAGGTATCAAGGAGATCGTAGAACCACTTCGCCTCACTTGATCTTGGTAATTAGTGCCGGATTACTGTTAGCGAAAGGTTGCCAAGGATTCTTGGCGCATGTATATGATGTTGAGGTGGAAACTCAGGATTTGAGAGGGATTCCCGTGGTAGGGGATTTCCCCAATGTTTTTCCTGAGGAGCTTCCAGGACTTTCACCGGATAGGGAGATCGAGTTTTGCATAGATGTACCCCAGAAAACACAGCTGATATCCATTCTTCCTTACCGTATGGCTCCGTTGGAGCTAAGGGAACTAAGGGTTTAGTTGCAGGATCTTATTGATAAAGGATTTATACGACCAAGTACTTCCTGTTGGGGTGCTCCAATTTTATTTGTTAAGAAGAAGGATGGATTGTTACGGTTGTGTATTGATTACAGACAGCTGAATAAGGTGATAACGAAGAATAAGTATCTGTTGCCTAGGATCGATGATTTATTCGATCAGCTACAGGGAGCTCAGTGCTTTTCTAAGATAGATCTTAGATCGGGGTACTATCAGCTTTGCATCAGGAGGGAAGATATTCCTAAAATGGCCTTTCACACTCGATATGGACACTGTGAGTTTTTGGTCATGTCATTTAGACTGACGAATGCACTGGCAGCGTTCATGGATTTGATGAACAGGGTGTTCAAACCCTTCCTTGACCAGTTTGTGATTGTATTCATCGATGATATCTTGGTGTATTCGCGAGGTGAGGAGGAACATAGGGAACACCTCTGCATAGTCCTCGAGACTCTTCGAGTACACAAACTGTTTGCCAAGTTCTCCAAGTGTGAGTTTTGGTTATCGAGTGTGAGCTTTCTTGGCCATATAGTTTCAAGGGAAGGTATTTCTATGGACCCCAAGAAGATTGAGGCAGTGCGAGACTGGGAGAGGCCGACTACAGTAACAGAGATCAGGATTTTTTTAGGGTTGGCCGGATATTATAAGAGGTTCGTGGAGAACTTCTCGAGGATAGCCGCACCACTAACCAGGTTAACACAGAAGAATGTTAAGTTTGTTTGGTCAGATGCGTGCGAGAAAAGCTTCAATGAACTTAAGGAGCTCTTGACTTCAGCACCGGTGTTAGCATTGCCAAATGAGACATATGGCTTTGTGGTGTATTGTGATGCTTCTCGCATAGGTTTAGGCTGCATATTGATGCAGAAGAACAGGGTTATTGCTTATGCATCAAGACAGTTAAAAAGGCATGAGCAGATGACTTGGAACTGGCAGCCATTATCATCACATTGAAGATATGGCGACACTATTTGTATGGGTGATCATGTGAGATTTATACAGACCACAAGAGTCTCAAGTATATATTTGATAAGCGGGAGCTGAATTTGGACAGAGGAGATGGTTGGAATTACTCAAGATTATGATTGTACCATCATTTATCATCCCGGCAAAGCCAACATTGTCGCAGATGCCTTGAGTAGAAAGTCCATGGGTAGCTTAGCCTACATAGCAATGTAGAGGAGACATATGGCCCTGGAAAGAATTGCCTCAATGATGGAGTGGTACTTAGTATTACCGACACGGGGGGGATGTTAGCCCATGTGCAAGTACGATCATCATTAGTGGAGGAGGTAAAACAATTGCAACATGATGATGGTTTTTGCATAGGAAAGGAAGCCCAGGTTGGACAAGGATTGTGCGAGGAGTTTCGTATAGATAATGATGGGACTTTATGGTTACATGACCGCCTCGTGGTGCCGTTGGCAGGAGATATACGACATAGACTCCTCGAGGCAGCATATAGCTCATCCTACACTATGCACCCTGGTTTGACCATGATGTATCATGATCTACGAGTACATTATTGGTGGGAAGGCATGAAGAAGGATATAGCAAACTTTTGTGTCTAGATGCTTGGTGTACCAACGGGTTAAGGCAGAACATCAGAAATCGCTAGGTACACTTCAGAGTTTTGATGTCCCTGAATGGAAATGGGATAAGGTTACGATGGATTTTGTCACGGGATTGCCTAGGTCAACCAAAAGATTCGACTCGGTATGGGTGATTGTCGATAGGTTGACCAAGTTCGCACGTTTCTTGCCAATGTGCACTACATATACGGCAGTCCAGTATGCTAGACTATATTTGGATTGGATAGTGCCTTTGCATGGAGTGCCTATTTCTATTGTATTAGATAAAGGCACATAGTTCACATCGAGGTTTTGGGAATCATTCCAAAGGGCACTGGGTACTCAGTTGAGGTTCAATACCGCATTCCATCCCCAAACCGAGGGTCAGTTCGAGAAGACCATTCAGACTTTAGAGGACATGCTACGTGCATGTGTTTTAGATTTTCAGGGTAGCTGGGATCGGCACTTGTCTTTGATTGAGTTTGCATATAATAACAGCTATCAAAGTTCCATACAAATGGCACCATATGAAGCATTGTATGGCCGAAAGTGTAGGTCTCTAGTGGGATGGTTCGAGGTGGGTGATCATCCATTATTAGGTCCAGATATGGTTTGGGTTGCATTGAGAAATGTGGAGTTGATCCGTGACAAAATGCGAGCGACACAGAGTCGACAAAAGTCTTATGCCGATAATAGACGTCGGGAACTAGAGTTTGATGTGGGGGATCATGTGTTCTTGAAAGTGTCTCCGTTTAAGGGTGTCATGAGCTTCGACAAGAGAGGAAAGCTGAGTCTAAGGTACATTGGACCGTTTGAGATACTTCGACGACATGGGGCAGTAGCATATGAGTTGGCCCTTCCTCCTGAGTTAGCCACTGTACACTCGGTATTTCATGTGTCGATGCTTCGAAAATACCTCTTTGATGAGTCCCATGTGTTGCAACCGCAGGCGATAGAGGTAGATCCACGCATGTCATATGTAGAAGAACCCATAATCATAGTAGAATGACAGGTACGGAAACTCCGATTGAAGGAGATTCCTTCGGTGAAGGTTGTATGGAATCATCATGGGGAGGAGGAAGGTACTTGGGAACTTGAAAGAGATATGAGGAGACAGTACCCCCAATTATTCCGAGAGTATTTATGTAACCCTTTAAATGAATTTTCTTAAGAGGGGAAGAATTGTAAGACCCTCGTAAGAAAGAAATCGGCTCGGGTCTCTTTAAACGATTCATAGACGGTGGATCAAGTTTATATATGCTTGTAGACAAAGCACACTATCATGTGGTCTTATTGTTATATTAATAATTTTTAGAGTAAAGTGGTTTAATCAGCTATTTGAGAGATTTAGCCTTAAATTGACCACGAGTCAGGAATCAAAATCGGGACAATGTAAAGTCCATCAAATTTGGTAATTTAACTTCACATAGTGTTAAAATATGGTATAACGCTGTAGGGGTGTTCACTATTCGGTTTTAACCGAATTAACCGACCGAAATTTAATTCGGTTCGGTTAATCGGTTAACCAAATAAATTTTGGTTCGGTTATCGGTTAAAGATTTTCAAAATTTTGGTTTTTGGTTAATTAGGTTCGGTTAAGCGAAAATAACCGAATTTCCCGAATTAGCCGAAATACACTAAATGACAATAGTTTCTACCGTTTACTATTTGTCTTTTTTTTTTTTTACTTAAATTAATTTATAAAATATAAAAACATAAAACAAATCCTAAATGCTAAAACCCAAAAGACCCCCACTCTCAACCCCTCTCTCTCAATCCTCAAGACTCTGCCTTTCTTCTTCTTCCTTCACTTCCATAACCATTAATGCTACTCAAATCTCATCTTGCTGGTGAGTTCAATTTCTTTTTTGTTTTATTTTTAACTATATGTTTGCTTATAAAATTTTTTAACTCTTTAGTTAAAATTTTGGATGGTGTTTTTGCAAGCAATTTTGGGTGGTGTTTTTGCAAGCTTTGAGGTTATGACTTGGTTATAATCAACTTGGTTAAGCTAGACTTTTGTTTGCCCTTGAATCTTGATTGAGCTAGATGGATTTATTGGAACTGGTAATGATTTCATTGGGAGTTTGTTTGGAACCATTCTTTAGCAATTTCTGGATTTTTATTTTGGTTAATTCGAAAATTAACCGAATGAACCGAAATAATTTCGGTTCGGTTAATTAACCAAATTCCTTATTCGGTTCGGTTAACGGTTAAAGGGAAAAAAATTGGTTAATTCGGTTAATTGAAATTCGGTTCGGTTATTAACCGAATTATCCATTTGAACACCCCTATAATGCTGATCAGGATTATTGGAAAATCTAATCAGTATAAAAACTGGTAAAATATAAACCAGGAGTAATTTGGTCATTTTACCAAAAAGTTTATTTTTGGTTCGTAGACGATACCAATAGACTTTGTGATCATAGAGGATCACAATATGATGTTTAGATTGAAAATTTGACTTTAAAATCAAAAACTAAGTGGAAATCGGATACGTCTTTAATTAGCTTAAAGGAGTAAAATTGGGAACTAGCCGCGGGAAAGTCTGGAAAAAAAGGTTTTAAATGAATAAATGGATTCATATAGACATAAAATGATGTTAGAAAGCTACTGGTGAAATCAAAATGAAAATTGGAGCTAAAACCAAAAAAGTCAAAATATTGACCTGTGGGCAATCCGAGGCTCGGATTTAGAGTTTGAAATACTGAAAAATTACCCGAACCTCTAGATCTTCATATTTTGATATTTGGAACATGTTCATGAAGAAAAAAAATAAAAATGGAACAAAAGAATCTATAAGGCCCGATAATGGACGGTAAATGGCCCTAAGCCCGGATTTGATGTCTGGGATATCGAAAAATTATGAAAACTTGTGTACTAGTGTAAAATAATATTTTAAACATATCCGTGTCGAGAAAAGTGAAAAACGAGCTTTCGAGCATACAAATTTCATGTGAGCCCGCTTAGGCATTAAAAGACAAAAATGGGCTATAGTCTCATTGGTTGACATTTGACATGGGATAAATGGCCATAAAATGCATGCCATAACCCCATGTTCAGCCGTGAGACCATTATCCTTAGGCATTCAGGGTTGTTTCATCTTCTTCCTTAAAAGAAAACCTAACCAAGTGAAAATACCATTACCAAAAGCTTGTAAGCTTGATCTCTTGAATTCTACTCATCACCAAGCCAACAAAATACATATTTTTACTATTTAGATGGTACTGATTACTTGTTTGGTGTTAGTTTTTCAAGAAATCAAGAGAAACTATGTGTCTCTCTTTGTAGCCATTTTTGCCTTAGGTGGTTTTCAACATAGTCACCACCTTAAACCACCACCATAGGTAGTCTTAAATCAATCTCTACATCCATTATTTGGGGTTGGTAAGTGGCCTGGAGATAGAAATCCAAGCTTGGCCGAATACACCATGGTGGCCAACCACCTTGTGCCGCCACTTCCACCACTATCCGAGGCAACTATTGACTTTGCTAGGCTCGGGGGAGCAACTTTCTAGTTGATCGTTGCTCCGGATTTCCACCCGAGCTAGGTGTAACAATTATAAAGCTTAAATAGCTAAGTTGTAAAATTTCAGATAGTAGCTAATTAGCTACAATTTGGATGACATGAATGTTTCATAATTATAAAATATTTATGAAATGACTGTTTATGTGCTAGGAGCGCGGATTAGCTGAGTTCGTGGTTAGTAGAGCTCCGTAGCACGAGGGTCTAGTTTCTCTCGCTAAGAGCATTGTGATTAAACGCGTAGCGATAGACGTAGGATCATTAGATTATGTTATGACATACTGACTATGATTGTATGAATGTATCGGTGATGGATTATAATGCAGTTGAGTTGGCAAATGGTAGCGTGTACAACATAGAATTACCTTATGGTATCGAATTCTCATAAAGACGAGAGAAAAAGGTCCAAGGAATTGATAAGTGATGATTAGGTAATAATCCAGGATTGATGTATGAGTGGTCGACTGTATGGCCACCTTGTTTCCTTACTTGTGTGCTTATTTAAATGCTATGTGCTGCATGTTTACTGGAATGTTAAGCTATGCTTGAATTTGTAGGCTGCCATCCCTACCAGACTTGTAGGTTGCCATTGTGCCCTACCGAATTTGTAGGCTACCATTGTGCCCTACCGTATTTGTAGGCTGCCATTGTGCCCTACCGAATTTGTAGGCTACCATTGTGCCCTACCGTATTTGTAGGCTGCCATTGTGCCTTACCGGATTGTAGGAGCCTTCGTGCCCTACCGGTTTGTAGGAGCTTTCGAGCCCTACAGGTTTGTAAGAGTCTACGGACCCTACCGGATGTTATAGTTGTTTGTGATGTTGGACAGGAACATCAAGGTGATATTAGTTAATATGACTTGCGACTTGTTTCCATAGACTTTACTAATCCTGCGTTTGCTCACTGGGTCCTTATGACTCATCCTTTAGTTATTTTTCTTTTTAGATACTGATCAACCCGATCCCTCATCTGTCCCGTCAGCTTAGCTCGTGACCGATAGTCGGTGAGCATGGCATACCGTTTTGATGAGGTGATCCGTTGCTTGATGGAGGAGCCATGCACAATCACCTAGGGATGTCATATATTATTTTGTCTATGTATGTTATATTATGTGTGATGTAGTTATCCGGTCGGAGATCGAGATTTTTTTTCTGCATTTTGGTATTGTATATATATGTGCATCATGGTTCACTTGGAGATTTTTGTCTGCTGCAGGGCATCTCGGTTACTCCCTAGTTAGATGTGTCCTAATCGAGATGTCATGTGTTATTATTATTATTATTATTATTATGCATGTTTTGCAGGTTCGGTAACCCCCCATATCAGGCGAGGTCATATCGAAATTTCGTTAGGTAGATAAATGGTTAAGGCTTCGGAGGCAAGGCACATACTTGTCTCTGGTCGGTCACACTCCCGAATTTGAAATGTGACATAACATTACATTTACTTGTCCAAGCCCGACCCTAAATATGGGTCTCAAATTTTGTTCAAACCAGTCCATATTTGTGAATGGATAACCCAAGTCCGTTTAGGCCCGCCCATATTATATTTTTTTAATTCTTTTAAAAATATATTTTTATTTTGTAATCTTTAGTAAATTTATATATATTTCTTTTATTAAGTTCTTAAACATGGACAATTTAGCATATTTTTTGATGTTTATACTATAATATTATATATATTTAATTTTTATATGACATAAATTACATAATATATTTAAATATAAATAATATATTATTTAATTAAAAAATAGGCCGGGTTGGGCCGGGCTCGGGCCTTGGATGTTGGAGTCAAGGCCCGACCCATATTTTAAACGGGCTTAATTTTTTTGTCCAAACCCATTTTTCGGACCTAATATTTTTGTCACCTTCCCAAATATGAATGAGCTTTTGAGCTTGGACGAATAATCTGATCCTTGGACAGGTATATTCTAAACCTAATAATCCAATATCCAAGCAAAGTCAAAAAGTCACAACAATTAATCATTACAAATCCCAAAAATAGACTATAGTGCTGTCAAATCTTTACACAAGTCAAAACATAGCTGAGAAAATGTCTCACTCCATAATGTAAAGTCCGAATTTTACCTTTTGCATAGTGCCTTTTGTGAGCTAGGAAGTGCGTAAATTAAAGAAAAAAAAAGAATACATTTTGCTAAAGTACATTCTCAAACGTATCTCCAGATCATCAATTATATATTTTAAATTAGCATTGTTTTGCCTTTCATTCCATGCATATTTTTTTATGCAACTGTATTGCCAACTTCATTGAGATTGGGCTATGCTTATTTCATAATTAAAAAAATAATAATTATAATTGTATTCCGTCATGGATCAATAAATTTGGACCTTTTCATCTTTATTAATCACCAATAAATGCAGCATTGCACCAAGCAATATCAAAGGTCAAGAAATGTGCAAACAAGCAAGGACATCCGCCTTTTTCTTACTACAGCCTATCTTGAATTAATATTGTATGCAGAATCTGACTTGTAAAAGAATGTTAATAGGTCTTGATGTTAAAGATTTTATAGTTTTTATTTAAAAAAGGCAAGTAAATAGTTATTATTAAAAAAATTGATTCTCTAAGGCTTATAAATAGAGAGTTGTTATGAGACAATGTTTCAATTCAAAGCAAATTAAAAGTTTGATTTATTTCAAATTTTGATTCGTTTCAAAGTTCTTTGAATCTTTTTTGATCAAGTGATTTTTTTTTTATTATTTAAGAACATGAAGCATTTTGTGTACATTAAAAAATAATAATAATAATTGAAGTCTTGTATTTTTCTTTGTTTATTATTAAAAAAAAAATGTAAGATTAAACAAAATTTATGTGTATTAAACAGACTTCAGTGGCAACTATCAAAAGAGACGCGCCTATAAGAGAAGGGTTGTTCTGAGGAGCTTCAGAATAAGTTGTTTTCAAGGCACTTAGTATATCTTAGATATATCATAAAAGAAGAAAAAGAATCTGACACTAAAACTCCCATGTTTTTCTTGGTTGGATAAAACCCAACCAATGGTTTCTTGAATTGGGGGCGCAACATACGCCCTAAATTATAGGGCACAGCCGCAGATGCTGCGTCCCAATAAATTGGACACGTTTGTCACATTTTTTTTATATTATTTAAAGCAATTCTAATAAAATTTGTTTAAACAAGCATAACTTAATATATATATATATATATTTAAGCAGGCAAAATATATATATTTTTGTAAGGTAAATATAAAATATATATTTTTATGCATATGAATAAATATTTATCTGGTTTTTTTTTTTTTTGACACTGTAGGTATTATTTTTCGTTATGGCCAAGATCAATTACGAACATTCTTCTCGCGCTGCTCGGGCTCCTATGAAGAAGAGAAAAGATATTGTTTCTGATGACTCTCTTTCTTTAGCTCCTGTAGGTAAAAAGATTCATATTCGTATGGGAAGGGATTGTGTGCCTCCTTTTGTTCCTGGAAATTGGTCTGATCGAATTATTAAAGAAGGAGGAGAAGACCGCTTTTGGGAGCGAGTACATGAGAAGGAAATTTCTACTTATCCAACTCCTTATGTGGGTTATTCTTGGCAAAGCATTGGTTCTGAACCGCGACAGGGTTGTAGACTTTATATTTCAGCTGTATCTGTTATCAAGTTCAGGTTTGAGCGTCAAGAATTCCCTCTTTCTGTAACTAAGTTCGGCTCGAATTCACATTATGTTCAAGGTTGGGAAAGTTGGGTGAATAAAGTTATAGAGAAACCTGCTTATGCAAAAAATCTTTCTTCAGCGGGAGTAGTTGATGTTGTGCAAGTCACTTCTCGACTTTACATTCACAGAGAAAAGAGAATAGACGTGTGGTGTGCTATTTTTGCGAGATGGAGTACTTTTTCTCACACGATGATTACTACTTGGGGAGAGTTCACTTTTACTCTCGAGGATGTACATGTTCTTCTTGAGCTTCCATGTCTTGGGAAGCATGATATTTGTTTTTTTGAGTTATCTGAAGAGGAAGGACAAATTCGTAGTTTCTTTTGTGATTTGCTAAAAATGAGCGCGAGAAATCGAAAGTTGCTCGATTCTCTAATTGGGTTGGTATGTTTCATCATAAGTTCCATCCCAGAAAAGGTGAAGATAGCTCTCCTGAGTTTCCTGATCATAAATATGAGTTGGAAGCATTGTTGATTATGTGGCTAGCTCGACATGTCTTTCCAAGATGTCCTGATGATGGAATCAGTCCAGCCGTCATCTTTATAGCTATTAAGATTGCTAAAGGTATGTGATTCTCTTTAGGTCCATTCTATTTGGGATCTCTTTATGAGCGGTTAGACTTGTATCATTCTAAGACTAAAACATCAGCTGGTCGGTATAAAATTTTGACATACATCGATGTTTCCTTCATTCAAATGTTCTTATGGGAAAGATTTAGTGCTTGTGCTCCCATGCCTAATCCACTTCCGTCGCTTACAACTTCTTCTTCTAGCAGTTTCGCCAAGAACAATTATAGAGCTTGGGTATGGCATAATCAGAAATCGAAGGGAAATGTTCTTGAGGTGTTAGATGTGGCTAAGGAATTTACTTGGCGTCTGTATTTGGAGATGAAAAATGGTTATGGTAACTCTGATTCCTATTATGGTGTTCCAGATCAACTTCGCGTTCAGAAACTAAGCAAGCAAGAAATTGAATTCTATTTGTGGGTGAATAGTACTATGTTACTGTCCATGATAGAGTGTTCCAGTGTTGGGATCGATAGAGATTTATGCTCTGTTAAAGTGTATTCGATGTGTAAGGTGGCGTGCCAATTTGGGTATGATAAAATGACTCCACGTGGACCTCCTACACCATTAATTCAAGATTTCTTCTTTGTATTCCTGGGTTTCTTCTTGATAACATTCATAGTATATGTACAGAGATCAGAAGCTGTATTATGCCAGGATTCAACAGGGTTACTTATTGTAGTTCAGGATGGCTTGCTTATTAGAGTGAGTGTATCTCTGATTGAACATCCTTTTATACACCTTTAACTAATCTCAAAGGACGTCTCAAGCTTTCACTTGTTACTCAGGGTGATATATCCTTACGCTTGATACGTGCTTCTTCTAGGAAAAAAGATTAATTGGATGGAGAGACTGCTAGTATTCCTGCTTCTCATGCCTCAGCTCAATCGAAGAAGAAACATTTGTCTTCTCCCAAAGTAAGTTGTTCTGATTTTTTTTCCTCTTATCCTTGTTTTTAACACTATATACATATATATTTTTTACTTCCATGCTTCACTTTTGCAGGAGAAAGAATTTACTATTAATGATGACAAGGAGTCCTATAATGATGAATCAGCTGATGAGTGCGATGGAGAAGATTTTCTTGATCAAGAGAACCTTGCTGTAGATGAAATTAATGTTGTAGAAGCTGAAGCCAATGTTGCTAATGTTGTTCTTTATAGGGCGAATGTTCAGAGGGAGGATTCTATATCTTTAGTTGATATTGATTCTGACGATGTTTTTAGTAATGTTGCCCATGGTGATATTTAGAATGCTGAAGCTGATGATAGCATTCAAGTTGTTCAGACTCAATTTATTCAGAATGAGAATGAGGTTTAAGCTGTTCAGACTCAATCTATTCAGAATGAGGATGAGGTTCAAGCTGTTTAGACTGTTATTGTTCCAAATGTTGTTCCTCATGTTTCTTCCTCTCCAGCACTAGTGCACGGTGATGCTGTTAGTGCATCTGGTACTTTTGGGACATGTTCAGGGAGTGCTTCTACTAGAGTTAATTTTCATGGTTTCTTTGTCTTGTCTAAACATGTGAAGTATTTGGAGAGCATTTATCAAAAATAGGGTGTTTTCTGGGATACCTATAACTTTCAAACTACAGGCTATGTTTCTTATACATTGGATATGTTGGGGAAAGCTTTGGCGATAGCTGATGCTCCATGGTCTAGCATTTCTCCAGAAAAGTTACGATTGATGCTATAATTCATGGATGATGCTGTGAAAGTTGGATTCAAACTTGATTATGTTGAAACCTGCACATCTAGAGCTAGAGCTTTTCTTTTTATCGGAGTTAAAAAACTCAATTAGAAGCAGAAGTGGAAAAAGTTATCGGAAAGATTGCCTTGCTGTAGAGAGACTTAGAGTCACAGAAGAGTCGCGAGGCCAAGTTGCGGAAACAATTAGAAGTCGTTTCTCAGTTTGGCAGTACCGACTCTTCTCCATGGAGCTGCATTGTTGGCTAGATTTTTATTTGCATTTTTTATTTGTTTCCATTTTCTTAGAACTTCGATGTTGATTTAAGACTTTTTCTTTACTATGATATGGATGCATTTCTCCGTTTTTCCACAACTAATAATTGTTCTTTATTAGTATAACACAAACATGTATGTGTGTATGTATGTATGCGATGTCGGGTAATATATATGCTATATACTATTAATAAGAAACATAATATATATAAATAATTAGATAACCTTTATAAACAAAAAAAAGAAAACTTCATATGAACATATACGAACAGATTACATAAAATATATAGAATCGAATATACGAATACTTACAGGAATTGATTTAAAAAAATCAATATCGAGTTAAGGGTGGACCTCTGACCTTAAGACGAATTTTGCTTGCCTCAGTGTTTGCAGATGTATGCAAATCGTCTTCCAGGCCTCCTCGATAAACGTTGCTTTAGAGGGCACACTCAAAGCAACTCAGCGAACCAAAAAAATGTTAGACACTCTCTCAAGACAGAAAAGGGAAAACCCGAGGAAAAGAAAAAATTGTATTATGAATTAGTGAATAAAACATACACGAATTGTCTGTATTTATAAAGCCCAGAGGAATGTTCGAAACAGTCAAGACTGTTTCACGATAGGTTCATCCAACAGGCAGCAGACAGCCCTGTTGGAATAGACACGAACCAGTTCGGTTCAAACCAAACAGTCAAGACTATTTGAATGAACCGATCCATCCAACAGGCAGTAGACAATCCAGTTGGAACAGACACGAATCAGTTCGTTTCAAACCGAACAGACACAGACTGTTTCGATCCTAGACCGAACGGACAGAAACTATTCGGACAAAAAAATTAAATCTGGTTGAATGGTTGGGTCGGGCAGTAAAAAGATATATAATGCAACAAGCCCAAGCCCGGGCTCGGCCTAACTCGGCTCGACGGCGGTGGCGCACGCGCGCGCGTGTGTGGTCCAGCCCAAGTTGTGTAGGTCCTCATGCACCACAAAACTTGGGTGCCCCTTGGGGCCCAACCCAACATGGAACACTAGCTTATATAAACTATAAGCTAAAGTCATTCTTAGTTCCATGTGGGATTGAAAAACAACCACACCTTCAACCAACATTCTTCATCTTCAAGTGGGTGTTAAATGAGACAAATTTCTCAATCAAATTTAATATAAATTGTGTTTGAAATTATACACCATGTATGTAGTTACGACAACCTACGTATTGGAATACGTATTTCGTATATATATTCCAAAATATTCATTGATATCCAACAATCCCCCACATGAATGAAAATTGTCTGAATAATCCGACAAACTGACTTGAAAATTGAGAGAGAGTAGCTTTGAAAAGTAATTGTATCAGGATAGGTAGCTTTTGGCTTTGAACCTTCCATAGTGATAACTATTGAATTTACTCGGCTATCTAGTGAACATGATGTCTTGAACTATTCAGGCTTTCGTGTAAACCAAGACAATAGGTATCACGCAATTCCTTTTCAAACATCTTCGGTTCTCACGGTTGTGCCCATTTTGGCCCTGAACACTTCCTGGTTTCTATGAGTACTCTAGAGAATTTAGCCTGATCAATTCTCATAGAAGTGGCCACGTTTCTTACTCATAATAGGTGATTGGTTATTAAGAGTATCCTGTAATACCCTACTTGATTTTTATCAAGCTATAAGAATCATTAAAAGCTTAGCTTATCCTAACTCCTTTGCAGACAGCACTATCTCATCATAGGAACAGATTAGAGTGTTAAACTCTTTTAGTGCTCATATTAAGTTAACATAACTCGGTTGTCCCTTTGAACCTAGATCTTGGGATCTCCAGTCAGCTAGGTTGGGTTGCCATTATGTAACTTTAATTTATAAGCTTAAGACCCATTCCCCTCGATGAGTTATTTACTTGCTCTCTTGTTAAACCTTTCGTTAGCGGATCCACAGTATTATCCTTTGATTTTACATAATCAATAGAGATAATTCCATTTGAGAGCAACTGTCTAATGGGTATTGTGTCTTCGACGAATGTGTCGAGATTTACCGTTATACAAACAACTTTGTGCCTTACCAATTGCATATTGGCTATCACAATGTATACGAATTGCAAGCACAGGTTTCGACCAAAATGGAATATCTTCTAAAAAATTCCGAAGCTATTCTGCTTCTTCTCCAACTTTATCTAAAGCTATAAACTCAGATTCCATAGTGGATCTAGCAATACATGTTTGTTTAGAAGATTTCCATGACACTGCAGCTCCTCCAATAGTAAAGATAAATCCGCTAGTGGATTTCGAATCTTTAGTATCGGAGATCCGGTTTGCATCAGCGTACCCTTCAAGTACATCTGGATATCTTGTATAGTGCAGTCCATAACTTGAGGTGTATCTCAAATATTTGAGTACCCTCACAATGGCCTTCCAGTGATCCATTCCAGGATTACTAGTGAATCTATTCAGTTTGCTAACTGAGTAAGCTATGTCTGGTCTTGTGCAGTTCATGAGATACATAAGACTACCAATTATCCACGAATTTTCAATTTGAGATATTGCGTCACACAAGTATTTTTCGTTAGATGTAAATTAACATCTACGGGTGTTTTGGCTATATTGGTATCATTCTTATTGAACTTCTCAAGAATATTATTTACATAATGATCTCGAATTATTACCATGCCATCTTGTGTTTTAGAAATTTTAATTCCTAAAACCACAACAGCGACACCCATATCTTTCATATCAAACTTACTGGTCAACCATGCTTTGGTAGCTTTAATTATCTTATAATTACTGCCTAAGATTAACATATCGTCTACATATAGACAAACAATGACATATCCCTTATACGTATTCTTTACGTATACATATATATCGCATTCATTAATACGAAAACCATTTGACAACATAGTATTGTCAAATTTTTTATGTCATTGTTTATGAGCTTGTTTTAAACCATATAATGATTTAACAAGCTTACACACCTTCCTTTCCTATCCCGGAACTTTGAACCCTTCGGGTTGTTCCATATAGATTTCTTCGTCTAAATCTCCATTTAGAAAAGTTGTCTTAACATCTATTTGGTGTATTTCGAGATTGTTAAGAGCTGCTATAGCTATTAACATTCGAATGGATGTTAATTTCGTAACTGGTGAGTACGTATCAAAATAATCGAGCCCTTCCTTTTGCCTGTATCCTTTTATTACAAGCCGAGCTTTATATTTATCAATCGATCCATCTGCTTTCATCTTCCTTTTAAATATCCATTTGGATCCTAACGACTTATGCCCGTGAGGAAGATCCACCAGTTCCCATGTATGATTTTGCATGATGGATTCAATTTCATTGTTAACAGCCTCTTTCCAGAATTGAGTTTCCGGAGATGACATAGCCTCCTTAAAAGTTTGAGGTTCATTTTCTAATAAATATGTTAGAAAATCTGGACCATAAGTAGTCGGTACTTTAGCCCGTTTTCTTCTTCTAGGTTTCTCTTGTTCCCCTTCATCCATATGTGGATCACTACTTGAGGACTCATGAGTTCTCTTAGTAGTATCGTTTTCCTGTCTTTCTTTGTAAGGAAGAACATTTTCAAAGAACGAAGCATTCCTTTATTCAATTATCGTATTGATATGAATATCAGGAATATCCGACTTGAACACAAGAAAACGATAAGCAGCACTATTGTTTGCATATCCGAGGAATACGCAATCAACAGTTTTAGGTCCTATTTTGACCTTTTTAGATGGAGGAACAGCTACCTTCGCAAGAGTCCCCCACACTTTCATGTATTTGTAGGATGATCTTCGACCCTTCGACAACTCATATGGTGTCTTGTCTAACTTCTTGTGGGGTATTTTATTTAAAATATAATTAGCTGATAAATTAGCTTCACCCCACAAGTTCTGAGGTAGCCCTGAACTTATCAACAAAGCGTTCATAATTTCTTTCAACGTTCGATTCTTGCGTTCGGCAATACCATTTTGTTGAGGTGAATAAGGAGCAGTGGTTTGATGGACGATACCATTATCTGAACAGAATTCATTAAACAATGAATCATATTCACCACCTCTATCACTCATTACTATCTTAATTTTCTTGCTTAGTTGATTTTCGACCTCATTCTTAAAGTGCTTAAAAGCTTCCAAGGTCTCGTATTTGCTTCTTAGCAAATAGACGTAACAATATCTTGTGCAATCATCAATAAAAGTAATAAAATACTTTTTAACGCCTCTAGTTTGCACAAATTTTAAATCACAAATATCAGTGTGAATTAACTTTAGAGGTTCACTACTTATTTCTATTGAATAGAAATGAGTCTTAGCTAATTTGGATTTCATACAAATTTCACATTTGTGATTTTTGTCAATGACAAATTTCGGAAGCAAATCCAAATTACTGATTCTCTTTAAGGTCTTGTAATTAACATGACCTAATCTACCATGCCACAATTTAGATGACTCAACCAAATAAATAGAAGAAATAGATTTATTAATAATTTTGTTCTTTGGTACAATGGTCATAACATTGAGCTTAAAAAATGCATCACATAAATCGCCTCTACCCACAAATATCCCACTTTTAGTGAGTACAAATTTATCAGACCGAATACGAGCCTAAAATCATTCTTTCTCAATAGAGAGCTGGAAACCAAATTCTTTCAGATTTCGGAAGTATGAACAACATTGTTCAATGTGAGTTCCTTCCTGGAGGTCATCTTGAGTACCATATTTCCATTGCCTCGTACCTTGCTGATGCACCCAAAAGAGTGTATCTTATTTAACCTTGCACTAAAAAGATAAATTGTAAGTATAATGATTAGCAAGGGTCGAGTCCTCAGGGATTGGGTTTTAATCTATGAGTTATTAGTTTATAACTTACGTTCAAAGAAAACAATAAAAGAAAAGGGGTTTTTGAAGCCAGATTTAAACTAAAGTAAATAATAAGAATAAGATGCAAGGCGGTATAACCAGCCAATAAAAATATATATACTAAATTAGGCGGTATAACCAGCCAATAAAAATATATATACTAAATTAGGCGGTATAACCAGCCAATAAAAATAAATATACTTTTAAAAATAAGCAAACTAAAAGTAAGAAAACAAGTAAGTAAGAACAATCAAATATGAAAAATATGGTTAAGGTTTCATTCTCCACCACTAGACATCATTAAGAATCAATTTCAGATCTATCAATATCAACCAACTATCAAAGTTAACAACCGTAGATAACAACAAGCTCTGTTATCCCAATCTTTCCTTAGTTTGTCGTTAAATAGAACAAGCTCTCTATTTAATCTCTAACCATTAAACAACCTAGAATAAGCTCTCTAAATTCAATTTAATGGCAGCTTTATGATGAGAAAGATAGGTTGATCTAAGCAACAAACACATAAGCTCGGATTGTTCAACTTAGGTTATGTTCCACTTTGCAATTATTGAAAACTTGACCATAATCATTAATCATAAATTGCCACTTATGAATAGGAAATCAAGACAATTACACGGATCAAGATTCCTAAACTAGCAATAGATAATTATCAAGATCTATCTAGTTGTACACCTAAATAAATAAAGACAACATCATGAACAATTCTTGTAGAAGAACATAAGCAACTTTGATAGAAAATTAATGATAGATAGAATCTAAAAATCAATCACAAAACATGTCTAGGGCTTTGAAATCACCCTTAACCAAATAGAAGTTTAGCCTAGCATAGGCATTGTAAACATAAACATAAAATTAAAGAGAATATAAGAAGGAAATAAAAGAAAGAAAGAAGAAGAAGAAAATAAAGAAAAAGAAAACTAGAGAAAAGAAAGAAGAAGAAAACTTAGAGAATTTTATTACAATGGCTAATGTCCTACCAATGTACAATATATTCCTCTACAATCATCCAAGGCCCTCTATTTATACACATTTTGGAGGGCTAAATGACAAGAGACAAGCTTTACAAATTTCAAAGGTAGGTATAATAGGTGGGTGCATTTTTCTAACAATTTTCGTCATATTGTATGACAATTTTGATCAGCCAACTTGATGGTCGATTTTGTCAATATTGGAGGCCTGATCTGATCACATGGTCTTCTAGAAAAATGTTCCCCTGTCAGTTACTAATCCATAGCCGTTGGAATCAGCTCATTTACTGATGTGGATAAGAAGATATGGGCAAAATACGAAAACAGGTCAGCACAGCCGTCATTGCACATCAGCCAACTTGATGGTCGATTTCGCTAGGGAAAACGACTCCGTTTCAAAAAGTGTAAAACATGAAAAAGATAGATATGCCTCTTAACTTTGCACGGTTAAAATTTCAGCCTTATTGCTTCAGTGAAACTCGAGATATAGCTGATATGGAAAAAGGTGTCGGAACTGGAACTGAACTGGATTTGCCCTTAATTCTAGTAATCTGAAATCACTCAAAGAAACTTGTGAAAAACACCAAATTACATAAAAATATAAAAGATCATAAACACAATTAGACTAAACAATAATAACTCGTATTTGACACAAAACAATAATAAAACATAACTAAAAACTATATAATTATACGAGTTATCACACCCTCACACTTAGATTGTTGCTAGTCCCTAGCAACGACTCAATAAAAATAAAATAAGAAAATCTAATCTAATCCACTTTCATAGGAAATCACGGTGGCACTTAGCATGTGACACAAGCCTTTAAACCCCTAGGTGTCCCTAGTGGACGAGTTTAGTCTCGTGAGGGTTTACTAGAACGATACCCACAAACATTGAAAAACTAAAATATAAATAAACTACATATACTAAAAATATTTACTCCTAATCCTTTCAATACAAATTAGAGACAATCTTTGAACAAGTCTTATAAACTAATCAATAGCTTAAAGAATTTCACAAAAAATCATGCTTGAATGTAAATTGTTTGAGTTAAGCCAATATTAACATAACATATTTCAATCAAAATAGTGCATATTCAAACTTAATCTCAACTACTCACATGGGATACTCTCATAATTTTCATTCTTTAAAGTAGTGGTAAAGTGTTTACACTCAATCAATCTCATGAAAACAGTTCTACCATATTCTTGCTTGTCCACCAATTCTCCACTATTTAGATCATACAACTTCATGAATCAAGAGGTCTTTAATCAAGGTTGTAATGGGGCCAAGGGGTTTGTAATGTGGTTGAAGAACAAAAGGATAAAGATATCACAAAGGTTCCAAAGAGTTCATAAAGTTTAGAGACATAAAAAGATCATACAAATAAAACTTCTCAAAACTCTTATAAAGCACATAATAACATAGGCTAAATATTCATGTTGAGCCTTTGCATCATTCTAACCAACTTTGTAACATCTTTTTCTTTACTTTAACTAGAAGTTCAAGAGAAGATTTTTTTTTTTTTTTTAATATGGGAATGTATTTGACAATGATCCATTTATTTTTCTCTTGACTTTTTTCTTTCTTTTCCCCCCACACTTATTTCTTGTTTCTAACCCAAATTTTCAATAAATCTTCCTTGTCTTTGCAACTTGTCTCAAAACATGCTAATTCATCTTTGGAACAAAGGTAAAGATATAAGTATATTTAGGTTAGGGACAAGTTATGGTTACCAAAGAGATAGCTTATTCAATGTAGGCTCAAATTGGTTCACTAAGGGTGTGTTCTCTTGGAACATTAATAATGGATGGCTGTTTGGCTCTGGTTATAATCCTAATGCCTCTATCATATTCATGTTGTCACATGTATCAATATAGTCTCAAACGGTTTAAAGCAAGTTCTAGAGAATCATGTAATCATAAGAGCACTCAAGAAAGAAATTAGATTGATTTGTATAATGCATCAATCATTATAGGCTCAAAAACTCACAAGGATGATTATATAAGTCAGATTAAGTCTAAACATGCTTCTTTCTCAATCAACATATCATATTAACATTGGCTCATAAAAAGGTTGACATCAAGCTCAATTCTCATGAAAATCTTCTCACTAATAAATCTGTTTTAGACTTATGCAATTCATATCTCATCATTGTATTAAAAAGGAACTAAAACTCACAAAAAAAAAAATAATAATAATAAAGACTCATAAAAAAAATAGTAGGCAAAAATAAAAGAAATCCTAAATCATTCCCCCCACACTTAATTCTTACATTGTCCTCAATGTAAGTCTATTAACTCAAATGAAAGAATCATGTGTAAGAGAAAAGAACTAATAACATAAGAATAGGAACAACTAAGACTCAAAACAAAACAAAACCATGCAACCTAAATAATCCTAAAATACTAAACAAAAATTAACAAGTAAACATAAAAAGATTAAAATCAAACTGACAAGGTATGTCTCAAGTCTCCCTTACTCAGACCTTGTTCAGAATGAATACTTTTAAATGGCTTAAAACACAAATTTCTTTTTTTTTTTTTTTTTTTTTTTTTTTTGAAGAAAAAATTTAGGAGATATTACCTGTAGAGGTTGCTAACCACTTATTATAACTGAGACACAACAAACAAAATGTTAGATAATGTCACAAAGACAAAGTGCAATCCACTCCTTGCTCGTCCATATCTCTTTTTCTTTTTCCGAGCGTTTGCGAAACAACTGTAGCAGATAAACACTCATAAGCTTGGAGCTTTTTGAGTAAATCTTCAATGGTTGTAGCAGAAATTATGGTTCTCCTTGCCTCTGAAAACATGAATCCATTATCCACAGCATTATCTAAATATGAAAGCAAATTACTAAAATAACCATTAATATTAAGCAAACCAATGGGTTTCTTATTTGTGACCAAAGATGACCAAGAAGCCACGCAAGCTATTTCTTCCAATGTACCCAGACCTCCTGGTAAAGCAATGAATGCATCGGCACAATGGTACATGATTGTCATCCGTTCAGGGATACTCCAGACTTGTATTTCCTTACCCACGGTAGGTCCACAAAAACCTGTGAATAGTTTTGGAACGATTCCTAGAACTGGACTTCCTCCGGCGTGTGCTGCTGTAGCGACTGCTCCCATTAAACCCGTACTACCGCCTCCATAAATCAACTGGATCTTTTGTTGGGCAAGTATTACTCCAACTCTTATGGCTTCATCAGCGAATATGTTATTTTTCCCTGGATAAGCACCTCCAAAGACACAAATTTTTTTAATGCGTTGGGACAAAGTACTTTCCATTTTTTTTTCTTTTTTTTTTTTCGAGTGCCTGAAAGAGAATGAGTACATGGTGTAATATATAGAGGACTGAGTAGTGAATCAGACAAGAGTAATAATGTCGCCGAAAGTGTATCTGACCTGTCAGAAGAAAATGTTAACCTAACAAAAGATTTTTGCGTGATTTCAGGAAGAAAATCAAAAAGAGAAGAAAAATCAACCGTAAAAGACAAATAAAAAAAATGAGAATAATTACACAAACCGAATAACACGTAAATTAAACCGAAATAAAGTTATTGCAAATCAAACCAAAAGCTGAGAAGTCATTTATTGTAGTTGTGATTGTGGCTCACATCTTCCTCTGGTTTTACGTCCAGAAACGGCTTAAACGCCTTCTATGAGTCGAGGATATGCTTCCCATCCAGTTTTCTTACAAGCTGGCAAACAGGGTCTTTTAACATCAGATTCCCAAGATGTTGCCATTCCCTTTGGAATTGCGGCCATAAATCAAGAATTTCTCTTTGTACGTCTCCACTAGGATGCGTCTCAAGAGAAAGTTGGATATTACCCAAATTCTCCTTACTCAGTCCATCCTTAATGAATTCAATTTTATCATCTCGATTAGAGGACGGAATCCCAATAGAACGACATTTACCGTTACACGTCCATCGTGCACATTTGTGGCTGTTTGAACTCATGCGCTTTGCTCGTCGCTTCTTTGCAAAAGTGCTTCTACCTGTACCTGGTAAATGCAAAACAGGAAGATATTCATCTTCACGTACCTTGGCTTCAATTATCCAACGTATGTCTTCAGGAATCCCTTTGTGCATAAGCATTCTTAATCTTTCAAATCGAACTTGGTAAAGCTTCAGTAAAATATTTCGAGGAAAAAGAGGAAATCGTTTCTGCAATCTTGTGAGAATATCATCCATCCTGAAAAAAAAATGAAAAAAAATTGAAAGGGAAATTGGAAGAGAAATTTATATACAATATCAGTTTTGTGGGTAGCTGATGGAACCGATTTAAATAATCACGGAGTACCGTTATCCGCCATTTAACCGGGGTTAAAAAAAATAAAAATTATATTTACATCTAGTTATTTTCAAAACAAGGATCAGAAAGAAAAACAACATAAAAAGACTCAAAAACAAAACACTCTAAATAAAATCCTAAATTCTTCCTCCCACACATAATTTTTACATTGTCCTCAATGTAATGCTATTATCCCCCAATGCAAGAATTATATGTAAGAGAAAAGAACTATTAAACAAAAGAAAAGAAAAACAATAAAAGATAGAATGATGTAGAGTAAGGAATATGCAAATCTGATATAATAGATGCTCTCCATCCTTTTGGGTTGCCTCCCAAGAAGCACTTGAGTTAGTGTTTTGAACCTAACCAACACCCCTTCTTGGCATTTTAGGCTTGTCAGGCTCATACATGAAATTTCCCAAATTTATGCGTTTGAGAGAAAGCTTTATTTGCACAACAATGGATGCATTCTCCATTACAAGTATTATTCCATCATCCTTTGTGGTGCATATGTCATCGAGGAATGGAGCATATTTTGATACTTGTTGAATGACCTCCACAAACAAGTTGTTTAAGGTTTTCGGCATTTGTTGTTCATGTTCTTCCTCCTTGAACTTTGCAAATCTATTAGGAAAAGGTGGAGAAGAAACATTAGTAAAAAGTTAAACCTTAAACGTTACCTCAGGTACCGAAATACTCTTATTTGGATCTTTGGCTTCATTATCCTCAAGAATAGAATCCATCTCTAATTTTGTTTCATCCTCATCTTGTTCCTCATTCTTCAAGGTCACAATAGTAGCATTCTCCTTTGGGTTAACCATCGTTTGGGCTGGGAGTTCTTCAGATCTTTGTGCTACCCATCCCACCATACTACTAGCCAATTGGCTCATTTGCTTTTCCAAACTCTGGATGCTTGCCCTTGTTTCCTGTTGAAATTGCAAAGAATCAGTAACAAGAGAATAGACAAGATCTTCTAAAGAAGTACCTGAGTTTTGAGTCATATGTGGTGGTTGAAAAAGATCTGGTTCTTGAGACCATGATTGATTGAAGCTAGATGGATGAGTGTAATTGGCATAAGGATCTACTTCTTGGTAATTTTTCGAGTAGCCATAATTAGTATGATCCCACCATCCCTCATGGTAAGTGTTTGAGTAATGATCATACTGTTGGTCTTGGAACACTTGATGGCCTTGACATCCTCCCATGGCCAATTGTTGAACTGGGGAGGTGAGATTGGTTTGTTGATTCTCCATGTTCATGTATGCCACCAACTCTTCAAGTGTTAGATTGCTCAATTCCATTGTTTTTTTTTTTTTTTATTTTTAAATTTGAAAAGAAAAACTTGTATGTACAAGAAAATAAAACTAATTAGAACTGAAAATAAGAATAAACCAAGTAACAAATAAACTAAAGAAAGCAATCCCCGGCAACGGCGCCAAAAATTTGATGCACCCAAAAGAGTGTATCTTATTTAACCTTGCACTAAAAAGATAAATTGTAAGTATAATGATTAGCAAGGGTCGAGTCCTCAGGGATTGGGTTTTAATCTATGAGTTATTAGTTTATAACTTACGTTCAAAGAAAACAATAAAAGAAAAGGGGTTTTTGAAGCCAGATTTAAACTAAAGTAAATAATAAGAATAAGATGCAAGGCGGTATAACCAGCCAATAAAAATATATATACTAAATTAGGCGGTATAACCAGCCAATAAAAATAAATATACTTTTAAAAATAAGCAAACTAAAAGTAAGAAAACAAGTAAGTAAGAACAATCAAATATGAAAAATATGGTTAAGGTTTCATTCTCCACCACTAGACATCATTAAGAATCAATTTCAGATCTATCAATATCAACCAACTATCAAAGTTAACAACCGTAGATAACAACAAGCTCTGTTATCCCAATCTTTCCTTAGTTTGTCGTTAAATAGAACAAGCTCTCTATTTAATCTCTAACCATTAAACAACCTAGAATAAGCTCTCTAAATTCAATTTAATGGCAGCTTTATGATGAGAAAGATAGGTTGATCTAAGCAACAAACACATAAGCTCGGATTGTTCAACTTAGGTTATGTTCCACTTTGCAATTATTGAAAACTTGACCATAATCATTAATCACAAATTGCCACTTATGAATAGGAAATCAAGACAATTACACGGATTAAGATTCCTAAACTAGCAATAGATAATTATCAAGATCTATCTAGTTGTACACCTAAATAAATCAAGACAACATCATGAACAATTCTTGTAGAAGAACATAAGTGATAACTCGTATAATTATATAGTTTTTAGTTATGTTTTATTAATGTTTTGTGTCAAATACGAGTTATTATTGTTTAGTCTAATTGTGTTTATGATCTTTTATATTTTTATGTATTTTGGTGTTTTTCACAAGTTTCTTTGAGTGATTTCAGATTACTAGAATTAAGGGCAAATCCAGTTCAGTTTCAGTTCCGACACCTTTTGCCATATCATCTATATCTCGAGTTTCACTGAAGCAATAAGGCTGAAATTTGTAGCCATGCAAAGCTAAGAGGCATATCTATCTTTTTCATGTTTTACACTTCTTAAAACGGAGTCGTTTTCCCTAGCGAAATCGACCATCAAGTTGGCTGATGTGCAATGACGTCTGTGCTGACATGTTTTCGTATTTTGCCCATATCTTCTTATCCACATCAGCAAATGAGCTGATTCCAACGGCTATGGTTCCGTAACTGATAGGGGAACCTTTGTCTAGAAGACCATGTGATCAGATCAGGCCTCCAATATTGAAGAAATCGACCATCAAGGTGGCTGATGTGCAATGACGTCTGTACTGACATGTTTTCGTATTTTGCCCATATCTGCTTAACCACATCAGAAAATGAGCTGATTCCAACGGCTATGGTTCCGTAACTGATAGGGGAACCTTTTTCTAGAAGACCATGTGATCAGATAAGGCCTCCAATATTGACGAAATCGACCATCAAGTTGGCTGATCAAAATCGTCATATACCTACCTTTGAAATTTGTAAAGCTTGTCTCTTGTCATTTAGCCCTCCAAAATGTGTATAAATAGAGGGCCTTGGATGATTGTAAGGGATCATATTGTAGATTGGTAGGATATTAGCCATTTTAACAAAATTCTCTAAGTTTTCTTTTTCTTTCTTTTCTCTAGTTTTCTTTTTCTTTAGAGAGAGCAAGAGGTTGGATAATTAATATTCTTCCTCTTCTTCTTTCTTTCTTTTATTTTCTTCTTAGATTCTATTTAATTTTATGTTTATAATGCCTATGCTAGGCTAAACTTTCTATTTGGTTAAGGGTGATTTCAAAACCCTAGACATGTTTTGTGATTGATTTTCAGATTCTATCTATCATTAATTTTCTATCAAAGTTGCTTATGTTCTTCTACAAGAATTGTTCATGATGTTGTCTAGATTTATTTAGGTGTACAACTAGATAGATCTTGATAATTATCTATTGCTAGTTTAGGAGTCTTGATCCGTGTAATTGTCTTGATTTCCTATTCATAAGTGGCAATTTGTGATTAATGATTATGGTCAAGTTTTCAATAATTGCAAAGTGGAACATAACCTAAGTTGAACAATCCGAGCTTATGTGTTTGTTGCTTAGATCAACCTATCTTTCTCATCATAAAGCTGCCATTAAATTGAATTTAGAGAGCTTATTCTAGGTTGTTTAATGGTTAGAGATTAAATAGAGAGCTTGTTCTATTTAACGACAAACTAAGGAAAGATTGGGGTAACAGAGCTTGTTGTTATCTACGGTTGTTAACTTTGATAGTTGGTTGATATTGATAGATCTGAAATTGATTCTTAATGATGTCTAGTGGTGGAGAATGAAACCTTAACCATATTTTTCATATTTGATTCTTCTTACTTGTTTTCTTACTTTTCTAGTTTGCTTATTTTTAAAAGTATATTTATTTTTATTGGCTGGTTATACCGCCTTGCATCTTATTCTTATTATTTACTTTAGTTTAAATCTGGCTTCAAAAACCCCTTTTCTTTTATTGTTCTTGAATTTAAGTTTTAAACTATTAACTTATAAACTAAAACCCAATCCCTGAGGACTCGACCCTTGCTAACTACTATACTTACAATTTATCTTTTTAGTGCAAGGTTAAATAAGATACACTCTTTTGGGTGCATCAAATTTTTGGCGCCGTTGCCGGGGATTGCTTTCTTTAGTTTATTGGTTTATTCTTATTTTCTGTTCTAATTATTTACTTTCTTATTTTTTTTTTATTAGTGAATGTTCCAAGCTCCCGAAGAAGACTTACGACTTAGGAAAATTCGGGAATTTATAACTTCTCACCAACAACCAATCGAGGAGTTGATCCAAAACATCCAAGAGGAGCAAGGAGAGATGGCAGCAGCTGACAACCGAACTCTCAAGGAGCTAGCCGCTCCGGACTTGGGTCAACAACCATTATGCATTGAATATGCTAATCTTGAGGTAGCTTTTGAATTAAAATCTGGTTTGATTCATCTTCTCCCAACTTTTCATGGTTTTGCAGGAGAGGATCCAAATAAGCACCTCAAGGAATTCCATGTAGTTTGCTCAAGCATGAGACCAACAGGGGTCACGGAAGAGCAAGTTAAGTTGAGAGCCTTCCCATTCTCTCTAGCTGATTCAGCAAAGGAATGGCTCTACTATCTACCATCCGGGACCATCACTACATGGAATGATTTGAAGAAAGCATTCTTGGAAAGGCATTTCCCAGCATCTAAGGCTGCCAACATTAGGAAAGAGATATGTGGGATTCGGCAATACAACGGAGAGTCCTTATATGAATATTGGGAGAGGTTCAAGAAACTTTGTGCATCATGTCCACACCATCAAATAAGTGAACAACTTCTCATCCAATACTTCTATGAAGGTCTCATGCCCATGGAGAGAAGTATGATAGATGCCGCTAGTGGGGGAGCTCTAGTTGATAAGACTCCCAGGGCTGCTAGAACATTAATCTCCAACATGGCAGCCAATTCTCAACAGTTCTCAATGAGACAAGATCCACCACCACAATCCAAGAGAGTTAATGAGGTAAGTATATCATCCCTTGAACAAAAATTTGATAAACTGACTTCTCTTGTTCAACAATTGGCTGTAGGTAAAATACAACAAATAAAGGCTTGTGGCATATGTTCAAACATAGGGCACCAAACTGATATGTGTCCAACACTTCAAGAGGATACCAATGAACATGTGAATGCCATGGGTGGATTTCAGAACCAATCAAGGAAATATGATCCCTACTCAAACACTTACAATCCAGGATGGAGGGATCATCCAAACTTCAATTATGGAGGGAACCAATCACAAACTATTCCTCCACCATTTGACCACAGGCCACCGGGTTTTCAGCAAAGAGTGCAACAACCATACCAAACCCGACAACAACTACCACCCACCCAAAATTCAGGTACTTCTCTTGAAGATCTTGTTAAAGCTCTTTCTACTAATACAATTCAATTTTAACAGGAAACAAAGACAAGTATTCGAAATTTGGAGACTCAAATAGGGCAATTGGCAACAACCATGAGTCAAATGCAAGCAAGGGATTCTGGGAAATTACCTTCCCAAACCATAGTGAATCCAAGAGAGAATGCCAATGCTATAAATTTAAGAAGTGGGAAACAGCTAGAGAAACCACAAAATGATAGTGCTCAAGGGGAGAACAATACCATGGCATCCTCTTCACATCCCAACGAGCCACTAAAAAAGGTAATTCCTAAACCATCCTTTCCTTCTTATATAACTCCTCCACCTTTTCCTAGCAGGTTAGCAAAGTCCAAGAAGGAGGAGCAAGAGAAGGAAATTTTGGAAACCTTCCGGAAAGTAGAGGTGAACATTCCTTTACTAGATGCTATCAAGCAAGTGCCAAGATATGCCAAGTTCCTAAAAGAGTTGTGCACATCTAAACGGAAGTTGAAATGGAATGAAAAGGTAAGTGTAGGGGAGAATGTGTCAGCTGTTCTTCAAAAGAAACTCCCACCTAAATGCAAGGATCCAGGTATGTTTACCATTCCTTGTAAGATAGGCAACACCAGGTTTGAGCGTGCTATGCTAGATCTAGGGGCATCTATTAATGTCATGCCATATTCAATTTATGCTTCATTGAATCTAGGACCATTAGAGGAAACCGGTGTTATAATACAACTTGCTGACCGTTCTAACACTTATCCAAGAGGAGTTGTAGAAGACGTTCTTGTACAGGTTAATGAATTGGTTTTTCCCGCTGACTTTTATGTTATTGAGATGGAAGATGAGATGTCTTCTAATCCCACACCTATTCTATTAGGGAGACCATTCTTGAAAACAGCAAGAACTAAAATAGATGTACATGATGGCACTTTAACTATGGAATTTGATGGTGAAATAATTCGCTTTAACATTTTTGAGGCCATGAGATATCCTAGTGATGTGCATTCTGTTTTTAATATTGATATAATTGACTCACTAGTGCAGCAAGCTTATGAGCTAGATGGTGAAGATAGTGTAGAAATAGTCCTTAGCAACCATCTCGGAATGGGGAATGCTAAACTAGCCTTGAGTGACCAGGTGGAAGGGGCACTAGAATCTTTACACTCGCTGCAACCTAAAGATGCAAGGTTTGATGTTTCATTTATTGATTTGCCTTTATCTAATGAGAAACTTCTACCTTCCATTTTGCAGGCACCAACTTTAGAGTTGAAACCACTACCGAACCACTTGAAATATTTGTTCTTAGGGGAAAATGACACACTACCTGTCATCATTGCCAAAGAGCTCACACCTTTGCAAGAAGAGCGACTTATCCGGGTGCTTAGAGAGCATAAAACAGCAATTGGTTGGACAATTGCCGATATCAAGGGAATAAGCCCATCCATGTGCATGCACCGGATTTTGTTAGAGGAAGGGTCTAAACCAACAAGAGAAGCACAAAGGAGATTGAACCCTCCTATGATGGAGGTTGTGAAAAAGGAGATACTGAAGCTCCTAGATGTTGGAGTGATCTATCCTATCTCGGATAGCAAATGGGTGAGCCCAGTCCAAGTGGTTCCAAAGAAATCAGGTGTAACGGTGGTAACAAATAATGAGAATGAACTTGTTCCTACTAGGATTCAAACAGGATGGCGAGTTTGTATTGATTATCGTAAACTTAATTCCACAACTCGCAAAGACCACTTTCCTTTACCTTTTATTGATCAAATGCTTGAAAGGTTAGCTGGCCATTCTCATTATTGTTTTCTTGATGGTTTTTCAGGTTATAATCAGATAGCCATTGCTCCGGAGGACCAAGAGAAAACAACATTCACATGTCCATTTGGTACTTTTGCATACCGGCGTATGCCATTTGGTCTTTGTAATGCACCAGCTACATTCCAAAGGTGTATGGTTAGCATATTTTCAGATTATGTAGAGAACATCATAGAAGTGTTTATGGATGATTTTAGTGTCTATGGTGATTCTTTTGATAGATGTCTAGAGAACCTTACACTTGTACTTGAAAGATGCATGGAAACTAACCTTGTTTTGAATTGGGAAAAATGTCACTTTATGGTAGAGCAAGGAATAGTTTTGGGCCATGTTATTTCTTCTAGAGGGATAGAGGTTGATAAGTCTAAAATAGATATTATGCATTCTTTACCACCTCCCACAAATGTGAGAGAGGTTCGTTCTTTTCTTGGACATGCAGGTTTCTATAGGAGATTTATCAAAGACTTCTCAAAGATCACATTACCTCTTTGCAAGCTACTACAAAAAGATGTGGTTTTCCACTTTGATGATAAATGCAAAGAGGCATTTGAAACATTGAAGGGACTCTTGACATCAGCTCCTATCATCCAACCACCAGATTGGAATGTACCTTTTGAAATCATGTGTGATGCTAGTGACTATGCCATTGGAGCTGTTTTGGGCCAACGGGTTGGCAAAGCCTCACATGCCATTTATTATGCCTCCCGAACTCTTAATGATGCTCAATTGAACTATTCCACTACTGAAAAAGAACTTTTGGCTGTTGTATTTGCTTTAGAAAAATTTCGATCTTATTTAATTGGTACTAAAGTAAATGTATATTCTGACCATGCAGCCCTTAAGTACTTGCTCACTAAAAAGGAGGCCAAACCAAGGTTGATTAGATGGATACTTCTCTTACAAGAGTTTGATTTGGAGATAAAAGATAAGAGAGGTAGTGACAACCTGGTTGCGGACCATCTTAGCCGTTTAGTTCATGAAGAGGATGCACTACCCTTGAATGAGAACTTTCCGGATGAGCAACTTCTTTTTATAAGTACAACAACTCCTTGGTATGCTGATATTGTTAATTACTTAGTTACCAAGAAGTTGCCACAAGAGTTGACACAAGCTCAAAGAAATAAGATCAAGAGTGATGCCAAATACTACATATGGGATGATCCTTACCTTTGGAAGCATTGCTCCGATCAGATTATAAGAAGGTGTGTACTCGAAACTGAATTTCAATCTATTCTCACCTTTTGTCACTCTTATGCATGTGGAGGACACTTTGGATCCAAAAGAACAGCCATGAAAGTTCTTGATTCTGGATTTTATTGGCCTACCATATTCAAAGATGCATACCTCTTTTGCAAGTCATGTGATCGTTGCCAAAGAACAGGTAACTTAGGTGCTAGAAATCAAATGCCTCAAACTCCAATACTTATTGTTGAAATTTTTGATGTATGGGGCATGGATTTCATGGGACCTTTTCCTCCTTCTTTTGGTAATCTTTATATTTTACTTGCCGTTGATTATGTTTCAAAGTGGGTGGAAGCAAAATCCACTAGGACTAATGACTCTAAAGTTGTTTCAGATTTTGTCAAGACTAACATCTTGGCTAGGTTTGGAACGCCAAAGGCCATAATCAACGATAGAGGTACTCACTTTTGCAATAGGACTATGGAAGCACTTTTGAGGAAGTATAACATCACACACAAGGTCTCCACCTCATATCATCCTCAAACTAGTGGGCAAGCTGAAGTGTCAAACCGAGAAGTTAAGTCCATCCTTGAAAAGACAGTTAATCCAAATAGGAAGGATTGGAGTTCACGACTTGATGATGCACTTTGGGCTTATAGGACAGCATATAAGACACCCATTGGTATGTCTCCTTATCGACTTGTTTATGGTAAGCCTTGTCATCTTCCGGTTGAATTGGAACATAAATCATATTGGGCTATCAAACAATGCAACATGGAGATGGATGAGATAGGAAAGAAAAGAAAACTTGACCTACAAGAATTAGAGGAGATAAGGAATGATGCCTATCAGAATTCTAGGATTTACAAGGAAAAAACTAAGGCATTCCATGACAAGATGATATCAAGAAAAGAATTTGTTGTTGGACAAAAAGTTTTTCTCTTCCATTCACGCCTTAAGTTATATCCAGTTAAGTTACGTTCTCGTTGGGTTGGACCTTTTGTTATTACTAATGTATTTACTCATGGTGCAGTTGAAATCCAAAGCCCGAAAACAGATAAGGCATTCAAAGTGAATGGTCATAGATTGAAGCCTTACTATGAGAACTTTCCAATACAAGATGTGGAGGAGTTTCCACTTTTTGAGCCAAAGTATGTTGAATAATAATGGCATGGGTCTAAGTCAAGCTGAGGACAATAAACCAAGCGCTTCTTGGAGAGGCAACCCAAAAGGATGGAGAGCATCTATTATATCAGATTTGCATATTCCTTACTCTCCATCATTCTATCTTTTATTGTTTTTCTTTTCTTTTGTTTAATAGTTCTTTTCTCTTACATATAATTCTTGCATTGGGGGATAATAGCATTACATTGAGGACAATGTAAAAATTATGTGTGGGGGGAAGAATTTAGAATTTTATTTAGAGTGTTTTGTTTTTGAGTCTTTTTATGTTGTTTTTCTTTTTGATCCTTGTTTTGAAAATAACTAGATGTAAATATAATTTTTTTTTACCCCGGTTAAATGGCGGATAACGGTACTCCGTGATTATTTAAATCGGTTCCATCAGCTACCCACAAAACTGATATTGTATATAAATTTCTCTTCCAATTTCTCTTTCAATTTTTTTTTCATTCTTTTTTTTTCAGGATGGATGATATTCTCACAAGATTGCAGAAACGATTTCCTCCTTTTCCTCGAAATATTTTACTGAAGCTTTACCAAGTTCGACTTGAAAGATTAAGAATGCTTATGCGCAAAGGGATTCCTGACGACATACGTTGGATAATTGAAGCCAAGGTACGTGAAGATGAATATCTTCCTGTTTTGCATTTACCAGGTACAGGTAGAAGCACTTTTGCAAAGAAGCGACGAGCAAAGCGCATGAGTTCAAATTGCCACAAATGTGCACGATGGACGTGTAACGGTAAATGTCGTTCTATTGGGATTCCGTCCTTTAATCGAGATGATAAAATTGAATTCATTAAGGATGGACTGAGTAAGGAGAATTTGGGTAATATCCAACTTTCTCTTGAGACGCATCCTAGTGGAGACGTACAAAGAGAAATTCTTGATTTATGGCCGCAATTCCAAAGGGAATGGCAACATCTTGGGAATCTGATGTTAAAAGACCCTGTTTGCCAGCTTGTAAGAAAACTGGATGGGAAGCATATCCTCGACTCATAGAAGGCGTTTAAGCCGTTTCTGGACGTAAAACCAGAGGAAGATGTGAGCCACAATCACAACTACAATAAATGACTTCTCAGCTTTTGGTTTGATTTGCAATAACTTTATTTTGTTTTAATTTACGTGTTGTTCGATTTGTGTAATTATTCTCGTTTTTTTTATTTGTCTTTTACGGTTGATTTTTTCTTCTCTTTTTGATTTTCTTCCTGAAATCACGCAAAAATCTTTTGTTAGGTTAACATTTTCTTCTGACAGGTCAGATACACTTTCGGCGACATTATTACTCTTGTCTGATTCACTACTCAGTCCTCTATATATTACACCATGTACTCATTCTCTTTCAGGCACTCGAAAAAAAAAAATGGAAAGTACTTCATCCCAGCGCATTAAAAAAATTTGTGTCTTTGGAGGTGCTTATCCAGGGAAAAATAACATATTCGCTGATGAAGCCATAAGAGTTGGAGTAATACTTGCCCAACAAAAGATCCACTTGATTTATGGAGGCGGTAGTACGGGTTTAATGGGAGCAGTCGCTACAGCAGCACACGCCAGAGGAAGTCCAGTTCTAGGAATCGTGCCAAAACTATTCACAAGTTTTTGTGGACCTACAGTGGGTAAGGAAATACAAGTCTGGAGTGTCCCTGAACGGATAACAATCATGTACCATTCTGCCGATGCATTTATTGCTTTACCAGGAGGTCTGGGTACATTGGAAGAAATAGCTTGCGTGGCTTCTTGGTCATCTTTGGTCACAAATAAGAAACCCATTGGTTTGCTTAATATTAATGGTTATTTTAGTAATTTGCTTTTATATTTAGATAATGCTGTGGATAATGGATTCATGTTTTCAGAGGCAAGGAGAACCATAATTTCTGCTACAACCATTGAAGATTTACTTAAAAAGCTCCAAGCTTATGAGTGTTTATCTGCTACGGTTGTTTCGCAAACGCTCGGAAAAAGAAAAAGAGATATGGACGAGCAAGGAGTGGATTGCACTTTGTCTTTGTGACATTATCTAACATTTTGCTTGTTGTGTCTCAGTTATAATAAGTGGTTAGCAACCTCTGCAGGTAATATCTCCTAAATTCTACCTTTAAAATTTGACATTGGGGACAATGTCATATTTTAGTAGGGGGTAAGGGACATATTTTGCTAATTTAAAAAAAAAAAAAAAAAAAAAAAATTTAAGAAGTATTCATTCTGAACAAGGTCTGAGTAAGGGAGACTTGAGACATACCTTGTCAGTTTGATTTCTTCTTTTCAAAAAAAAAAAAAAAAAAAATAGAGTTTGTTGTGTTTTAAGCAATTTAGAAGTATTCATTCTGAACAAGGTCTGAGTAAGGGAGACTTGAGACATACCTTGTCAGTTTGATTTTAATCTTTTTATGTTTACTTGTTAATTTTTGTTTAGTATTTTAGGATTATTTAGGTTGCATGAGTTTGTTTTGTTTTGAGTCTTAGTTGTTCCTATTCTTATGTTATTAGTTCTTTTCTCTTACACATGATTCTTTCATTTGTGTTAATAGACTTACATTGAGGACAATGTAAGAATTAAGTGTGGGGGGAATGATTTAGGATTTCTTTTATTTTTGTCTACTATTTTTTTTTTTTTTTTTTATGAGTCTTTGTTATTATTATTATTTTTAGTGTGTTTTAGTTCCTTTTTAATACAATGATGAGATATGAATTGCATAGGTCTAAACTGGTTATTAGTGAGAAGATTTTCATGAGAATTGAGCTTGATGTCAACCTTTTTATGAGCCAATGTTAATATGATATGTTGATTGAGAAAGAAGCATGTTTAGACTTAATCTGACTTGTATAATCATCCTTGTGAGTTTTTGAGCCTATAATGATTGATGCATTATACAAATCAATCTAATTTCTTTCTTGAGTGCTATTATGATTACATGATTCTCTAGAACTTGCTTTAAACCGTTTGAGACTATATTGATACATGTGACAACATGAATATGATAGAGGCATTAGGATTTTTAGCCAGAGCCAAACAGCCATCCCTTATTGATGTTCCAAGAGAACACACCCTTAGTGAACCAATTTGAGCCTACATTGAATAAGCTATCTCTTTGGTAACCATAACTTGTCCCTAACCTAAATATACTTATATCTTTACCTTTGTTCCAAAGATGAATTAGCATGTTTTGAGACAAGTTGCAAAGACAAGGGATATTTTTAGTTAAAAATTTGGGTTAGAAACAAGAAATAAGTGTGGGGGGGAAAGAAAAGAAAAGTCAAGAGAAAAAGAAATGAAATACTGGCAAATACATTCCTATGTAAAAAAAAAAATATATGAATCATCTCTTGAATTTGTGGAAAAAGAAAAAGATGTTACAAAGTCGTTTAGAATGAAGAAAAGACCCAACATGAATATCCGGCCTAGGTGACTATGTACTTGTAAAGAGTTTTGAGAAGTTTCTTTGTATGATCTTTTTATGTCTCTAAACTTTATGAACTCTTTGGAACCTTTGTGATATCTTTATCCTTTTGTTCTTCAACCACATTACAAACCCCTTGGCCCCATTACAACCTTGATTAAAGACCTCTTGATTCATGAAGTTGTATGATCTAAATAGTGGAGAATAGGTGGACAAGCAAGAATATGGTAGAACTGTTTTCATGAGATTGATTGAGTGTAAACACTTCACCACTACTTTAAAGAGTGAAAATCATGAGGGTATCCCATGTGAGAAGTTGAGATTAAATTTGAACATGCAATATTTTGATTGAGATATGTTATGCTAATATTGGCTTAACTCAAACAATTTACATTCAAGCATGATTTTTTGTGAAATTCTTTAAGCTATTGATTAGTTTATAAGACTTGTTCAAATATTGTATCTAATTTGTATTGAAAGGATTAGGAGTAAATATTTTTAGTATATGCAGTTTATTTATATTTTAGTTTTTCAATGTTTGTGGGTATCGTTCTAGTAAACCCTCACGAGACTAAACTCGTCCACTAGGGACACCTAGGGGTTTAAAGGCTTGTGTCACATGCTAAGTGCCACCGTGATTTCCTACGAAAATGGATTAGATTAGATTTTCTTATTTTATTTTTATTGAGTCGTTGCTAGGGACTAGCAACAATCTAAGTGTGGGGGTGTGATAACTCGTATAATTATATAGTTTTTAGTTATGTTTTATTAATGTTTTGTGTCAAATACGAGTTATTATTGTTTAGTCTAATTGTGTTTATGATCTTTTATATTTTTATGTATTTTGGTGTTTTTCACAAGTTTCTTTGAGTGATTTCAGATTACTAGAATTAAGGGCAAATCCAGTTCAGTTTCAGTTCCGACACCTTTTGCCATATCATCTATATCTCGAGTTTCACTGAAGAAATAAGGCTGAAATTTGTAGCCATGCAAAGCTAAGAGGCATATCTATCGTTTTCATGTTTTACACTTCTTAAAACGGAGTCGTTTTCCCTAGCGAAATCGACCATCAAGTTGGCTGATGTGCAATGACGTCTGTGCTGACATGTTTTCGTATTTTGCCCATATCTTCTTATCCACATCAGCAAATGAGCTGATTCCAACGGCTATGGTTCCGTAACTGATAGGGGAACCTTTGTCTAGAAGACCATGTGATCAGATCAGGCCTCCAATATTGAAGAAATCGACCATCAAGGTGGCTGATGTGCAATGACGTCTGTACTGACATGTTTTCGTATTTTGCCCATATCTGCTTAACCACATCAGAAAATGAGCTGATTCCAACGGCTATGGTTCCGTAACTGATAGGGGAACCTTTTTCTAGAAGACCATGTGATCAGATAAGGCCTCCAATATTGACGAAATCGACCATCAAGTTGGCTGATCAAAATCGTCATATACCTACCTTTGAAATTTGTAAAGCTTGTCTCTTGTCATTTAGCCCTCCAAAATGTGTATAAATAGAGGGCCTTGGATGATTGTAAGGGATCATATTGTATATTGGTAGGATATTAGCCATTTTAACAAAATTCTCTAAGTTTTCTTTTTCTTTCTTTTCTCTAGTTTTCTTTTTCTTTAGAGAGAGCAAGAGGTTGGATAATTAATATTCTTCCTCTTCTTCTTTCTTTCTTTTATTTTCTTCTTAGATTCTATTTAATTTTATGTTTATAATGCCTATGCTAGGCTAAACTTTCTATTTGGTTAAGGGTGATTTCAAAACCCTAGACATGTTTTGTGATTGATTTTCAGATTCTATCTATCATTAATTTTCTATCAAAGTTGCTTATGTTCTTCTACAAGAATTGTTCATGATGTTGTCTAGATTTATTTAGGTGTACAACTAGATAGATCTTGATAATTATCTATTGCTAGTTTAGGAGTCTTGATCCGTGTAATTGTCTTGATTTCCTATTCATAAGTGGCAATTTGTGATTAATGATTATGGTCAAGTTTTCAATAATTGCAAAGTGGAACATAACCTAAGTTGAACAATCCGAGCTTATGTGTTTGTTGCTTAGATCAACCTATCTTTCTCATCATAAAGCTGCCATTAAATTGAATTTAGAGAGCTTATTCTAGGTTGTTTAATGGTTAGAGATTAAATAGAGAGCTTGTTCTATTTAACGACAAACTAAGGAAAGATTGGGGTAACAGAGCTTGTTGTTATCTACGGTTGTTAACTTTGATAGTTGGTTGATATTGATAGATCTGAAATTGATTCTTAATGATGTCTAGTGGTGGAGAATGAAACCTTAACCATATTTTTCATATTTGATTCTTCTTACTTACTTGTTTTCTTACTTTTCTAGTTTGCTTATTTTTAAAAGTATATTTATTTTTATTGGCTGGTTATACCGCCTTGCATCTTATTCTTATTATTTACTTTAGTTTAAATCTGGCTTCAAAAACCCCTTTTCTTTTATTGTTCTTGAATTTAAGTTTTAAACTATTAACTTATAAACTAAAACCCAATCCCTGAGGACTCGACCCTTGCTAACTACTATACTTACAATTTATCTTTTTAGTGCAAGGTTAAATAAGATACACTCTTTTGGGTGCATCAATAAGCAACTTTGATAGAAAATTAATGATAGATAGAATCTAAAAATCAATCACAAAACATGTCTAGGGCTTTGAAATCACCCTTAACCAAATAGAAGTTTAGCCTAGCATAGGCATTGTAAACATAAACATAAAATTAAAGAGAATATAAGAAGGAAATAAAAGAAAGAAAGAAGAAGAAGAAAATAAAGAAAAAGAAAACTAGAGAAAAGAAAGAAGAAGAAAACTTAGAGAATTTTATTACAATGGCTAATATCCTACCAATGTACAATATATTCCTCTACAATCATCCAAGGCCCTCTATTTATACACATATTGGAGGGCTAAATGACAAGAGACAAGCTTTACAAATTTCAAAGGTAGGTATAATAGGTGGGTGCATTTTTCTAACAATTTTTGTCATATTGTATGACAATTTTGATCAGCCAACTTGATGGTCGATTTTGTCAATATTGGAGGCCTGATCTGATCACATGGTCTTCTAGAAAAATGTTCCCCTGTCAGTTACTGATCCATAGCCGTTGGAATCAGCTCATTTTCTGATGTGGATAAGAAGATATGGGCAAAATACGAAAACAGGTCAGCACAGCCGTCATTGCACATCAGCCAACTTGATGGTCGATTTCGCTAGGGAAAACGATTCCGTTTCAAGAAGTGTAAAACATGAAAAAGATAGATATGCCTCTTAACTTTGCACGGTTAAAATTTCAACCTTATTGCTTCAGTGAAACTCGAGATATAGCTGATATGGCAAAAGGTGTCGGAACTGGAACTGAACTGGATTTGCCCTTAATTCTAGTAATCTGAAATCACTCAAAGAAACTTGTGAAAAACACCAAATTACATAAAAATATAAAAGATCATAAACACAATTAGACTAAACAATAATAACTCGTATTTGACACAAAACAATAATAAAACATAACTAAAAACTATATAATTATACGAGTTATCACTTGCAAACCGCAGAGTTTCCCATAAAAAGTTGCTCATCATCAACACCTTCTTTGTACTGGGTGAAACTCTTCCTCTCAGAACATATATGACAAGTGGCCCCGGTATCAACCCACCACGTCTTAAGGTTCTCCACCAAGTTTACTTGTGATACAATAGCAGCGAGCTCAATCTCATAATCATCAACCAGGTTGGCTTGAGCTTTCTTCTTCTTGTTCTGTCGCCAGTCCTTTGCATGATGTCTGGGCTTGTTGTAATTGAAACAAGTTTCCGTGAACTTCTTGAAATCCGTTCCCTTATTAGCTTGGGAAGAACTTGAACTAACGAATTTCCTCTTGTTGGTCTTTTTTGAATGTTCAACAACATTCGCTTTGGCTTTTATGGTTTGGACCTTGACCCTCTTATCTGAACCACGGTTATCCTCCTCGATTCTCAACCGAACTATCAAGTCCTCTAGAGTCATCTCCTTTTGTTTGTGCTTTAGATAGTTCTTGAAATCCTTCCACGAATGAGGGAGTTTCTCTATCAAAGTCACCATTTCAAATGATTCACTAAGAGTCATTCCTTCGGCAAAAATCTCATGGATGATCAATTGAAACTCTTGGACTTGACTTATTATGGTTTTCGAGTCCACCATTTTGAAATCCAAAAATTGGCCAACCACAAATTTCTTTGTGCCGGCATCCTCGGTTCTGTATTTCATGTCTAAGGACTCCCACAGCTCTCTAGCTGTCTTGATTGGAATATACACATTGTATAACGTGTTGTCCAAACCATTGAGGATGTAGTTCTTGCATAGGAAGTCAGAATGCTTCCATGCATCCACCAAAGCTATAGCCGTAGTATCGGTTTCTCCCTCGTTCAAAGTCTGGGCCTTATTCCGTAAGAACTTGGCTTGGTTGATAGTGGTCAGATAGAACAACATCTTTTGTTGCCATCGTTTGAAGTCCAGGCCACTGAACTTCTCGGGTCTCTCACCATGTGTGACATGTAGAGGTTGTGGCGCTACAGGCACACTAGCAGTGCTGGTAGATTGTTCTGCCATCTGTTATTCAAAAACAATAGGATCAACTAGTAACAGTTTATACAAATATATACACTACTAATAACAAAGTAGTATATCTATTGATTGCAAAAATATATATATAAAACAGTAACAATATATATAACAACTCAATAATAGTATAAGAGTACTAGATTTAAACAATATAATATAAAATATATATAACAATATATATAAGAATATTATAAAACAAATAGTATGAATACATAAACAATATATATATATATCAAAACAAACAGTAGACTAAAATATATATTATACAAAAAAGTAAGAATATATATAGTAGAATACGAGCATAAAACAGTATATAACAAATATAATTTGGCAAAATTCGTCTTAAGAATGTCATGTAATATATATGCTATATAATATTAATAAGAAACAGAATATATATAAATAATTCGATAACACTTTATTAACAAAATAAAGAAAACTTCATATAAACATATACTAATAGATTATAGAAAATATATAGAACCGAATATACGAACACTTACAGGAATTGATTTGAAAAAATCAATATCGAGTCAAGGTTGGACCTCTGACCTTAAGACGAATTTTGCCTGCCTCTAAGGTGCTTGCAGATGTAAGCAAATCATCTCCCAAGCCACCTCGATAAACGTTGCTCTAAAGAGCACACTCGAAGCAACTCAGAACCAAGAAAATGTTAAGACTCTTTCTCAAGACAGAAAAGGGAAAACCGGAGGAAGAGAAGAAATTGTATTCTGAATTAGTGAATAAAACAAACACGAATTGTTTGTATTTATAGAAGCGCAGAGGACTATTGGAACAATCAAGACTGTTGAACGAACCGGTTTATCCAACAGGCAGCAGACAACCCTATTGGAACAGACACGAACTAGTTCGGTTCAAACCGAACAGTCAAACTGTTTGAACAAATCCAACAAGAAGCAGACAGCCCAGTTGGAACAAACACGAATCGGTTCGGTTCAAACTGAACAGACACAGACTGTTTCGGTCCTAGACCAAAAAGACAAAAACTATTCGGACAAAAAAAATTAAATCTGGTTGAATGGTTGGGCTGGGCAGCAAAAGGATAGATATGCAACAAGCCCAAGCACGGCCCGGCTCACACGTGTGTGGTTCAGCCCAAGTTGTGTAGGTCTTCACCTACCACAAAACTTGGGTGCCCCTTGAGGCCTAACCCAACATGGAACACTAGCTTATATAAACTATAAGCTAAAGCCATTCTTAGTTCCATGTGGGATTGAAAAACAACCACACCTTCAACCAACATTCTTCATCTTCAAGTGGGTGTTAAATGTGTTGGGATTCGACCTCATGCTCAAACAATAATCAAATAAAGAAGAACATGAACGCAGCGGAATAATAAACAAAGAGACAGTCGAATCTAACAGGATCATGCTTGTAAATTTTAATGCGATCTTGTAATTATAAAGCATACATCTGATCAAGAATCATACCTTAACTCAAAGATCTAGTAATCTTGAGTTTACAAACAGCCCACTCAATCTTGAACACCAAGCTGTCAATCCGAGACTTCAAGCCACACAAGTGTCTGGCCTATGACGGTAATCCACACAAGATGATCAAGAAAACCTTCATAAGGTAGGAATGGAGTCTTGCTGAAAACGATGCTAGTAGTTTAGGTTTCAAGAAACCTCTCTCCATCTAAACATACCATGGCCGAATGCTTCGTAAGCATCAAGAAGAAGAAAACGCTTTTCTTGCTTCTCTAGGTTTGATGCGCCAACCTCTAGGTTATCTTGATCTTCTTTTTTCTTCACTCTATGCCTTTGCTCTCTTGAAAGAAAACGTTTTTCTCTCTAGCAATCTGATAACTCGTATAATTATATAGTTTTTAGTTATGTTTTATTATTGTTTTGTGTCAAATACGAGTTATTATTGTTTAGTCTACTTGTGTTTATGATATTTTATATTTTTATGTAATTTGGTGTTTTTCACGAGTTTCTTTGAGTGATTTCATATTACTAGGTTAAATCAACAATTAAGGGCAAATCCAGTTCAGTTCCAGTTCCGACACCTTTTGCCATATCCGCTATATCTGGAGTTTCACTGAAGCAATAAGGCTGAATTTTTTACAGTGCAAAGTTAAGAGGCATATCTATCTTTTTCATGTTTTACACTTCTTGAAACGGAGTCGTTTTCCCTAGAGAAATCGACCATCAAGTTGGCTGATGTGCAATGACGTCTGTGCTGACCTGTTTTGGTATTTTGACCATATCTTCCGATCCACATGAGCAAATGATCTGATTCCAACGGCTATGGATCCGTAACTGATAGGGGTATATTTTTCTAGAAGACCATTTGATCAGATCGAGCCTCCAACATTGACAAAATCGACCATCAACCTGGCTGATCAGAATTGTCATACAATATGACGAAAATTGTTAGAAAAATGCACCCACCTATTATACCTACCTTTGAAATTTATAAAGCTTGTCTCTTGTCATTTAGCTCTCCAAAATGTGTATAAATAGAGGGCCTTGGATGAGTATCATTATACATTGGTAGGATATTAGCCATTGTAATACAATTCTCTAAGTTTTCTTTTTCTTTCCTTTCTCTAGTTTTCTTTTTCTATATTTACTTATGCTTCTTACATTTCTTTTCATTTTATTCATATCTAGTATGTGTTGCTAATCATATTGTTGAGGTGATGAGGTGAAGCTTTTGGTAAATGCTAAGGTTAGTCTCTTAAACATGAGCTAAAATGAATCATCATTTATAAACACTAGTATAGATAATATTTTCTTTTGGTTTAAAATCATACTTGCAAAGTAGGGATCTTGATTCATTATTGACAATGAAAATGGCACAATAAATGCTTGGTTTCATAACCTTGATTTGTTGTAGACATATACCTTGGCATAAGGAATGCTTGGACTCTTTTTATGAGTTTTGAGGACACCAAATGAACATAATATCATATGCTATGGACGTTGGACAATTTGGACTGAATTGCTAAACCTTCCGATTGGAATCTCCCTTATGTGTGAATTTCAATTGTGTAATAAAACAAGATTAATCTTAGCATAACACCAAGAGTGGATTCTCTAACCTCAACATCTTTTCTTATTGTTTTGTTTATATCTTGTTTAATTTCTTTTATGTTGTTTTGTTTATTTTGTTCTCTAATATCTTGTTTATCTTGTTTTGTTGTTGATTCCCTAATATCTTGTTTACTTTCTTTTTCTTATATATTTATAAACTTATACTTACTAATACGCTTCCCTGTGGTTCGACCTCGGACACCCGAGAATTTATTACTTGAACATAACCTGCACTTGGGTTTACAACTCTTAATTGAGTCTCCATCAAGTTTTTGGCGCCGTTGCCGGGGAAGCAATACTAAGTATATAAGTTTATAAGTATATTTATTTTTATTGGCTGGTTATACCGCCTAATTTTCTATATATTTATATTTATATTGTATATTAACTTTGTTTTATTTTTATTGGCTGGTTATACCGCCTAATTTGTATATTAACTTTGTTTTATGCTTGTTTGGCGACGTGATTTTAGATCTCGTCGTTTAGTTAGATTTTATTGTGAAACTTTTTCAGGTAATCTTTCTAATACAACTCCTACCATGGCTGACAATGAAAGTGTTCATGCTGAAGATGAGAACAGACAAGTACGCACCATGCGTGACTACTTGCAACCAACTCGAAGCTCATCACCCTCTTGTTTTATTTTTCCTCTCAATGCAAACAACTTTCGTTTTAAACCAGGTATGATAGCTTTGCTTCCAAATTTCCATGGGTTAGAATCGGAAAGTGCTTACTCGTTTCTAAAAGACTTCGAAGATGTATGTGCCACCTTTAATGACCAACAATGTACAAATGAAATTGTCAAGCTAAAATTATTTCCTTTTTCTTTAAAAGATAAAGCAAAAATTTGGCTTCATAATTTAAAACCAAGGTCAATTGGCACATGGCAAGAATTACAAACTGAGTTTCTAAAGAAATTTTTCCCAGCACATAAAACTACTGCTTTGAAAAGACAGATTCAAAATTTCAATCAAAATCAAAATGAAGCATTTTTTCAGTGCTGGGAGCGTTTTAAAGATTTGTTAAGTTCTTGTCCACATCATGGTTTTGAAAAATGGCGTCTTATTAGTTTCTTTTATGAAAGTTTAACTCCCGAAACTAAACAATTTGTTGAAACAATGTGTAACGGTGAGTTTCTAGAAAAAGAACCTGAAGAAGCCTTTGACTACCTAGACCATTTGGCAGATAACTCTCAAGCCTGGCACATAGATAATTCCTCTGAAAGTTCCAATAGATCTAATCTTGTTTCTAACAGAGGTAAATATCATTTTAGTCAAGAAGATGAGATAAAAGCTAAAGTAGCTAATTTGGCTAGAAAGATTGAAGCCATGGAACTTAGAGAAGTAAAAGAAGTCAAAACGGTTAAAAATGAAGAAAGTTGTGGAATTTGTGAAATCATGGGACACCCCACTTCTGAATGTCCAAACATTCCCATTCTTAAAGAAGCGTTGCATGATCAAGTAAATTCCATAAACACATTTAAAAAGCCTTTTCCTTCTTCTTACTCTGAAACGTATAACCTTGAATGGAGAAATCATCCCAACTTCAGTTGGCGGAATAATAATCATGTTCAGGTACCACAATCTCAAAAGTCGGGCAACACTTTTTCCTATCAACCTTCACGTGTACAAACCTTGGAAGAGACATTGCAAGCATTCATGCAAACACAAGCAAATGTGAATAACCAAACTTCACAGGACATCAATGAGATCAAAAACACCTTGTCCACATTGACAGCTTCATTACGCACTCAAGAAAAAGGTAAGTTTCCTGCTCAACCTCAGCCTAACCCTTCTACTCAATGTCTTGTTTCTTGCTCCAATGAAACTCAACAGGAAAATGCCAGTTCTATCACAACTCTTCGAAGTGGAAAGGCAATTGACAAAAACATTCCATCAAAAGACCAAGATCCTCCTTCCCCTCCGAAAAGTAACGGTAAGGATGATGGTAAGTCTGAACTTCTTGAAAATTTGGACAAAGAAAAAGGTATGCATCCTGCTCCTTTTCCTCAAAGGTTGCAAACAATAAAGAATTTGAATCAAAATGCAGAAATTTATGAACTTTTCAAACAAGTTAAGATTAACATTCCTTTATTGGATGCAATCAAACAAGTTCCATCTTATGCTAAATTTTTGAAGGACATGTGCACATTTAAAAGGAAACATAATGTACAAAAGAAAGCATTTCTGACGGAAAGTGTGAGCTCAATCATTCAGCACCTTACTCCACCAAAATTCAAAGATCCTGGATGTCCAACAATCTCATGCATCATTGGAAACACTAGAATAGAACGTGCATTGCTTGATCTTGGTGCTAGTGTTAATCTTTTGCCTTTTTCTGTTTATCAACAGTTAGGTTTAGGTGAACTCAAGGAAACACCTGTTACACTTCAACTAGCTGATCGTTCTGTAAAAATTCCTCGAGGGATAGTTGAAGATGTTTTGGTTCAAATTGATAATTTTTACTTCCCTGTTGATTTTATTGTTTTGGACACACATCCTGTTTCAAATCCAAATGTTCAAATTCCTGTTATATTAGGCCGTCCATTTCTTGCAACTTCTAATGCTCTGATAAATTGCAGGAATGGCATTTTGAAGATTTCTTTTGGAAATATGACTTTAGAATTAAATATGTTCAACACTTGCAAGCAACCTGGTGATGATTCAGAAGTACATGAAGTGGATTTCATTGAAGAACTTGTTCATGAACATAACACCACTACCACATTCCATGATCCTTTAGAAGCTTATTTAATTGAATGTGAGTTTGATAATGCTTCAGAAATTTCACACACTGATTCTTTGTTAAATTCTTTTCAGGTTAAGCATTGTTGGAAACAAAAGTTTGAGGAACTCAGTAATGATGCATATGAGAATCCTAAAATTCATAAAGAAAGAACTAAAGCCTTTCATGACAAGTTAATTTCAAGAAAAACATTTGATGTTGGGCAAAAAGTTCTACTTTATAATTCTAGACTTCACATATTTCCTGGTAAGTTGAGATCAAGATGGACTGGCCCATTTGTGGTTAAGCATGTGTATCATTATGGAGCAGTTGACATTGAGAATCCTCAAAATGGTAACGTATTCAAGGTAAATGGACAAAGACTCAAACTCTTTTTGGAAAATCATGTTACTCAAGAAGAGGTTGTTTTTCTTTCTGATCCTTGTTTTGAAAATAACTAGATGTAAATATAATTTTTACTAATTTCCAAAAAAAAAAATGGAAAGTACTTCGTCCCAGCGCATTGAAAAAATTTGTGTCTTTGGAGGTGCTTATCCAGGGAAAAATAAAATATTCGCTGATGAAGCCATAAGAGTTGGAGTAATACTTGCCCAACAAAAGATCCAGTTGATTTATGGAGGCGGTAGTTCGGGTTTAATGGGAGCAGTCGCTACAGCAGCACACGCCGGAGGAAGTCCAGTTCTAGGAATAGTGCCAAAACTATTCACAAGTTTTTGTGGACCTACCGTGGGTAAGGAAATACAAGTCTGGAGTATCCCTGAACGGATGACAATCATGTACCATTCTGCCGATGCATTCATTGCTTTACCAGGAGGTCTGGGTACATTGCAAGAAATAGCTTGCGTGGCTTCTTGGTCAACTTTGGTCACAAATAAGAAACCCATTGGTTTGCTTAATATTAATGGTTATTTTAGTAATTTGCTTTCATATTTAGATAATGATGTGGATAATGGATTCATGTTTTCAGAGGCAAGGAGAACCATAATTTCTGCTACAACCATTGAAGATTTACTCAAAAAGCTCCAAGCTTATGAGTATTTATCTGCTACGGTTGTTTCGCAAACGCTCGAAAAAAGAAAAAAAGATATGGACGAGCAAGGAGTGGATTGCACTCTGTCTTTGTGACATTATCTAACATTTTGTTTGTTGTGTCTCAGTTATAATAAGTGGTTAGCAACCTCTGCAGGTAATATCTCCTAAATTCTACCTTTAGTAGGGGGTAAGAGACATATTTTGCTAATTTAAAAAAAAAAAAATTGATGTGTTTTAAGCCATTTAGAAGTATTCATTCTGAACAAGGTCTGAGTAAGGGAGACTTGAGACATACCTTGTCAGTTTGATTTCTTCTTTCAAAAAAAAAAAAAGTTTGTTGTGTTTTAAGCAATTTAGAAGTATTTATTCTGAACAAGGTCTGAGTAAGGGAGACTTGAGACATACCTTGTCAGTTTGATTTTAATCTTTTTATGTTTACTTGTTAATTTTTGTTTAGTATTTTAGGATTATTTAGGTTGCATGAGTTTGTTTTGTTTTGAGTCTTAGTTATTCCTATTCTTATGTTATTAGTTCTTTTCTCTTACACATGATTCTTTCATTTGGGTTAATAGACTTACATTGAGGACAATGTAAGAATTAAGTGTGGGGGGAACGATTTAGGATTTCTTTTATTTTTGTCTACTATTTTTTTTATGAGTCTTTATTATTATTATTATTATTATTATTATTATTTTAATGTGTTCTAGTTCATTTTTAATACAATGATGAGATATGAATTGCATAAGTCTAAAACAGATTTATTAGTGAGAAGATTTTCATGAGAATTGAGCTTGATGTCAACCTTTTTATGAGCCAATGTTAATATGATATGTTGATTGAGAAAGAAGCATGTTTAGACTTAATCTGACTTGTATAATCATCCTTGTGAGTTTTTGAGCCTATAATGATTGATGCATTATACAAATCAATCTAATTTCTTTCTTGAGTGCTTTTATGATTACATGATTCTCTAGAACTTGCTTTAAACCGTTTGAGACTATATTGATACATGTGACAACATGAATATGATAGAGTCATTAGGATTATAACCAGAGCCAAACAGCCATCCATTATTAATGTTCTAAGAGAACATCCCCACTAGTGAGCCAATTTGAGCCTACATTAAATATGCTATTTTATTGGTAACCAGAACTTACACCTAGCCTAAATATACTTATATCCTTACCCTTGTTCTAAAGATGGATTATATATTTTGAGACATATTGCAAAAACAAGGGATACTTTTTGAAAATTTGGGTTAGAACGAAAGATAAGTGTGGGGGAGGAGAGAGGCAAAAGTCAAGAGAAAAAGAAAGGGATCATTGTCAAATACATTCCCATATTAAAAAAAAAAAAAAAAAAGATGAATATTTAGCCTATGTTATTATGTGCTTTATAAGAGTTTTGAGAAGTTTTATTTGTATGATCTTATTATGTCTCTAAACTCTATGAACTCTTTGGAACCTTTGTGATATCTTTATCCTTTTGTTCTTTAACCACATTATAACCCTTTGGCCCCATTACAACCTTGAAAAAAGACCTCTTGATTTATGAAGTTGTATGATCTAAATAGTGGAGAATAGGTGGACAAGCAAGCATATGGTAGAACTGTTTTCATGAGATTGATTGAGTGTAAACACTTTACCACTACTTTAAAGAGTGAAAATCATGAGAGTATAGTGAGAAGTTGAGATTAAGTTGAATATGCACTATTTTGATTGAAATATGTTATGTTAATATTGGCTTAACTCATTTATTCACATTCAAGCATGAATTTTTGTGAAATTCTTTGAGCTATTGATTAGTTTATAAGACTTGTTCAAAGATTGTCTCTAATTTATATTGAAAGGATTAGGAGTAAATATTTTTAGTGTATGTAGTTTACTTATATTTTAGTTTTTCAATGTTTGTGGGTATCGTTCTAGCAAACCCTCACGAGACTAAACTCGTCCACTAGGGACACCTAGGGGTTTAAAGGCTTGTGTCACATGCTAAGTGCCACCGTGATTTCCAACGAAAATGGATTAGATTAGATTTTCTTATTTTATTTTTATTGAGTCGTTGCTAGGGACTAGCAACAATCTAAGTGTGGGGGTGTGATAACTCGTATAATTATATAGTTTTTAGTTATGTTTTATTATTGTTTTGTGTCAAATACGAGTTATTATTGTTTAGTCTACTTGTGTTTATGATATTTTATATTTTTATGTAATTTGGTGTTTTTCACGAGTTTCTTTGAGTGATTTCATATTACTAGGTTAAATCAACAATTAAGGGCAAATCCAGTTCAGTTCCAGTTCCGACACCTTTTGCCATATCCGCTATATCTGGAGTTTCACTGAAGCAATAAGGCTGAATTTTTTACAGTGCAAAGTTAAGAGGCATATCTATCTTTTTCATGTTTTACACTTCTTGAAACGGAGTCGTTTTCCCTAGAGAAATCGACCATCAAGTTGGCTGATGTGCAATGACGTCTGTGCTGACCTGTTTTGGTATTTTGACCATATCTTCCGATCCACATGAGAAAATGATCTGATTCCAACGGCTATGGATCCGTAACTGATAGGGGTATATTTTTCTAGAAGACCATTTGATCAGATCGAGCCTCCAACATTGACAAAATCGACCATCAACCTGGCTGATCAGAATTGTCATACAATATGACGAAAATTGTTAGAAAAATGCACCCACCTATTATACCTACCTTTGAAATTTATAAAGCTTGTCTCTTGTCATTTAGCTCTCCAAAATGTGTATAAATAGATGGCCTTGGATGAGTATCATTATACATTGGTAGGATATTAGCCATTGTAATAAAATTCTCTAAGTTTTCTTTTTCTTTCCTTTCTCTAGTTTTCTTTTTCTATATTTACTTATGCTTCTTACATTTCTTTTCATTTTATTCATATCTAGCATGTGTTGCTAATCATATTGTTGAGGTGATGAGGTGAAGCTTTTGGTAAATGCTAAGGTTAGTCTCTTAAACATGAGCTAAAATGAATCATCATTTATAAACACTAGTATAGATAATATTTTCTTTTGGTTTAAAATCATACTTGCAAAGTAGGGATCTTGATTCATTATTGACAATGAAAATGGCACAGTAAATGCTTGGTTTCATAACCTTGATTTGTTGTAGACATATACCTTGGCATAAGGAATGCTTGGACTCTTTTTATGAGTTTTGAGGACACCAAATGAACATAATATCATATGCTATGGACGTTGGACAATTTGGACTGAATTGCTAAACCTTCCGATTGGAATCTCTCTTATGTGTGAATTTCAATTGTGTAATTTAACAAGATTAATCTTAGCATAACACCAAGAGTGGATTCTCTAACCTCAACATCTTTTCTTATTGTTTTGTTTATATCTTGTTTAATTTCTTTTATGTTGTTTTGTTTATTTTGTTCTCTAATATCTTGTTTATCTTGTTTTGTTGTTGATTCCCTAATATCTTGTTTACTTTCTTTTTCTTATATATTTATAAACTTATACTTACTAATACGCTTCCCTGTGGTTCGACCTCGGACACCCGAGAATTTATTACTTGAACATAACCTGCACTTGGGTTTACAACTCTTAATTGAGTCTCCATCACAATCCATGAAGAGGCAAGAAGGAAGTCAAGAAATCAAGAAGACACCAAAGCATCTAAGCATATCACATATACGGCTAGGGGGGCCATAGGGAGGTTAGCCAAGCTATCATGTTTCTTTATAGGGGGTGGCAATCACTCCAGGATTTGGACTATGGACAATAGCTCTTATATATTTGCCCTTAAGTGCTTCCACTTAATTAAACTATTTAATTAAGTCCCTATTGATTAAATTCTCAAATTAATCAATTAGGCTCTTTCCATTTTAATCTCTTAATTCGCCTTTCTGTGTGTGACCCATTAGGCTTCCAGTATGTTGGCAATGAATATAAATTAATATAATTAATTTATACTCATAGATCATGAGCGGACTCTAGCAAGCCTTCATGACCACCCAAATACTGGAGAGTCAAGTTAGTCTCGACATAACCTGTTGTGTTCAGTCTATCAGTGTAATCCGGTCCTTTCACCAAATATCTCGGAAAGACCATGAGCATGCTGCAGTGTCTACTCATGTTCGATCCATATTAGTTCTTGCAACTATTGGTTAACTTTGTGAATTTAGAGAAACTATTTCTCCTAAATTCATCATACTCTAGCCAGAGATTCCATCAAGTTAATTTAAGCCAAGAACAGATGAGATATGTCTCCGATGTCACTTGGAGTGGTGAATCCTCTTTGGATCACTCATCCATCTTCGTATGGTTCATGTCATACCCAAAACCACCCTACCATAAGCATCACTCTGTGTTAGGGACCCGTTCGTGATGGAATCAAAGTATGACACTCCTCATACAAGATGACCTGGTATCACAAGTCAGAGGACTACTTACATGACTGATACGTGAGAACTTTTCCATAGACACTTGAGTGACAATACCAAATGGAGTTCTCACAGCGGGTCATGTTCAGTGAACTTGTTCAACAGATAAGCACTTACATGTTATCCTAAAGTATCTCATATACTTCAACACGTGAGATCAGTTGCTTACTAAGTAAGTAGGCTTAACATATACCAGTCTTTGAGCATTGCCAATGCCCCGTCTTGGCAATACGATGAACAGGAACCGTTTTAGGAACATGGCTTTGATGCATAAGGATCTAACAATTATATATAATTTCTTTGCAAGGCCATTATGTTCCATGGGCTTCATCCGATTAGTACTTAATAACTCCTTATCATTGTACTAACATGAAGGAAAACCTTGTATCACTAAGATATAGTGATGGGTCTGCATTATTGGTAGTTTATGCTTGACCAAACCAATTGGCTCTAGGGCATATACCAACAAAATGAGACTATTTTCTCATTCAAATTTAATATCAATTGTGTATGAAATTATACACCGTGTATGCAGTTACGACAACCTACGTATTGGAATACGTATTTTGTATATATACACCCAAATATTCATTGATATCCAACATGAGATCAAGGAGAACTTTTCTCAACTTCACATCAAGGAGAGAATATCTCTCAACTCGATGTTCAGTAGATTTATTCAATCCTTTTGGAAAGCATTAAAGCTGCGGTCAATGTATAAGTCTCAGCCAAAATGAGCGATAAATATGAGACTGGAATAGAAATAGTAACATATACCAAAGTAGAAGCAATAAAGCTGCTACTATAAGTAGTTCTCAATTTATAAACAAGAGATAATTCTCAACTCGGTACCAAATGAAATCACTTGATAGCAAGCATAAGTAATAAAGTTGCGGCCAAAGGTTAAGCAATAAAGCTACGGCCAAAGAGCAATGTTCAATTTATAGGAAGAGAATAATTCTCAACTTGGTACTAAAGAGATTTATTTTGATAGCAAGTATCAACAATAAAGTTGCGACCAAAGAATGAGTGATGAAGCTAGGGTTAAGAAGTGATTCTCAATTTCATACTAGGGAGATGAGTTCTCAACCCAGAAAGAAAGAGATCAATCTCCAATATGTTTATAAAGTCGTGGCCAAAGAATGAGCGATAAAGCTGTGGCCAAAGAGTGATTCTCAATTTCATACTAGGGAGATGAGTTCTCAACCCAAAAAGAAAGAGATAAATCTCCAATATGTATATAAAGTCACGGTCAAAGAATGAGCGATAAAGCTGCGGCCAAGGAGTGATTCTCAATTTCATACTAGGGAGATGAATTCTCAACCTAGAAAGAAAAAGATCAAACTCCAATATGTATTAAGGAGATAGTTTTTCTCAATTTAGTACCAAGGAGATTAATTTGATTCAAAGTATAAATTGCAGCCATTAAAAGTGAATCCAACATTGTGATCAATTTAATGAATTTCTCAACTTGATGTTTCAATTTGATCAAGAAGGTTTTATTATATGCATGAGTAAAGAGATATTTTTTTCAACCAGTGTAAGAGAAATAACCTCTGATTATTGTTGAAGCCTTATTACTCCACCGCCAAGTATCTTTACGACGTTAGCATTTCCTATGTTTAGCAAAAGTGTCAATGTCTTCCGATAAAGTAAGTGTTGAAGAATTTCACCTAATGTAATCACTCCTTCCCAGTAGAGTCACCAAAATGTAGAGGATTATTTTGATTAGTGAGAGGAAGCGTTTGGAGATTTTATAGTTTTTCAATATCCTGAAATCCTAAGGTCACAGTAAACTAGAAAATTCTTCAAGCTTTTATGGTTTTGGAGATTATTATATGATCTTTTGGGTTGAGGATTTCAAACTAATCAGGAACTTTAGAAACAGAATAAAAACTGCATCCGAGCATTTGGATTTTATGTTAGACTCGGGTGAGTGTTGGATATAGGTATATGTTTGATATGAGTATATTTAATTTTTTAAAAATTCTTTTATATATTTATAAAATCATATCCCATAATTATGTTCGAATATATATTGAACTCAAATATCAAATACGAATATTTTTAAAATAAAAAAAAAACAAAGATTCGCGAGTAACATAATTTAACTTTGGTGCACGAATTCGAGTCTCCCTTCCTCAAATAAAAGAAAATGAAAATTGGAAACAGAGCAGACAAAGATATTAGGCAATGCCTTGACAGATTATAGGCCGGTTGGGCTTATCCACTGTCAAGACCTAATTCCTTGACAAATATATAGAGGCCAGTAGGGATTGGCGGGCTCTTGATATATCTAAAATATGGTATAAAATACGATACGATACGAAAAAATAACACGAACATAATATTAATATTTGAATGTGTCAAAATTTATATAACATGAATTATTAACTTGTCAAAACTTATATAAATATATAACACTTTAAACACAATTATGACACGAATATAACACAATTACACAAATTGCCACTATTTATCACAACCCCACGTTACGAGCAAATTTTGTTCTGTTTCCTCTTGGGACAATGTTGCCAGCAGATCAGAATTACATTCATCGAAATAGATATATACATATACCAGCCTGATTTAGTTTTATAAAATTGAATGAAATTAAACTTGTAGTATCAGGTTCAATAAATTCAATGCATGGTTATGAATTATGGTAATTATTAAAGAAATGTAAGAGATAATAAAAATAAAAAATAAAAGGGGAAAAGGAAGCTAGTAACTGATAGCTTTATAAAATAGAGTTATTTAATCCTATTTTGTGCTTTTAAAAGAGCTAAGTCCTTGTAATTTAAACTATTAATTTATTATTTTTAGTTGTTTTTATTTATTTCTTATTTCTTATTTAGTTTTATTTATTTATTTTATGTTTTATTTTAGTTATTAATTAATGTCTTTTGTAATTTTGTAGTCATAAAGCTAGAAGGAAAAGCTCAACTCATATATGGAAAGTTCAAGCTAGAGGCAGTTACTTGGCAACTAAGTTTTCATTTTTCAAGTTTTCAAGGCTCTATAAATAGGAATCCTTAGGCTTTATTTTAAGCTTCTTAGTCAGTTTTTGCTTTAATTTTTCTGAAGAGGAGAGCAGCCACCACCATCTTGCAAGAAGCCAAGAACAGTTTTGGAGACTAAAAGACTGAAGAACTGACAACCTTTAGTTTTCTCTTCTTCCTTAATCTTCTTTTATTTCTTGTAATTTGATGTTGTTGAAACTCTTTTGGTTATTGTTTTCAATGTCAAGCATGAACTAAATTTTTTTTTCTAGGATTGCAATGGAACTCAACACATAGTTTGGATTATTTTATTCTCTAATTTGATTTAATGATATTTGAGTTGTTTATGCATTTTTGTATTTAATGCTTTTAATTGCTTGATCACCAATTAAACTGATTTGTTAACCTAAATACAACTTGAAAAAAGGGAGTTTAGTGTTCGATATGGATTGCATAACACATGTTTCATATTCATTTATTAGGATGAATTGATCTGCAGGTAGGATAGGAATATACTTACTTGTCATGTGTAATCATTGTTAGAGTCTAGACTTAATGAGTTCTTCTTTAATTCAATTAACATAGGAATACAGTTAATTGATTAAGAAGGATATTTTTATAAGACCATCAGAAGATCCTTATAAATAAATTAGAACTCTAAATTAACAACTCAAGATCATTAATCAAATTAAGAGGGTAAAAGACATCCAAGCGAAGTGTTGAAAGAAGTTGTAATCCTAGGCTTTTCTCCATTGATTTAAACCCAATTTTTATTTACTTTCTTTGTTTATTATTTTATTTAATTTAGTTTTAATTTACACACTTTTTAATCAATTATTTGGATAAGAGTAAATTGTTTTAATTTTAGTATTTAACAAATTTAATATCAATTCCTCGCTGGTACGACACTTCACTTTCACTTTATTACTTGCTTGCGATAGCGTGTACTTGCGTATTGAAATTTGACAGCAGTAACCAGCTGATTTGGTTTGAATAGTACAATATCTGATATCAGGAGAAAAGAATTATTAAGATGCTGAAGGGAACCCTTTGTATGGATTGCCAAGTGCAGCTACATTTCCAGGGCGGGAAAATACAACCTACAATACATTTCTTATGATATTAGATAGCAATGGCATAAACAAGTCAATATTTCCAAGAAATTCATGGTTTCAAACAATTTATAAGATGTAGGTTTAGTAAAAAACTATGTTGTTTCGATTTTTCATTTTTTTTAAGTAAACGATGTTCAACACTCATGTCCGACAAATATCCGGATATAACCCTCAAAGAACCCTCTAAATACATGAAAAAACTTAGAAAATTTTGAATATACCCGTGTAGGACACATACTCGTATCCGACACTCACATCCGAGTTCGAGTAAAATAGGTAGAAAATACATGTGTCCTATGTTACCTGGACTCAGGGTGAATATTAGATACGAATATACTCAATATTTTCTAAATTTTTTCATATATTTGAAGATTATATCCCATATATATGTTCGAATATGTGTTGAACATGAATATTTAAAAAAAAAAAAATCCAGATAATATATAGCATGGGCCAATACCTTAAACCAGAAACTCACCTGGTAATTTCCAAGAGTATTAGACTTGAAACCAGCTGCGCAATAATCAAAATAATATTCCCATGTTCGAATGAACTTGTCGTTGAATCCCAAGGCAAGGATTTTGCTAAGAACAACAGAATCAAAATGCAAAATTTCATAAAAGGTTCTGAAATAATGTTTATACAGTACTAGAAACAAAAATTCAGAACAGTCTTAAGTCTTAATTTCGGGATTATGTCTTATTTATAACATACAGATGTAATGGCAAGGCATACCTCTGCTTCTCCAAGAAATTCTTTCTCCAATATCTAAGTGTTTGGTAGTAATGAAGCCCTAAGTTTTCCACATGCTCCACACTACAATTGTACAACTTTCTTCAGTTTTCTCCATAACCAAATATGTATAAATAGAAACAAAAAAAAAAAAAAAAATGCATGGCTATCTATGTTGCTCCGACTCTTCATTTTTCTTGAAGTACTCGTGTCCGATCCGACACGTATCCAGACATAAGTATAGGGATATGACCTTCCAAAAACCCTCTAAATACATAAAAAAAAACTTAGAAAAAATTGAATATACTCGTGTGGGACACATACCCGTATTCAACATTCACATCCGAGTCCGAGTAACATAGATGGCTATGCACATAAAGTTTTACTAAGGGAAAATGCATGATACCAGAGTCTAGATGCAGCACTCATGGCTGATGTTATCCTAGTCAATGAAGGTAGGCATCCACCAGGGAAGATGTATTCCTTGATAAAATCTGAACTTCGCCTGTATTCATCATAGCGTTCTTCTGGTATTGATATGAACTGTAGTAAGTAGTAACATGAACCACCCCAAGCATTAGCAAAAAAAGTGACTAAAAAAAACAAAACAAAATGTACTAGTAATTTATCAGGGTCATGGCTAAATACTGAAAATGTAAGGAAGGCACAAATTCTTTTGTTTCTTCTCAAACTTTAATTACCTGTAAAACAAGAAGTCCATCTTCTGCTAACACTGATTCACAGCAACCGAAGAATTCCTCCATGTATTCATGGCCAACAGCTTCTATCATCTCACTGGAGACGGCATTGGCCATATAGAATTATGGTCTTTTGTTTTGGTATATAATGGTAAAATTGGTGGTTAAAGAACTTACCAAGATATTATTCTGTCATACTTGTAGGTGCTAGGTAGTTTTCGATAGTCACAGAGTTGAAATCTTATATTGTCCTGACAGTAAAGTTAAAAATTCTGAATTTGAATCCAAGAAATCTAACTTTCAAAATTAATTCTAGAAAATACAGAGATAGCAATGGCTAAGAACCCTTGAAGGTCATCAGATGCAATAGGCAGAGCCATTGAGAACTCAAAATGGTGCTAAAGCTGATACTCACAAAATTACCACGACTAAACTGAAGTCTATTTGCTAAATTTAAAACATAGCCAGACACAATGATATATACTATAAGATAAAAAAAAAAAAAAAAAAAAGACTGAACGACTATGCTGCAAAGAAGACAAGTCTGAATGTGTTCCTGGCCTTCTCTATAATGCCAGATTATTAGAAGCTTATCTTTTTGACAACAATTTGCAGCTTATCAGATAGATACCTGAAGTCCAGCTTCCTTCACTCTCGTTTCTGCAAATTTGAGTTGCTCTTCGGATAAAGTAATGCCAGTATATTTGCACCCAGTTCGTTTGACAACCTCAATAGCTAAGCTTCCCCAACCACATCCAATCTCAAGAATTTCATGCTTGCAATCAATTCTTGCCTGGAATATTGAGAAGGAAAATTTGATAAAGGATTAGGGTATGGCTAGAAAGTCCAAAATGTGATGACATAATTATTACTGACAGGACTTACTTTTTCAATCAGAAGAGAAATCTTTCTCTGTTGTGCATCTTTCAAATCTTCATCTTCTGTCTGTAAAAAAAAATAGTTACCAACAATCTTATTTAATAAATAATTACATAAAATGGAAAGTAAAGTATTTTTTTAATATTTATTGACAGTGAGTCTAACCTTAAACACAGCACAGGAGTATGTCATTGTTTCATCCAAGAATAGTGCAAAAAGGTCGTTACTCTAGGAACACAAAAACCAGAGAACAATTATAAGCATTTGGTATGTCTTAAGTCTTAATAAGCTGCAAATTATCATCAAAAAGAAAATAGAGAAATTAGAAACACTTTTCTTATGCTCAGTGTGTGTGTGTATACACCAAGCATGAGACACGTTGGTATACTTGTATATACAACATAGTACAGCCTTATTGTTTCTCACTATCTATGTTACATAGACTCGGGGGTGAATGTCGGATACGGGTATGTGCCTGACATGGGTATACTCAATTTCTTTTAAAGTTTTTCCATATATTTGAAGGATCATACCCTCATACATATGTCTGAATATGTCGGACATGGATACTTAAGAGAAAATGAAGAGTTCGGGTAACATAGATCTATGTTGCTCTGACTCTTCATTTTTCTTGAAGTATCCATGTCCGACACCCGTATCCGACGCACATCCGGACGTAGGTATGGGGATATGATTCTCAAAGGACCCTCCTAATACATGGAAATCTTGAAAAAAATTGAACATACCAGTGTCATACATATATCCATGTTTGACACTCACACCCGAGTCCGAGTAACATAGACATAGATCACTATACATAATAAGTTTAATATAGACATTTTTTTTATTTTGTTGTTTCACTTCTGAACTAGTACAGAGACTTTTGTAGCAATAGAATTTACTGGTCATAGCCTCGTACCAGGTCATAATGACGAGAAATGTTCCTACGAGCTTGTGTAAGAGTATTTTGCCTTAAGACATGCTTGAAGAAATACTTTGCAGATGTTAAACCTGCTGTAAACAACAAAGGCGTCCACCAACCCCTAAACCAAAGGAGTTAGACACTAAATCAACTGAGATTTAGGAGAAGAATATACAGATACTATATTCTTGTGGTTTACAATTTAACAGTATACCTTTTCTTACTCAGTTTTGAGTTGGAAGAAATCAAATCTCTGTTGGCAATAAGAATCTGCAGTTAACAAGGCAAATCTTATGAAGGTAAATACCAGTAGGCAGGCATAACTCATTGCTATTATTGTGTCAATTTTCTTACCATGACAAGATTTAAAAGACCATCTTCTTTATCAACAAAAGAAAAATCTCCATTGATATATGCATCTGCAAGGCCTAAATCTGCCTCTGTCATAACTTGACAAAGCAATTTAGTGCTCATCAATGGCTGAAATATCATGCATAATGAAATAGCGTCCTTAAATTTTGTCAAATAGATTACATAGTTTGACATAATAATGTATAATCATTCCATGTTATTTTCTTTGAATGATTGATTTCAAATGTATTTACCTTCCAATAAAAATGTACACTGTGAACTTTAATAACAGTTTTTAGAGAACACTTTTTGCTAGTTCCTTCAAAGGTAAACATAGTGCCACCTTCCTCTAATAAACTGTTCATGGAAAAAGTTCAAGATATTAATTATTAGAATTATAAACAAACAAATTGATGTTTATGGTTGAATGAATCAACAGCATAAAGTGCATTGGAGAAGTCCAAGAGCTATTTCATTTATTCAAAACAGAAGTCTAAAGTCTAAACGTAGATAGCTGGTCCATATTGAATGAAGAGATGTGAACAAGTTAGCATGTTCAAACCATGCACATTGAATTTATTCATGCAGACTGGATATTTTGAAATGAATAATCATAAGGACAATGACATGATAAATTCCTAACAAATAGCAATAAATGAATATATTTTTCTGCGAAAGATGGTAAGCTGTAGGTGAAACGATTAGCAGTATTAGTAGCTAATAGTTGTCTACGGCTTTTAAACGAAGAACAGAATGATTTGGACAATAGATGAAGCGTACCGCTCTTCAAATCTAAAGTGAAACCCTGGATTGACCAGCAAAGCACATAATGATTTGGACAATAGATAACTACCCGCAGAAAAGAAAGAAAGCATAGGACATTTTAAGAACTCACATCACACAGCCAGTTGATATAAAATGACCGAGGAATCTAGTAACAAAAAGGCGTGCCCCTGTTGCCACCAGAGAGGGTGCCATATGTTTTGGATTGCTCAGAACATAACAACTTTTTCCCAGCACACCATTTGCAGCAACCATCCCTGCCTGGAAAGAATTGAACCTCACTTGTGAACTGCATTATAATAAATACATTCTTTTGAAAAAGTAAAAACCTTAGTGAAACATAGATTAGGAAAACATCCTAATCATATAGGATATCAACATGCAATAGTTTGATAACATGGTAAGATAAGAAATAATTGTAATTCATCCTGAAAAAGGGCAAATTTTACAGCTAACCAAGTTATAAATAAATTATGATTAAAAGTAATCACTACCTTTAATCCATCTTCATGAAAGTGTTGAAAGCAGTGGCTGCTAATGCTGCATGTTGTTTTCATTTTGAATTTAAGTTTTTTTGTGTGTTTAAGTACACTGATATGTCAGTGTTGGTTGGTGATTTTTGTATCAATTTTTGGTCCTTAAATCATGCTGCAAGTAGGAAAAGAATGTGACTTGCAGTAGTTGGTGTTAGGTGAACTCTCAAGCTATATTGTAATCTGATTTCTTGAATGATACATACACTTGAACACAAAAAATACAGCAGCTCTCTCTTTTTTCTTGTTCTGCTCTCTCTCTTTTCTTAAGTAGTCTTTGTTCTAACAGACTACAATCCTAAGAAAACTAACATGGTACCAGAGCTTTGTTCTTAGAGGACCTAAGCTTCTTGACAAATTTGTAGAGAGTTTCTCTTGAAACAACAAAGCAAGTCCAGCAACAACCCAGAAACCAGCTGCCGTTTTACTTCCTCAGTAATGTCTTCAAGCAGTTTCTCTCCTCCTCCACCTCCTGTTTTTGCAGGAGAAAACTACCACATTTGGGTGGTGAAAATGAGGACCTATCTTCAAGCTCATGACCTTTGGGAGATAGTGGAGACTGGAAGAGACCCTACACCCTTGAGAGGCAATCCTACACTTGCTCAGATCAAGCAGCATAGTGAGGAGGTAGCCAAGAAGTATAAGGCAATGTCTTGTATCCAAAATGGAGTTTCAGATGTAATCTTTACAAGGATAATGGCTTGTGACTCTCCTAAGCAGGCTTGGGACAGGTTGAAGGAAGAGTTTCAGGGTTCAGAGAAAACAAGGCAGCAACAGTTAATCAATTTGAGAAGGGACTTTGAGAACTTGAAGATGAAGGATAGTGAGACCATCAAGCTGTACTCTGACAGAATTATGGCCAATGTCAATAGCATTAGGCTACTTGGAGATGAGTTCAGTGATAGAAGGGTTGTTGAAAAGGTGCTCACTACTCTTCCAGAGAAGTATGAAGCTAAGATCTCTTCCCTTGAAGATTCAAGAGACTTATCTAGCATCTCCTTATCAGAGTTGATAAACTCTCTGTATGCTCAAGAACAAAGAAGGGCAAACAGACAAGAGGAGCATGCAGAAAGTGCCTTTCAAGCCAAAGGCAAAGACAAAGCTGGAAGTTCAGGAAACTCATTCAATAAAGGAAAAAAGAACTATAGCAGTGACAGACGAGAGAAGCAAAGAAAAGAAAAGGAGGGCACTAAGGATGGTGGAAAAAGGAAATATCTACCATGCTCTCACTGCCAGAAAGCAACTCACTTGGAGAAATATTGTTGGTTTAGGCCAGACATCCAGTGTAGAGCTTGCAAACAAATGGGGCATATGGAGAGAGTGTGCAAGAATAAAGGGCAGCAACAGAACACACAGGCTCAAGTTGCTGATGGGAATCTACAACAGGAGGAGCAAATGTTCGTGGCATCCTGCTATGCAACCACTAGTGAGAACAAAGTGAGTTGGCTAGTAGACAGTGGCTGTACACATCACATGGCTGCAGCTGAAGAGTTGTTCGAGTGTATTGATAGAACATGCAGCACAAAGATCAGAATAGGCAATGGAAGCTACATTGAAGCAAAGGGAAAGGGAGATGTAATTGTGAACACTTCATCAGGTACTAAACTCATTACTGATGTTCTGTTTGTTCCTGAAATTGATCAGAATCTGCTCAGTGTTGGCCAATTGTTAGATAAGAATTATTCTGTTGTTTTTAAAGATAAAGAATGCATGATCTATGATCCAGCTGGTTGTGAACTTGAATCTGTTAGTATGAACAACAGAAGCTTTGTTTTAAACTGGAAATTTTCTAAGTCTGGTGCATATGTTGGTGCTAAAGATGAAACTGATCTGTGGCATAAAAGATTTGGACATGCCAGCTTTCACACCTTGAGTCATTTGCAAAAGCATGATTTAGCTTTAAGTCTGCCAAAATTGCATGAATACAGTGATGTGTGTGAAGTGTGTCAGCTGGGAAAACAACATAAATTACCTTTTCCAGTAACAATGCTTGGAGAGCATCAGAAAAGCTACAATTGATGCACACTGATGTATGTGGTCCTATGAAGACCCTCTCCTTAAATGGAAGAAGATATTTTATTCTCTTCATTGATGACTGCACTAGGATGTGCTGGGTTTACTTCTTGAAACAGAAATCAGAAGTTGCATCTGTATTCTGGAAGTTTAAAGCCCATGCTGAAAACCAAACTGGATGTATGATGAAGATGATTAGATCAGACAATGGGACTGAGTACACCTCAGATAAATTTGAGGAGTTCTGTGCAATTTCTGGCATTGAACATCAGCTCACTGTCACCTACACCCCACAACAGAATGGGGTAAGTGAGAGGAAAAACAGGACAGTAATGGAGATGGCAAGGTGTTTGATGTTTGAGAGGAACCTACCTAAGAAATTTTGGGCAGAGGCAGTTAACACTGCAGTTTTCTTGCAAAATAGGCTTCCTACCAAGGCATTGAAGACTAAAACACCACATGAAGCCTGGTTTGGATACAAACCCTCAGTGCTGCATCTGAAAATTTTTGGATGCATTTGTTATGCACTTGTTCCAGCTGTAAAAAGGGACAAGATGGATAAGAAGTCAGAGATTGGGATATTTGTAGGCTACAGCAGCAACAAGAAAGGGTACAGGATCTTTAATCCCTTAATTGAAAAGATAAATGTCAGTAGGGATGTAAAGTTTGATGAAAATGCAGCCTGGAATTGGGAAAGAGCTCAAATTGAATATGATGAAGACCAGATTACTGAGACTGCTGCATTGCAAGATCAAAATGAAGCTGTCAATGATGATGAACCTGATGAGGACTATCCTGTGAGAGGCACCAGACCACTCTCAGATGTTTATGAAAGGTGCAACATAGCTGTTATAGAGCCTAGTGATTATGAAGAAGCTGCCAAAACAAAAGGATGGATGGAAGCTATGAAAGATGAAATGTCAATGATTCAAAAGAATCAAACCTGGATACTTGTTGACAGACCAAAACACAAGAAAGTGATTGGTGTTAAGTGGGTGTTTAGAACCAAACTGAATGCTGATGGTTCTATTAATAAACTGAAGGCCAGGTTAGTAGTAAAGGGGTATGCTCAGCAATATGGTATTGACTTCTCCGAGACCTTTGCACCTGTGGCAAGGTTGGATACAATCAGATTGCTGCTGGCCTTGGCAGCTCAAATGAAGTGGAACATCTATCAACTGGATGTCAAATCAGCCTTTTTAAATGGCTACCTAAAGGAAGAGATATATGTTGAGCAGCCTGAAGGGTTCATTGTGGAAGAAAGTGAATCAAAAGTCTATCAGCTCAAGAAAGCATTGTATGGATTGAAACAGGCACCTAGAGCCTGGTATGAAAGAATTGACAATCATCTACTGGAACTTGGATTTAAAAGGAGTCTTAGTGAGCCTACCTTGTATGTGAAGGAGCTAGAAGAAGGAAGCATGTTAATTGTGTCATTGTATGTTGATGATTTATTGGTGACTGGCAGCTGTGAGGACCAAATACATGATTTCAAGCAACAAATGAAAAATGTATTTGAAATGTCTGATCTTGGGAAGATGTCCTACTTTCTTGGAATGGAGATTCATCAATCTCAATCTGGTGTTTTCATAGGACAGAATAAGTTTTCTTTGAGCATACTGAAGAAGTTCCATATGAAGAACTGTAAGTCAGTAAGCACTCCAATGGCTCAAAATGAAAAACTTAGCAAAGATGATGGTTCTGAGAAATATGATGAGAAAGTCTACAGAAGCCTTATTGGTTGTTTGTTATATTTAACAGCAACCAGACCAGATATCATGTTTGCTGTGAGTTTGTTGGCAAGGTTTATGCACTGTTGCAGTGATAACCATTTCAAAGCAGCAAAGAGAGTGCTAAGGTATGTAAAAGGCACCACTGATTATGGAGTCTGGTTCAAGAAGGCTGGGAAACTAAAATTAGTTGGCTTCACAGACAGTGATTGGGCTGGTTCAGTTGATGATATGAAAAGCACATCAGGTTACTTATTTACTCTTGGCTATGGAGGTTTTTCATGGAGTTCAAGGAAGCAAGACATTGTTGCTCAATCGACAGCAGAAGCAGAATACACTGCAGCTGCTGCTGCTGTGAATCAGGCCATTTGGCTAAGGAAGCTATTGAATGATCTGAATCTGGTTCAAGACAACGCAACAGAGATAATGTGTGACAATCAATCTGCTGTTGGAATTGCAAAGAACCCAGTTTTTCATGGAAGGACCAAGCACTTCAAGATCAAACTTCACTTTGTGAGAGAAGTGCAGCAAAACAATGAGGTCAAACTGGTTCATTGCAGTTCAGAAGACCAATTAGCTGATATATTTACTAAGCCTCTCCCTAAAACCAGATTTGAATGTTTAAGGAAGATGATTGGGGTTGACAGCAAAGCATCCAAGGAGGAGTGTTGAAAGCAGTGGCTGCTAATGCTGCATGTTGTTTTCATTTTGAATTTAAGTTTTTGTGTGTGTTTAAGTACACTGATATGTCAGTGTTGGTTGGTGATTTTTGTATCAATTTTTGGTCCTTAAATCATGCTGTAAGTAGGAAAAGAATGTGACTTGCAGTAGTTGGTGTTAGGTGAACTCTCAAGCTATATTGTAATCTGATTTCTTGAATGATACATACACTTGAACACAAAAAATACAGCAGCTCTCTCTTTTTTCTTGTTCTGCTCTCTCTCTTTTCTTAAGTAGTCTTTGTTCTAACAGACTACAATCCTAAGAAAACTAACAGAAAGCCATAGCCTGAAAAGAAAGTTAAGTTACTATGATGAATTACTCGAAGTGAAGTTTCCTAGTTTCAGCCAAAAGATACTATACAGAAAAGCCAATGCATAGAAAATAGTTATGGCATACATCTTTTGAATGAAAATATGCATGAAATTAACATATGATATTTCTCAGAGACAGAAACAATGAAAAGTATGATTATCACAAGTATTTCTAGTTTTTCTAGATGTCAGACAACCAGCAAATTAAGAGACTATATACTGCTAACTGCTAACAAGGATACTTTAGTTACAATGTAAACCTTACATAAACATATTTATCCATATTCAAATTTACTTTAGCTCAGATGTATGCTCTGCATAAATAACTGATGAAAAGGAATTTTGAAAAATAAAATGTGATTAACAAAACAAAGACTGTCTGCAGAGGGTCTATTATAACAGAATCTGCTCACCCTGATATGCTCCACAGAACCAAATTACTCTCTTCCCTTGAATCCGATCAAGCTCAAGCGAAGCTTTTGTTGCAGCAATAGATGGTGCCGGATGGCCTGTTCTCCACTTAAACAAGGTATGTTGTGGCGTATAATCCGGATTGAGAGTTACAAAAAAGGGTAGGCTTGTTTCTCCAAGATTCTGCAGATTCATACATTGTAGACTGATAACATTATTGATGAGATCATTTTTTTTTTCTCATATTAATTTTGGTTTCCCTTCCTTTTTTAGAAAATATATTCTCTAACTGCTACAGTAAAGTTAATAGGGTTTGAACTTAGAAACCAATTTCAAGAAGTAATCCCACTTCCTATATCTTAACATCATCATTAGTGGGTGGAAGCTCTAAAACAATCCTCAGGATCATACTGTCCCCGTATAATACAAGCAATCTATGTTTCTCCGACTCTTCATTTTTCTTGAAGTACCCGTGTCCGACACCCATGTCCGACACATATTCGGACATGGGTATGAGGATATGACCCTTCAAGACCCTCCAAATACATGGAAAAACTTAGAAAAAATTGAACATACCCATGTCAGAAACATACCCGTGTCCGACACTCACATCCAAGTCCGAGTAACATAGCACGCAATCACAGTTTGAATTATGAGTACTTAAAATTCAGTGCTAAAAGTACTACTCAACATAACATATTCCTTTTTTTAAACCAATAGTTGCAGGCCTTGGACTCAGAGTGTAATATTTAAGCAAAGAGAACATATTACCTACCTGAAGCACATTGAGCCAGTATGTCAAACATACTTTCTTGTGTTTACTTCCAAGAAAATTCCATGCACTCCATGCTGCTGGGTTTTTCGGCATTAAATTTTTGTCACGATGAAGAAAAATATCACTGCCAATAGAGAATCACAAAAGATTGTGCAAAACTGAATTGAGTAACCATACTAGATGAGAGGTGCATCGATTTTCAATAGCTCACTTCTCAAAACCATATGAGATGCATGATCAAAATACTTCTTTTATAATTATTTCTTTCATGGTGAACTTGTTCATTGACATGTTCACATAAAATCCTGAAATTTAAAAGGTCAACATAATTAACTTTTTTTTAGGAAAAAAAAGGTGGAAACTTTTAATAGAAGTAAAGATCTCTTCATGGTATTGAGAACAGATTTCTGTAAATGGAAATACTTAAGAAAACAATTGCATAAAATTCCAGTTTCAGTTATATAATGTATTTAATAAAGGAAGTATAGAAACATTATAGTTTTCACAACTTGGATTTTATTGATTATTAATCTATCAGAGTAATGCATTGCGGAAGACAGGTACCTATAGAAATATTGGAAAGCACCAAGTAGTGTCGATTCATCATACGTTGCTTGGTTCCCTAACAATCTCAAAGCATCTGGTGCATGAACAGCCATTATGCAACCTTGATATAATTCTTGAGAGTCATCTCCACATAATACAGTGCAACCTGTAATAAACCTTTACATTACCAGTGGAACCAAAAAAAAAGTTTCTGACATGAGAAAAAGTTTAAATATAAATGCCATATCTGCCATACTTGTACAGTTTTAAGAAATAGTTTATTCAGTTGATTGCAGAACAGAAATCAAGTTACTGTTGATTTATGTTGCTCCGGCTCTTCATTTTTCTTGAAATACTCGTGTTCGACGCATATCCGGATATGGGTATGGGGATATGATCCTCCAAGGACCCTCCAAATACATGGAGATCTTGGAAAAAATTGAACATACCCGTGTCCGACACTCACACCCGAATACTTGAAACCAAGATTGCGACTGGCTGAGATCGAGTAATATAGCTCTTGATCATCTTAAAAGGCTTCGTTTAAACATGTTTGTTTCACATAACCACTCAGCCAATATATAAATCATTTTGAGAATGAGAATGTAGGAATGAACCATGTAGAAGTTTCTGAGAAAAACAGTTTTTGGCTGATTTGAAAAAGGAGATAGAAGTCAGATAAGAACAATACAATCATGAAATCCTAGTTAGTTCTTAATTTCTTCTCCCTTTTTGCTTTGCTTGACAAAATCCAAATTCCATCAATATTTGCTGCTCATTTTATTTCATTTCGGGTTTTAAATCTTTAATGCTTGATTAGTTCCTCTAAGCATATGCCATTACATGAAATTGTATCAAATGGAGACTGGAAAGGTTAAAAAATATTACGCCTCATTGTGGTTAAATCCTATGTTGCTCCGACTCTTTATTTTTCTTGAAGTACCTGTATCCTACGCATATATGGATATGGGTATGGGGATATGATCTTTCAATGACCCTCCAAATACACCCGAGTTTGAGTAACATAGGTTAAATCCAATAAAACACAGGACCATGCTGCTATGATCATTTCATAAGTATGTTATTGATAAAATGTTGAGAGCTTTTGTATCCAGCTCTGTTGTATAAAAAACTTTGAACGTATCCAAGCAAATACTCGAGCGAAACATTGAATTTAGATACTAACCTTCAGCATCACTCAAAACTGAATGCACCTCACAACCAGTTCTTATTTGACAGCCTCTGCTCTCCAGCTCTTCTCTGACCTGATGACATTTTCCCAATAACCATACAGCAAAACAACATATTTAGAGCTTACATCTAAATGCATGTAACAATGAATTTGGATATAGAAATGGTGCAATCTAAGAAGAGGAAATGGAAACTCAAACTAGCACCTTGTTGACGTATCGATGTGAACGCCATCTAACAGTCATCCACTGTGGTCGTCCAAAGAGCTATAAAGATAAGCAAAGTAATATTAACAAATCCAAATTGATACAGAAAGCTCTAGTAGAACATACAGAAGAAATTACTCATACAGAGTACAGACCATGACTTATGTTACCCAAACTCTTCATTTTTCGTAAAGTATCCTTGTCCATACCTATGTCCCATACATATTCGGACATGGGTACGGGAGTATGATCCTCCAAATATATGGAAAAACTTAGATAAATTGAGTATATCCGTATCGGACACGTATCTATATCCGACACTCACCCCGAGTCCTTGTAACATAGACCATGACAGATTCTCACCGATACTTAATATAATACTTCATTTGTAAGAGAATGTACCTGAAGTAGATGATGGTTTCGACAAAATGAAAGAATAGAGAAAGCTGAAAAATCCGTAACTCTTTCTGTAGGGCAGGACCATATTGAACCAAATATAGGTACCTACAAAACTACAACATTGTCATTGCTATTTGCTACTAAGCTGACATTTCGTCAAACAAGTAGATTTCGACATGAAATAAAGCATATCACAAGATGTAGACAGTCTCTGATTTCACCAGATAAGCCTTTTGAAATAATTTGGAGTAACCTCGTGATGTTATGAACTGTCCCAATTTTTCATTGCGATCAACATCTGGGTTGTTTTCGAGCACTTCAAGATAACTGCAAAATCGGAAATGAAGATGATCTAAGTATAACTGCAAAATCGGAGTATGGATACGATCCTCCAAATATCTGAAAAAAAGTTAAAAAAAAAAAAATTGAGTATATTCGTATCGGACATATATCTTTATCCGACACTTATCCCGAATCCGAATAACATATGTCTTATCATTGCTTACCTAATAACATCATTCTTGAACTTGATAACTTCTCTAAGCATTTGCCAAAAGTATGGATTCAAGAAGTTCATTTTCTGTGCAAACAAGCTTGACAAACCATTTCGGCTGCCCCATTCACAGCCTTTGCCTTCATCCAGGCTCACTGAGAATGACATATCAGATGGCTCCATATCAACTCCAAGACTCTCAAAGAACTCCATCATATTTGGATATGTAACCTACCAAAAATAATGTCAGCACATTATTAAAACACATTGCATAGTCATCCACTAATAATTTATGAAACATTATCTTAACAAAGAAAAAAGTTGTAACAAAAATTCCTGTAAGAAAGTTTCAACATCTGTTCTTTGGCATAGAAAAAGGGCTAGAATCAAATATAATTGATCAGATTAACCTATTATTTGTTAAGACTAATATTCAACTTGTATTAAAGGCTAATTATCTTAATAAATAAATTAAACGAATCCCTAGGGATCAATTGATCCCTCAATTGAGGGCACAAGCAATTCAATTTTTTTTTTCAATTTTTTTTATAATTTTTTTGTTTTGTATTTATGTTATTTTTTCATGTTATAATCGTATTAAGGGTATTACATATAATATATATAGATTCTGACACATTTGTGCAATCGTGTTGTGTTAGTATTATTTTTTCGTGTTGTATTGTGTTTTAGTTATTTTTTCGTGCTTGTGTCGGGTCCGAAGTTGTCAAGTCTCATTAGCACTATTCAAATAACTTTCAATTTTGTGTCCCGTTATTTTTTTGTGTTATGTTGATAGTTTTTGACACATTCGTGCATACGTGTTGTGTTAGTGTTATTTTTTCGTGTTGTATTGTGTTTTAGTTATTTTTTTATGTTCGTTTCGTGTCCGAAATTGTCAGGTCTAATTAGTACTATTCAAATAATTTTCAATTTTGTGTCAAGTTTGTTTTATATAAATTTCAATACATTCGTGTATTTATGTCGTGATCATGTTATTTTTCATGTCGTGTCATATTGTAATTGTTTTTTATGTCATGTTCATGTGTGACACTATTCAAATAACTCTTAATTTTGTCATGTGTTGTATAATGATTGGTTTTTTTTTAAAAAAAAATAAAAAAAAATAAAGTCAAGTTATTTTTTTGATTTTTATATTATTGAATACAAAATTATTGTATTGACAAATTATCTGTAAAAATTAAAATATTAAATAACAATATGAGATGGGTTGATGTAAGTATTTTTTTTTTTAAAACTTTTGGTGTTGAATCAAGAGAAAAAAAATATTATGATGATTAAAATATAATAAAAGCTATGTTAAATGATGCTATAAGTTCTTAGTTATTGTATGATAGTTGTTAGATTTGTATTTTATTATTATTTTTTTATTTCTTAATATGAATAGAAATGATAGATATCAATATAATCTAAATGAATTAAATTTTGATATCTCTTAATATTTTTTACATATAATGTAAATATAATGAATTGATTCTTGTATTCATGTTGTATTTTTGTTATTTTATATCCATATATCTTACTTTAAAAGTTGTAATCAAGTTGAGATACTTTGCAAAGTTTATCATAATAATTCAATTTTAAATTTAAATTCATTTTATTTTTTTGTGTCATAATTGTATTCAATACATTATCAATGACAATAAAATCAAAGCAACGCGAGAATTCAAACACAAATCCTCCCTCCCTTAAAGAGTGTCTTTATGAATAATTTCTCCATTTGTTAATATTAGAATGAAAGAAAGTACTTGATGAAGTGCAAATGATGAGTAATGGGATGATTTTCTTCTATGTTGTCCCGACTTGGGTGAGTGTAGCATACAAGTATACTTAATTTTAATTTTTTTTTTTGGTTGGAGGATTATACTCGATTCCTATGTCCGAATATGTATTGGACACAAGTGTCATATATAGATACTGTAGGAAAAATTAAAAGTTTGGATAACATAGATTTTCTTAATATCAAATAACCACTTTAGATAAATATATACAATTATATTTTGGATGTTCTTAGAAAATATATTCTGAAAAGGTCATAATATTTGTGAATAATAACATTAGGTTACAACAATGATATCTCTAGAAATTTCATTTCAATCAAGGTTTTTAAAAGTTCAAAAATAAATTTATTTATTTGGGTAAAATTAAGAGAAAGTTTCAAAATTTACGAATAATTTCAAGAAGGGACTTGAGCATCTCAATTTTCCTTTCGAAATTTAACCTAAAATGGTGATTTTTAAAATTCATTCAAATCTTCACTCACTTTATTTTTTAGTTTTAATATTATTATTATTTATTTATAATTATTTTTTATCTCATAAAATTTTAACAGCCTAAATTATTTTCTAAAGAATATTTATCCAAATAAAATAATTACAAATACTAATATTTTAAAATGATATATTTTAAAATACTTTCATTTTAAAAGTTTAAATTTTTTTTATCCAAACGCATTTTAAGACAACCCAAAAACCTGCCCCTCATACATTCTAAATTCAGTAGTGAAAATTTTTTGTATGCAAGAAAAAACAATCAATTGAAAACCATCAATCATAAATTTGATAAAAATATAACTTTTAGCATAAAATTGTTTCTTTTTGGAAAACTTTTATTATGATCTCTAAGTATATATATAATAAAGATATATTTTTTTTTTAAATATTTGAGATTGTAAGGATTTGATCTTTGGTTACTGAAATTAAGAGTCCAACATTTTTATTACTACTAAGAGTTTGTTTTTAATATAGTAATAGTGAAGTTTTTTAATTTCATAAGTAAGATTAAGAGATTGTTAAATGTTTTAAATTTTAAAAATATATCTTAAAAAATATGTGTCATCATTTTAACTTCGCTTGTCAAATTTAAAACTCTATTGAGGTGGATGAAATAATTTTCTTATAATAGATAAGTATAAAATAAATGTAAATTTTAATTTTGATGATATGAGCTTGAATTGATGTTGTATGCCTAGGCCCAGCCTGAAGGCAAACATTTTAACCTTTGTGGGTTGAAGCCCTACCCATTGATTCCAGCTAAATCTATGTATATATAAGGTTAATATATTAAAAAAGTCCTTGAATTAGTATATATTATTGAAATAAATTTTTATGATTTTATTGTACTTAATTAAGTTTTTATTTTTTGATTTTTATCCATGAAAATCCTTAATTTTGATTGAAAAAATATCAAATGAATTTTGACGATGCGGAACTATTTGATAAGTAATTGATATAGAATGAAACTTGGTTTTTAACCTCCCTTTTTTAACCTTATCAAATTTTATTGGGCAACAATGTAGTCTCCCTCCGGTAAAGTTTTATGACATATTTTCTTTAAGGTTTTCTCTTAGCATTATAATATTTTGTAAAGCTCCTTCCGTTTGCAAAAAAAATTGAGGGCAAATTGATAGCTTGATCATGTTTTATGCATATTTAATTCATTTATTTTCTCCAATGTTCAAAATTTTCAAGTAGAACCGCTTAGTATAGTGGTGGCAACAATGAGAAGCTTTAGCCAGATACTTGAAAAGCAGATACTTAAGCGTGATTTTATGCGAGTATTGATGGCTGATGAGGTAATTAAAATACAAAAGCATTTGCTTTGTTAATTAGTTGTTGACTTGCTTATAATAGCCTGTTTCTGATGGGCAGCAACTTTTGCATTTAAATTTTCAACACAGCATTTCAAACTGGTTCATAAGATAACTGAAGCTTTTTTTTTTTTTTTCCAATTAGAATTAAGGGTTTTTATGGGTAAAAATCAAAGAATAAGGGTTTACTTAAGTATAATAAAAACATAAAGGTTTATTTAAATAAAGTGTACTAGTTAAAGCCTTCAAGAGTTTTTTTAGTATATTAGCCTATATATAATCTAAAGTAGAATTATCTAAAGGTTGGGTTATATATTCAAATGCGAAAATTATCTATATTTATTTTTAATTTTTTTTAATGAAATGATATCACGTGATTCATTGATAATGTATAAATTTATACACTATCAATATAAACCCAATAATAATAATAATAACATTAAAAAAGTCCGAAAATATTTTTGCATCTACCCCATAGAAATATTCTGTTTGATACTGTTAATATGATACTTTTAAAAACAAAATTCCCAACCTAATCATATTATACATTAAAATTGATTTGAGACAATAATTAATCTATAATTTTATTAACAAACTACCAAACAAAAAGACAAAGAAAAGAGGCAAATGGTCCAACAAAATGGCATGGTCATGGGTTTTATTGCAAGGTAATCTGTATCGTATCGGTGGGCGTATCGTTTTTTATTCTAATATTAATATGTATCGATATCGGTGTGTTTTGACATACGATTTTGGATTTACCGGTATTTTTAAAATATCTATATATAGTCTATTTTCAAGTTTTTTAATAAAATATATATTATATACATATGCAAATATACATCCATTACATGCATATATATGTTTTTATGCAAATATAAATTTAAAATATTTAATATCTAAAATTTATAAATATTAAATAAGTAAAATAAATATTAAAATATTAAAAAAATATAGTAAATTATGATTAATTATGTTTAATAGCTTAGTTTAATAAACATATTTTATTTTAAAATGTAATTATGAAAAAATAAAAATGATCATAACAAAAAAATATATTGAAATTGGTTTAAAAAAATCAAATAAGTAATTTTTTTTATAAAAAAATTTAAAAAAAATCAAAATCTTGTACTAATCGATATGGGCCAATACGTACTGGTACTGACCAGTACAGATCGGTACGATCTGTATAAAAACCGAAATAGTACGAGATTAATACCATTTCGATTTATCTTAAAAACGATATATACCGACCGATACCGATATGATACCGACCACATTGCTTTATTGTCAACACAATGGATAGCAGTGGCACCCTCTATTAGTACTATTGACATTATTGTCAACACATAATCCTAATGTTGCCAACCCAAACTCGAAATGAATTACGAAAAATTATTTCATATATAGTCAATAAAATTTTTAAAATTTAATTTTTATAATATATTAAAAAAATAAAATATGTAATTATTTTTAACTTATTTATAAAATTAAAAAATTTTATCGTCAATTATCTTAAACGAACTCGTAAACTATTATTATTTTATAGTTCGGGTCAAATGATTATCACCAATATTTTCGGAACAGCCTAATCTGGCTCGGGATTGGATATTTCCGTATCAGAAAATCAGCAATAAATCGTGTTTCCAACTTTCCTTTCCTGCCATGGATAGAAAATCCTAGAAAGGGAAAGCTCAAGAAAAGAAAATTGTCCCCCTGGAGAATGGCAAAACTAGGAAAATTTATTTTATAGATTCGATACTTATAGTCACAACCATTCAAATTACAACATATCAGATTCTTCTTTCACGTCATCATTATTATTTTTGGTTTTTTAGTTTCGTTGTTAGGGTTTAAAGGTTTAAGATTTAGGTTTTAAAATTTAAGATTTAGGTTGTAGGTTGTGTTTTAAGGTTTAGGATCGTGTTTACGTTGGAAAATAAGTATGACGTGGAATGAAAATCTGATTTGTTTTAATTTAATTGACTGAGACCATGACTGACCTGGTGGAAAGGGTCCATAATATAATTTTTCAAAAACTAGAGATAAAAGATAATAATAATAATAGAAAAATTAAATTAAAAAACATATAAATTTAAAAAAGAAATGTGGCCATTTAGATCAAGCATATATAATTCATGATAAAAAAAATTTGGATCGAAAGTTAAATAATTGAGGCTTTTAACTTTGGGTTTTGCTAACGAGTTCATTTAGGGCACTCTTTAAGTTTGTTAATATACTATTTATAGTAATAATATTGTATTAAATACAAAAGTTAACACTTTATTCTTCATTTTCAATACATTCGGTAAAGATATTAATATATCTAGTAACCTTAAAGAGTACCTTTAGGGCACTTATTAACAAAATCCTTTTAATTTTTGGTTCAATTGGGTTAGACTGATTAGATTGGATCAATTTAATATTTTTTTTGATTTTATGTATGTTATCAAACCGGATAAACTATCGATTTTTGACTCAATGGACTATATGTTCTTTATTCACTGTATATTAAGGGCAGCGAAGTTAGAAATACTGTGAAGGGCCGTTTGAATTTTCTATAACTATTTAGTGTTATAAACTTAATTAGCATTATAAGGTTAAAAAGTTTTAAGAATTATTTTATAGATTCGTCAGTCATGGTCCCAACCAATCAAATTACACTAGATCAGATTCTTCTTCCACGTCATCATTATTATTTTTGGTTTTTTAGTTTCGTTTTTAGGATTTAAGGGTTTAGGGTTTAGAATTTAAGATTTAGGGTGTAGGGTCGTTTTTTTAAAGTTTAGAGTCGTGTTTTACGTTGGAAAGTAAGTATGACGTGGAATGAAAATCTGATTTGTTTTAATTTAATTGACTGAGACCATGACTGACCTGGTGAGAAGGGTCCATAGTATAATTTTTCCAAAACTAGAGATAAAAGATAATAATAACATAGCAACTAAACCAAAAAAACATATAATTTTTTTATAAAAAAATTGGCCATTTTAGATCAAGCATATATAATTCCTGCTAAAAAAAATTGGATCGAAAGTTAAATAATTGAGGCTTTTAACTTTGAGTTTTGCTAAAGAGTTTACTTATGGCACTCTTTAAGGTTAGTTAATAAACTATTTATAGTAATAATATTGTATTAAATACAAACGTTGACACTTTATTATTCATTTTCAATACATTGGGTAAAGATATAATTTTTAAAAAGTACTCTTAGGGCACTCGTTAGCAAAATACTTTTAACTTTTGGTTCAATTGGGTTAGACTGATTAGATTAGATCAATTTAATATTTTTTTTTCGATTTTATGTATGTTATCAAACCGGATAAACTATCAATTTTTGACTCGATGGACTATATGTTCTTTATTCACTGTATATTAAGGGCAGCGAAGTTAGAAATACTGTTAAGGGCCGTTTGAATTTTCTATAACTATTTAATGTTATAAACTTAATTAGCATTATAAGGTTAAAAAGTTTTAAGAATTATTTTATAGATTCGTCAGTCATGATCCCAACCAATCAAATTACACTAGATCAGATTCTTCTTCCACGTCATCATTATTATTTTTAGTTTTTTAGTTTCGTTTTTAGGATTTAAGGGTTTAGGGTTTAGAATTTAAGATTTAGGGTGTAGGGTCGTTTTTTAAAGTTTAGAGTCGTGTTTTACGTTGGAAAGTAAGTATGACGTGGAATGAAAATCTAATTTGTTTTAATTTAATTGACTGAGACCATGACTGACCTGGTGGGAAGAGTCCATAGTATAATTTTTCTAAAACTAGAGATAAAAGATAATAATAACATAGCAACTAAACCAAAAAAACATATAATTTTTTTTATAAAAAAATTGGCCATTTTAGATCAAGCATATATAATTCCTGCTAAAAAAAATTGGATCGAAAGTTAAATAATTGAGGCTTTTAACTTTGAGTTTTGCTAACAAGTTTACTTATGGCACTCTTTAAGATTAGTTAATAAACTATTTATAGTAATAATATTGTATTAAATACAAACGTTGACACTTTATTATTCATTTTCAATACATTGGGTAAAGATATAACTTTTAAAGAGTACTTTTAGGGCACTCGTTAGCAAAATCCTTTTAACTTTTGGTTCAATTGGGTTAGACTTATTAGATTGGATCAATTTAATATTTTTTTCGATTTTATGTATGTTATCAAACCGGATAAACTATCGATTTTTGACTCGATGGACTATATGTTCTTTATTCACTGTATATTAAGGGCAGCGAAGTTAGAAATACTGTTAAGGGGCCATTTGAATTTTCTATAACTATTTAGTGTTATAAACTTAATTAGCATTATAAGGTTAAAAAGTTTTAAGAATTATGATTTCTCAGTCATGATCCCAACCAATCAAATTACACCAGATCATATTCTTCTTCCACGTCATCATTATTATTTTTGGTTTTTTAGTTTTGTTTTTAGGGTTTAAGGGTTTAGAATTTATGATTTAGGGTGTAGGGTCGTGTTTTACGTTGGAAAGCAAGTATGACGTGGAATGAAAATCTGATTTGTTTTAATTTAATTGACTGAGATCATGACTGACCTGGTGGAAAGGGTCCATAGTATAATTTTTCCAAAACTAGAGATAAAAGATAATAATAACATAGCAACTAAACCAAAAAAAACATATAATTTTTTTTTATTATAAAAAATTGGCCATTTTAGATCAAGCATATATAATTCCTGATAAAAAAAATCGGATCGAAAGTTAAATAATTTAGGCTTTTAACTTTGGGTTTTGCTAACGAATTTATTTAGGGCACTCTTTAAGGTTAGTTAATATACTATTTATAGTAATAATATTGTATTAAATGCAAAAGTTGACACTTTATTCTTTATTTTCAATACATTGGGTAAAGATATAATCTTGAAGAGTACCCTTAGAGCACTCGTTAGCAAAATCTTTTTAACTTTTGGTTCAATAATTACAATCACATTAACACATTAGCACTCGTAAATAATTACAATCACATTAACACATTAACACTCCATTGAATTAGTGAAGCCAAACTACCTGGGGTATGTTGACTCAAAGCTGTTAGCTGTTTGGCAGATCAAGATTACATTATTCCCTAATTAAGTGTGTCTTTTGATTCTGATTTCTGATTATTAGAACACTAGAAAAGTATATGTCCTTAAAGTTCCCATTAGTTTTGGAATGAATTATTTGAGTTTTGCCAAACATTTAATGCTGAGGCCTTTCTTCCCTTTTATATGCAGTAGGTTAAATTCTTCTGAATGTTGTTGGTAACCTAATTAAAACATTATTGAAGAAATGGAATAAAGAGGAATTTGGTAATATAGATACAAAAATTGAAAATCTGGAAGAGAAAGTATAGTTTTTTTATAAACTGGGTGATATGAAGGAGCTGGAGTTAGAAGAATTAGAAGAAAATAAGATTGTGACGAGGGAGTTATGGGACTCTCTGAAGCAAAAAGAGCCCATGTGGAGGCAAAAGTCTAGAGTCTTATGGCTTAAAGAAGTTGATAGGAATACAAGTTTTTTTCACTGTAAGGTGAAAATAAGGGCAATGAGCAATTTTATATCTGGGTTATTTTTTGATGAATACCAGATTTCTGATCCAGGTATGGTGAAATCTATCATCTTTGACCACTTCAGTAAGCAATTTTCGAAGGATGGATGGAACAAGGTAGTTATGACTGAGCTACCTTTTAAAAAATTGTCGATAGCTGAAGTTGATTTCTTCGAGTCTCCTTTCTCAATTGAAGAGTTGAAGTCAGTGATATGGGAGGATGAAGGATCCAAAGCCCTTGGCCCTGATGGATTAAATTTTAATTTCTACAGGAAGGCATAGGAGTTCATCAAAGATGAGATTATGGTGTTTCTGGACGAATTTCATGAAGTGGGAAGATTAGAGAATGGCTTGAACTCATCCTTCTTAACCCTTATTTCGAAGATGCAGAATCTAGAATGGTTAAACGACTATAGACCAATCAGTTTGATTAACTCTTTTTACAAAATCCTCGCCAAAATCCTTGCAAAGAGACTGAAGATGGTGTTGGAGAATGTAGTTAGTGATTCCCAGTCAGCTTTTATCGCGAGAAGACAGATCTTGGATGGGATTCTCTTAGCAAACAAGTCATTGATTCGATGAAGAAAAGAAGAGGAAGTAAAGGGAGTGTTATTGTAAAACTGAACTTTCAAAAGGCCTATGATAAACTGGTCTTTTCTGGATTTTGTGTTGGGCAGTATGAACTTCGGTTATAGATGGAGAAATTGGATGAAGGAGTGTTTAGCCTCAGCAAGAATATCGGTGCTTGTTAATGGATCCCCAACCCAGGAATTTCAAATGCAAAAAAGGTTGAGGCAAGGAGATCCGCTATCTCCTTTCTTGTTCATCTTGGTGACGAAAGTTCTGCACTTACTCCTGGTTAAGGCGGAAGGCCTAAACTTGATCAGTGGGGCTGTTTGTTTTTCAGATTTGGTTTCTATTTCCCATCTGCAATTCGCAGATGATACTATTCTTTTCCTTAAAGCAAAGAAGGTAGTAATGGAAAATACTAAGAGGATTCTTAAAGTTTTCGAATTATGTTCGGGGCTAAAAATTAATTTCAATAAATCTTCCCTTATTACAATCGGTAATGTAGAGGATCCAGTGGAGGAGCTAGCTGTTTCCTTTTGATGTATAGTGGGTGAGTTACCTTTCAAATACCTTGGTGTGCCTCTTGGGGTTAACCCAAGAAGAATTCAAGCTTGGGAACCAATTATTAATCGAATTTAGGAAATACTATCTTGTTGGAAAAGAAAATTTTTACCCTTTGGTGGCAGAGTGACGTTGATCAACTCGGTTCTTTCTAGCCTGCCTCTGTATTATATGTCTATTTTTCATGCTCCGGTGGGGGTTCTAAAGAAGATAGATAAACTCCGCAGTTTTTCTTATGGGGTGGAGATGATAAGAAAAGAAAGATAGCAAAGGTGCAATGGCAGAGGGTTTGTAAACCAAAAAAGTGGGGTGGGCTCAGCATTTGCAATCTGGAAGCCAAAAATAAAGCGCTTCTTGCAAAATGGTGGTGGAAATATGCCACGAAAGAGAAGTCCCTCTGGTGGAGAATTGTGGTAGCAAAATATGGAATGGGGGATCTAGCATGGAATCCAAACGTTAAAAATCAAAAGAAAAAGTCAATTATGTGAAGGGAAGTGATCTCTTGTGGCTCGAGTCAGCCTTTGAATAAATTTGTAGGGCATGAGGGATGTAGGTGGATTGTTGGGAATAGTCAAGACACACTGTTCTAGTTAGATCGATGGTGCGCCGATAAAACTCTAAAAGAGCTGTTTTCGAGACTCTTTCGATTGGATTGTAATAAAAGGGCTAAAGTTTGTGAGTACTCGGCTCATGATAATTTCAGTCACTCTAATTGGAACAAATTCTTTTCAAGAACTTTGATGGAGAGGGAGGAAAATAGGATCAAAGAGCTTGTTGGAATGATTAACAATGTGACTCTGGCGCCTACAAATAAAGATAGAATTGTCTGAGAATATGATAAATATGGGATGTTCTCGGTTAAAAAACTGTCAAGGTTGTTGAATTAGAATGAAGGGGATATTTCAAATTTTGAGTGGGGAAAATTATGGAATATTAATATTCCTCCAAGAGTCCATTGCTTTCTGTGGCTTATTATCCTTAACAGAATCCCAACTAAAATGTTTTTGGTGGAAAGAGGTCTGCCTCTATCTGCAGATCAATGGTTATGCTCATGGTGCAGCAAGGAGGACAAAGATGCTAACCATGTATTATTTTACTGTGACTGGTCTTATAATTTTTGGTGCAGATTTTTAGCTTGGTGGAATATAAAATGGTGTAGGCCATCTTCACTTTATCAATTTATGCTATCTTGTTTTGAGGTGCCCTTTTCTGGTATGTTTAATAGGTGGTGGCTTGTAGCTTGGACTGCGGCCTTGTGGTCTCTTTGGCTGTTTAGGAATGAAAAGGTGTTTGATAGTAAAAGTGTTCCATTAGAGAATGCTATTTTTACTGTTAAATTGAGATCCTTGTGTTGGGTGAAAGCTGGAAAGATGAAATCTGATATTTTGGAGTCCTAGTGGTGGCATAACCCATTATGTTGTGTTCAATCAGCTATAAAGAAACCTCCGCCTGTGTCTATCAGCTGGTCCGCACCGAATGCTAACTGGTTGAAGTTTAATGTGGATGGATCTACAAAAGGCACCCCTGGTCTGGCTGGATGTGGAGGGGTTCTACGGGATTCAGGTAGTAACATTGTGGCCGTGTTCTCTTGTCCGCTGGGAATTGGTGATGCAAATTGGGCTGAACTGTTTGCTATCAAGTTTGCCGTAGAAATATCTATTGATTCGAAAAAAGGACTTCTGAAAGTGTAACAATTGAATCTGATTCTAGTATAGCTATCAATTGGTGTTTGAAGAAGGAGTCGAGACCTTGGTCTCTATGGAACATCTTTAATAGTATTGATAACTGTGTTATGAAAATGAAAGAGGTCAGCTTCTCTAAGATCCCAAGATCGGCAAACGGCATGGCGGATCATCTGGCAAAAGCAGGAGTGAACAGAACAGAAAACTTTATTGCCTGGTGGTAACTCATTCCCATCTATGTGGAAAGTGGTAGACTTTTGTTGTAATAAGTTTGCCTGTTCTGGTTTGGTGTCGATCATATGCTGTGTCTTTGAGGTGTTATTGTTGTCTATGGTCAGGTCTGTTTAGGAACTAGTTGTAAGAAAGATCCTTTTTATAAGGTCCTGTTTCTACTTATTTTCTAATAAAAAGTCGTTCTTGCCTAGCAAAAAAAATTATTCTTTATTCTCCCCTCACATCATGAGTCAAGAACACAATACATTTCCCTCTGTACATTTTAGGTAATAAACTAATAATTCAGTGGAAGGGGGGCTTTTAGTAGTTTTGAGAGTCAACCTCCTAGGCAGTTGAATTGAGTTTTAGGTTGGTCGAATGAGTTAGGGTTGATGCTGCTGGAAGCAGGGATTTAAAATGCGGTTGCGGCCGCGTTTTCGGTCGCGTCGCGTTTATCGCGATTGCGGACATAACGAATGTTATCGAGGTCATTGCGGTCATCGCGGTCGTGAATTTTTTTAAATCTTGCACAATTTATTGTAAAACATAGTAATTCTAGTTATAATCATAAAAACTCTTGTTTAATGAACTTTAAAATAGTTTATAACATTTTATGATATTTTTTTAAGTCAAATATTCATATTTAATAATATTACAAGCTTAAAAATATAATAATTTAAAATTTTATCTATCACAATTGCTCAATTTATTAATTAATATATTTTTTTGGCACATTAATTGATTTAACATTTTTATCACAAATTATTTTCAATTTACTATAAAATGGATGATATTTTCAATTATTATTTAATTATGCAAAAAATAATAATAAGAACTAATTTGATAAAAAATTAACAATAATACAAATGTCAAAATGAAAAAACCATTACTCATATTCAAATATAAAATCATAAATTAATATAATTATTTAACTTTAATTGTTTTTATTTAAATTATACAAAATTTTCTTTATTAAATTTCTAAAATTTTCCCTAATAAATTCACCTCTAATTTTTTTAAAAAAAAAATTCCTTAAAAGACTTTCCTAAAATCCTTCCTAAAATGACTTCTTCTTAAATAATAAAAAATTAAATTAAATTGGGCCGGCTCTCAATAAACCTAACCTTCCAATGTCATTAACCCATCCCCCACCCGAGATTTCTTTTCCCAAAATTCTTTCTCGTGTCTTCTTTAGTTCTTCTCTGCTTTTGTTCTCTACCTCACTCTCATCTCATGCGCCTGCCTCCCTCATCCTTCAAGCTTCAAGTTCAACCCACCAACGCGTCGCCGCCCTCCTATCATGAGCCTGCCGCCAATCAGCCCTGTTTTGACTCTTAGCCTCTCCCCTCCTACCTTCAAGTTCGACACGCTGCCATGCTCATGGGTGTTTCAATCCTCCGATCGAGTCACACAAGCCACGAAAACACAATGGCACACACAAATGTAGAAATAAGATGATAAAAAGGTACACACAATACTTATGCTTTACTCTTTTTTTTTCTTTTTCTTTTTCTTTTTCACTTTTCAGTTTTCTGCTCTATAAAAAAAAGAAAAAAGCTTTTGGTGAAGTGTATGTGATTTTGAATTTCTTATTAAAAAAGATTCTTTGTGAGTTGTTTTATCGTGTGAGTTATTTTATTCTGCTAAAAAAATGCTTCTGTTCTTCTCTCATGTGAATTGTCTGTTGCTCTGTTTGAAATTTGGATTTTAGAAACTGTAATGGTGTAGCGAAAATAGCGTGCCGTTATGGCCGCTATTTTTCGTTACCCCGTTTTTCGCGGACGATCGCAGCCGCTATTGGTGTGAAAAAAATTCACATCGTTATTTAGGCATTTAGCGGTGGCGGACGGTGCCGCTATCGCAAAATAGCGACCGCGACACCGCTAAGCCAAATCTTTTTAAAACCCTGGCTGGAAGCATTCATTTTCAGGATTTTAATGCTGAAAGCATTTATTATCAAGGATTTTAGAGGTTCGGCTTCTTGACGATGGGACTAAGGGTTCAAATGTTGTTAATCACTAGAAATGACTTGGTGACTAAATGGAAGCAACATATATGGATAAAAACTCAGCATCTCCCTTATCAATAGAGGTATAGGCAGAAAACCTCAGGATATTGTAGGTAATTACAATTTTTTAAGCTATTAGCTAATTAGGATAATCAAATGTGCTTATTAGCTTTGATACATTTGCTTTGCTTATAGCAATGAGAACTGAAAAAGCCGATAGTAGGTAAATAATTGGCGATGGTCGATGCAACAACAATTTGGCGCCTTGCTTGAATTAGTATGCTGAAGGAAAACCTTGGTATGGATAGCCAGGTGTAGCGAAATTACCATGATTTCAGAACTCAGAATACAACTTACAAGGAGAAATCACTTGCTATAACTTAAATGCATCTTTTTCTTCTTTTTTCTTCCTAAATAAGTTATCTTTATATGCTATTAGATTCGAACTCTGGTCTTCGAGCAAGAGGATTATACACATGCATCACTCATTGACCTATTTTTTTTTCTTTTCATAATTTACTTTTGAAAATGAGTTATTTTCTGCTTCATAATTATAAAAGTACCATTTGGGTTGCTTTCAAATGAAAAATAAAAAAGTCATGTGGAATAAGAGAGTAAGATGCAGTGTTGCTTTCAAATTCTCTTGCTTAATATTCTTTCAAATAGTTGAATTGCAATTGCCTCTTTAATCAGTTTTAAAAGGAAATCTCTTTTTGGTGGTTGAAACTCAGGTTCCTAAGGTTATTCTTCTTTCAAATGTATATTTTCTATTTTGTTTGTTTCAATGAAATAAATCTCATTATCAACACGATTGGCCAACTCTCTCAAACTATCTCACCAGTAATTTTAACAACTATAACTTAAGAAAAACTCCAATGTTTTAGTAACTTTGACATGGAAATAAAGTTCCATGTAAAAGGAATCCAAAACTTAGTTCATTTGATTTATATAGATTATTTTTAAGAGATGACATCATTAACAAATCTGAAGTTCAAATTTTAGTTCTAGGAACTTTTTTGCTTATCTGAAGTTCAAATTTCAGTTCCTGCAACCTCTTTGCTTAGCTAGCTACGGATTCGATATTCCATGTAAAAAACAAGGTAACACTAACATGCAAGTTTCTTCTATGGTTAAATATGAGGCTATAAAGACAGTCGTTTGTCTCGTTGTAGAGGGTTCTTTTGATTAGAGAGAGAAAGCGTTGCAAACAAGTGAAACGAAATGTTGTAGAGAGACGGCGGAGAGGAAGACTAGAGCAGACCCCAAAATATTGAGTGCAGTGGCAGGTGGTGGTAAGTAAGGCAAAAAAAAATGGAGAGATGGCGGAATAAGGATGAGTATGACTGAGAACAAGGTTGAGAAGAGAATTGCATAAAAAGAGTTGCAGGGAGAACTTTAGAGAGAAAGTTTGCTCCAATGCCCAAAAGTTCTTTGATGAGTTGCGGGAACTCCTATTTATAGGTGTCAAGAATAGGAGTTACATAACTAAACATTGAATAGGAATAATGGTAGAAACTGTCAGTTACTAAGGCATTAATGCTTTGTTTGATGGGAGTTTAGATTGTTGTTGGTGATAGTGAATAGTGAACAAGAGTTCACTATTTATTCTGAAAGAAAGGGAAAAACACTCATACTTCAGGGAAAGGTTATGAGGAGACCTCTTAACTATCTCCATATCTGATCCACCAAGCCAAGCTCTCCAGAACATCCTAATAGTGAAATTAACCTAAGAACCCTGCTATATTCCGGGGTTTTTCCACTTCTTCTGTTTCGGTGAAGTAGAATCAAGCGGAACGTCTTCTGTAGAATATTTCTCAGTAAAAGTCTTTTTCCATGAGAGTGTTGTTCCGTGAATGACTTGTTCCATGAAGGTGTTTGGAAACATGAATTATTCTGAACATGAGCTGTTCCAAACATGAGCTATTCTGAATAAAAGCTATTCCGAACAAGAGTTGTTCTGAACAGAAGCTGTTTCAAGCATGAGTTGTTCTGAATAGAAGCTGTTCTGAACAGAAACTGTTCTGAACAAGAGTTGTTCTAAACAAAAGCAGTTCTGAACATGAGCTGTTTCGAATAGGAGTAGTTCCTAACAGAAGTTGTTCCGAACATGAGCTATTCTGAACAAGAGCTGTTCTCGTGAAAGAACTTCTACTGAAGCAACCTTCAGTGAAGCGACATTGTTACTTGTTCTGAATTACATCTTTCTATTGTATACGGAATTGTAATTTCCTGTAAAACAACTTTATTTTTTTCTAAGAAGAAATAATATATTAGTATCCAAAATCAAGTATTTACATTTTGCCCCTGCATGAAAATTCTTAGTAGAAGAGTTCTCATGCAATATTAATATAGTGAAAAGTAAAAGATAAAATGTATAGAAAATAGTGATAGAGTAATATAATTTCATAGTTAAGGAATAGATGGTATGATTCATTTCACCAAAGAAATTATATGTGATGAAATAAAAAAATTTATCTTAAAGAAAAAAATTATTTTTCTCACTGTATTGCCCCCTGCATGAAAATGCTTTGATGAAAATCAAGTGAGTTTCATGCACAAAAGAAATGAATTCCCATATTTAATGAAATGCATTCGTAAAAGAAAATATAAATAATACATGTTCTACATGTATTTTTCTTTAAAAAAAAATTATATGATATGTTAAAGTCATTATGCTTCATCAACAACATAAAAAAAATATTTTGGTGTAATAGTGTTGCACCCTATTAAATCGAACACAACATGCAGCAATGTTGTTCCTGATTAAATCGGGCACAATATGTAGCAATGCTTTTCCCAATTAAATTGGGCGCAATTTTGAAATTCAGTGTTTTAGAGGTTTACATCACATTATAGGAAAATGGTTCTAAACTAGAGGTGTCCATGGGCCGGGTCGGGTTCGGGTCGGACCCATGTATGATATTAACATGTAAGACCCTCGTAAGACAGAGATCGACTCGAGTCTCTTTAAACAATTCATAGACGGTGGATCAAGTTTATATATTCTTGTAGACAAAGCACATTATCAAGTGGTCTTATTGTTATATTAATAATTTTTAGAGTAAAGAGGTTTAATCGGCTATTTGAGAGATTTAGCCTTAAATTGACCACGAGTCAGGAATCGAAATCGGGACAATGTAAGGTCTATAAAATTTGGTAATTTAACTTCATATCGTGTTAAAATATGGTATAATGCTGATCAGGATTATTGGTAAATCTAATCAGCATAAAAATCGGTAAAATATAAATCAGGGTATTATGGTCATTTTACCAAAAAATTATTTTTGGTTCGTATACGGTACCAATAGACTTAATGATCATAGAGGATCACAATATGATGTTTAGATTGAAAATTTAACTTTTAAAATAAAAAACTAAGTGAAAATCGGATACGTCTTTAATTAGCTTAAATGAGTGAAAATCGGGAACTGACCGTGGAAAGGTCTGAAAAAGGTTTAAAATAAATAAACGGACTCATATAGACATAAAACGATGTTAGAAAGCTACTGGTGAAATCACAATGAAAATAGGAGCTAAAACCAAAAAAGTCAAAATATTGACCTTTGGGGGATCCGAGGCTCGGATTTAGAGTTCAGAATACTGAAAAATTACCCGAACGTCCAGATCTTCATATTTTGATATTTTGAACATGTTCATGAAGAAAAAAATCGAAAACGGAACAAAAGAATCAATTAGGCCCGATAATGGACCTTAAATGGCCCGGGGCCCGGATTTGATGTTCGGGATATCGAAAAATTATGAAAACTTGCGTACTAGTGTAAAATAATATTTAAACATATCCGTGTCGATAAAAGTGAAAAAACGAGCTTTCGAGCATAAAAATTTCATGTGGGCCCGCTTAGGCACTAAAAGACAAAAATGGGCTATAGTCTACTTGGTTGACATTTGGCATGGGATAAATGGCCATAAAATGCATGCCATAGCCCCATGTTCAGCCGTGAGACCATTCTTCTTTGGCATTAAGGGTTTTGTCATCTTGTTCCTTAAGAGAAAACCTAACCAAGTGAAAGCTCCATAACCAAAAGCTTGTAGCTTGATCTCTTGAATTCTACTCATCACCAAGCCAAAAAAAATACATATTTTTACTATTTAGAAGGTGAGGATCACTTGTTTGGTGTTAGTTTTTCAAGAAACCAAGAGAAATTATGTGTCTATCTGTATGGCCATTTTTGCCTTAGGCGGTTTTCAACATAGTCACCACTTTAAACCACCACCATGGGTAGTCTTAAATCAATCTCTATATCCGTTATTTGGGGTTGGTTGATTGGAAAAGTGGCCTGGAGATGGAAATCCAAGCTTGGCCAAATACACCATGGTGGCCAACCACCTTGTGCAGCCATTTTCACCACCATCCGAGGTCACTATTGGTTTTGCTAGGCTCGAGGGAGCAACTTTCTAGTTGATCGTTGCTCCGGATTTCCACCCGAGTTAGGTGTAAAAATCATAAAGCTTAAATAGCTAAGCTCTAAAATTTCGAATAGTAGCTAATTAGCGACAATTTGGACGACATGAATGTTTCATAATTATAAAATATTTATGAAATGACTGTTTATGTTCTAGGAGAACGAATTAGCAGAGTTCGTGGTTAGTAGAGCTCCGGACCACGAGGATCTAGTTTCTCTCACTAAGAGCACTGTGAGTAAATGCTTAACGATAAATGTAGGATCGTTATATTATGTTATGATATACTGGCTGGGATTGTATGAATGTATCAGTGATGGATTATAATGCACTTGAGTTGGCAAATGGTAGCGTGTATGACATAGAATTACCTTATGGTATCGAATTCTCGTAAAGACGCGAGAAAAAGGTCCAAGGAATGGAAAAGTGATGATTAGGTAATAATCCAGGATTAATGTATGAGTGGTCGACTGTATGGCGCCACCTTGTTTCTTTACCTGTGTGCTTATTTAAATGCTATGTGCTTCATGTTTACTGGAATGTTAAGCTATGCTTGAATTTGTAGGCTGCCATTGTGCCCTACCGGATTCGTAGGATGTCATTGTGCCCAACCGTATTTGTAGGCTGCCATTGTGCCCTACCGGATTGTAGGAGCCTTCGTGCCCTACCAGTTTGTAGGAGCTTTCGAGCCCTACCGGTTTGTAGGAGTCTACGGACCCTACAGGATGTTATAGTTGTTTGTGATGTTGGATAGGAACATCAAGGTGATATTAGTTAATATGACTTGCGAGTCTTTTTCATAGACTTTACTAATCTTGCGTTTGCTCACTAGGTCCTTATGACTCACCCTTTAGTTATTTTTCTTTTTCAGATACTGATCGACCCGATCCCTCATCAGCCCCATCAGCTTAGGTCGTGACCGATAGTCGGTGAGCATGGCATACCGTTTTGACGAGGTGATCCGTTGCTTGATGGAGGAGCTGTGCATAGTCACCTAGGGATGTCATATATTATTTTGTCTATGTATGTTATATTATGTGTGATGTAGTTATCCGGTCGGAGACCGAGATTTTTGTCTACATTTTGGTGTTGTATATATATGTGCATCATGGTTCACTTGGAGGTTTTTGTCTGCTGCAGGGCATATCGGTTAGATCTACGCATGTCATATGTAGAAGAACCCATAGTCATAGTAGAACGACAGGTACGGAAACTCCGATCGAAGGAGATTCCTTCGGTGAAGGTTGTATGGAATCATCATGGGAGGAGGAAGCTACTTGGGAACTTGAAAGAGATATGAGGAGACAGTACCCCCAATTATTCCGAGAGTATTTACGTAACCCTTTAAATGAATTATTCAATAAGTTCATAGTTAGGAAATTCGAGGACAAATTTTCTTAAGAGGGGAAGAATTGTAAGACCCTCATAAGACAGAAATCGACTCGGGTCTCTTTAAACGATTCATAGACGGTGGATCAAGTTTATATATGCTTGTAGACAAAGCACACTATCATGTGGTCTTATTGTTATATTAATAATTTTTAGAGTAAAATGGTTTAATCAGCTATTTGAGAGATTTAGCCTTAAATTGACCACGAGTCAGGAATCAAAATCGGGACAATGTAAAGTCCATAAAATTTGGTAATTTAACTTCACATAGTGTTAAAATATGGTCTAATGCTGATCAGGATTATTGGAAAATCTAATCAGCATAAAAATCGGTAAAACATGAACCAAGAGTATTTTGGTCATTTTACCAAAAATTTTATTTTTGGTTCATATACGATACCAATAGACTTTGTGATCATAGAGGATCACAATATGATGTTTAGATTGAAAATTTGACTTTTAAAATAAAAAACTAAGTGGAAATCGGATATGTCTTTAATTAGCTTAAAGGAGTAAAATCGAGAACTGGCCGCGGGAAAGTCTGGAAAAGGTTTTAAATGAATAAATGGATTCATATAGACACAAAATAATGTTAGAAAGCTACTGGTGAAATCAGAATGAAAATTGGAGCTAAAACCGAAAAAGTCAGAATATTGACCCGTGGGCGATCCGAGGCTCGGATTTAGAGTTTGAAATACTGAAAAATTACCTGAACCTCCAGATCTTCATATTTTTATATTTGGAATATGTTCATGAAGAAAAAAATAAAAAATGGAACAAAAGAATCTATAAAGCCCGATAATGGACGGTAAATGGCCCCGAGCCCGGATTTGATGTTCAGGATATCGAAAAATTATGAAAACTTGTGTACTAGTGTAAAATAATATTTTAAACATATCCGTGTCTAGAAAAGTGAAAAACGAGCTTCCGAGCATAAAAATTTCATGTGTGCCCGCTTAAGCACTAAAAGACAAAAATGGGCTATAGTCTCATTGGTTGACATTTGGCATGGGATAAATGGCCATAAAATGCATGCCATAACCCCATGTTCAGCCGTGAGACCATTCTCCTTAGGCATTCAGGGTTGTTTCATCTTCTTCCTTAAGAGAAAACCTAACCAAGTGAAAATTCCATAACCAAAAGCTTGTAAGCTTGATCTCTTGAATTCTACTCATCACCAAGCCAACAAAATATATATTTTTACTATTTAGATGGTGAGGATCACTTGTTTGGTGTTAGTTTTTCAAGAAACCAAGAGAAACTATGTGTCTCTCTTTATGGACATTTTTTCCTTGGGTGGTTTTCAACATAGTCACCACCTTAAACCACCACCATGGGTAGTCTTAAATGAATCTCTACATCTATTATTTGGGGTTGGTTGATTGAAAAAGTGGCTTGGAGATAGAAATCCAAGCTTGGTCGAATACACCATGGTGGCCAACCACCTTGTGCCGCCACTTCCACCACCATCCGAGGCAACTATTGGCTTTGCTAGGCTCGGGGGAGCAACTTTCTAGTTGATCGTTGCTCCGGATTTGCACCCGAGCTAGGTGTAGCAATTATAAAGCTTAAATAGCTAAGTTGTAAAATTTCGGATAGTAGCTAATTAGCTACAATTTGGACGACGTGAATGTTTCATAATTATAAAATATTTATGAAATGACTGTTTATGTGCTAGGAGCGCGGATTAGCTGAGTTCGTGGTTAGTAGAGCTCTGTAGCACAATGATCTAGTTTCTCTCGCTAAGAGCATTGTGATTAAACGCGTAGCGATAGACGTAGGATCATTAGATTATGTTATGACATACTGATTATGATTGTATGAATGTATCGGTGATAGATTATAATGCACTTGAGTTGGTAAATGGTAGCGTGTACAACATAGAATTACCTTATGGTATCGAATTCTCGAAAAGACGAGAGAAAAAAGGTCCAAGGAATGGATAAGTGATGATTAGATAATAATCCAGGATTGATGTATGAGTGGTCGACTGTATGGCCACCTTGTTCCTTACTTCTGTGCTTATTTAAATGCTATGTGCTGCATGTTTACTGGAATGTTAAGCTATGCTTGAATTTGTAGGTTGCCATTATGCCCTACCAGATTTGTAGGTTGCCATTGTGCCCTACCGGATTTGTAGGCTGCCATTGTGCCCTACCGTATTTGTAGGCACATTGTGCCCTACCGGATTGTAGGAGCCTTCGTGCACTACCGATTTGTAGGAGCTTTCGAGCCCTACCGGTTTGTAAGAGTCTAGGAACCCTACCAGATGTTATAGTTGTTTGTGATGTTGGACAGGAACATCAAGGTGATATTAGTTAATATGACTTGCGACTTGTTTCCATAGACTTTACTAATCCTGCGTTTGCTCACTGGGTCCTTATGACTCACCCTTTAGTTATTTTTCTTTTCAGATACTGATCGACCCGGTCCCTCATCTGTCCCGTCAGCTTAGCTCGTGAGCGATAGTCGGTGAGCATGGCATACCGTTTTGACGAGGTGATCCGTTGCTTGATGGAGAAGCCATGCACAATCACCTAGGGATGTCATATATTATTTTGTCTATGTATGTTATATTATGTGTGATGTAGTTATCCGGTTGGAGACCAAGATTTTTGTCTGCATTTTGGTATTGTATATATATGTGCATCATGATTCACTTGGAGGTTTTTGTCCGCTGCGGGACATCTCGGTTACTCCCTAGTTAGAGGTGTCCTAATCGAGATGTCATGTGTTATTATTATTATTATTATGCATGTTTTGCAGGTTCGGTAACCCCTCATATCAGGCGAGGTCATGTCGGAATTTCGTTAGGTAGATAAATGGTTAAGGCTTCGGAGACAAGGCACATACTTGTCTCTGACCGGCACACTCTCGGATTTGAGATGTGACATAACATTACATTTGCTTGTCCAAGCCCGGTCCTAAATATGGGTCTCAAATTTTGTTCAAACCCGTGCATATTTGTAAATGGATAACCCAAGTCCGTTTAGACCCGTCCATATTATATTTTTTTAATTTTTTTAAAAATATATATTTTTATTTTGTAATCTTTAGTCATTTTATATATTTTTCTTTTATTAAATTCTTAAACATAGACAACTTAACACATTTTTTGATGTTTACACTATAATATTATATATATTTAATTTTTATATGACATAAATTACATAATATATATATATATATAAATATAAATAATATATTATATTATTTAATTAGAAAATGGGCCGGCTCGGGCCGGGCTCGGGCCTTGAATGTTGGAGTCAAAACCTAACCCATATTTTAAACGGGCTTAATTTTTTGCCCAAATCTATTTTTCGGACCTAATATTTTTGTCACCCTCCCAAATATGGACGAACTTTCGAGCTTGGACGGATAATCCGATCCTTGAACAAGTTTATTCTAAACCTAATAATCCAATATCCAAACAAAGTCAAAAAGTCACAACAATTAGTCATTACAAATCCCAAAAATAGACTATAGTGCTGTCAAATCTTTATACAAGTCAAAACAAAGCTGAGAAAATGTCTCACTCCATAATGTAAAGTCCGAATTTTACCTTTTGCAAAGTGCCTTTTGTGAACTAGGAAGTGCGTAAATTAAAGAAAAAAAAGAATACATTTTGCTAAAGTACATTCTCAAACGTATCTCCAGATCATCAATTATATATTTTAAATTAGCATTGTTTTGCCTTTCATTCCATGCATATTTTTAGATGCAACTGTATTGCCAACTTCATTGAGATTGGCTATGCTTATTTCATAATGATAAAAAAAATAATAATAATAATTGTATTCCCTCATGGATCAATAAATTTGGACCTTTTCATCTTTATTAATCACCAATAAATGCAGCATTGCACCAAGCAATATCAAAGGTCAAGAAATGTGCAAACAAGCAAGGACATCCGCCTTTTTCTTACTACAGCCAATCTTGAATTAATATTGTATGCAGAATCTGACTTGTAAAAGAATGTTAATAGGTCTTGATGTTAAAGATTTTATAGTTTTTATTTAAAAAAGGCAAGTAAATAGTTATTATTAAAAAATTTGATTCTCTAAGGCTTATAAATAGAGAGTTGTTATGAGATAATGTTTCAACTCAAAGCAAATTAGAAGTTTGATTTATTTCAAAATTTGATTCGTTTCAAAGTTCTTTGAATCTTTTTTGATCAAGTGATTTTTTTTTTAAGAACATGAAGCATTTTGTGTACATTAAAAAAATAAATAACAATTGAAGTCTTGTATTTTTCTTTGTTTATTATTAAAAAAAAATTGTAAGATTAAACAAAATTTCTGTGTATTAAACAGACTTCAGTGGCAACTATCAAAAGAGACGCGCCTATAAGAGAAGGGTTGTTCTTAGGAGCTTCAGAATAAGTTGTTTTCAAGGCACTTAGTATATCTTAGATATATCATAAAAGAAGAAAAAGAATCTGACACTAAAACTCCCATGTTTTTGTGATGAAGATTAGGATCAAGAGGCGCAAGGTGATGCCAGGGGATCAAGCAAAGGTGGATGATGATGAAGCTGAGCTTCAGGAGCTGATGGGAAGAACAGTCGAGCTGGACAAGGCAACCAACAGTACAGCCGAGCCAGTTTCTGGAAGTGAGGATACAGCTAAGCTGGTACAAGCAGCAGTACGAGGAGCTGGCATAGCTGATGGTTATTCATCAAGGACTACAAGCTTCTAGAGGAAAGGAGGAGAATATAGCATTGGACAGTTGGCATTATTGTTATGTATTCAGGAATTAGTTAATAAGATTTAATTCAGAATATTCTTGTAATTCCTTAGTGGAAGAAACGGTTAGAATCTGTCAGAATTATATATACCAGCTGTACTGATACGTTTTGGGCATCAATGAAAATATATCAATTCTCTTCTTTCTTTGTTTTCTTCATTCTCTGGTCTTTCTTTCTCTCATTCTTTTCATTCCATAACAATTTTGGTATCAAGAGCTTACACGATTCAATCACGCAAGCTGGGGAAACATAGATTTCAACCAACAATGGCTGAAGGAACCAGACTTACCACACTGCAAGAGCAGGTGCAGTCTCTGCAAAACCAACTGGAGGCTATCCAGATTGCTGAGGCTACTGTTCCCAAATGGTGGGAGGAGCAAAAGAGGTGCATTGAGGACAAGTTAGCCGAGAACCAAGGCTACATGAGCAAGGTCTTAGAGTTGATGACCCACAAGGTGGACTCACAGAGCCATTCTGCTGAAGGGGTTGCTGTGACTACATCCAACACTCAGAGTAAGAAAGAAGGAAAGCTTCCTGTTGAGGTTACGGTTGTCAATGACCAAGGTAAGCATGTTTTTAAGCATGATGAACCTGGGATTTTATCTAAGAGTACTTTTGAGTCTTCTCAAGCATTGTTGCAGTCACCTGTAGGATCCCTTAAGCACAATGATATTCATGCGGGTACTAGCAATGCCACAGGAATGCAAGCCTTTACACCTAGGCCAAAAATAGAGTTACCCCTATTTGATGGCACTAATCCTAGGGGTTGGGTTAAAAAGTGTCAAAAGTACTTCACTATTTTTGCCATTGCTGATCATCAGAAGCTGGAGGTGGCAGCAATGTATCTGTCTGGGAAGGCACAGGTATGGTTTGATGGATATGTTATGCAGAAGCCTAGGATTACTTGGCTAGAGTTCTCTAGAGACCTATGTCAGAGGTTTTGTGATAGAAATTATTCTGACATTATTGAGGAGTTTAACAAACTCATACAACGTAGCACCCTAGAAGATTTCCAGGAAAAGTTTGAGGAGCTCAAACCATACATGCTACAGTTTAACCCTCATTTACCTGAAGCATATTTCATTTCTAGCTTTGTGAGTGGGCTAAAGGAGGAGCTCAAACCTCGAGTGAGAGCTTCTGAACCCAATACCCTTGCTGCAGCCTACAGACAGGCTAGGTTACATGAATTATCATTGGAGTTGGAGCACAAGAAATACAAACAGAACCCTATCAGATCAAACTTGCAAGCCCCACTTCACACCAGAACCAACTATAACTTTCATCAAAAACCTCCTTATACTGCACCTCACCAAACACTGAGAACATCACCTACCACCAACCTCATTGAACAAAGGAGAGCTCAAAACCTTTGTTTCAGATGTGGAGACAAGTTTAGCCCTGGTCATGTCTGTAAGAGTAAACAATTAAACTCTCTTACTGTGGAGGAGGAGAAACAGGAAGTGACTGAAGAGCAGGATGAAAGACCTGAAGGTATTGGTGACCTGGTAGAGGAACAAATGGTTCAGGAAGGAAATCTGGAGATTTCTATAAATGCCTTGACAGGCAGTGCTGGTCATAGCACATTGAGGATTCAGGGAAGTTTAAAAGGAAAACCTATCAATGTTCTCATTGACAGTGGAAGTACTCACAGTTTTGTGACCCCCAGATGGGCTAAAGAATGGACAGAACTGCTGCATACCAATCCATTAGCTATAACAGTGGCCAATGGGGACAAGTTGTACAGCACTGCTAAGTGTCAGCACCTTGAATGGATGATGCAGGGTCATTGGTTCTCTCATGATCTAAGGGTATTATCCATGGGGGGCAGTGATATGGTATTGGGGGTAGATTGGATGAAGAAGTACAGTCCATTGGTCTTTGATTTCAATGAGCTGTAAGTGTCATTTCAAAAGGATGGTAAACCTGTCATCCTGAAAGGGGGAGAAAGTAACTCTAGACTCAAACTCATCTCTGGAGATAAGCTACAAAAGCTGATGGATAAGGACAATGAGTTGATGGGGGAGCTGTACATGCTGAACTTGGAGTATGAAGAGTTTGAAACTCCAGCTGAAATACAGATTCTGCTCAACAGATATGCAGATATCTTTGAGGAACCAAAGAAATTACCACCTGTCAGATCACATGATCATTGTATTCCTTTGAAGGTTGGTTCTCAACCAGTTAACCTCAGGCCTTATAGGTTCCCTCACCATCAGAGGACAGAGGTTGAGAAGCAAATACAGGAAATGCTTACTTCATCTGTTATTCAGACTAGTAGAAGCCCTTTTGCTTCACCTTGCATATTGGTTAAGAAGAAGGATGGGTCATGGAGATTGTGTGTTGACTATAGGCAGCTCAATGCTATGACAGTGAAGGATAAATTTCCTATTCCAGTGGTTGAAGACCTACTGAATGAACTTAAGGGTGCAAGGGTATTCTCAAAGATAGATTTGAGGGCTGGTTATTGGCAGATCAGAGTTAGCCAGGAGGACATCTACAAAACAGCTTTCAGAACCCACCATGGTCACTATGAGTTCAAGGTAATGCCATTTGGACTCACTAATGCCCCTGCAACATTCCAAGCTTTAATGAATGATGTTTTTTCTAAATTTTTGAGAAGAATGGTACTTGTGTTTTTTGATGACATTCTGGTATATAGTAAGAGCTTTGAAGAACACTTGAAGCACTTACAAACTGTTTTAGATGTATTGAGGTCTAACCAATTATATGCCAGGAGAAGCAAGTGTTTTTTTGGCCAACTGCAGGTGGAATATCTGGGCCACATTATATTAGCAAAGGGAGTGTCTACAGACCCTTCTAAGGTTGAGTCAATGAAGAACTGGGCACTTCCTACCAATCTCAAGTCTCTAAGGGGATTTTTAGGCCTTACTGGTTACTACAGAAAATTTATAAAAGGTTATGGGCAGATTAGCAAACCACTTACTGACATGTTGAAGAAAGATGGGTTTCAGTGGAGTGAAAGTGCTGTTAGGGCTTTCAACCAGCTTAAGGAAGCCATGTGTATTGCTCCTGTGTTAGCCTTGCCTGATTTCTCTAAACCTTTCTGTTTAGAGACAGATGCAAGTGGAACTGGGATAGGGGCAGTTCTTTCTCAAGAAGGCAGGCCCATAGCATACTTGAGCAAGGCTTTGGGGCCAAGACATATTGATTTCTCTATCTATGAGAAGGAATATCTAGCTATACTAATGGCTGTAACCAAGTGGAGGCATTACTTGGAAGGTGGTTCATTTGTTATAAAAACAGACCATGAACCTCTCAAGTATCTGTTGGAACAGAAGCTCACTACCACCATGCAGAAAAGAGGGCTGACTAAGCTGCTGGGATTGGACTTCACTATACAATACAGATTGGGAAAGTCTAATAAGGCTGCAGATGCTTTATCAAGGAAGTTTGAGGATGATGCTCAATTGTCAAGTTTGACTTCAGTGACTATAATTCCTGAATGGGTTAAAGAAGTTGAGCACAGCTATGAAAAAGATGATGTTGCTAGAGAAAAGATTACAGCCTTGGCTATTTCACCTACAGCTATACCTCATTATTCCTATTCTCATGGTATGTTGAGGTATAAGGGAAGGATTTATGTGGGAGATCATGGACCTTTAAAGGAGCAACTACTGCAGACTCTACATGATTCACCTCAGGGAGGGCATTCAGGAGTTCAGGCCACTTATTACAGAATGAGGTTATATTTCTACTGGCCAAGGATGATGGAACAAGTCAAAGAGTACATTCAACAGTGTGATACTTGTCAAAGAAACAAGAGTGAGCATGTTCCATATCCAGGGTTACTACAGCCTATACCTATTCCACAAAAAGGTTGGGAGGTAATTACCATGGATTTCATTGATGGATTGCCAATATCCCAAGGAAAGGACTGCATTATGGTGATCATTGACAAATTCACCAAATATGCACATTTCATTGCTCTCTCACACCCTTTTACTTCCTTAGGGGTTGCTAAACTATACTTGGAACATGTTTTCAAGTTACATGGAGCTCCTACAACTATTATTTCAGACAGGGATCGGGTTTTCACTAGCAATGTGTGGCAGGAGTTGATGAAATTGCTAGGATCCCATATTCACATGAGTACTGCCTATCATCCTGAATCTGATGGCCAATCAGAAAGATTGAATCAGTGCTTGGAGCAGTACCTGAGGTGTATGTGCTTTCTCAAGCCAAAAACTTGGTATAAATGGATTTCCTTAGCAGAATGGTGGTACAACACCAGTCATCATACTGCTTTAGGAATGACTCATTTTCAGGCTTTATATGGCTACAAACCTCCAGGGTTTATTTGGGATGCTAGCTCCCTGGCTAAGGTGTCTACTGTTGAAGAGTTGCTGAAGGAAAGGGAACAGTTGAGCAAACTCCTAGTGGATCAGTTAGAGAAGGCTCAACACAAGATGAAATATTATGCTGATAAGAAGAGAACTGAAAGGGAATTTCAGGTTGGTGATGAAGTTTACTTGAAATTGCAACCCTATAGACAATCTTCTATTGCCTTAAGGAAGAATCTGAAGTTATCATCAAGGTATTATGGTCCTTATCCAGTTGTTGCTAAGGTGGGAACTGTGGCTTATAAGCTAGAACTGCCTGAGTACTCGAAATTGCATCCAGTTTTTCATGTGAGCTTGCTGAAAAGGAAAATTGGAAGTAAGTCTGTTGCTCGAACTGCACCACCCGAGGTGAATGATGAGGGCCAACCCTTGGTCTATCCTGCTACAGTGCTTGACAAAAGAATTATCAAGAGAAATAATCAGGCCATTACTCAGTTATTGGTCGAATGGTGCAATCTTGGTCCTGAAAGTGCTACATGGGAAGATTATACTGTCCTATCTACTCAGTTTCCAAACTTTGATCCTTAGGGACAAGGCTCAACTGAAGGAGAGGGAAATGTGATGAAGATTAGGATCAAGAGGCGCAAGGTGATGCCAGGGGATCAAGCAAAGGTGGATGATGATGAAGATGAGCTTCAGGAGCTGATGGGAAGAACAGTCGAGCTGGACAAGGCAACCAACAGTACAGCCGAGCCAGTTTCTGGAAGTGAGGATACAGCTGAGCTGGTACAAGCAGCAGTACGAGGAGCTGGCATAGCTGATGGTTATTCATCAAGGACTACAAGCTTCTAGAGGAAAGGAGGAGAATATAGCATTGGACAACTGGCATTATTGTTATGTATTCAGGAATTAGTTAATAAGATTTAATTCAGAATATTCTTGTAATTCCTTAGTGGAAGAAACGGTTAGAATCTGTCATAATTATATATACCAGCTGTACTGATACGTTTTGGGCATCAATGAAAATATATCAATTCTCTTCTTTCTCTGTTTTCTTCATTCTCTGGTCTTTCTTTCTCTCATTCTTTTCATTCCATAACAGTTTTTCTTGGTTGGATAAAACCCAACCAATGGTTTCTTGAATTGGGGGCGTAACATACGCCCTAAATTATAGGGCACTGATAACTCGTATAATTATATAGTTTTTAGTTATGTTTTATTATTGTTTTGTGTCAAATACGAGTTATTATTGTTTAGTCTAATTGTGTTTATGATCTTTTATATTTTTATGTAATTTGGTGTTTTTCACAAGTTTCTTTGAGTGATTTCAGATTACTAGAATTAAGGGCAAATCCAGTTCAGTTCCAGTTCCGACACCTTTTGCCATATCAGCTATATCTCGAGTTTCACTGAAGCAATAAGGCTGAACTTTGTATCCCTGCAAAGCTAAGAGGCATATCTATCTTTTTCATGTTTTACACTTCTTGAAACGGAGTCGTTTTCCCTAGCGAAATCGACCATCAAGTTGGCTGATGTGCAATGACGTCTGTTCTGCACCGTTTTGGTATTTTGACCATATCTCCCGATCCACGTGCGCAAATGATCTGATTCCAACGGCTATGGATCCGTAACTGATAGGGGTATATTTTTCTAGAAGACCATTTTATCAGATCGAGCCTCCAACATTGACAAAATCGACCATCAAGCTGGCTGATCAGAATTGTCATACAATATGACGAAAATTGTTAGAAAAATGCACCCACCTATTATACCTACCTTTGAAATTTGTAAAGCTTGTCTCTTGTCATTTAGCCCTCCAAAATGTGTATAAATAGAGGGCCTTGGATGAGTATTGGGATACATTGATACATTGGTAGGATATTAGCCTTTGTAGTAAAATTCTCTAAGTTTTCTTCTTCTTTCCTTTCTCTAGTTTTCTTTTTTTATTTACTTATGCTTCTTACATTTCTTTTCATTTTATTCATATCTAGTATGTGTTGCTAATCATGTTGTTGAGGTGATGAGGTGAAGCTCTTGGTAAATGCTAAGGTTAGTCTCTTCAACATGAGCTAAAATGAATCATCATTTATAAACACTAGTGTAGATAATATTTTCTTTTGGTTTAAAATCATACTTGCAAAGTAGAGATCTTGATTCATTATTGACAATGAAAATGGCACAGTAAATGCTTGGTTTCATAACCTTGATTTGTTGTAGACATATACCTTGGCATAAGGAATGCTTGGACTCTTTTTGTGAGTTTTGAGGACACCAAATGAACATAATATCATATGCTATGGACGTTGGACAATTTGGACTGAATTGCTAAACCTTCCGGTTGGAACCTCCCTTATGTGTGGATTTCAATTGTGTAATAAAACAAGATTAATCTTAGCATAACACCAAGAGTGGATTCTCTAACCTCAACATCTTTTCTTATTGTTTTTTTTTATATCTTGTTTAATTGCTTTTATGTTATTTTGTTTATTTTGTTCTCTAATATCTTGTTTACTTTCTTTGTTATTGATTCCCTAATATCTTGTTTATTTTCTTTTTCTTATATATTTATAAACTTATACTTACTAATACGCTTCCCTGTGGTTCGACCTCGGACACCCGAGAATTTATTACTTGAACATAACCTGCACTTGGGTTTACAACTCTTAATTGAGTTTCCATCAAGTTTTTGGCGCCGTTGCCGGGGAGGCAATACTAAGTATATAAGTTTATAAGTATATTTATTTTTATTGGCTGGTTATACCGCCTATATTTATTTTTATTGGCTGGTTATACCGCCTAATTTTCTATATATTTATATTTATATTGTATATTAACTTTCTTTTATTTTTATTGGCTGGTTATACCGCCTAATCTGTATATTAACTTTGTTTTATGCTTGTTTGGCGACGTGATTTTAGATCTCGTCGTTTAGTTAGATTTTATTGTGAAACTTTTTCAGGTAATCTTTCTAATACAACTCCTACCATGGCTGACAATGAAAGTGTTCATGCTGAAGATGAGAACAGACAAGTACGCACCATGCGTGACTACTTGCAACCAACTCGAAGCTCATCACCCTCTTGTTTTATTTTTCCTCTCAATGCAAACAACTTTCGTTTTAAACCAGGTATGATAGCTTTGCTTCCAAATTTCCATGGGTTAGAATCGGAAAGTGCTTACTCGTTTCTAAAAGACTTCGAAGATGTATGTGTCACCTTTAATGACCAACAATGTACAAATGAAATTGTCAAGCTAAAATTATTTCCTTTTTCTTTAAAAGATAAAGCAAAAATTTGGCTTCATAATTTAAAACCAAGGTCAATTGGCACATGGCAAGAATTACAAACTGAGTTTCTAAAGAAATTTTTCCCAGCACATAAAACTACTGCTTTGAAAAGACAGATTCAAAATTTCAATCAAAATCAAAATGAAGCATTTTTTCAGTGCTGGGAGCGTTTTAAAGATTTGTTAAGTTCTTGTCCACATCATGGTTTTGAAAAATGGCGTCTTATTAGTTTCTTTTATGAAAGTTTAACTCCCGAAACTAAACAATTTGTTGAAACAATGTGTAACGGTGAGTTTCTAGAAAAAGAACCTGAAGAAGCCTTTGACTACTTAGACCATTTGGCAGATAACTCTCAAGCCTGGCACACAGATAATTCCTCTGAAAGTTCCAATAGATCTAATGTTGTTTCTAACAGAGGAAAATATCATTTTAGTCAAGAAGATGAGATAAAAGCTAAAGTAGCTAATTTGGCTAGAAAGATTGAAGCCATGGAACTTAGAGAAGTAAAAGAAGTCAAAACGGTTAAAAATGAAGAAAGTTGTGGAATTTGTGAAATCATGGGACACCCCACTTCTGAATGTCCAAACATTCCCATTCTTAAAGAAGCGTTGCATGATCAAGTAAATTCCATAAACACATTTAAGAAACCTTTTCCTTCTCCTTACTCTGAAACGTATAACCCTGAATGGAGAAATCATCCCAACTTCAGTTGGCGGAATAATAATCATGTTCAGGTACCACAATCTCAAAAGCCGGGCAACACTTTTTCCTATCAACCTTCACGTGTACAAACCTTGGAAGAGACATTGCAAGCATTCATGCAAACACAAGCAAATGTGAATAGCCGGACTTCACAGGACATCAATGAGATCAAAAACACCTTGTCCACATTGACAGCTTCATTACGCACTCAAGAAAAAGGTAAGTTTCCTGCTCAACCTCAGCCTAACCCTTCTACTCAATGTCTTGTTTCTTGCACCAATGAAACTCAACAGGAAAATGCCAGTTCTATCACAACTCTTCGAAGTGGAAAGGCAATTGACAAAACGATTCCATCAAAAGACCAAGATCCTCCTTCCCCTCCGAAAAGTATTGGTAAGGATGATGGTAAGTCTGAACTTCTTGAAAATTTGGACAAAGAAAAAGGTATGCATCCTGCTCATTTTCCTCAAAGGTTGCAAACAATAAAGAATTTGAATCAAAATGCAGAAATTTATGATCTTTTCAAACAAGTTAAGATTAACATTCCTTTATTGGATGCAATCAAACAAGTTCCATCTTATGCTAAATTTTTGAAGGACATGTGCACATTTAAAAGGAAACATAATGTACAGAAGAAAGCATTTCTGACGGAAAGTGTGAGCTCAATCATTCAGCACCTTACTCCACCAAAATTCAAAGATCCTGGATGTCCAACAATCTCATGCATCATTGGAAACACTAGAATAGAACGTGCATTGCTTGATCTTGGTGCTAGTGTTAATCTTTTGCCTTTTTCTGTTTATCAACAGTTAGGTTTAGGTGAACTCAAGGAAACACCTGTTACACTTCAACTAGCTGATCGTTCTGTAAAAATTCCTCGAGGGATAGTTGAAGATGTTTTGGTTCAAATTGATAATTTTTACTTCCCTGTTGATTTTATTGTTTTGGACACACATCCTGTTTCAAATCCAAATGTTCAAATTCCTGTTATATTAGGCCGTCCATTTCTTGCAACTTCTAATGCTCTGATAAATTGCAGGAATGGTAATTTGAACATTTCTTTTGGAAATATGACTTTAGAATTAAATGTGTTCAACACTTGCAAGCAACCTGGTGATGATTCAGAAGTACATGAAGTGGATTTCATTGAAGAACTTGTTCATGAACATCTCACCATTACCACATTCCATGATCCTTTAAAAGCTTATTTAATTGAATGTGAGTTGGATAATGCTTCAGAAATTTCACGCACTGATTCTTTGTTAAATTCTTTTCAGGTTAAGCATTGTTGGAAACAAAAGTTTGAGGAACTTCCATCACTCACAAATGTCACTGTACCATCAACTATTGAACCACCCAAGCTGGATTTAAAACCATTGCCATCCGAGCTAAAATATTCCTTTTTGCGAAAAATTCCTTCTCAATGGAGCCCCCAAGATAAAAGGAAGTTTCTGAATGAGGTAAAGAAGTTCTACTGGGATGACCCTTGTTCAAATATTGTCCTGATCAGATTTTTCGAAGATGCATTCCCGACAATGAGGTAAGTAGTGTAATTAAGTTTTGTCATTCCGAGGCATGTGGTGGTCATTCTTCATCAAAGAAAACTGCTCCAAAAATTTTACAGTGTGGATTTTACTGGCCAACTTTACCCCGGTTAAATGGCGGATAACGGTACTCCGTGATTATTTAAGTCGGTTCCATCAGCTACCCACAAAACTGATATTGTATATAAATTTCTCTTTCAATTTCTTTTTCATTTTTTTTCAAGATGGATGATATTCTCACAAGATTGCAGAAACGATTTCCTCCTTTTCCTCGGAATATTTTACTGAAGCTTTACCAAGTTCGATTTGAAAGATTAAGAATGCTTATGAACAAAGGGATTCCTGAAGACATACGTTGGATAATTGAAGCCAAGGTACGTGAAGATGAATATCTTCCTGTTTTGCATTTACCAGGTACAGGTAGAAGCACTTATGCAAAGAAGCGACGAGCAAAGCGCATGAGTTCAAATTGCCACAAGTGTGCACGATGGACGTGTAACGGTAAATGTCGTTCTATTGGGATTCCGTCCTCTAATCGAGATGATAAAATTGAATTCATTAAGGATGGACTGAGTAAGGAGAATTTGGGTAATATCCAACTTTCTCTTGAGACGCATCCTAGTGGAGACGTACAAAGAGAAATTCTTGATTTATGGTCGCAATTCCAAAAGGAATGGCAACATCTTGGGAATCTGATGTTAAAAGACCCTGTTTGCCAGCTTGTAAGAAAACTGGATGGGAAGCATATCCTCGACTCATAGAAGGCGTTTAAGCCGTTTCTGGACGTAAAACCAGAGGAAGATGTGAGCCACAATCACAACTACAATAAATGACTTCTCAGCTTTTGGTTTGATTTGCAATAATTTCATTTCGGTTTAATTTACGTGTTGTTCGATTTGTGTAATTATTCTCGTATTTTTTGCATTGGTCTTTTACGGTTGATTTTTCTTCTCTTTTTGATTTTCTTCCTGAAATCACGCAAAAATCTTTTGTTAGGTTAACATTTTCTTCTGACAGGTCAAATACACTTTCGGCGACATTATCTAACATTTTGTTTGTTGTGTCTCAGTTATAATAAGTGGTTAGCAACCTCTGCAGGTAATATCTCCTAAATTCTACCTTTAAAATTTGACATTGGGGACAATGTCATATTTTAGTAGGGGGTAAGGGACATATTTTGCTAAAAAAAAAAAAAAAAAAAATTTGTTGTGTTTTAAGACATTTAGAAGTATTCATTCTGAACAAGGTCTGAGTAAGGGAGACTTGAGACATACCTTGTCAGTTTGATTTAATCTTCTTCTTCAAAAAAAAAAAAAAAAAAAAAAAGCATGTTTAGACTTAGTGTGTTTTTTTTTAGTTACTTTCAATACAATGATGAGATATGAATTGCATAAGTCTAAAACAGATTTATTAGTGAGAAGATTTTCATGAGAATTGAGCTTGATGTCAACCTTTTTATGAGCCAATGTTAATATGATATGTTGATTGAGAAAGAAGCATGTTTAGACTTAATCTGACTTGTATAATCATCTTTGTGAGTTTTTGAGCCTATAATGATTGATGCATTATACAAATCAATCTAATTTCTTTCTTGAGTGCTCTTATGATTACATGATTCTCTAGAACTTGCTTTAAACCGTTTGAGACTATATTGATACATGTGACAACATGAATATGATAGAGGCATTAGGATTATAACCAGAGCCAAACAGCCATCCATTATTAATGTTCTACGAGAACATCCCCACTAGTGAGCCAATTTGAGCCTACATTAAATATGATGTTTTATTGGTAACCACAACTTACACCTAGCCTAAATATGCTTATATCCTTACCCTTGTTCTAAAGATGAATTTTATATTTTGAGACATATTGCAAAAAAACAAGGGATATTTTTATTTGAAAATTTGGGTTAGAAACAAAAGATAAGTGTGGGGGAAGAAAAGAAAAGAAAAAGTCAAGAGAAAAAGAAAGGGATCATTGTCAAATACATTCCCATATTAAAAAAAAAAAAAAAAAAAAAAAAAAAAAAATCTTCTCCTGAACTTCTAGAAAAAGATGTTACAAAGTTGGTTAGAATGATGCAAAGGCTCAACATGAATATTTAGCCTATGTTATTATGTGCTTTATAAGAGTTTTGAGAAGTTTTATTTGTATGATCTTATTATGTCTCTAAAATCTATGAACTCTTTGGAACCTTTGTGATATCTTTATCCTTTTGTTCTTTAACCACATTATAACCCTTTGGCCCCATTACAACCTTGAATAAAGACCTCTTGATTTATGAAGTTGTATGATCTAAATAGTGGAGAATAGGTGGACAAGCAAGCATATGGTAGAAGTGTTTTCATGAGATTGATTGAGTGTAAACACTTTACCACTACTTTAAAGAGTGAAAATCAAGAGAGTATCCCATGTGAGAAGTTGAGATTAAGTTTGAATATACACTATTTTGATTGAAATATGTTATGTTATTATTGGCTTAACTCAAACTATTTACATTCAAGCAAGATTTTTTGTGAATTTCTTTAAGCTATTGATTAGTTTTTAAGACTTGTCCAATGATTATCTCTAATTTATATTGGAAGGATTAGTTATAATTATTATTTTTAGTTTTTCTTATGTCTTCAATGTTTGTGGGTATCGTCCTAGTAAACCCTCACGAGACTAAACTCGTCCACTAGGGACACCTAGGGGTTTAAAGGCTTGTGTCACATGCTAAGTGCCACCGTGATTTCCTACGAAAATGGATTAGATTAGATTTTCTTATTTTATTTTTATTGAGTCGTTGCTAGGGACTAGCAACAATCTAAGTATGGGGGTGTGATAACTCGTATAATTATATAGTTTTTAGTTATGTTTTATTATTGTTTTGTGTCAAATACGAGTTATTATTGTTTAGTCTAATTGTGTTTATGATCTTTTATATTTTTATGTAATTTGGTGTTTTTCACAAGTTTCTTTGAGTGATTTCAGATTACTAGAATTAAGGGCAAATCCAGTTCAGTTCCAGTTCCGACACCTTTTGCCATATCAGCTATATCTCGAGTTTCACTGAAGCAATAAGGCTGAACTTTGTATCCCTGCAAAGCTAAGAGGCATATCTATCTTTTTCATGTTTTACACTTCTTGAAACGGAGTCGTTTTCCCTAGCGAAATCGACCATCAAGTTGGCTGATGTGCAATGACGTCTGTTCTGCACCGTTTTGGTATTTTGACCATATCTCCCGATCCACGTGCGCAAATGATCTGATTCCAACGGCTATGGATCCGTAACTGATAGGGGTATATTTTTCTAGAAGACCATTTTATCAGATCGAGCCTCCAACATTGACAAAATCGACCATCAAGCTGGATGATCAGAATTGTCATACAATATGACGAAAATTGTTAGAAAAATGCACCCACCTATTATACCTACCTTTGAAATTTGTAAAGCTTGTCTCTTGTCATTTAGCCCTCCAAAATGTGTATAAATAGAGGGCCTTGGATGAGTATTGGGATACATTGATACATTGGTAGGATATTAGCCTTTGTAGTAAAATTCTCTAAGTTTTCTTCTTCTTTCCTTTCTCTAGTTTTCTTTTTTTATTTACTTATGCTTCTTACATTTCTTTTCATTTTATTCATATCTAGTATGTGTTGCTAATCATGTTGTTGAGGTGATGAGGTGAAGCTCTTGGTAAATGCTAAGGTTAGTCTCTTCAACATGAGCTAAAATGAATCATCATTTATAAACACTAGTGTAGATAATATTTTCTTTTGGTTTAAAATCATACTTGCAAAGTAGAGATCTTGATTCATTATTGACAATGAAAATGGCACAGTAAATGCTTGGTTTCATAACCTTGATTTGTTGTAGACATATACCTTGGCATAAGGAATGCTTGGACTCTTTTTGTGAGTTTTGAGGACACCAAATGAACATAATATCATATGCTATGGACGTTGGACAATTTGGACTGAATTGCTAAACCTTCCGGTTGGAACCTCCCTTATGTGTGGATTTCAATTGTGTAATAAAACAAGATTAATCTTAGCATAACACCAAGAGTGGATTCTCTAACCTCAACATCTTTTCTTATTGTTTTTTTTATATCTTGTTTAATTGCTTTTATGTTATTTTGTTTATTTTGTTCTCTAATATCTTGTTTACTTTCTTTGTTATTGATTCCCTAATATCTTGTTTATTTTCTTTTTCTTATATATTTATAAACTTATACTTACTAATACGCTTCCCTGTGGTTCGACCTCGGACACCCGAGAATTTATTACTTGAACATAACCTGCACTTGGGTTTACAACTCTTAATTGAGTTTCCATCAGGCACAGCCGCAGATGCTGCGTCCCAATAAATTGGGTGCTCCTTGCACCCAAACAAATTGGACACGGTTATCACATTTATTTTTTTTATTATTTAAAGCAATCCTAATAAAATTTGTTTAAACAAGCATAACTTACTATATATATATATATATATATTTAAGCAGGCAAAATATATATATTTTTGTAAGGTAAATATAATATATATATATATATTTTTATGCATATGAATAAATATTTATCTGGTTTTTTTTTGACACTGTAGGTATTTTTTTTCGTTATGGCCAAGATCAATTACGAACATCCTTCTCGCGCTGCTCGAGCTCCTATGAAGAAGAGAAAAGATATTATTTCTGATGACTCTCTTTCTTTAGCTCCTGTAGGTAAAAAGATTCATATTCGTATGGGAAGGGATCGTGTACCTCCTTTTGTTCTTGGGAAATTGTCTGATCGAATTATTAAAGAAGGAGGAGAAGACCGCTTTTGGGAGCGAGTACATGAGACAGAAATTTCTACTTATCCAACTCCTTATGTGGGTTATTCTTGGCAAAGCATTGGTTCTGAACCGCGACAGGGTTGTAGACTTTATATTCCAGCTGGTTCTGTTATCAAGTTCATGTTTGAGCGTCAAGAATTCCCTCTTTTGGTAACTAAGTTCGGCTCGAATTCACAACATGTTCAAGGTTGGGAAAGTTGGGTGAATAAAGTTATAGAGAAACCTGCTTATGCAAAAATTCTTTCTTCAGCGGGAGTGTTTGATGCTGTGCGAGTCACTTCTCGACTTTACATTCACAGAGAAAAGAGAATAGACGTGTGGTGTGCTATTTTTGCGAGATGGAGTACTTTTTCTCACACGATGATTACTACTTGGGGAGAGTTCACTTTTACTCTCGAGGATGTACATGTTCTTCTTGAGCTTCCATGTCTTGGGAAGCATGATATTTGTTCTCTTGAGTTATCTGAAGAGGAGGGACAAATTCGTAGTTTCTTCTGTGATTTGCTAAAAATGAGTGCGAGAAATCGAAAGTTGCTCGATTCTCTAATAGGGTTGGTATGTTTCACCATAAGTTCCATCCCGAAAAAGGTAAAGATAGCTCTCCTGAGTTTCCTGATCATAAATATGAGTTGGAAGCATTATTGATTATGTGGCTAGCTCGACATGTCTTTCCAGGATGTCCTGGTGATGGAATCAGTCCAGTCGTCATCCCTATAGCTATTAAGATTGCTAAAGGTATGCGATTCTCTTTAGTTCCATTCTATTTGGGATCTCTTTATATGCGATTCGACTTGTATCATTCCAAGACTAAAACATCAGCTGGTCGATATAAAATTTTGACATACATCGATGTTTCCTTCATTCAAATGTTCTTATGGGAAAGATTTAGTGCTTGTGCTCCCATGCCTAATCCACTTCCGTCACTTACAACTTCTTCTTCTAGCAGTTTCGCCAAGAACAATTGTAGAGCTTGGGTATGGCATAATCAGAAATCGAAGGGAAATGTTCTTGAGGTGTTAGATGTGGCTAAGGAATTTACTTGGCGTCTGTATTTGGAGATGAAAAATGGTTATGGTAACTCTGATTCCTATTATGGTGTTCCAGATCAACTTCGCGTTCAGAAACTAAGCAAGTAAGAAATTGAATTATATTTATGGGTGATTAGTACTATGTTACCGTCCATGATAGAGTGTTCCAGTGTTGGGATTGATAGAGATTTATGCTTTGTTAAAGTGTATTTGATGTGTAGGGTGACGTGTTAATTTGGGTATGATCAAATGACTCCGCGTGGACCTCCTACACCATTAATTGAAGATTTCTCTCCTTGTATTTCTAGGTTTCTTCTTAATAACATTCATAGTATATCTACAGGGTTACTTATTGTAGTTCAGGATGGCTTGTTTATTGGAGTGAGTGTATCTCTGATTGAACATCCTTTTGTACACCTTTAACTAATCTCAAAGGACGTCTCAAGCTTTCACTTGTTACTCAGGGTGATATATCCTTACGCTTGATACGTGCTTCTTCTAGGAAAAAATGTCAATTGGATGGAGAGACTGCTAGTATTACTACTTCTCATGCCTCAGCTCAATCGAAGAAGAAGCATTTGTCTTCTCCCAAAGTAAGTTGTTCTGATTTTTTTTCTTCTTATCCTTGTTTTTAACACCATATACATATATATTTTTTTACTTCCATGCTTCACTTTTACAGGAGAAAGAATTTACTATTAATGATGACAAGGAGTCCTATAATGATGAATCAGCTGATGAGTGCGATGGAGAAGATTTTCTTGATCAAGACAACATTGCTGTAGATGAAATTAATGTTGTAGAAGCTGAAGCCAATGTTGCTAATGTTGTTCTTTCGGGGGCGAATGTTCAGAGGGAGGATTCTATATCTTTAGTTGATATTGATTCTGACGATGTTTTTAGTGATGTTGCACATAGTTATATTTAGAATGCTGAAGCTGATGATAGCATTCAAGTTGTTCAGACTCAATTTATTCAGAATGAGAATGAGGTTTAAGCTGTTCAGACTCAATCTATTCAGAATGAGGATGAGGTTCAAGCTGTTCAGACTATTATTGTTCCAAATGTTGTTCCTCATGTTTCTTCCTCTCCAGTACTAGTGCACGGTGATGCTGTTAATGCATTTGGTACTTTTGGGACATGTTCAGGGAGTGCTTCTACTCGAGTTAATTTTCATGGTTTCTTTGTCTTGTCTAAACATGTGAAATATTTGGAGAGCATTTATCAAAAAGAGGGTGTTTTCTGGGATACCTGTCACTTTCAAACTACGGGCTACGTTTCTTATACATTGGATATGTTGGGGAAAGCTTTGGCGATAGCTGATGCTCCATGGTCTAGCATTTCTCCAGAAAAGTTACGATTGATGCTATAATTCATGGATGATGCTGTGAAAGTTGGATTCAAACTTGATTATGTTGAAACCTGCACATCTAGAGCTAGAGCTTTTCTTTCTATAGGAGTTAACAAAACTCAATTAGAAGCAGAAATGGAAAAAGTTACCGGAAAGATTGCCTTTCTACAGAGAGACTTAGAGTCGCAGAAGAGTCTCGAGGCCAAGTTGCGGAAACAATTAGAAGTCATTTCTCAATTTGGCAGTACAGACTCTTCTCCATGGAGCTGCATTGTTGGCTAGATTTTTATTTGCATTTTTTATTTGTTTCCATTTTCTTAGAACTTCGATGTTGATTTAAGACTTTTTCTTTACTATGATATGGATACATTTCTCCGTTTTTCCACAACTAATAGTTGTTCTTTATTAGTACAACACAAACATGTATGTGTGTATGTATGCGATGTCGGGTAATATATATGCTATATACTATTAATAAGAAACAGAATATATATAAATAATTCGATAACACTTTATTAACAAAATAAAGAAAACTTCATATAAACATATACGAACAGATTACAGAAAATATATAGAATCGAATATACGAACACTTACAGGAATTGATTTGAAAAAATCAATATAGAGTCAAGGGTGGACCTCTGACCTTAAGACGAATTTTGCCTGCCTCTAAGGTGTTTGCAGATGTATGCAAATCGTCTCCTAGGCCTCCTCGATAAACGTTGCTCTAGAGGGGACACTCAAAGCAACTCAGCGAACCAAGAAAATGCTAGACACTTTCTCAAGACAGAAAAGGGAAAACCGGAGGAAGAGAATAAATTGTATTATGAATTAGTGAATAAAACACACACGAATTGTCTGTATTTATAGAAGCCCAGAGGAATGTTCGAAACAGTCAAGGCTGTTGAACGATCCGGTTCATCCAACAGGCAGCAGACAACCCTGTTGGAACATACACAAATCGGTTTGGTTCAAACCGAACAGTCAAGACTATTTGAACGAACCGGTTCATCCAACAGACAGCAAACAACCAAGTTGGAACAGACACGAATCAGTTCGTTTCAAACCGAACAGACACAGACTGTTTCGATCCTAGACCGAACGGACAGAAACTATTCGGACAAAAAAAACTAAATCTGGTTGAATGGTTGGGCTGAGCAGCAAAAAGATAGATAATGCAACAAGCCCAAGCCCGACCCGGCCCAACTCGACTCGGCGGCGGAGGTGCACGCGCGCGCGTGTGTGGTCCAGCCCAAGTTGTGTAGGTCCTCACCACCACAAAACTTGGGTGCTCCTTGGGGCCTAACCCAACATGGACCACTAGCTTATATAAACTATAAGCTAAAGCCATTCTTAGTTCCATGTGGGATTGAAAAACAACCACACCTTCAACCAACATTCTTCATGTTCAAGTGGGTGTTAAATAAAACTAATTTTTCAATCAAATTTAATATCAATTGTGTTTGAAATTATACACCGTGTATGTAGTTACGACAACCTACATATTGGAATACGTATTTCGTATATATATTCCAAAATATTCATTGATATCCAACAATCCCCCACATGAATGAAAATTGTCTGAATAATCCGACAAACTGACTCGAAAATTGAGAGAGAGTAGATTTGAAAAGTAATTGTATCAGGATAGGTAGCTTTTGGCTTTGAACCTTCCATAGTGATAACTATTGAACTTACTCGGCTAACTAGTGAATGTGATGTCTTGAACTATTTAAGCTTTCGTGTAAACCAAGACAATAGGTATCACGTAATTCCTTTTCAAACATCTTCGGTTCTCACGGTTGTGCCCATTTTGGCCCTGAACACTTCCTGGTTTCTATGAGTACTCTAGAGAATTTGGCCTGATCAATTCTTATAGAAGTGGCCACGTTTCTTACTCATAATAGGTGATTGCTTATTAAGAGTATCCTGTAATACCCTACTTGATTTTTATCAAGCTATAAGAATCATTAAAAGCATAGCTTATCCTAACTCCTTTGCAGACAACACTATCTCATCATAGGAATGGATTAGAGTGTTAAACTCTTTTAGTGCTCATACTAAGTTAACATAACTCGGTTGTCCCTTTGAACCTAGATCTTGGGATCTCCAGTCAGCTAGGTTGGGTTGCCATTATGTAACTTTAATTTATAGGCTTAAGACCCATTCCCCTCGATGAGTTATTTACTTGTCTTGTTAAACCTTTCGGTAGCGGATCTGCAGTATTATCCTTTGATTTTACATAATCAATAGAGATAATTCCATTTGAGAGCAACTGTCTAACGAGTATTGTGTCTTTGACGAATGTGTCGAGATTTACCGTTATACAAACAACTTTGTTCCTTACCAATTGCATATGCCTATCACAATGTATACAAATTGCAAGCACAGGTTTCGACCATAATGGAATATCTTCTAAAAAATTCCGAAGTCATTCTGCTTCTTCTCCAGCTTTGTCTAAAGCTATAAACTCATATTCCATAGTGGATTTAGCAATACATGTTTGTTTAGAATATTTCCATGATACCGCAGCTCCTCCAATTTGCATCAGTGTACCCTTCAAGTATCGGATATCCAGTTTGCATCAGTGTACCCTTCAAGTAGAGCTGGATATCATGTATAGTGCAGTCCATAACTTGAGGTGTATCTCAAATATTTGAGTACCCTCACAATGGCTTTCCAGTGATCCATTCCAGGATTACTAGTGAATCTACTCAGTTTGCTAACTGAGTAAGCTATGTTTTGCTCTTGTGCAATTCATGAGATACATAAAACTACCAATTATCCACGAATTTTCAATTTGAGATATTGCGTCACTAGTATTTTTCGTTAGATGTAAATTAACATCTACGAGTGTTTTGGCTATATTGGTATCATTCTTATTGAACTTCTCAATAATATTATTTACATAATGATCTTGAGTTATTACCATGCCATCTTGTGTTTTAAAAATTTTAATTCCTAAAACCATATCAGCGACACCCATATCTTTCATATCAAACTTACTGGTCAACCATGCTTTGGTAGCTTTAATTATCTCATAATTACCGCCTAAGATTAACATATCGTCTACGTATAGATAAACAATGACATATCCCTTATACGTATTCTTTACGTATACACATATATCGCATTCATTAATACGAAAACCATTTGACAACATAGTATTGTCAAATTTTTGATGCCATTGTTTATGAGCTTGTTTTAAATCATATAATGATTTAACAAGCTTACACACCTTCCTTTCCTATCCCGAAACTTTGAACCCTTCAGGTTGTTCCATATAGATTTCTTCGTCTAAATCTCCATTTAGGAAAGCTCTCTTAACATCCATTTGGTGTATTTCGAGATTGTTAAGAGCTGCTATAGCTATTAACATTCGAATGGATGTTATTCACGTAACTGGTGAGTACGTATTAAAATAATCGAGCCCTTCCTTTTGCCTGTATCCTTTTATTACAAGCCGAGCTTTATATTTATCGATCGATCCATCTTCCTTCATCTTCCTTTTAAGTATCCATTTGGATCCTAACGGCTTATGCCCGTGAGGAAGATCCACCAGTTCCCATGTATGATTTTGCATGATGGATTCAATTTCATTTTTAACGGCCTCTTTCCAGAATTGAGTTTCTGGAGATGACATAGTCTCCTTAAAAGTTTGAGGTTCATTTTCTAATAAATATGTTAGAAAATCTGGACCATAAGTAATCGGTACTTTAGCCCGTTTGCTTCTTCTAGGTTCCTCTTGTTCCCCTTCATCCATATGTGGATCACTACTTGAGGACTCATGAGTTCTCTTAGTAGTGTTGTTTTCTTGTCTTTCCTTGTAAGGAAGAACATCTTCAAAGAACGAAGCATTCTTTTATTCAATTATCGTATTGATATGAATATCGAGAATATCCGACTTGAACACAAGAAAACGATAAGCAGCACTATTGTTTGCATATCCGATGAATAAGCAATCAACAGTTTTAGCTCCTATTTTGACCTTCTTAGATGGAGGAACAGCTATCTTCACAAGACACCCCCACACTTTCATGTATTTGTAGGATGATCTTTGACCCTTCCACAACTCATATGGTGTCTTGTCTAACTTCTTGTGGGGTATTTTATTTAAAATATAATTAGCTGATAAATTAACTTCCCTTCACAAGTTCTGAGGTAGCCCTGAACTTATCAACAAAGCGTTCATCATTTCTTTCATCGTTCAATTCTTGTGTTCGATAATACCATTTTGTTGAGGTGAATAAGGAGCAGTGGTTTGATGGATGATACCATTATCTGAACAGAATTTATTAAACAATGAATCATATTCACCACCTCTATCACTCCTTACTAAATTTTCTTGCTTAGTTGATTTTCGACTTCATTCTTAAAGAGCTTAAAAGCTTCCAAGGCCTCATCTTTGCTTCTTAGCAAATATACGTAACAATATCTTGTGCAATCATCAATAAAAGTAATAAAATACTTTTTACCGCCTCTAGTTTGCACAAATTTTAAATCAAAAATATCAGTGTGAATTAACTCTAGAGGTTCACTACTTCTTTCTATTGAATAGAAATGAGTCTTAGCTAATTTGGATTCCATACAAATTTCACATTTGTGATTTTTGTCAATGAAAAATTTCGGAAGCAAATCCAAATTACTGATTCTCTTTAAGGTCTTGTAATTTACATGACCTAATCTACCATGCCACAATTTAGATGACTCAACCAAATAAATAGAAGAAAACTTTATTAATAATTTTGTTCTTTGGTACAATGGTCATAACATTGAGCTTAAAAAGCCCATCACATAAATAGCCTCTACCCACAAATATCCAATTTTTAGTGAGTACAAATTTATCAGACTCGAATACGAGCCTAAACTCATTCTTGCTCAATTCTTTCGGATTTCGGAAGCATGAACAACATTGTTCAATGTGAGTTCCTTCCCGGAGGTCATCTTGAGTACCATCTTTCCATGGCCTCGTACCTTGCAAATCGTAGAGTTTCCCATAAAAAGTTTCTCATCACCAACACCTTCTTTGTACTGGGTGAAAATCTTCTTCTCAGAACATATATGACAAGTAGCCCCGGTATCAACCCACCACGTCTTAGGGTTCTCCACCAAGTTTACTTGTGATACAATAGCAGCGAGCTCAATCTCATAATCATCAACCAGGTTGGCTTGAGCTTTCTTCTTCTTGTTCTGTAGTCCTTTGCATGATGTCTGGGCTTGTTGCAATTGAAACAAGTTTCCGTGAACTTCTTGAAATCCGTTCCCTTCTTAGCTTGGGAAGAACTTGAACTAACGAATTTCCTCTTGTTGGTCTTTTTTGAATGTTCAACAACATTCGCTTTGGCTTCCATGGTTTGGACCTTGACCCTCTTCTCTGAACCACGGTTATCCTATTCGATTCTCAACCGAACTATCAAGTCCTCTAGAGTCATCTCCTTTTGTTTGTGCTTTCGATAGTTCTTGAAATCCTTCCACGAATGAGGGAGTTTCTCTATCAAAGTCGCCGTTTCAAATGATTCACTAAGAGTCATTCCTTCGGCAAAAATCTCATGGAAGATCAATTGAAACTCTTGGACTTGACTTATTATAGTTTTCCAGTCCACCATTTTGAAATCTAAAAACTGGCCAACCACAAATTTCTTTGTGTCGGCATCCTCGGTTCTGTATTTCATGTCTAAGGACTCCCACAGCTCTCTAGCTGTCTTGATCGGACTATACACGTTGTATAACGTGTTGTCCAAATCATTGATGATGTAGTTCTTGCATAGGAAGTCAGAATACTTCCATGCATCCACTGAAGCTATAGCCTTAGTATCGGTTTCTCCCTCGTTCAAAGCCAGGGCCTCATCCCATAAGAACTTGGCTAGGTTGATGGTGGTCAGATAGAATAACATCTTTTGTTGCCATCGTTTGAAGTCCAGGCCACTGAACTTCTCGGGTCTCTCACCATGTGTGACATGTAGAGGTTGTGGCGCTACAGGCACACTAGCAGTACTGGTAGATTGTTCTGCCATCTGTTATTCAAAAACAACAGGATCAACTAGTAACAGTTTATACAAATATATACACTACTAATAACAAAGTAGTATATCTATTGATTGCAAAATTATATATATAAAACAGTAACAATATATATAACAACTCAATAATAGTATAAGAGTATAGATTTAAACAATATAATATAAAATATATATAACACTATATATAAGAAATATTATAAAACAAACAGTATGAATACATAAACCATATATATATATATATATATATATATCAAAACAAACAGTAGACTAAAATATATATTATACAAAAAAGTAAGAACATATATATAGTAGAATACGAGCATAAAACAATATATAACAAATATGATTAGGCAAAATTCGTCTTAAGAATGTCGGGTAATATATATGCTATATACTATTAATAAGAAACATAATATATATAAATAATTTGATAACACTTTATTAACAAAATAAAGAAAACTTCATATAAACATATACGAATAGATTATAGAAAATATATAGAATCCAATATACGAACACTTACAGGAATTGATTTGAAAAAAATTAATATCGAGTCAAGGTTGGACCTCTGACCTTAAGACGAATTTTGTCTGCCTCTAAGGTGCTTGTAGATGTATGCAAATCATCTCCCAAGCCACCTCGATAAAAGTTGCTCTAGAGGGCACACTCGAAGCAACTCAGAACCAAGAAAATGTTAGACTCTCCGGAGGAAGTGAAGAAATTGTATCATGAATTAGTGAATAAAACAAACACGAATTGTTTGTATTTATAGAAGCCCAGAGGACTGTTTGGAACAATCAAGACTGTTGAACGAACCGGTTTATCCAACAGGCAGCAGACAGCCCTGTTGGAACAGACACGAATCGGTTCGGTTCAAACCGAACAATCAAACTGTTTGAACGAACCGATTCATTCAACAGGCAGCAGACAGCCCAGTTGGAACAAAGACGAACCAATTCGGTTCAAACTGAACAGACACAGACTGTTTCGATCCTAGACCGAAAGGACAGAAACTATTCGAACAAAAAAAAATTAAATCTGGTTGAATGTTTGGGCTGGGCAGCAAAAGGATAGATAATGCAAAAAGCCCAAGCACGGCTCAGCGAGCACGTCTGTGGTCCAGCCCAAGTTGTGTAGGTCTTCACCCACCACAAAACTTGGGTGCCCCTTGGGGCCCAACCCAACATGGAACACTAGCTTATATAAACTATAAGCTAAAGTCATTCTTAGTTCCATGTGGGATTGAAAAACAACTACACCTTCAACCAACATTCTTCATCTTCAAGTGGATGTTAAATGTATTGGGATTCGACCTCATGCTCAAACAATAATCAAATAAAGAAGAACATGAACGCAACGGAATAATAAACAAAGAGACAGTCGAATCTAATAGGATCATGCTTGTAAATTTTAATGCGATCTTGTAATTATAAAGCATACATCTGATCAAGAATCATACCTTAACTCAAAGATCTAGTAATCTTGAGTTTACAAACAACCCACTCAATCTTGAACACCAAGCTATCAATCCGAGACTTCAAGCCACACAAGTGTCTGGACTATAACGGTAATCCACAGAAGATGATCAAGAAAACCTTCATAAGGTAGGAATGAAGTCTTGCCGAAAACGATGCTAGTAGTTTAGGTTTCAAGAAACCTCTCTCCATCTAAACATACCATGGCCGAATGCTTCATAAGCATCAAGAAGAAGAAAACTTTTTTCTTGATTTTCCGGGTTTGATGCGCCAACCTCTAGGATTATCTTGATCTTCTTTCTTCTTCACTCTATGCCTTTGCTCTCTTGAAAGAAAACGTTTTTCTCTCTAGCAATCCATGAAGAGGCAAGAAGGAAGTCAAGAAATGAAGAAGACACCAAAGCCTCTAAGCATATCACATATGCAGCTAGGGGGCCATAGGGAGGTCGGCCAAGCTATCATGTTTCTTTTATAGGGGGCGACAATCACTCCAGGGTTTGGACTATGGACAATAGCTCTCATGTATTTGCCCTTAAGTCCTTCCACCTAATTAAACTATTTAATTAAGTCCCTATTGATTAAATTCTCAAATTAATCAATTAGGCTCTTTCCATTTTAATCTCTTAATTCATCTTTCTGTGTGTGACCCATTAGGCTTCCAATATGTTGGCAATGAATATAAATTAATCTAATTAATTTATACTCATAGATCATGAGCAGACTCTAGCAAGCCATCATGACCACCCAAATACTGGTGAGTCAAGTTAGTCTCGACATAACTTTTCGTGTTCAGTCTATTAGTGTAATCCGGTCCTTTCACCAAATATCCCGGAAAGACGATGAGCATGGTGCAGTGTCTACTCATGTTCAATCCATATTAGTTCTTGCAACTTTTGGTTAACTTTGTGAATTTAGAGAAACTATTTCTCCTAAATTCATCATACTCTGGCCAGAGATTCCATCAAGTTAACTTAAGCCAAGAATAGAAAAGATATGTCTTCGATGTCACTTGGAGTAGTGAATCCTCTCTGGATCACTCATCCATCTTCGTATGGTTCATGTCATACCCAAAATCACCCTACCATAAGCATCACTCTGTGTTAGGGACCCGTTCATGATGGAATCAAAGTATGACACTTCCCATACAAGACGACCTGGTATCACAAGTCAGAGGACTACTTACACGACTGATACGTGAGAACTTTTCCATAGACACTTGAGTGACAATACCAAATGGAGTTCTCACAGCGGGTCATGTTCAGTGAACTTGTTCAACAGACAAGCACCTACATGTTATCCTAAAGTATCTCATATACTTCAACATGTGAGATCAGTTGCTTACTAAGTAAGTAAGCTTAACATGTACCAGTCTTTGAGCATTGCCAATGCCCCGTCTTGGCAATACGATGACCAGGAACCTTTTTAGGAACATGGCTTTGATGCATAAGGATCTCACAATTATATATAATTCCTTTGCAAGGCCATTATGTTCCATGGGCTTCATCTGATTAGTACTTAATAACTCCTTATCATTGTACTAACATGAAGGAAAACCTTATATCACTAAGATATAGTGATGGGTCTACATTATTGGTAGTTTATGCCTGACCAAACCAATTGGCTCTAGGGCATATACCAACAAAATGAGACTATTTTCTCATTTAAAATTAATATCAATTATGTATGAAATTATACACCGTGTATGTAGTTACGACAACCTACATATCGGAATACGTATTTTGTATATATACACCCAAATATTCATTGATATCCAACATGAGATCAAGGAGAACTTTTCTCAACTTCACATCAAGGAGAGAATATCTCTCAACTCGATGTTCAGTAGATTTATTCAATCCTTTTGGAAAGCATTAAAGCTGCGGTCAATGTATAAGTCTCAGCCAAAATGAGCGATAAATATGCGACTAGAATAGAAATAGTAACATATACCAAAGTAGAAGCAATAAAGCTGCGACTATAAGTAGTTCTCAATTTATAAACAAGAGATAATTCTCAACTCTATACCAAATGAAATCACTTGATAGCAAGCATAAGCAATAAAGTTGCGGCCAAAGGTTAAGCAATAAAGCTACGGCCAAAGAGCAATGTTCGATTTATAGGAAGAGAATAATTCTCAACTTGGTACTAAAGAGATTTATTTTGATAGCAAGTATCAACAATAAAGTTGCGACCAAAGAGTGAGTGATGAAGCTACGGTTAAGAAGTGATTCTCAATTTCATACTAGGGAGATGAGTTCTCAACCCAGAAAGAAAGAGATCAATCTCCAATATGTTTATAAAGTCGTGGCCAAAGAATGAGCGATAAAGCTGTGGCCAAAGAGTGATTCTCAATTTCATACTAGGGAGATGAGTTCTCAACCCAAAAAGAAAAAGATCAATCTCCAATATGTATATAAAGTCACGGCCAAAGAATGAGCGATAAAGCTGCGGCCAATGAGTGATTCTCAATTTCATACTAGGGAGATGAATTCTCAACCTAGAAAGAAAGAGATCAAACTCCAATATGTATTAAGGAGATAGTTTTTCTCAATTTAGTACCAAGGAGATTAATTTGATTCAAAGTATAAATTGCAGCCACTAAAAGTGAATCCAACATTGTGATCAATTTAATGAATTTCTCAACTTGATGTTTCAATTTGATCAAGAAGGTTTTATTTTATGCATGAGTAAAGAGATAGTTTTTTCAACCGGTGTAAGGGAAATAACCTTTGATTATTGTTGAAGCCTTATTGCTCCACCGCCAAGTATCTTTGCGACGTTAGCATTTTCTATGTTTAGCAAAAGTGTCCATGTCTTCCGATAAAGTAAGTGTTGAAGAATTTCACCTAATGTAATCACTTCTTCCCAGTAGAATCACCAAAATGTAGAGGATTATTTTTATTAGTGAGAGGAAGCGTTTGGAGATCTTATAGTTTTTCAATATCCTGAAATCCTAAGGTCACAGTAAACTAGAAAATTCTTCAAGTTTTTATGGTTTTGGAGATTATTATATGAACTTTTGGATGAAGGATTTCAAACTAATCAGGAACTTTATAAACAGAATAAAAACTGCATCCGAGCATTTGGATTTTATGTTGGACTCGGATGAGTGCTGGATATGAGTATATTTAATTTTTTTAAATTTTTTTTATAGATTTATAAGATCATATCCCATATTTATGTTCGAATATATATTGAATACAAATATCAAATACGAATACTTTTAAAAAAAAATAGGAGTCGCGAGTAACATAATTTAACTTTGGTGCACGAATTTGAGTCTCCCTTCCTCAAATAAAAGAAAATGAAAATTGGAAACAGAGCAGACAAAGATATTAGGCAATGCCTTGACAGATTATAGGCCGGTTGGGCTTATCCACTGTCAAGACCTAATTCCTTGACAAATATATAGAGGCCAGTAGGGTTGGGCGGGCTTTTGATATATCTAAAATACGATACAAAATATGATACGATACGAAAAAATAACACGAACATGATATTAATATTTGAATGTGTCAAAATCTATATAACATGAATTATTAACTTGTCAAAACTTATATATATAGGAACCCTTAGGCTTTATTTTATTAATATATATATATATATATATATGAATTATTAACTTGTTCAGGTTTTGACAAGTTTTGAGCTCTATATTAGATTTGACAAGTTTCCCTTTTTCAGGTTTTCAAGGCTCTATAAATAGGAACCTTTAGGCTTTATTTTAAGCTTCTTGTCAGTTTTTGCTTTAATTTTTCTGAAGAGGAGAGCAGCCACCACCATCTTGCAAGAAGCCAAGAATAGTTTTGGAGACTAAAAGACTGAAGAACTGACAACCTTTAGTTTTCTCTTATTCCTTAATCTTTTGGTTATTGTTTTCAATCTCAAGCATGAACTAAATTTCTTTTTTAGGATTGTAATGGAACTCAACACATAGTTTTGATTATTTTATTCTCTAATTTGATTTAATGATATTTGAGTTGTTTATGCATTTTTGTATTTAATGCTTTTAATTGCTTGATCACCAATTAAACTGATTTGTTAACCTAAATACATCTTGAAAAAGGGAGTTTAGTGTTAGACATGGATTGCATAACACATGTTTCATATTCATTTATTATGATGAATTGATCTGCAGGTAGGGTAGGAATATACTTACTTGTCATGTGTAATCATTGTTAGAGTCTAGACTTAATGAGTTCTTCTTTAATTCAATTAACATAGGAGTACAGTTAATTGATTAAAAAGTATATTTTTATAAGACCATCGGAAGATCCTTATAAATAGATTAGAACTCTAAGTTAACAACTCAAGATTATTAATCAAATTAAGAAGGTAAAAGACATCCAAGCGAAGTGTTGAAGGAAGTTGTAATCCTAAGCTTTTCTCCATTCATTTAAACCCAATTTTTATTTACTTTTTTCGTTTATTATTTAATTTAATTTAGTTTTAATTTACACACTTTTTAATTAATTATTTGGATAAGAGTAAGTTGTTTTAATTTTTAGTATTTAACAAATTTAATATCAATTCTTCGTGGGTACGACACTCCACTTTCACTTTATTACTTGTTTGCGATAGCGTGTACTTGCGTATTGAAATTTGACAACAATAACCAGCTGATTTGGTTTGAATAGTACAATATCTGATATCAGGAGAAAAGAATTATTAAGATGCTAAAGGGAACCCTTTGTATGGATTGCCAAGTGCAGCTACATTTCCAGGGCGGGAAAATACAACCTACAATTCATTTCTTATGATATTAGATGGCAATGGCATAAACAAGTCAATATTTCCAAGAAATGCATGGTTTCAAATAATTTATAGGATGTTGATTTGACTCTTCATTTTTTTTTTTGAATATAGGATGTTCGACATCCGTGTTCGACATATATCCGAACATAGGTATGGGGATATAATTCTCTAAAGATCCTCTAAACATATGAAAAAACTTTAAAAATTTTGACTATACCCGTGTAGGAAACATACCCGTATTCGACACTCACACCCGAGTCCGAGTAACGTAGGTAGAAAATACATGTTACTATGTTATCTGGACTCATGGTGAGTGTCAGATACGGGTATACTTAATTTTTTCTAAGTTTTTTTCTCTCACATATTTAGGGATTATACCTTATATATATGTCTGAATATGTGTCGGATACGAATATTTAAAAAAAAAATGAAGAGTCCGATAATATAGTATGGACCAATACCAGAAACTCACCTGGTAATTTTCAAGAGTATTAGACTTGAAACCAGCTGCGCAATAGTCAAAATAATATTCCCATGTTCGAATGAACTTGTCGTTGAATCCCAAGGCAAGGATTTTGCTAAGAACAACAGAATCAAAATGCAAAATTTCATAAAAAGTTTGTGAAATAAATGTTTATACTAGAAACAAAAATTCAGAACAGACTAAGGCTTAATTTCAGGATTATGTCTTATTTATAACATACAGATGTAATGGCAAGGCATACCTCTGCTTCTCCAAGAAATTCTTTCTCCAATATCTAAGTGTTTGGTAGTAATGAAGCCCTATGTTTTCCACATGCTCCACACTACAATTGTACAACTTTCTTCAGTTTTCTCCATAACCAAATATGTATAACAGAAACAAAAAATAAAATAAAATGCATGGCTATCTATGTTGCTCCGACTCTTCATTTTTCTTGAAGTACTCGTGTCCGATCCGACACGTATCCGGACATAAGTATAGGCATATGACCTTCCAAAAACCCTCTAAATACATAAAAAAAACTTAGAAAAAATTGAATATACTCGTGTGGGACACATACCCGTATTCAACATTCACATCCGAGTCCGAGTAACATAGATGGCTATGCACATAAAGTTTTACTAAGGGAAAATGCATGATACCAGAGTCTAGATGCAGCACTCATGGCTGATGTTATCCTAGTCAATGAAGGTAGGCATCCACCAGGGAAGATGTATTCCTTGATAAAATCTGAACTTCGCCTGTATTCATCATAGCGTTCTTCTGGTATTGATATGAACTGTAGTAAGTAGTAACATGAACCACCCCAAGCATTAGCAAAAAAAGTGACTAAAAAAAACAAAACAAAATGTACTAGTAATTTATCAGGGTCATGGCTAAATACTGAAAATGTAAGGAAGGCACAAATTCTTTTGTTTCTTCTCAAACTTTAATTACCTGTAAAACAAGAAGTCCATCTTCTGCTAACACTGATTCACAGCAACCGAAGAATTCCTCCATGTATTCATGGCCAACAGCTTCTATCATCTCACTGGAGACGGCATTGGCCATATAGAATTATGGTCTTTTGTTTTGGTATATAATGGTAAAATTGGTGGTTAAAGAACTTACCAAGATATTATTCTGTCATACTTGTAGGTGCTAGGTAGTTTTCGATAGTCACAGAGTTGAAATCTTATATTGTCCTGACAGTAAAGTTAAAAATTCTGAATTTGAATCCAAGAAATCTAACTTTCAAAATTAATTCTAGAAAATACAGAGATAGCAATGGCTAAGAACCCTTGAAGGTCATCAGATGCAATAGGCAGAGCCATTGAGAACTCAAAATGGTGCTAAAGCTGATACTCACAAAATTACCACGACTAAACTGAAGTCTATTTGCTAAATTTAAAACATAGCCAGATACAATGATATATACTATAAGATAAAAAAAAAAAAAAAAAAAAAAAGACTGAACGACTATGCTGCAAAGAAAACAAGTCTGAATGTGTTCCTGGCCTTCTCTATAATGCCAGATTATTAGAAGCTTATCTTTTTGACAACAATTTGCAGCTTATCAGATAGATACCTGAAGTCCAGCTTCCTTCACTCTCGTTTCTGCAAATTTGAGTTGCTCTTCGGATAAAGTAATGCCAGTATATTTGCATCCAGTTCGTTTGACAACCTCAATAGCTAAGCTTCCCCAACCACATCCAATCTCAAGAATTTCATGCTTGCTATCAATTCTTGCCTGGAATATTGAGAAGGAAAATTTGATAAAGGATTAGGGTATGGCTAGAAAGTCCAAAATGTGATGACATAATTATTACTGACAGGACTTACTTTTTCAATCAGAAGAGAAATCTTTCTCTGTTGTGCATCTTTCAAATCTTCATCTTCTGTCTGTAAAAAAAAATAGTTACCAACAATCTTATTTAATAAATAATTACATAAAATGGAAAGTAAAGTATTTTTTTAATATTTATTGACAGTGAGTCTAACCTTAAACACAGCACAGGAGTATGTCATTGTTTCATCCAAGAATAGTGCAAAAAGGTCGTTACTCTAGGAACACAAACCAGAGAACAATTATAAGCATTTGGTATGTCTTAAGTCTTAATAAGCTGCAGATTATCATAAAAAAGAAAATAGAGAAATTAGAAACACTTTTCTTATGCTCAGTGTGTGTATATACACCAAGCATGAGACACGTTGGTATACTTGTATATACAACATAGTACAGCCTTATTGTTTCTCACTATCTATGTTACATAGACTGGGGGTGAATGTCGGATACGGGTATGTGCCTGACATGGGTATACTCAATTTCTTTTAAAGTTTTTCCATATATTTGAAGGATCATACCCCCATACACATGTCTGAATATATGTCGGACATGGATACTTAAGAGAAAATGAAGAGTTCGGGTAACATAGATCTATGTTGCTCTGACTCTTCATTTTCCTTGAAGTACCCATGTCCGACACCCGTATCCGACGCATATCCGGATATAGGTATGGGGATATGATTCTCCAAGGATCCTCCTAATACATGGAAATCTTGAAAAAATTTGAACATACCCGTGTTGTACACATATCCATGTTTGACACTCACACCCGAGTCCGAGTAACATAGACATAGATAACTGTACATAATAAGTTTAATATAGACATTTTTTTCTTTTGTTGTTTCACTTCTGAACTAGTACAGAGACTTTTGTAGCAATAGAATTTACTGGTCATAGCCTCGTACCAGGTCATAATGACGAGAAATGTTCCTACGAGCTTGTGTAAGAGTATTTTGCCTTAAGACATGCTTGAAGAAATACTTTGCAGATGTTAAACCTGCTGTAAACAACAAAGGCGTCCACCAACCCCTAAACCAAAGGAGTTAGACACTAAATCAACTGAGATTTAGGAGAAGAATATGCAGATACTATATTCTTGTGGTTTAAAATTTAACAGTATACCTTTTCTTACTCAGTTTTGAGTTGGAAGAAATCAAATCTCTGTTGGCAATAAGAATCTGCAGTTAACAAGGCAAATCTTATGAAGGTAAATACCAGCAGGCAGGCATAACTCATTGCTATTATTGTGTCAATTTTCTTACCATGACAAGATTTAAAAGACCATCTTTTTTATCAACAAAAGAAAAATCTCCATTGATATATGCATCTGCAAGGCCTAAATCTGCCTCTGTCATAACCTGACAAAGCAATTTAGTGCTCATCAATGGCTGAAATATCATGCATAATGAAATCACGTCCTTAAATTTTGTCAAATAGATTACATAGTTTGACATAATAATGTATAATCATTCCATGTTATTTTCCTTGAATGATTGATTTCAAATGTATTTACCTTCCAATAAAAATGTGGACTGTGAACTTTAATAACAGTTTTTAGAGAACACTTTTTGCTAGTTCCTTCAAAGGTAAACATAGTGCCACCTTCCTCCAATAAACTATTCATGGAAAAAGTACAAGATATTAATTATTAGAATAATAAACAAACAAATTGATGTTCATGGTTGAATGAATCAAGGGTATAAAGTGCATTGGAGAAGTCCAGGAGCTATTTCATTTATTCAAAACAGAAGTCTAAACATAGATAGCTTGTTCATATTGAATGAAGAGATGTGAACAAGTTAGCCTGTTCAAACCATGCACATTGAATTTATTAATGCAGGCTGGATATTTTGAAATGAAGAATCATAATAAGGACAATGACATGATAAATGCCTCACAAATAGCAATAAATGAATATATTTTTCTGCAAAGGATTGTACAGCTTTAGGTGAAACGATTAGCAGTATTAGTCTATGTTGTTCCGGCTCTTCATTTTCTCTATAGTACCCGTGTCCGAAACCCGTATCCGACACATATTCGGACATGGGTATGCAAGTATTATCCTCCAAATATATGAAAAAACTTAAGAAAAAATTAAGTATACCCTTGTCGGACACATATCCGTATCTCACACTCACCTCCGAGTCTGAATAACATAGGTATTAGCAGCTAATAGTTGTCTATGGCTTTTAAATGAAGAACATAATGATTTGAACAATAGATGAAGCATACCACTCTTCAAATCTAAAGTGAAACCCTGGATTGACCAGCAAAGCACATAATGATCTTATAATTCGACAAGTATACGCACATTAGAACAGATAACAACCAGCAGAAAAGAAAGAAAGCAAAGGACATTTTAAGAACTCACATCACACAGCCAGTTGATATAAAATGACTGAGGAATCTAGTAACAAAAAGGCGTGCCCCTGTTTCCACCAGAGAGGGTACCATATGTTTTGGATTGCTCAGAACATAATAACTTTTTCCCAGCACACCATTTGCAGCAACCATCCCAGCCTGGAAAAGTAAAAACCTTAGTGAAATATATATTAGGAGGAAAACATCCTAATCATATGGGATATCAACATGCATTAGTTTGATCACATGGTAAGATAAGAAATAATTGCAATTCATCCTGAAAAGAAGCAAATTTTACAGCTAACCAAGTTATAAATAAATTATGATTAAAAGTAATCAGTACCTTTAATCCATCTTCATGGAAGCCATAGCCTGAAAGGAAAGTTAGGTAAGTTACTATGATGAATTACTCGAAGTAAAGTTTCCTAGTTTCAGCCAAAAGATACTATACAGAAAAGCCAATGCATAGAAAATAGTTATGGCATACATCTTTTGAATGAAAACATGCATGAAATTAACATATGATATTTCTTAGAGACAGAAATAATGAAAAAGTATGATTATCATAAGTATTTCTAGTTTTCCTAGATGTCAGACAATCAGCAAATTATAAGTTATGTTGCTCTAACTCTTCTTTTTTTTTGAAGTACCCGTGCCCGACACATACTCGTACATAGGTATGGGGATATGACCCTCCAAGGATCCTCCAAATACATGGAAATACTTAGAAAGAATTGATTATACCCGTGTAGGACACATACCTATATCCGACACTCATAGCCGAGTCCAAGTAACATAGATTAAAAGAAACATAGATTAAAAGACTATACACTGCTAACTGCTAACAAGGATATTTTAGTTAAAATGTAAAACTTACATAAACATATTTATGCATATTCAAATTTACTTTAGCTCAGATGTATACTCTGCATAAATAACTGATGAAAAGGAATTTTGAAAAATAAAATGTGATTAACAAAACAAAGACTGTCTGCAGAGGGTCTATTATGACAGAATCTGCTCACCCTGATATGCTCCACAGAACCAAATTCCTCTCTTCCCTTGAATCCGATCAAGCTCAAGCGAAGCTTTTGTTGCAGCAATAGATGGTGCAGGATGGCCTGTTCTCCACTTAAGCAAGGTATGTTGTGGCGTATAATCCGGATTGAGAGTTACAAAAAAGGGTAGGCTCGTTTCTCCAAGATTCTGCAGATTCATACATTGTAGACTGATAACATTATTGATGAGATCATTTTTTTTCTCATATTAATTTTGGTTTCCCTTCCTTTTTTAGAAAATATATTCTCTAACTGCCACAGTAAAGTTAATAGGGTTTGAACTTAGAAACCAATTTCAAGAAGTAATCCCACTTCCTATATCTATGTTGGTGGAAGCTCTAAAACAATCCTCAGGATCATACTGTCCCAGTATAATACAAGCAATCTATGTTGCTCCGACTCTTCATTTTTCTTGAAGTACCCGTGTCCGACACCCATGTCCGACACATATTCGGACATGGGTATGAGGATATGACCCTTCAAGGACCCTCCAAATACATGGAAAAATTTAGAAAAAATTGGACATACCCATGTCAGAAACATACCCGTGTCTGACACTCACATCCAAGTCCGAGTAACATAGCACGCAATCACAGTTTGAATTATGAGTACTTAAAATTCAGTGCTAAAAGTACTACTCAACATAACATATTCCATTTTTTAAACCAATAGTTGCAGGCCTTGGACTCAGAGTGTAATATTTAAGCAAAGAGAACATATTACCTACCTGAAGCACATTGAGCCAGTATGTCAAACATACTTTCTTGTCTTTACTTCCAAGAAAATTCCATGCACTCCATGCTGCTGAGTTTTTCGGCATTAAATTTTTGTCACGATGAAGAAAAATATCACTGCCAATAGAGAATCACAAAAGATTGTGCAAAACTGAATTGAGTAACCATACTAGATGAGAGGTGCATCGATTTTCAATAGCTCACATCTCAGAACCATATGAGATGCATGATCAAAATACTTTTTTTATGGTTATTTTATTTCTTTGATGCTGAACTTATTCACTTCTAAATCCTGAAATTTAAAAGGTCAATATAATTCTTTTTTTAGGAAAAAAACAGGTGGAAACTTTTAATAGAAGTAAAGATCTCTTCATGGTATTGAGAACAGATTTCTGTAAATGGAAATATTTCAGACAACAATTGCATAAAATTTCAGTTTCAATTATATAATGTATTTAACAAAGGCAGTATAGAAATATTATAGTTTTCACAATTTGGCTAGGAAGTACAGATACGGGCACGCAATACTGATTATTAATCTATCAGAGTAATGCATTGTGGAAGACTGGTACCTATAGACATATTGGAAAGCACCAAGTACTGTGGATTCATCATAAGTTGCTTGGTTCCCTAACAATCTCAAAGCATCTGGTGCATGAACAGCCATTATGCAACCTTGATATAATTCTTGAGAGTCATCTCCACATAATACAGTGCAACCTGTAATAAACCTTTACAATTACCAGTGGAACTAAAAAAAGTTTCTGACATGAGAAAAAGTCTAAATATAAATGCCATATCTGCGATACTTGTACAGTTTTAAGAAATAGTTTATTCAGTTGATTGGAGAACAGAAATCAAGTTACTCTTGATCTATGTTGCTCCGACTTTTCATTTTTCTTGAAGTACTCGTGTCCGATACCCATGTTCGACGCATATCTGGACATGGGTATGGGGATTTGATCCTCCAAGAACCCTCCAAAATATATGGAAATCCTGGAAAAAATTGAACATACCCGTGTCGGACACATATCCGTGTCTGACACTCACACTCGAGTCCAAGTAACATAGCTCTTGATCATCTGAAAAGGCTTCGTTTAAACATGTTTGTTTCACCTAACCACTCAGCCAATATATGAATCATTTAGAGAATGAGAATGTAGGAATGAACCATGTAGAAGTTTCTGAGAAAACAGTTTTTGACTGATTTGAAATTGGAGATAGAAGTTAGATAAGAACAATACAATCATGAAATCCTAGTTAGTTCTTAATCTCTTCTCCCTTTTTGCTTTGCTTGACAAAATCCAAATTCCATCAATATTTGCTGCTCATTTTATTTCATTTCGGGTTTTAAATCTTTAAATGCTTGATTAGTTCCTCTAAGCTATGTACTCGGACTCAGTTGTGAGTGTTGGGTATGGGTATGTGTCCGACACGGATATGTTCATTTCTTTCTAAGTTTTTCCATGTATTTGAGGGTCCTTGGAGAGTTATATCCCCATACTCATGTTCGGATATGCGTCGGACGCGGGTGTCGGACACGAGTACTGCAAGAAAAATGAAGAGTCGGAGCAACATAGCTCTAAGCATATGCCTGACATGAAATTGTATCAAATGGAAAGGTTAAAAAATATTACGCCTCATTGTCTCTGTTGTATAAAAAAGACGTATCCAAGCAAATGCTCGAGCGAAACATTGAAATTTAGTTACTAACCTTCAGCATCACTCAAAACAGAATGCACCTCACAACCAGTTCTTATTTGACAACCTCTGCTCCCCAGCTCTTCTCTGACCTGATGACATTTTCCCAATAACCAAACAGCAAAACAACATATTTAGAGCTTACATCTAGATGCATGTAACAATGAATTTGGATATAGAAATGGTGCAATCTAAGTAACAATGAATTTGGATATAGAAATGGTGCAATTTAAGAAGAGGAAATGGAAAGGCAAACTAGCACCTTGTTGACGTATCGATGTGAACGCCATCTAACAGTCATCCACTGTGGCCGTCCAAAGAGCTATAAAGATAAGCAAAGTAATATTATCAAAATCCAAATTGACATAGAAAGCTCTACTATCACGTACATAAGAAATTACTCATACATACCATGACCTATGTTACCCGAACTCTTTATTTTCTATAAAGTATCCGTGTCCGCACCTATGTTCCATATATATTCGGACATGGGTATAGGAGCATAATCCTCTAAATAAGGAAAAACTTAGAAAAATTAAGTATACTCGTATCGGATACATATACATATCCGATACTCACCCGAGTCCGGATAACATAGACCATTACAGATTCACAGCAATACTTAATATAATACTTCATTTGTAAGAGAATGTACCTGAAGTAGATGATGGTTTCGGCAAAATGAAAGAATAGAGAAAGCTGAAAAATCCATAACTCTTTCTGCAGGGCAGGACCATATTGAACCACATATAGGTACCTATAAAACTACAACATTGTCATTGCTATTTGCTATTAAGTTTGACATTTCATCAAACAAGTAGATTTCGACATGAAATAAAGCATATCACAAGATGTAGACACTAGACAGTCTCTGATCTCACCAGATAAGCCTTCTGAAATAATTCAGAGTAACCCCGTGACGTTATGAATTGTCCCAATGTTTCATTGCGATCAACATCTGGGTTGTTTTCGAGCTCTTCAAGATAACTGTAAAATCGGAAATGAAGATGATCTAAGTATAACTGCAAAATCGGAGTATCGATACGATCCTCCAAATATCTGAAAAAAATTAGAAAAAATTGAGCATATCCATGTCGGACAAATATCCTTATCCGACAGTTATTCCAAATCCGAACAACATAGGTCTTATCATTGCTCACCTAATAACATCATTCTTGAACGTAACAACTTCTCTAAGCATTTGCCAAAAGTATGGATTCAAGAAGTTCATTTTCTGTGCAAACAAGCTTGACAAACCATTTCGGCTGCCCCATTCACAGCCTTTGCCTTCATCCAGGCTCACTGAGAATGACATATCAGATGGCTCCATATCAACTCCAAGACTCTCAAAGAACTCCATCATATTTGGATATGTAACCTGCCAAAAACAATGTCAGCACATTATTAAAACACATTATAATTTATGAAACATTATCTTAACTAAGAAAAAAGTTATAACAAAAATTCCTGTAAGAAACTTTCAGCATCTGTTCTTTGACATAAAAAAAAAAAAATGCTAGAATAAAATCTAATTGATCAGATTGAATCTATTATTTGTTAAGACTAATATTCAACTTGTATTAAAGGCTAATTATATATTTTAAATCCTCCCTCCCTTAAACAATGTCTTTATGAATAATTTCTCTATTTGTCAAGATTAGTATGAAAGAAAGTACTTGATGAAGTGCAAATTATGAGTAGTGGGATGATTTTCTTCTATGTTGTCTAGACTTGGGGTGAGTATCGGATACGAGTATGTGTCCGACACGGAGATGCTGGATTTTTTTTTAAAAAGTTTTTTCATATATTGGAGGATCATACTTCATTCCTATATCCAAATATATATCGGACACAAGTGTCGAACATAAATATTTTAGGAAAAATAAAAAATCTGGTTAACAAAGATTTTCATAATATCAAGTAACCACTTAGAATATATAAAATTATATTTTGGATGTCTTGGAATTATGTTTGGAACCGAACGAGTGAATGTGAAATTGATCTCTTTATATAGTGCATGATCCATTACATTATTTATGGTATGATTAACATGTTCATGAATTATAGAAATTCATGAACTTATTTATGTCATTCATGAATTTATTCATTTATGTACCATGTATGTTCATTCATGTACTATGTATATTCATAATAATTAATGTGCATTCATGTATTATGTACATTCATGTATCCTGTACATTCATTTGGGTAATTAATGTTTAGGTTCCTAAAATCCTATATAAATAGGTGCTTTGGTAGGATGAGAAATTCATTCAAAAATTCAGTCATTCAACATTTTAGTTAAAGATCTTTTCTTCTTTTCTTTCTACTCTAGAGCTTAGGAATCTGTTATTGTAGAGAGAAAATTGAGTCAATTCCTTAAGTTTGTGGACTTTGAAAATGTGTGCAACTTTTCAAAGTGGTGTTGTTGACTTCCAGTGAGGCAATTGCATTGAATCTGTATGCACCAAGTGACGGACAATTTTGCCTTAAGGACAAAGGGTTCAATCCTTGGCAACAACGTAAAGTTCTTAATTCTTCAATTTTATCTTCAACAAGAGTCCTAGCAGGGGCATGAGTGAGTGCACCTGAGCCGTGCTTGAAGCAGTTGAAAGAGACCACAGGGTTAAACGTGGATAGCGGGCCAAGACAATGGTCTTTCTGTAGAGGCAGGTGAGTTTGAGACGGCCAGCAAGCCAACTGAGTTAGTGCTGGTTAGAGGACCGCCGAGTATGAGTAAGTTCTCTAATATTCTATTTAAAGGCATGTTATTTAATTGTTGAAAGTAAATATTTTCAACAAAGTTTTACAAATATACAAAATATCTCCAACAATCTTAAGGCGAAAATTTTCTTCATTTTATTTTCTTTATTTGTTTTCTCTGTTGGGTTACTTGCTTATCATAATTAATATTTATTTTGTTTATAAATATTGGTGCTTGGATTTCCTTACTTTATATGCATGCTTAAAATCAATATTTTAATTTATTATAATATTGGTGCCACTGTTTATTTAAATTATGATTAAAATAATATCTTAATTTATCATTATATTGGTGTCTGGTTTTGATTGTGCTATAATCAATATTTGTTTTATATTGGTTTCAAATAACATAATATCTATTTCTTTTCAAACTTATGAAAATGTTGTGGTTAAGACTTCTTCGGAAGGGAGGATTCCACCATCACCTTCGTTGTTGCATAGTGAGAAACCTGAAAAGTTTGATGAGTCGAACTTTAAGAGGTGATAACAAAGATGCTATTTTATGGAATCAAGTACATTTCTTCAAATACCTCAAAGTGTGGGGGTGCCTTGCTAAGGTAGAGATACTTGATCCCAAAAAGGTCATGATAGGACCTAATACTGTGTTCGGTGCCTCATTGGATGAGATCACGGCTTAATCCTTGAGGGCAAGAGAATGACATGTGGGATAATGTCAACTCTGTGCAACAAGGGTACTTGGGTGTGATCTTGGCGTCGATGAAGGTATCGGCATAGGAAGGGGGAGAGTGTCATGGCCTGGCATCGGCATGCCTTGGTGCTACCATGACTACCCCGTTGTGGAGCAAAGGTTGAGACCTTGTCCATGGGATCGGTGATCCCTGATGGTGCCAAGAGTGGCACAAGCCCTGGAGTCAAACCATTAGGCTGTAAAAGGATCTTCACGAGGAAGATGAAAGCTGATGGAAACTATTGACAAATATAAAGCTAGGCTTGTTGTTAAAGGATACAAACAATAAGAAGGTGTAGATTATTTTGATACATACTCACCTGTATCAAGAATAACATTCATACGGACGTTAATAGCCATTGCTGCTATTAACAAGTTAGAAATACATCAAATGGATGTAAATACAGTTTTCCTAAATGGTGAACTTGAAGAAGAAGTATATATGCAACACCCCGAGTGGTTTGTTGTTAAAGGAAAGGAGAATAAAGTGTGTATACTTGTCAAATCTTTATATGGCTTGAAACAAGCTCTTAAACAGTGGCATGAAAATTTTGACAAAGTTATGTTGTCAAATGGTTTTAAAATCAACGAGATTGATAAGTGTGTCTTTGTGAAGAACATTGAAAAGAGCTATGCCACTGTATGTCTAAATGTAGACGACATGTTAATTTTTGGAAGCAATAAGTACATGATAAAATCTACAAAGAACATGTTAACTATGAGGTTTGACATGAAAGACTTGGGTGTTGCAGATGTCATACTAGGAATCAAAATTTCTAAGACATCTGATGGATTTATATTGTCCTAATCTCATTATGTTGAGAAAATTCTCGACAATTTTTTTTTTAAAGGTGACAATAGCATTGTTAAAACACCAATGAACTTTAGTGTACATCTATCCAAAAATAAAGGTGAGGGAATACACCTTAAACTATGGCTTCGGAATTTCTTAGAGGATATTCTATGTTGGCCAAAGCCAGTGCTAGTAATTTGTATCCATTGTGACAGTCAGTTAGCAATTGGAAGGGCACAAAGTAGCATGTATAATGGTAAGTCTAGACATATATGTCGTAGACATAATACCATTAAATACTTGCTCTCGAATGGAATTATTTCAATTGGCTATGTAAAGTCAAAGAAAAATATTGCGGATCCGCTAACAAAAGGTTTTTACAAGAGAGCTTGTGTATAATTCATCGAGGGGAATGGGCTTAAAGCCTTTAAGAAACAAAAAGTGTTATGATGGTAACTCTACCTAGTTGACTGGAGATCTCAAGATCTAGGTTCAAAGGGAAAATTAAGTCATATTGCACTTTAAGTAGCACTTGGAAATATTATTTCCTGCCTATTCCTATGATGAAAAAATGCTAACTGCAGCGAGATAAGGATGAGCTATGCTCTTAATGATTCTCATATCTTGGTTTTCAAGTGGGGTATAAGCAGAATACTCTTAATGAGATATCACCTGTATGAATTAATGAGAAATATGGCCGTTTCTTTGAGAATTTTTAAAAGGCTGAATTCTCTAAAGAATTCATGAAACGAGGAGTTGTTTAGGGCCAAAATGAACACAACCATGAGAACGAATGGAATCTCTAGGTAGAGACTATGTGAATACTATTGTCTTGGTTTACACGAAAGGCTGAATAGTTCAAGACATCGCGTTCACTAGTTAACCGAGTAAATCGGATAGTACTTCACTAGGGAAGGTTCAAAGCCAAAAGCTACCTCTCCTAATGTAGTTTTCTTCCACTTCAATTTTCTCTCTACAATCCTTTGCATCTTCGTTCTGGTCATCAATTTTCATTCATGTGGGGGATTGTTGGAATTTGGTTTGGAACCAAACAAGTGAATGTGAAATTGATCTCTTTATATAGAGCATGATCCATTACATTATTTATGGTATGATTAACATGTTCATGAGTTATAGAAATTCATGAACTTATTTATGTCATTCATGTACCATGTATGTTCATTCATGTACTATGTATATTCATGTATTATGTGCATTCATGTATCATGTACATTCATTTGGGTAATTAATGTTTAGGTTCCTAAAATTTTATATAAATAGGTGCTTTGGTAGGATGAGAAATTCATTCAAAAATTCAGTCATTCAACATTTTGGTTCAAGATCTTTTCTTCTTTTCTTTCTACTCTAGAGCTTAGGAATCTATTATTGTAGAGAGAAATTTGAGTCAATTCCTTAAGTTCGTGAACTTTGCAAAGGTGTGCAACTTTTCAAAATGGTGTTGTTGAATTCCTGAGAGGCAATTGCATTGAATCCGTGTACACCAAGTGACGGATAATTTCGCCTTGAGGACAAAGGGTTCAATCCTTGACAACAACGTAAAGTTCTTAAATCTTCAATTTTATCTTCAACAAGAGCCCTAGCAGGGGCATGAGTGAGTGAACCTGAGTCGTGCTTGAAGCAGTTGAAAGAGACCAAAGGGTTAAACGTGGATAGCGGGCCAAGACAATGGTCTTTCTGCAGAGGCAGGTGAGTTTGAGATGGCTAGCGGGCTAACTGAGTTAGTGCTGGTTAGAGGATCACCGAGTATGAGTAAGTTCTCTAATATTCTATTTTAAAGGCATGTTATTTAATTGTTGCAAGTAAGTCTTTTCAACAAGGTTTTTACAAATATACAAAATATCTCAAACAGAATGTTCTTAGAAAATATATTCTCAAAAGACCATAATATTTGCGAATAAATAACATTATGTTACAACAATGACATCTCTAGAAATAATAGTGTTTGGACGAGGTATTTGGAGGAAATTTTTTATTTCAATTAAGGTTTTTAAAAATTCAAAAATAAATTTATTTGTTTGGGTCAAATTAAGAGAGAATTTCTAAATTTACGAAAAATTTCAAGAGAGAATTTGAGTATCTCAAATTCCCTTTCAAAGGTCTAACTAAAGTGATGATTTTACAAAATTCCTTCAAATCTCCTTTCATTTTATTTTTTATTTTTAATATCATTATTATTTTTTTATAATTATTTTTTATCTCATAAAATTCAAATAACCTAAATTTTTTTTCTAAAAATATTTATCTAAACAAAGTAATTACAAATACTAATATTTTAAAATATAATCATTTCAATTTTTTTAAAAATTTTAAAATTTCTTACCCTAGCGCACTTTAATAGAACCCAAAATCCTGCCCGGCCGCCCCTCATACTTTCTAAATTCAGTACTAAATTTTTGTTTGTACGCAAGAAAAAACAATCAATTGAAAACCACCAATCATAAATTTCATAAAAATATAACTTTTAACATAAAGTTGTCTCTTTTTGGACAGCTTTTATTATGATCTCTAAGTATATATATAATAATTTTTTTTTTTTTTTTTTATGAATAAAAGTTGGTTTTTGATATACTAGTAATGAGGTTTTTCAACTTCATACGTATTAAGACTTAAAGAGATTATCTCATATTTTTTTTTAAATATATTTAAAAAAAAAAATGTTATTATTTCAATTTTGTTTGTGAAATTTAAAAGCTTTAGTGATGATGGATGAAATAATTTTCTTATAATGAATAAGTATAAAATAAATATAAATTTTAATTTTGATTTTGATTTATAATATCTGATAATATTGAACACAACACGAATATACGAATGTATCAAAATCTATATAATATGAATTTTTAATATATTAAAATTTATGTAAATATAAAATATTTCAAATACGATTATAATACAAAAAATATAGAAATATAATATAGATACATAAATTACCACGTCTTGATAAGAGCTTGAATTAGATGTTGTATGCCCAGACCCAACCTGAAGACAAACTTTTTAACCTTTATGGTTTCAAGCCCTACCCATTGATTTCAGCTAAATCTAAGTATATATAATCTAAAGTAGAATTGTTTAAAGTTTTGGGTTATATATTCAAATCCAAAAATTATTTATAAATTTTTTAATGAAATGATATCATATGATTTAATGAATCAAATATAAATTTAATAATAATAACTAGTATTTTTATCCCGCTTCGTTGAGGATTTTTTTTAATATTTATAAATTTTTAATTAAATTAAAAATCATAAATAAATTTAAATTGAATCATATTAAATAATTATCATTTATTTAAATAAGTATTTTAATATTTAAGTAAATGAATTTAGAGTTAAAATCGAATCACTATAGCAAATTATGCAAAATATGGGATGAATTGAGACACAACACATACACAACATGAAAAAATAATTAAAATATAACACGAAAAATAACATAAACATGACATGAATACACGAACGTGTCAAAATCTATAATACTTTGAAGACAAAAAAAAAATACACGAACACATAAATTTTTCTTTAAATTGACTCACTATGACAAATTATGCAAAATATGTAATGAATTGAGACACTACTTGAACACACAAAATTTTCTCTAAATTGAATTACAATGATAAACTATGCAAAATATGAAATGAATTGAGGAGCGACACGAACACAACATAGGAAAAATAATTAAAACACAATACGAAAAATAACATGAACATGACATGAATATACAAACGTGTTAAATATAAATAAAACAAATTATTAACGTGTAAAAATTTATATAAATTTATAATATTTTAAACAAACAAAAAATAATACGAACAAAATATGGGATGAATTGAGATATGAACACAACATGAAAAAATAATTGAAACACGACACGACACAGAAAATAACATGAACACGACACGAATACACGAATGTGTTAATAATTAAAACACAATACGAAAAATAACATGAACATGACACGAATACACAAACGTGTTAAATATAAATAAAACAAATTATTAACGTGTAAAAATTTATATAAATTTATAATATTTTAAACAAACAAAAAATAACACGAACAAAATATGGGATGAATTGAGATATGAACACAACATGAAAAAATAATTGAAACACGACACAACACAGAAAATAACATGAACACGACACGAATACACGAATGTGTTAAAATTTATATAAAATAAATTATTAACGTGTAAAAATTTATAATATTTTGAACAAAAAAAAAAAAAAAAAAAACACGAACACAAGTACGTCATGAACACATAATTTTTTCTCTAAATTGAATCACTATGACTAATTATGCAAAATATGTCATGAATTGGGACACAACACGAATACACAATTTTGTCTCTAAATTGAATCATAATGACAAACTATACAAAATATGAAATAAATTGAGACACGACACGAACACAGCATAAGAAAAATAATTAAAACACAATAAAAAAATAACATAAACACTACACGAATACACAAACATGTCAAAATATACAGTAAAAGAATTATTAATGTGTAAAAAATACATAAATTTATAATATTTTAAATACGAAAAAATAACATGAACACGAACATAAAAAAAAAATCTTTTTTTTTCTTTCTTTCTTTTCTACCTAAAAAAACACATGTCACTACCAAAGTAGTGGACATGTGTCAACACCATATCAATTGGTGTAGTTGATTTTATAATATAGTTAGATAACATTAAAAAATTCAAAAATATTTTTGCATTCTACCCCAGAGAAATATTCTGTTTTATCTATAAAACAAATTGTTAATATGATACTTCTAAAGGCAAAATTTTCCAAGCTATACATTAAAATTGATTAATCTATAATTTTTTTAATAAACTACCAAAACAAAGGACAAAGAAAAGAGGCAAGAACCACCCCCAACAAAATGGCATGGGCACCAACTATAAGTACTACTGACATCATTGTTGACATAATTGATAATCCTAAACGAAAAATTACTCTATGTTTCGTCAGTAAAATTTTTTAATTTTACGAAATTAGTAAGATGATATATATTTTATGATATATTTAAAAAATTTTAAAAAATAAAACATATAACAAATTTTAACTCGTTTAAAAAATTAAATTTTTTTTTACTGTCGATTAACGAGCTAGTAAACTATTGATATGGAACGTGGATATTGCCTAACCATCAAACTTTTAGGTACAAAAAAATGGGTGTTGGAAACAAAGGTTTCACGTGTAGAAATTTCAAGAACTATTATTTTATAGTTTGGATCAAATAATTTATCACCAATATCATCGGAACAGCCTAACCTGTTCACGGGTTGACAGTTCGACTGAATGTTATTGGACCGAATAAACTATCATTTTTGACTTGATGGACTATATGTTTTTTTATTCACCGTATATTATTATTTAGGCAAAGTAAATATCATAAATACAAACTAACCCAATTTTTTTTTTTTTTTTTTTGTGTGGCAAATTTCTACTTTTCAAACCTCTGCAACTATACTTAATTAGCATTATTAAGGTTTAAAAGTTTTAAGCAGCATTAATTAAAAGTTCTTTTAATTTTTACCTACTTTTGTTTTATTATTCAAGTAATTAGAGGAGAAGAAAAGAAACTTGAATAAGAGATTAATGGAGAGAGAAAAAAAATGAAAAACTTACACGATTAAACACCATGAAACCAAGGTCTAAATCAACAGCATCAAAGTTAACAGTCTTGGCATGGCCACCCAAGCAATTTTCCTTCTCATAAAGCACCACATTCAGACCTGCTTTGGCAAGAACATAGGCTGATACCAGCCCACTAATCCCACCTCCAATCACTGCTATCCTCATATCTTTCACAACACTGTACTGCATGAATTTTAAGTTGAAAAAATTGCTCAAGATAATGCAAGTTTATATATATGATGGTAAAAATTATATTTTAATTGTTAAGTGGAATATTTTAGAACCCTCAAATGTTTTTGTTGAAAAAACAACCAAAAAAAGAGGACTTAAGGTAAATAATGCTGTCATTTTCAGATCTTTTGGTCTTAAAACAAACTAGTTTTTTTTTTTTTGTACAAATGTTGGGATTCGACTAAACTGGCTGAATGTCATCTTTTAAGGATGATAGCATGAATCAACCGGGCTTAATTCAAGCTTAGCTATTTCTTGGAAATGTGTGTAACAATGGTGGAGACAGTGTTAGAGACAGAACAGGAAATCAAGATATAATGCAAAACTTACCTGAAAATTAAGGTTTCAAAGTTTTCAAAGATCCAAAGAAGGGTCTCACTAACACTTCAAAACTGGAGAAACTGAACCAATTAAAAAGGATATTAAAATGCAAGATTCATGGAATAGAAAGAGGGGAAGAAGAGAGAAGGAAATGCAAAGAAACAAAAATGGCAGATATGGCAGAAGGCCACAACTCTATCCACTGGCTGTGAAGACTCTCTCAAAGCTAAACAATTGTTGCCCAGTTGCCAGTAGATAAGCCAAATAAAAAGCCTATTTGAAATGTGGTGTGGTTTGGTAGTTGCCTTCTTTCTATGATTCAAAGCTCACAGTCACATTACAGTAACTGGTAAAATTTTACTCAACTATTTCATGTAAACTGCATGATAATAATTTCTTTCCTTTTTTTTTCCCAGTTGTTTCACCATTTTAAAATAATTGAATTGAATGAATTGGCGGTGGCAAAATGGACCCAAATTGATAAAAGAAATAAAAAAATTAGAATTCAAAATCAATCCAATCAAATAATCTAAACTTAATATTAAAAATATAAAATTTAATTATTTTAACTTTAATTTAATTCAAATTCGAGATGACTTAATTTAAAAGCATCCAAATCTGAAATAATTTAAATTCAAAATTATCCAAATCCAATAAAATTTAAATTTGAAATGATAAAAAATCTGATCAAATTCAAATTGGTCCAAAATCACTATCTCATTTATGACCTCTTAAATTGAGTAAAAGGTCATAAATGGAATAGTTATAGCATGCATGTGAAAAACATGGACAAGTAGGGGAATAGTCAAAGCATGCATCTAAAGAACATGGGAAAAAAATAGTAGGATGCTTGGTTGGATGATTTATTTTCCCTTGAAGATGGTTGAAAATTGATCATGGAGTTTTTTTTTTTTTGTTGAAGAAGGAGCATCTTTTATCAACCAAAAGAATAATTAAAAATGGATTGTAGCTTGAGCATATTTTAACCATTTATTTAGTCTTTGATGAAATATAATTTTGATTAATAATTTTGTAAAAACAATAAATACTAAAAATATATCAATTAAATAGATTTTCAAAAATGTATTGTTTATTTCTTTTATGAATATTGTTTATTAATTTTCCGTTAGCTTGCCTTGGCCAAACTATTTTTTTTTTCTTTTCACAATTATCATATTCTTTTTGTTTGCATGTAGATTGGCCATATTGGATAATTAGACACAATGCAATTTAATAATTCATTTAAATTCAACCTTGAGATCTCAAATTAAAGTTTTAAATTTTAAATATGATTGAGATATTCTCTTATTGCAGACCAATGGAATCTTGTTTAAAGCAAAGCCCAATTAATCACCATATTCAAGCAAACGGAAGCGTAAAGCAACAATAATCATTTACGTAAAACACAATATTTTAACATGGTTCGGTTTAGGGTTTAAAGTGTCTTTTGCTTGCTTAAAACACAATCTTTTACGAAAACACAATAATTTTTCGTGTCTACGTGGTTCACTTGCACACCGCTATATATTTAAGGGTTAATATGTAAATTAGCTCTTATATTTTAGATGTTCTGTTTGTTTGGTATGTGAAATGTTTTTTTTGTCAGTTTGGTACTTCAACTTTCATTCCGTCAATCACATTAGTTCATTGACTAACACCGTTAGTCAATGGCTGACTAGGCAAAAAAAAACTAATCACAGGCTGACACATGACAAAAACTGCCACATCATTAGTGTCACGTCATCATATAAGAAAAAAATTCAAAAAAATCCAAAAAAATTCAAAAAACTATCCCAAAAAATTCCAAAAAAAAAATTTATAAAAAATTAAAAGATAAATCTAAAAAATTCAAAATTAAAAAGAAAAATAAAAAATAATTTTTTAAAATATAAAAATTTCAAATTAAAAAAAATATATGATAATTTGAAATTAAAAAAAATAGAAATTTAAAATTTAAAAATAGAAACCTTTTTTTTTTAAATATTCAGATATTTTTCTTATTTTTTAATTTTAATTTTAATTTTTAATTTTTATATATATATATATAAAGTTTTCAATTTTATAATTCATAATTTATAATTTTTTTTCAATTTTGGTTTTTTATTTTTTATTTTATAATTTTTTAAAAAAAATGAGATTTTCAAATTTTTAATTTTGATTTTTTTAATTTTTTAATAATTTTTTTTTTAATTTTTTTGATTTTTTTGAATTTTTTTTTCTTATATGATGATGTGGCAGTAATGATGTGACAGTTTTGCCACGTGTCAGACTCTGATTTGGTGTTTTTTTGCCTAGTCAGCCATTAACTAACGGTGTTAGGGCAAAGGGCCAATGTGATTGACGGAATGAAAGTTTGAGTACCAAAGTGACAAAAAAAATTCTTCAGGTACCAAACAGACAAAACGTCTAAAGTACAGGGGCTAATTTACATATTCACCCTGTATTTAAGGGAAAAGTATATTTACCTTTGTGATTTGATAAAAATTCTATTTATTTTTTTTAAAATTTGAAAAACATTCATTTATCTTTTTAAATTTTAATACAAATATATTAATCTCTTAAAATATTATTTTTTAAATTAATTCTAAATAAAAAAATAAATATACATTTTTTTTAATTTTTCATTTTTTTACTCAATTTTTTTTAATTACAAAATTATCTTTAATTACTATCAAGTTAAATTCTAATTAAATTATATTTTAATTCAAGTATACATGTTAAATATTTAAAAATTATGTCAATGTGAATTGGTTCAGTTGGTTGAGTACTCATTAGTGTCTTGACAAATAACCAAAGTTCGAGTGTCACCAATAGTTCCTCTTGATAGGTAATCTATAAGTACCACTATTAACCCTCTGTCCCTCTATAAGGCTTGTTGCGTGCCCTAACTCAAGATTGGGTAGTCTCCCCACACTTAAATTTTTTTGTACAAAATTTTTTTTAAACTTATTTTTAGTTCAATTATATAGATTAACTTTGATATTAATATATTATGTTATTTTTATTTAAAAATGAATCAATTATCATTATTTAAAAAAAAAAATTAATGATAAAGAAATTGATTAAAACAAAAAATAGACCAAAAAAATAAAATAAAAATCATATTTTTAGTATTTACAATAAAATTTGAATAAATATTAATTTGATTAACATAATGCTAATGTAGTTACTTTTTCAAAAAATAAAATGTGTTTTTCAAAGTAATAAGGGTAAGTTTATTTTCAATAAAATCTCATGAAAGTTTATTTTCAATAAAATCTCATGAAAGATAATTATATGTTTTTTTATTCTCTTTTCTTCCTTTATTTTTATTTTTATCTTTAACCAATTTCATTATCACTAAATTTTTTAAATTACGATAATTGATTAATTAAAATAAAGATATTTTAATAAATTAATTTCAAAGTTAATATATAATTAAATTAAAGATAAATTTAAAATATTTAACATGCACTTGAATTAGAAAATAACTTAATTAGGATTTAATTTAATAATAATTAAAGATAATTTTGAAACTAAATAAATTTTCATTATTTTGTAGTTAAAAAAGTTTTGAGTAAAAAAAAGGAATGAAAATAAAAAACAAAAATAAATGATTAAAAATTAATAAAGGGCATATCTTTTCATTTAAAATTAATCTAGAAATAATAGGTTAGGAGGTTAATGTATTTTGTGTCAAACATTAGGAGGATAAGTGGGTGTTTTTCAAATTAAAAGGGATAAATGAATTTTTTATCAAACCTTAAAGGGGTAAGTATCTTTTACCTATATTTAAATTCAAAAGTGATGCTTTTGTTTCAAGATTTTTTTTTTCTTTTTAACACATGAGAAATCATTTTTCATGAAACGATTATTCAACGTTAGTAAATATTTATTTTATTCAAATTATGTCATATTTATTTTATTTAAATCATGTAACGTAATTAGATTTTTGAAAAAAATTTAACTATTTATTATAAGAATTATTAATAAATTATTGAAATAAATATTTATCATTTAATTATTACATGTAATATGTAATGATTAATTTTTTTTTTTCAGAAATCTAATTACGTGGTATGATTTGAATGAAAATGATATATGTTTAAAAGGAGTAACCATTTCATACAATCTTTTTTCTTTTTACATATTAGAATTTTACGGCTCATTAATGTGGGTTTTTAAGGAAAAAAAATGTTTTTTTAAAGTTATTTGAGTAAAAATAGATAAATTTTTTAAGAAGTTGATAGTTTTTTTAAATATACATTTTTATCAAAAATAAAAAATATCTGTATCCCTACTTTTATTTTGATTTTAAGAACTTTTGACTACTAAATCAATCAAGATCTTTATCATTAACTAGATTTTAGCACACCCAATTTGTGGGTGAAGGGGAAAAATCGAAAAAGTAAAAAAAAAAAAGTTACTTAATTATGAAAGTATTGGATGATTTTTCCAATTGAATGTGTGAATACATTTAAAAAAAAAAATTAATTATAAAATATTTAAATTTCATAATAAATTATATTTTTTATCTTTTGTTTTATAGATTGACTTTTTTGTGTCATTTTATCAACTGAATTGGTGTCACTTGACTCAATGATATCAAACTCAGTCAGCCACTTTATAGATAACTAGAAACATGTACACTCACTATGTGTGTGAAAAAAAAAATATTGAACAAAAGAAAAAAAAATGATTTGAAAAAATGTTTTAGAAGGGAGAAAAAGTTGAGTAATTTATGATAAGTAGGATAGTTTATTAAGGAAAAATGAATAGGTTTTTTAGATATATATGAATAATTTTTTTTTAAATATAAAAGTACCTAATTGCCTCTAATTTTATTATTTTAATTAGTTGTTTTTAGAAATTTGATCAACTGAGTTGGTGTTTCATTAACTCATGACATCAACTCAATCACTCCTTTTATATTAGGATAGATATTAAATTACATAATTGAAAATATATTTTTAATTTCATAAATTTTTACTTTAAACTCCAACGGGTGAAATATCCTCCTGAAACGTTTGAATCTTCTATTATCTGCAAATTACTTATAAATGATATAAAATAATAATAATAATAATTTTATAAAAGGATTTTCTTATTGTTAGTTTAGATAGAACTCAAATCTTATGAAAATTTAGATAGTAAGTGGAGCCTTTTTGTTTGGTATATGCTTTACTAGCTTACAAGTAATTACAAGGTAGATTTAATAATTTTAAACATATCTGTTTAATAAACATGAACAAATATAATAAATATAATATGATATGTTCAAACACGATTAATACGAGACGTTTAATATATATATATATATATATATATAGTATTCATGTTTAAAATTTTGAAACATTTAATAATTTATATTATGTTTATATTTACACGACTAACACGAAAAAAATATGATACGTATATATAAATTATTAAATTTATTACAAAGAATTAATGAAGGAGAATAGGAGATTAAGAATACTTGTTTTTTTTATTCGTTCACAATAAAGAATTTCAAGACTAATTGAAGTAATTTGTCTCTCAAGGTGAGAAGAGATGAGAGTTCATTTACTTATAAATATATACAAAAGTTCATGATTAAAGGAGAGATTTTTGGAGAAATATAACGGTTAGATAATTGAATATAAAATGCATGTGTTCAACGGTCTTGAGCAAGTTACTGGATTTTGCTCTTCTTTCCATATGTTGCTTATGGTTTGACTTTATTGAGACAACTGGAATTTCTTCAAGGCAGGGACTAAACTTGTGGCAAGACAGGGGCTAGACTTGTGGCATGTTTTGTGCATTTGTCACTTTTTTGTGTTTGTGCAGTATCTGCATCTTGGCATTTGTCATTGAGATTGAGATTCTTTATTCTCACTCTCAAACTAGGTGCTGGTGGTGGACGTCCAAGGCCTAGTTTGACTTGTAAGGATAAATGGGAGCCTCGTGGCAACGGTTTGGTAAATATATCTGCAAGTTGAGAGTTGGATGATACAAATTGAGTAGTAAGATTTCCCAAAGCAACCTTTTCTCGGACAAAATGATAATCGAGTTCAATGTGCTTTGTTCTTGCATGAAAAACCGGATTCATTGTCATATGTTAGGCACACATATTATCACAATAAAGAATCGGAGGATTTTGCAATGTAACACCAATATCTCGAAGGAGAGATGAGAGCCAAGTGAGTTCAGCTGCAGTAGAGGCCATTGAGCGATATTCAGCTTCAGCACTGGATCTTGCTATAGATGGTTGTTTCTTGGCATGCCAAGAAATGCAAGTACTACCAAGAAAGGTACAAAAACCAGTAGTGGATCATCAAGTTATGGGACAACCTGCCCAATCGGCATCGGGGAAGGCATAAAGATCGAAAGACCCTTGAGCATGGATGTGCATACCATAATCAATCGTACCACTCACATATTTAAGTATTCTTTTGACAGTTTGGTAATTTTCCATGGTTGGTGCATGCATGAATTGGCAAACAAAGTTGACTGAGTAATAAAGATCTGGCCGTGTGAGTGTGAGATATTGAAGAGCTCCAACAACACTTCGATAGTGAGAGGGATTTGGGTAAGGCTCAGTTGCAAGCGACGAGGTGTGCCCTTTAATAGCCATTAGTGTTGCCAAAGATTTGCAGCCATCCATTTGTGCTCGATGCAAAATGTCCTTTGCATATTTGGATTGAGATAAAAATAGACCAATAGACTCATGTTGAACTGCAATGCCAAGGAAATAGTGAAGTGATGCACTCAAAAGAGTATATCTTTATTAAACCTTGCAATTAATATGATCAATTATAGTAAAGTAGCATGCAAGGGTCGAATCTACAGAGATTGGTTTTTAGTTTATAAGTTACTAGTTTAAAACTTAAATTCAAGAACAATAAAACAAAAGGGGGGTTTTGAAATAATTAAAACTAAAGCAAACAAGATAAGTAAAAAGCAAATAAATAAGAGAAAATCAAATATGAGAAAAGTATGGTTAAGGTTTCATTCTCCACCACTAGACATCATTGAATATCAATTTCAGATCTATCAACATCAATTAGCTATCAAAATTAACAACCATAGATAACAACATCCTGTTACCCTAATCTTTCCTTAGTTCGTCGTTAAATAGAAAAAGCTCTCTATTTAATCTCTAACCACTAGACAACCTAGAATAAGCTCTCTAGATTTAATGTAATGGCAGCTTTATGATGAGAAAGATAGGTTGATATAGGCAACAAACACATAAGCTCGGATTGTTTAACCTATGTTATGTTCCACTTTGCAATTAGCGAAAATTTGACCATAATCATTAATCACAAATTGCCACTTATGAATAGGAAATAAAGACAATTACACGGATCAAGACTCCTAAACTAGCAATAGATAATTATCAAGAACTATCTAGTTTGCGACCTAAACAAATCAAGATAATATCATGAACAATTTTTATGGAAGAACATAATCAACTTTGATAGAAAACTAATGATAGATAAATCTGAAAATCAATTACAAAACATGTCTAGGGCTTTGAAATCACCTTTAACTAAAAAGAAGTTTAGCCTAACATAAGCATAAACAATATATACATAAAACTAAAGAGAAAATAAAAGAATGGAGAAGAAGAAGAAAATTGATGATTATCTTTGAGTCTCCTCAAAAGATTATAATAGTTTGTGGCTCAAAAGATAGTATTTATAGAGCTTTTTGACCTTGGAAACCATTTCTTGTTGATCAAGGAAGCTAGAAGGAAAAATAAGGAAAGTTTGGACTTTTTCCTGGTTTTTCTCGGTTTTAGAGGCAGTAAGGTCGGTGCCGCGGTGCTAAGTACACTGACTTGGTCATTTTGCTCGCTGACGACGATTTCGCGACTGCTGTACTGTCTCGCACTTTGTTGGCTGATTTGGATTACCATCCGTTGTCCGATATAGGCGTGTAAACTATCGTTGGAAAGGTATTCAAGTCAGCTTCAAAACTAAAGTAGAAAGTTTATTCAAATAATGATCTTAACATAATGATTTCCTCACAACAAGCTCCGAAGGTCAGATCTTTCTAATCATCTAGCACTAAGAAATTGATCTTTTTAACTCCCAAGTCTTCTTCCATATTTTGATTATGATTTTGTACGCTATTTACCATCAATATTGATATCTTTTGACATCATTCTCCTTATTGTACCTAAAATTCAAAAACATAATATAAGTAAACAGGATAAAGATCGAAAACATAACAAAAACTAAAGGTGGAAAGGCATAAATGTATATTTTATGAGCTTATCAAATACCCCCACACTTAGCTTTTTGCTAGTCCTTGAGCAAAACAAAATAAAAATAAAATAAGAAAATCTAATCTAATCCACTTTCATAGGAAATCACAGTGGCACTTAGCATGTGACACAAGCCTTTAAACCCTTAGGTGTCCCTAGTGGACGAGTTTAGTTCGTGAGGGTTTACTAGGACGATACGCACAAACATTGAAGACAAAAGAAAAATAAATAAAAATAAAACTAAAAATAATAATTACAACTAATCCTTTCAATATTAATTAGAGATAATTATTGAACAAGTCTTATAAACTAATCAATAGCTTAAAGAAATTCACAAAAAATCATGCTTGAATGTAAATAGTTTGAGTTTAGCCAATATTAACATAACATATCTCAATCAAAATAGTGCATATTCAAACTTAATCTCAACTTCTCACATAGGATACTTTCATGATTTTTATTCTTTAAAGTAGTGGTAAAGAGTTTACACTCAATCAATCTCATGAAAACAGTTCTACCATATGCTTGCTTGTCCACCTATTCTCCGCTATTTAGATCATGCAACTTCATAAATCAAGAGGTCTTTATTCAAGGTTGTAATAGGGCGAAGGGGTTGTAATGTGGTTAAAGAATAAAAAGGAAAATATATCACAAAGGTTCCAAAGACTTCATAGAATTTAGAGACAAAATAAGATTTTGCAAATAAAACTTTCTCAATATTCTTTAGAAGTATATAATCACATAGGCTAAATATTTCATGTTGAGCTTTTGTTTCATTCTAACCAACCTTGTAACATTCTTTTTCTTTTCTTTAACTAGAAGTTCAAGAGATGATTCAATTTTTTTTTCAATATCAGAATGTATTTGACAATGATCCTTTTTTTTTTCTTTTGACTTTTTTTTTCTTTTCTTCCCCCATACTTATCTTTTGTTTCTAACCCAATTTTCAAAAGTGTCCCTTATTTTTACAACATGTCTCAAACATTCTAGTTCATCTTTAGAACAAGAGTAAAAATATAAATGTATTTTTAGGCTAGGTGTAAGATGTGGTTACCAATAAAATAGTTTAATCAATATAGGCTCAATTGGCTTACTAGGGGGATGTTCTCTTTGAACATCAATAACGGATGGCTTATTTGGCCGTGGTTATAATCCTAATGCCTCTATCATTTTCATGTTGTTACATGCATCAATATTGTCACACCCCAGATTCAGGGCATGTGACCAGCCAGAGACAAGGTATGCCCCTACCTCCGAAGCCTGACTATACCCACGAAACCAAATCAAACAAAATTTCGGCATAATCTCGCCCTACATAGGGGTTTGCCGCTCAATCATCAACATTTGCAATGTAATAATCACCAACACAGGACATCTCGGTTTGGACACCTCCGATAGGGAGTAACCAAGATGTCCCGTAGCAGACTCAACCTTTATAACATCTTATATACACACATACAGTCATATTATATCATAATGGCATAAGCATCACCAGATCATACTAGGCCTCCGTGGCTGTTATACATCATACATCACTTAGATACACCAGTTTACAAAATATAAAGTACATATACATCATACACAAAATGCGTAGGACCCATGATACCCTAGTGACTGCAAAATGTATCCCACCATCACCACTGCTTACCACGTCCTGGGTCAATCCGCTTACCACAATTATATGAGCGGCTAGCTATCCGAAACCTGGGAAAAGCTGGGTCTATCAAGATCTGAAAAAGAATGAAAATAAACAAAGTGAGCCGAAAGACTCAGTGAGCATAAGGTTACTAGGAAGAGTACTTGGAAGTTTTGTGTTTCATTTCTTAACTATTAAAGCATAAACATAACATATCAAGTATGACTAATTAACAGAAAAGTAATATTTAAAAATTGTTCCGGGACTTATAAAAATTATTTGTCCCTTATGAAATCTTCTATGCTGAGTGCTGAATATAAATAGGCCATTGGCCAGCCAAAATCGGTAGCCAAAAATATTTAACAATTGATTTTACGTGTATACCTCTATAATTATCATTTAGAAATTTTTCATGACTATAACATTAAAACATCCCGGACTTATATTAGTCCGTAATATTTGTCATCCTGGACTATCTTGTCCATATCATCCCGGACTCATCCTGTCTGTACCATTCGAGACTCATCTTGTCCATACCACAATAGTATCCCGGACATCATCCTGTCCGTAAAAGAATAGCATCCCGGACAACATCTTGTCCGTACAACAATAGCACCCCGGACATCACCCTGTCCGTATAATAATAGCATCCCGGACATCACCTTGTCCGTACAATAATAGCATCCCGGATTTCACCTTGTCCGTAAAATAATAGCACCCCGTACATCACCCTGTCCGTATAATAATAGCATCCTGGACATCACCCTATCCGTACAATAATATCAACATGATATATTAATTCTCTTATATCATGGAGTAATATATATATATATATATATATATATATATATACTATGCTAGGAAACAATCTCTACACTAACATATTTCTACTTATGTTTTTCAAAGCATTACAATTTCACTTAGATTTTTTTTATCAAACAACTTATGTGCATAACCTTTTAATCTACAATATCTAACTATCCTTAAATACTCAACCATCCTATACAATATCATTCATCAACCAATTTCACAAATTAGTAACCATAATGCCTCAAACACAATTTCATACTATTGTTTCTTTAATCCGACAAGTACAACCATAATCCGTATCTTGCCCAACATCTTAATTAAGCATATCCGAGCATTTCAAATAGCTAACATTCATTATTATTCAACTCCACAACACTTATGTCATGTAACCATATTAACACCACACTTACGCCTTTAATCCACGTAAGGTTCGAAGCTTACCATTTTCGTAATTCGAGCAATCGTTTGTGTTTCAATATCCATATCAATCAACAATGCATATAAAACAACAACTACCTCCTAGATTAACCTAAATACTCACAGTGTTATTTCGAGTATTAAAGCGGCACTTTCGTGACTTTGTCGGGATCCCAAGTGAAATCCACGATACGGGTACCTACGATATCGTCAGGATATTCTGTAAATATTTTACAACTACGAGACACTCAAATTCCCATTATTTATAATAGTTAGCTGCTATCCAAAATTTTTTAGTTTAAGAATTTTTTTTACAAATAAATTTTTACACTTAGCTCGGATTAAAATTTGGAGCAACAATCAACTAGAAGGTTGCTCACACGATGACAGGAAAGCTAACGGTGGCCTCGAACAGCCAAGGAAGATGGCGGCACCACTTCATGGGCAAGCTAGGGTTTCGGCCAAACTCGTTTTAGCCTCTAAATTTTGATTCAAAACTATTCGATACTAATTTATGGTTTAAAGAGGCGGAGGAACACCTCCCGTGGCGGAAAAAATGGTGGCAACATGGTGGTTCACCACCACCAATTTTTAGCCCACATGGTTTCTCATAGCTAAAGGCAAAATTTTCAAAATATAACATCAAAATCAAGCATAGAACATGAAGTTACCTTTAGGTTTGTGAAATCTTTGAAAATTTTGGTGATCTGCCTAGTAAACGGAGGAGAGAGAAAGCTTGGAAGCAAGCTTCCATGGCTTCCCCTTTTTCTTTCTCATTTTTCTGGTTTCTCACGTGGGAGGAAGAAGTCTGATTTTCAGACTTAATAAGTGGGCTATGGTCAAATGACCATTTTGCCCCTATTTTGTCTTTTAGTACCTTAGCAGGCCAACATAAAATTTTAACGTTCGGAAGCCCGTTTTTTACTTTTCTTGACACGGATATGTTCCAAATATGATAATATACTGATTTGCATGTTCGAATAATTTTTTTGATATCCCGAAACCCAAATCCAAGCCTCGGAGCGCCAAACGGTCAATATTTTGACTTTTTCGGTTTTAGCTCCGATTTTTGTTCTGATTTCACCAGTAGCTTGCTAACATCATTTTATGTCTATATTAATCTATTGATCCATTTAAAACCTTTTTCGGACCTTCCCGCGGTCAGTTTTCGATTTTCATTCTTTTAGGTTACTTAAGGACTAATTCGGTTTCAACTCTGTTTTTGATTTTTCTTGTCATATTCATAATCCTCATATGTTATAACATATGTCCATGTGTTCGGATCAGTTTCAAAAAATCCCAAACCATGATTTTACGGCAATTTACGCCAGCGTCACTAAATGACGAATTAGACGATTTTAGCTATCAGATTTGATTTTAATGTCCAATTTTTTATCTAAACATCATATTATGATCCTATATGATCACTTAGTCCATTTGTACCATTTACGGACTAAAAATAAAATTTTGGGTAAAATTACAAAAATACCCCTGTTCACATTTTATCGATTTTTCTGCCGATTCATGTTCTAACACTCCCAAATAATGTTATATCACATATCAACACTATGTGAAGTTAACTTATCACATTTTACGGACTTTCTTCTATCCCGTTTTTTAGTCATGGGGTTAAATCACTTAATCACTCGATTAAACCCGCAAATCTACAAATTTATCATACAACATATGTACCACATGGTAGTCCATCCTTTCTGTAGGCATTTCAAAGTTTAACCTCAAGCCATCCGCATGTCATAATTGTCTCGAATTGATCTCGTACTTACGAGGGTCTTACAAATATAGTCTAAAAAAGGTTTAAAGCAAGTTCTAGAGAAACATGTAATCATAAGAGCACTCAAGAAGAAATTAGATTGATATGTATAATGCGTCAATCATATAGGCTCAAAACTCACAAGGATGATTATACAAGTCAATATTAATCTAAACATGCTTCTTTCTCAATCAACATATCATATTAACATTGGCTTATGAAAAATAGTATCGAGGTCAATTCTCATGAAAAACTTCTCACTAATAACCAGTTTTAGACCTATACAATTCATATCTCATCATTGTATTGAAAGGAACTAAAACACACTAATAATAATAATAATAAAGACTCATAAAAAAAAGACAAAAAAAAAATCCTAAATCCTTCCCCCCACACTTATTTCTTACATTGTCCTCAATGTAATGCTATTAACCCAAATGAAAGAATCATGTGTAAGAAAAAAGAACTAATAAAAAACAAACTAAACAAAAATAATAAAAGATAGAATGATGGAGAGTAAAAAAAAATAGCAAATCTGATTATAATGTGTGCTCTCCATCCAATTGGGTTGCCTCCCAATAAGCGCTTGGTTTATTGTCCTTAGCCTGACTTATTAAAACACAAAAACAAATAAAATTATTAAAAACTCAAAATAAAGCAAACTAATGAAACTTAAATAAACCTAAAAAAAATTAAAACGAAGCAAGAAAGAAAAAGAAAACAAATCTATTATGGCAGGTTGGCAATTTCTTCATTAATTGGGTTGCCTTCCCAATTAGCACTTGAGTGATTGTGTTTAGCCTAGCCAATACCCCTTCTTGGCTTTTTAGGATCTTCTGTTCTAGGCATGAGACTTTCAGGATTTCTGCGTTTTGTTGAAAGTTGTCTATGCACAACAGTGGATGCATTCTCCATCACAATTATTATTTCATCATCCTTTATGGTGCACAGCTCATCGAGGAATGATGTATATTTTGGTATTTGTTGAATGACATCCACAAACAAGTTGTTTAAGATTTCTAGCATATGTCGTTCATGTTCCTCCTCCTTGAACTTTGTCAATCTACTAGGAAAAGGTGCAGAAAAACATTACTAAAAATTGGAATCTTAAACGTTACCTCAAGTGCCGAAATACTCTCCTTTGAAATTGAAGCTTCATTATCTTCAAGAAGGAAATCCATCTCAAGTTCTTTCTCATCTTCGGGTTCCCTTGGATTTCTAATTCATCCTCAAATTGTGTGACACTAACATTCTCCTTTGGATTAATCATAGTTTGGGAAAGGAGTTGTTCATGTAGTTCCTCAGATCCTTCTTCTATCCATCGCGCCACACCACTAGCCAATTGGCTCATTTGTGTTTCCAAATTCTGGATACTTACCTGAAGACTTGTCCTTGTTTCTTGAATGTTTGCCTCTATTTTCTGTTGAAATTACAAATTATTAGCAGCAAAAGTATTGACAAGGTCTTCTAAAGAAGTACCTGAACTTTGAGGTGGGGGCTGCAAAAGATCTGGTTCTTGAGACCATGATTGATTGAAACTCGATGGATAATTGTAGTTGGCATAAGGATCTATTTCTTGATAATTCCCGAGTAGCCATAATTAGTATGATTCCACCATCCCTCATTATAAGTGTTTAGGAAAGGATCACACTGTTATTGGTGGAACCTTTGTTGGCTTTGGTATCCTTCTACATCATAGGTTGGTTCAAAAATATCTCTTCGGTAGTATGGGCACCAATTAGTTGGATGATCCATCATGAAGCACACTCCACACTGCCTTGATTGTTGAATCTCACTTATGGCCACTTGTTGAACTATGGAGATGAGATTGTCTAGTCGATTCTGAAGGTTCTGAAGTCTTGATGTAGCACCTGCCATCTCTTTTTGCTTGAAATCTGAAAAGAAAAACTTGTATGTACAAGAAAAATAAAATTAATTACAACTAAAAATAAGAATAAACCAAGTAACGAATAAACTAAAGAAAGCAATCCCCGGCAACGGCGCCAAAAATTTGATGCACTCAAAAGAGTATATCTTTATTAAACCTTGCAATTAATATGATCAATTATAGTAAAATAGCATGCAAGGGTCGAATCCACAGAGATTGGTTTTTAGTTTATAAGTTACTAGTTTAAAACTTAAATTCAAGAACAATAAAATAAAAGGGGGGTTTTGAAATAATTAAAACTAAAGCAAACAAGATAAGTAAAAAGCAAATAAATAAGAGAAAATCAAATATGAGAAAATTATGGCTAAGGTTTCATTCTCCACCACTAGACATCATTGAAAATCAATTTCAGATCTATCAACATCAATTAGCTATCAAAGTTAACAACCGTAGATAACAACATCCTCTTACCCCAATCTTTCCTTAGTTCGTCGTTAAATAGAACAAGCTCTCTATTTAATCTCTAACCATTAGACAACCTAGAATAAGCTCTCTAGATTTAATGTAATGGAAGCTTTATGATAAGAAAGTTAGGTTGATCTAGGCAACAAACACATAAGCTCGGTTTGTTTAACCTATGTTATGTTCTACTTTGCAATTAGCGAAAACTTGACCATAATCATTAATCACAAATTGCCACTTATGAGTAGGAAATCAAGACAATTACACGGATCAAGACTCCTAAACTAGCAATAGATAATTATCAAGATCTATTAGTTTGCGACCTAAAAAAATCAAGATAATATCATGAACAATTTTTATGGAAGAATATAATCAACTTTGATAGAAAACTAATGATAGATAAATTTGAAAATCAATTACAAAAGATGTCTAGGCTTTGAAATCACCCTTAACCAAAAAGAAGTTTAGCCTAACATAAGCATAAATAATATATACATAAAACTAAAGAGAAAATAAAAGAATGGAGAAGAAAAAGAAAATTGATGATGATTATTGAGTCTCCTCAAAATATTATAATAGTTTGTGGCTCAAAAGATAGTATTTATATAGCTTTTTGACCTTGAAAATCCTTTCTTGTTGATCAAGGAAGATAGAAGACAAAATAAGGCAAGTTTGGACTTTTTCCCAATTTTCTCGGTTTTGGAGGCAGTAAGGTCGGCGCCGCGGCGCCAAGTACACTGACTTGGTCATTTTGCTCGCTGACGTCGGTTTCGCGACTGCTGCACTATCTCGCACTTCGTTAGCTGATTTGGATGACCATCCTTTGTCCGATTTAGGCGTGTAAACTATCCTTCGAAAGGTATTCAAGTCAGATTCAAAAGTCAATAGGAAGTTTCTACAAATAATGAATTTAACATAATGATTTCATTGCAACAAGCTCCGGAGGTCAGATCTGCCTGATCATCTAACACTAAGAAATTGATCTTTTTGACTCCCAAGTCTTCTTCCATCTTGTGATTATGATTTTGTAAGCTCTTTACCATCATTATTGACATCTTTTGACTTCATTCTCCTTTTGTACCTAAAAGTCAAAAACATAATACAAGTAAACAAGATAAAGATCGAAAACATAACAAAAACTAAAGGTAGAAAGGCATAAAATGTATATTTTATGAGTTTATCATGAAAGGAGCCTAAATCTTTCACTGCAAATTCTTTACCAAGTTCTTGCACAAACCAATTAGTAAAAGTAACATTATTTCCAGTAAGAATCATGTCATCAACATAAATGAGTAAAAGTAAGATACCTTGTGGAGAATGACATATGTATAAAGAAGGATCAGCTGTACTGCAATGAAAACCAATATTTAATAAAAAAATTACTTAACCTGTCAAACCAAGCTCGTGGGGCTTGTTTGAGACCATAGAGTGCTCGCTTAAGACGACAAACAAATGTTGGATGTTTTTCATTATGGAAAGCCGGTGGTTGCTCCATGTAGACAGTTTCATTGAGATAACCATGTAGAAAAGCATTTTTGACATCAAGTTGTCTAATATTCCAGCCTTGAACTGTGGCTATTATCAAGATGGTGCGAATGTTACCGGGTTTTACAACCGGAGAAAATGTTTCAGAAAAATCAACTCCTTCCACTTGGTGAAAACCTTTTTCCTCAAGCCGAGCTTTGAGACGATCAAGAATACCATCAGCTTTTAACTTTGTCTTAAACACCTATTTACATCCAATCACGTTCATATCATGGGTTCTAGGCACTAGTTCCCAAGTATCATTGTCAAGAAGAGCTATAATTTCTTCAATCATGGCAAGTTTCCAACCTTTGTGCTTTAATGCTAATTTTACTGTTTTAGGTTCTGTTGGAATATTCAGTGTAGTATGAATGTTAGCATAATGTGGATTGGGCTTGAAAATACCTTGTTGGGATCGTGTCACCATGCGGAATGAGGTGGGATAGTTGTGGTCTCCTGAAGATTCATTTTCATCAAGTATAGGTAAAGACATGCTTGTAGAAAGAGTTGACATAGCTTCTGGTGTGCAATCATCCTCAATTGCAAAATGTTGAGAATCTTGTATAACTTGATTCATATGTGATGACATTGATGGTGCCTCAGGAAGAGATGATGGTTGTTCTGATGCAGCCTCATTTGATTGGTCAAAAGATGGTGAAGATGAAGGGATTAAGATATTTGTTTCCACCTGCACTTGAGATTCACCCATTTGACATAGAAGGTTTAATTTCGATGTATGTGATGAAAATGGCATTGAGTTGTGCATTTGTTGGGAGTGATCATGACTTTGTAAATCTTGTATAGTGGGCTTAAATGGTTCACCTGCATCAAACACGTTAGTATTGCCTGCATCACAAGATAAATCAGTCCATTCATTATAAGTTATTAACTCCCCTTCAATTTTGTGAGTGCCATAAAGAGAATCTGGCTTAGCAAAAGGCATTGTGGATTCATCAAACACAACATGGCGTGAGATGTACATGCGTCCGGTAGGAGGGTGAAGACATTTGTATCCTTTATTTTTTGTGCTATACCCAATAAAAATACATGGAAGCGATTTTGGTTTTAGCTTATTTTTCCTATAGTCACCTAAATACGGAAAGCATTTGCATCCTAAAATTCTCAAAGAACTATAGTCAGGATATTTTCCAAAAAGCATAAATAATGGGAAATCCATATGAAGTATAGGAGAAGGTAATCGATTTATAAGAAACACGGCAGTTGAAAAACATTCTACCCAATACCTTGATGGTAATTTAGCATGAAACATCATGGTGAGCCCGGTTATATTCCGATGCTTTCTTTCCGCAAGATCATTTTGTTCTGGGGTTTTTGCACATGCAGATTGATGATGAATGCCTAATTCAGCTAGTTTGAGTAGTAAATCAATACTTGCAAACTCACCACCTTCATCACATTGGAAAATCTTAATTTTTTTTATTAAATTGACACTCAATAAAATTTTGAAAATGAATAAAGCAACTTAAAAAATCTGATTTTTTTTCATGGGATAAAACCAAGTAAATCTAGTATAACCATCTATAACGTAGATTTTATAGGTGCTGGTCTATTTTTATCTCTGATACCATAAAAAAAAAACCATCACTTACTTCTTAAAAAAAAAAAACTTTGATTTGAGCTTTGCTTATACGGAGAATTAAACTTCCAAATGGAACTATGGACGGACATAAGACATGCTAAATAATGAATATGAATGAACCATACAAATTTACTTGTTAAAAACCATATCGAAAAGTCCTGACTCAATAAAATTTAAGAAACTCATCCCTATTATTTTAATCAAATAAATAAATTAAAACGAAAAACTTTTGAAGACATTCCGTGATTAGTGTTGAAAAAATTAGATCGAATATCAAATCGATTAGACTTTCGATTTTGATCAATCTCCAATTGATTCGATCGGTTGATTCAAATAAAAACAGTTTAAACATTAAACTAAATAATTTTAATGCTAAATAAGTAATAAATGTAATAAATAATTAATAAAAATATATATTTAGTTGAATGGTATGATTTTTACTATAAAATTAAGAGGTTAAAGGTTTAAATTTCATCACTTACAAAAAAAGAAAAATATATAAAACTATTTTTTTTTTACCGATTTTATCGATTTTTAATAGGTTGAACAAATTTTTTACCGATTTGACAAAATTAAATATTAAAATATATACCGAATCGAACAAATCATCGATTTTTAATTGAATCGATTCGATTAATCGATCTAGTCTGATTTTTTCAACATTGTCTATGATACTTCTACATGGTAGATTTTTTAGGTTATTACCAACTTATTTTTTTAACCCGTTAGTTAAGTGGTTGATTTTAATAATATCGCTTTAAATCCATATCCATTCCCTTGAAAAGGGCTAAAGAGAATTTTTCTAGAGTGCATAATATTATAATTTTTAATTTTTGTATTTTCAAAGTCAAAATGCATGGACTCAACTTTTTATTAATTAGACTCAAAGTTTATACATTTATTAATTAATGTTAATATTTTATTATTATAAAAAATAACAAAAATACTTTAACATACTTTTTATTATTTCTAATCTTATTCATTTTTTAAGGTTAATTTTTAACAAATATATGAAACAATTATCTAATCAATATCATATTTTAAAGATTAATATTTTTAAAAGTAATTTAATATAATATTTATCCAAAAGTGAGATTGATATATCTAATAGTAATAGTTATAGGTAAAACATGTTAGAAGATCAAAGGAGAATGTCATCTTTAAATTTCTCAAAATCTAAATCATCTTAACCAGTAATAATTCAAATTAAAGTGACAAAACGTGTTAAGTAACCCAAATCTGGAAAGGATACAGTAATTTGGAATTATAGTTGAGATTTTATACTTTAACTTTGTTTTAAAAAATTTAATTGTAGTTGAGATTTTATATATTTAAAGTGATATAGTGCAATATTAAAATTTCGTTTGTGTAAAAATTTTATAAAAGAATTAAAGATTGAAATAAATTTTTTTAAAAATTAATTGTAATAAAATTGAAAACTATTAAACTTTGCCTTAATCACAAACGTTATAACTTTATTTTTATACATAAAATGGTCACATTTCTTTAACTCGTTAAAATCTCTATGACAAAACATATTAAGAATTAAGAATATAGTCTAAATTTTTTTTCTTAAAACAAGCATAGCATAAAATATAAATTAATCTCAATTCCTTTAAGAAGAAAGGAATATGATTAGTATATATATATTCCTTAAGATAATAATTTACACAATATTTAAGGTTATCTTAAAAATAATTTACTTTTTATCTAACCAATAATTATCATAAAATAATTTAATTATATTTAGAATCAATTCTTTTATAATTGAATATTGTATCTTTAACTTATGAAAAAATATATAAAAAATTAATTAGAATTTTTTTAATAATTTTTAGTTTTGCTTCAAGATTTATTGATAATAATTATTAATATTTTTTAATTTAATTTAATGTATGCTTTTATATTTAAACGGATTCTTTTTTGGCCATAAAAAAACTAATGTTTGATTAAGTAAAAATAGGTTCAAGGGAGAATTCTTTTGTCAAGATGATTATAACCGGCTACGCAAGTCAAAAGGTTATAAATTATCCTTACATTACATTAAGTTAGAACATTGTAATAAATTAATACTCTCTTGTCTCATCTTGTATCTAGATTTATCCATGGGTTAGGTCAGATCCGACCGTGACTTGAATTTTTTTTTTTTATTCAACTCCTATTCGGATCGGTCCGTAAGTTCATTTTATTATTTATAAATATAAAATATTAAAAAATTTATTTTTTATATTAATATTAATATATTTTATAATTAAATTTAAATAAAAAATAATTTTGTATTGAATGAATAGTAATTTAGGCCGACCGACTCGAATTGAAAAAAATCATATTCAAGCCCGACCCACTTCAGATCGAACGAGTAATCCAACCCTTAAACAAATCTATTTGTATTTCTAATATCTGATTTTCACGTAGTTTTAAGAATTTTTTTTTATATTGATATTTTATTATCCAAGAGTAGGAAAACCTATTACAAAGGTAAAAAATTTGACTTTGAGCATACTTTATATTAAAATAAAAAAAGAGAGAATTATTATACCTTAGAACAGCATTTTTACTACCAAGAAAAAAAAAAAAAAGAAGAGAATTGCTATCTTAAGTGTGAATTACCAAACCTATCTTTCATTGTTTTAATGGCACAACAACGTTGGCAAACCCATGAAACCAGCAATGCTATTTTTTTCTCTTTCTGTTTCTTTAACACAAAAATGCTGTCATTCATAACCAACAAAATCTCTGTTTTTTTCTCTCTCTTTATAAAAAGAAATGCTATCCTTTTTCTGTCCCGCCGGGTACTCTCCCTTTCTCCGCCGGTAACTGAGTTACCCCTCCGCAACCCCTTTCAGCCATGGCCCACCAATCCCGTCGGGAGTTCTTGTCCACTCCCCTCCATGGCCCCATCACCACCACCTCCACCTCAATCTCTAATGAGATTAATATGGACCTTGCATGGCCTTTTGGTAAGCTTGAAGGTATGGACCGCGATGAGATCCGTGAAACAGCTTACGAAATATTCTTCACAGCTTGTCGTTCATCACCAGGCTTTGGAGGTCGAAATGCTTTAATGTTTTATTCTTCACATGATAATCATGGGAATGGGGATGGAGGAAATGGGTGTGGATCATCACAGGGTACAGGGTCAGCGGGCGGGCGGATGAATCATGGGGTGGTGAATCCCCCTACGAGTAGGGTTAAAAGGGCCTTGGGGTTGAAGATGTTGAAAAAACCACCTTCCAGGAGGATGTCAATGTCTTCTGTGAGTTTTAGCAGCAGTGGTGGTGGAGGGTCCACGCCATCATCACCTATTTCTCATGGACATGGTGGTTCTGGTTCTAGCCCTGGAGTTGAAATGGGCTTTTCTACGTTGCCGGCGTCGAGGCCGAGGCGACCTTTGACGTTGGCAGAGATTATGAGGCAGCAAATGAGGGTGACAGAACAAAGTGATAATAGGCTTAGGAAGACTCTCATGAGAACCCTTGTTGGCCAAGTACGTATGTATTTCAATAGCTACTACAATGCATGCCATTTTTTGTTTGTGTTATATATTTCAATTAATTTCCTATTAGAATCTCATTTTAGTTTGGATGGAACCTTTGAAGTTTATGAAAAAAATTGTATTCATGTCTTTCTTTGAATTAATGTGAAAAGTAATACCACTGTTTTGTAATGACTACTCTCTACTAAGGAAACAATCATTTATGAAAGAGGTTGAGGCAACCTAATTCGAATCCTACCAAGGGTATAATGTCTCAATCCTTTAATTTGGATTAATTAATTAATTAGGAGTTAAAACAAATACTGCTAATTAATTTCTCTGTTGTTAAATCCATATATTGGTTTGAACAGATGGGTAGGAGATCAGAGACTATCATTCTTCCACTTGAGCTTCTTCGACACCTAAAACCATCTGAATTCAATGACTCGCACGAGTACCATCTTTGGCAAAAGCGTCAGCTCAAAATCCTGGAAGCAGGCCTCCTCCTCCACCCATCAATCCCTCTAGACAAATCAAATTCTTTCCTAATGCGTCTACGTGAGATAATCCGAGCCAGAGATTACAAGCCTATAGACACTGGCAAGAACTCTGACACGATGAGAACATTGTGCAATAGTGTTGTTTCTTTAGCTTGGCGAAGTACCAATGGTACTCCTACTGATGTGTGCCATTGGGCTGATGGATTCCCTCTCAACATCCACATCTACACTTCTCTCCTTCAGGCCGTATTTGATATTAGGGATGAGACATTAGTCCTTGATGAGGTTGATGAGTTGCTAGAATTGATGAAAAAGACATGGTCTACATTGGGGATCAATAGGCCGATTCACAATGCTTGTTTTACTTGGGTGCTTTTTCATCAATATGTTGCTACTAATCAAATGGAGCCTGATCTTCTTTGTGCTGCATATACTATGTTGACAGAGGTGGCAAATGATGCTAGAAAGCCGGATAGAGAGGCAATGTATGTGAAACTATTATCTTCAATGTTAGTATCGATGCAGAATTGGGCAGAAAAGAGGTTACTTCACTACCACGAATACTTCAACAAAGGAACTATTGGTGGAATTGAAAATCTTTTGCCTTTGGCATTATCTTCAACAAAGATTTTAGGTGAAGATCTTACGATCATGGAAGGGGAAGGGAGCGAGAAAGAAGACATAATGCTTGTGGATTCAACCAGTGATCGCGTAGATCATTACATTCGATCTTCTGTGAAAAATGCATTTGAAAAGGTAAGTAATATACATATAGGCAACTATCTTATTACCAAATACTCATTTCTTGGCATAATTTTTGTTTAATTCCTTGTTCTTTTTTGATTGCTATAGATGATAGAAAGCGAAAATGTCAAACATGCAAGTACAGAAGAAAGAGAAGAACCTATTGTAGCTATACTAAAATTAGCTAAAGAAACTGAGGATTTGGCTGAGAAAGAGAAGGAGTTATTTAGTCCCATATTGAAGAGATGGCATCCGGTTGCAACTGGAGTTGCGGTTGTGACACTGCACCAATGCTATGGAGCAGTGTTGAAGCAATATTTAGCTGAGACATGTATGTTGAACAGTGAGATAGTTGGGGTACTACAAGGAGCTGCAAAACTAGAAAAGGATTTGGTTCAAATGGTAGTTGAAGATTCTGAAGAGTGTGAAGATGGAGGCAAAGGAATTGTCAGAGAAATGACGCCATATGAAGTTGATTCAATTATATTGAGGCTGTTGAGACAATGGACAGATGAAAGACTAAAGAAAGGGAAAGAGCTGCTTTGTAGAGCAAAAGAAACTGAAGTCAGTCAATCTCTTTTTTTTTTTTTTAAAGTTTACAAGTGAAAAAAGAAATAATCTATGATTGAGCTTACTAATTGGTTGTACTTTATGTTGCAGACCTGGAACCCCAAGTCCAAATCTGAGCCATATGCACAGTCATCTGTGGAGCTAATGAGATGGGCCAAGGAAACGGTGAATGATTTCTTTGAAATTCCAATTGGAATTACAGATGATTTGATTCTTGATCTAGCTGAAGGTTTAGAGCAGCTCTTCCAAGAATACACTACCTTCGTAGCATCATGTGGTGAGAACCATCTCATTGTGTTTCATACACCATTTTAAGCTTGCTCGTTTCCATGGAACAATTTTAATCGTTTTTGGTCACATTTTTTCAGGGTCAAAGCAGAGTTATCTCCCTACACTTCCTCCTCTGACCAGATGCAACCGAGATTCAAAGTTCTATAAAATTTGGAGAAAGGCCAGTCCTTGCAATGTTGGAGTAGAAGATATGCACCGAATTATGACTATAGAAGGTCACCATCCTCGCCCATCAACAAGTCGTGGAACACAACGCCTCTACATCCGCCTTAATACCTTGCACTATCTAATCTTTCACCTCCATTCTCTTGATAAAGCTCTCACCATCTCACCAAAAGTCTCAACACGAAACGGTTTCAACGGCAGATGCAGGCACCATGGTGCTTCATCATCCTACTTTGAACATGTCAATGGATCCATTCAATCTGCCTGTGATCATGTATCAGAAGTTGCTGCTTACCGCCTTATCTTCCTTGACTCAAATTCTGCTTTTTATGAGAGTCTTTATGTTGGTGATGTTACCAGTGCAAGAATTAGACCTGCAATCAGAGTTCTAAAGCAGAATCTCACACTTCTTACTGCAATACTCACAGATCGAGCTCAAGCATTAGCAATGATAGAAGTTATGAAAGCATCTTTTGAAGCCTTTCTTATGGTTTTACTCGCTGGGGGACCGTCCAGGATCTTTCGTCGGTCTGATCATGAGATGATTGATGAGGACTTTGACAGCATGAAGAGGGTATTTTGTACTTGTGGAGAAGGCTTGATATCTGAGGATGTAGTCCAGAAGGAGGCTGAGACAGTTGAAGGGGTAATAACATTGATGGCTCAATCCACTGAACAACTAACGGAAGATTTCAGCATTGTCACTTGTGAAACTAGTGGAATAGGCATCATAGGTACAGGGCAAAAGCTACCTATGCCACCAACAACAGGAAGGTGGAATAGAGCGGATCCAAACACAATACTAAGGGTCTTGTGCCATAGGGATGATCGAGTTGCAAATCAGTTCTTAAAGAAGTCATTTCAATTGGCAAAAAGGAAATGATATGAGAGAGGATAATGTATATATTGCATATTTGAAGTAGAGGTTTTATCGTTTGGGTGTATTCTAGCATTGGTTTTCATTGATCTAACTGTATTCTATATTGAAGGAAATCTCAAGACAGCACAAGCACAATATTGTATCGAATTTGGTTAACTTAAATGTTATATCAAGATCTTTTTGGGGGGGTAGATAGAGCAATTGTATAATATTCTTTTACTTTATTTTTAATTCTTTATAGCATTAGGCATTTTTAATTGTTTTAGGGACCTTGATTTTCTTTAAAGATAATTTTATCTCAAGACATTGCATTTCCCCCTTTTTTTTTTCCCCTTCAAAACATTGTATTCTTTCTAGTCATTACATCCTAATTGGAATCAAGCAAATTTAAACACATTGTATTGAATTACTATCGAAACCGCTAAGGTTGATGAAGCTCCATCAATAGACCAAGCCAGGAAGACTAGTGCTCAATCAAAACCCTGAATGATAGCTTGTTTCACTTTTCACAATAGTTGAATTTCAGTTCTGGCATTCCAATGGACTAAGTGATATTATTCAACACGTTCCATCACTGATCTTCTTGATTTGATGCCTTTAATCTCATCACCTTCAGTTCTTCTGTAAGCACATACATTGAATCCGAAACTTCAGCCTTGTAGACATAAAACTTGATTATCACCAAGAAGAAAATGAAGTTGAAGAAGTTGAGTATTGCCAAAAATGCATAATAGTAGTCAAGATGAGATTTGTTTAGGTTATTCAAGATCCATCCTTGATGACCATGCTGTTTAGTGATACGAGAAACTGTTGAAAGAAGGAAGCTGCTGAGAAAATTTCCAATTCCAAGACTAGTAGTTGAATATGAAGTACCAAGACTCTTCATGCTTTCCGGTGCTTGATCGTAGAAGAACTCAAGCTTAGCCACCTCTAAAAATGCATCAGCTGTTCCCATAAGCACAAATTGGGGAAGTAAAACGAATATGGTTAATGGAAGTTGCCCTCCATTTTCAACTAAGCCATGTTCCCTGGCCACATTGAGTCTATACCTCTCAGTTAGAGAAGCAATTATCATGATTATGATGTGGAGAACAAGACCAATTCCCATCCTTTGAAGGAGAGTGATTCCCCTAGGATTTTTAGTCCACTTTTGCATAACCGGGACTAAGAAACGATCATAGAGGACAACACAAATAAGCATAGAAATTGTCACAAATCCAGCTAAACTTGCTGGGGGGATCTTGAAGCTGCCCATGTGTCTCTCAAGGGTGGTGCCTTGTTTTACAAACAGGGTACTGATTTGTGCAACCATGGTGCTTGGCACAAAAGTGGCAATCAATACTGGGATCATTCTTAACATTTGTTTAGTTTCCTCTACTTGGGTTACTGAGCATAGCATCCATGGATCTGTCGAGCCTGTTTTCACAGCTGCCTTATTCAGGAACCTGCATTTACATACCAATAACTTGTTAGGTACTTACTATACGAAGTATTTGAAATACAAAAAAGAAATACCATTCAGGTAATATTTCCAAAAGAGTTGCAAATGCATCCGCGGGTTCATCAATCATTGAAGGTTCTAGAACCGCTAAGCCTATGTTACAAGCAATAGTACTGAGAATTATTACTGAAAAAATATATAAAAGATCATTGGGCCATGCAGTTTCCTCGTAATAATTATGACCCCTACCTTTAGCTAATTTAGCTCTTAATACAGGATCGTTCAAATAAGGTTTTTTTGTTATTACGATAGGTGATTTTTCTAGATCCATCCTCCGAGGGAACCGGACTTGAAATCAAAATGATAAGAAAATTTTACATTCCATAAATACATGTAACTAGTGCAAAACAATAATTGAAACTAACCTCAGGGTTGGTGTTGAATCTATCATGAACTTCCCTTTCCTAGCATACTCTTCTAGGTCAAGTTCATAAAGTTGTTTAGGGTCACTAGGAAGTGGCACTCTCCATTTCCTTGTGGCAGCTACTATGACAAGGGTCATCCTTGTGAAAGGACTCCCTGCGGGGACCTTGTGCCTATAGAAGGGTGTGCCTACCAGGAAAATAAGAACTGAAATCACGAGCCCAAGTGTGGGAAGACCATAGCCTAATGTCCAACCAACATTGTCCTGAATATATACAAGAACTGTGTTGGCAAAGAGTGTCCCAAAGAAGATGCTGAACATCCACCAGTTGAAGAAGGATAGCTTATGAGCCTTCTCCTTGGGATGGAAATCGTCGAATTGATCGGCGCCGATCGTCGAAATGTTTGGCTTGGTGCCGCCGGTTCCTACAGCTAGAGTATACAGTGCACCAAAAAATACTGCTAATTGTAATGTCGATGCCTCCTTGCAATCGTCTACATTGGCTTGGTGACAGCTTGGTGGTTTTAGTCCAGAGACTGATACTGATAATGTTAACAATGCCATTCCCTGTTGATCAAGATTGGGTTAACAAATTTGATGACCATAATTAAACACAATTCTTTACATCAATTTGCTTGCAAAAATCACTAAGATATATGTAAAAATTATGAAACTTTGATAATTGACAAAGAAATATAACTCTTCTTCTTATCAACAATAAGTATTACTATTTGAAAATAAGTTTGCTTAGTTACTTGAAAAAATACTAAAAATACAAATCTTTTTTTTTCTTTGCAAATTAAGAAATTGATTTATGAGATTTTAAAATTTTAAAATCTTTCATTTTTCTTTTTGTTACAAGAAAAAGAATTAGGGTTCTAACCTAGCATCTCTACCCAAATCCCATCCTACCCTTAAATCATAATTTTAAATCTTAATTTCAAATCTCATTCCTTAAAACATTTAGGTGACCAACCAATTTGAAAAAAATAAAATTGAATGTTAATGTTATCTATAGCCTTGGGCATACAAATTTTCATGGTCCACTCTCTACAAACATTATTAATGCATAAACAACAATTAAGAAACAGATATAAAAGCCTAGTTGGTCTTGATTTTTATCCGTATCCAAAGTAAGTTGATATACCAATTTGACTAAGACGTGTACAAGAAATTCTCTTTAGCAAATTAGACAAAAATTTCTAGACTTCTAGCTAGACCCGACAACCTTCAAGTTGTGACATTAAAATCCGTGGTCCACCTGACAAATTTGACCAAAATTTCCAACCAATATACTGTATATAGTCAATAGTCTCTTCTTTTGCCTTATAATTAAAACATAAAAAAAAATTATTCAGTCAAAGTTTCACATTCTGTCCATGTTTGAATGCAAATTATTTTTTCCGTAATTTGACTTTAATCAATTTTTTTTAGTAAATTTATTAATTTTGAACACGAAATGATTAACAGTGTAAATATATATGATATGATAAAAATAATTAAAATATGACGCGAATATATAAATGTGTTAAAATTTATATAATATAAATTATTAAAATGTCAAAATTTATATAAATATATAATACTTTGAACATAATTATTACAAAAAAATAATACTAATACGATACAACTACAAGGATTACCGCATCTAATTTTTAATAAACATATATCCTTATAACTTCAGAGGTTTCAAACTATTAACATCACAACAGCTTCATTTTATATATAATACATTAGTACCAATATAAACCAGTTATAATTCGATTGGCTTAGTGATCAAACTCTAAACTAATGGGTTTGGTTTTACAAATTTATTATAAGATAATAATAAAATTGATTTATCCAGATTTAATCTCTTTCCCGACGATTTTAACACACTCTCTACATCGATATGTTATGTTCGGAATTTTACTTTTGAAATACTTTCTATAAGGATTGAATTTTAAATGACAAAAAAATAGATACATTTTTTTATCAACTGAATTAACCCGTAAGACTTGTTTTCAATTCTGTTTGGATCGGTTCCATTATAAATGTCATTCGATTTGATTTTTAAAAAATCAAAATACTACATATTAATCTCTTAATTTTTTTTCAAAATCAAACCAATCGATTTTGACAAAGAAAGAGACTCATTCTTTTATCAACCGAATCAACCATTGATTAAAAAATCGGATCGGCCGGTCAAACCGATTGAATCGAAAATCAGAGACTTGTTTGATCCATATATTTAAACCGGACATTAATCAAACCGGAATAAAACCGGTTCAACTAGTTAAAAAGGGTAAAAAAATCGGTTTTAAATATATTTTTATTTTTTTTCAAAATTTTATTTATAATCAATAAGATTAAACTTTTAACCTCTTAGTTTTATATTAAAGACAATACCATTTAACCAAATGCATATTTTTGTTAATTATTAACTATATTTAATATTTATTTAACATTAAACTAAGTGTTTAAATATATATATATATATATAAAAAGCATCAAACTGACCGATTCAGTCTATTGAATCGGTTGAATCGAAAATCGAAAATATGATCGATTCGACCTCCAATCCGATTTTTTAACCTTATAATTAACCCGTAAGGTTTTTTTTCAAATACTTCATGTGTATGTAACTAAGACTCATTATATGTATGTATGCATGCATCATGCATATATACGAAAAGATTTTTATGATGATGAACATGGTATCGTCATGATCTGTTATGGTAACATCATGTGTATGATATAAGAATATCCTAAAGATATATGTAGGACCAGTTAATGTAACGTCAATTTGACAAACTTTTTGTTTGTTTTTGTTTTTGTTTTTCCAAGCAAAGCTAGCTCGTGAATATGTTTGGTTGTGAGTCATAATAAATATACATACCGAGATATAAATTATAGAGGCAATGACAAAGGTCCAATATCGTCCAAAATATGCATCAGCAATGTAGGCACCCAAGATGGGGGTCATCCAAATGGTGCCAACCCAGTTGGTAACATTGTTGGCCGACTTCACAGTGCCTTGGTGAAGCTTCCTCGTCAAATACAGGACAAGATTTGATGATATACCATAATAGGCCATGCGTTCAAACACTTCATACACTGCACCAATGTCAAAACAAAACAAATTGTAAAAAGTTTTAGTTTATTCTAATTAAGCTGCGGCCCGAAGATATACAGTAAACCTGCTCATAAATCGGGTGGGATCGCGGCTTGGAATTTTTTCAAATCCTTTGCTTAGATCCGGCTCTGGATGGCTCGAGTTGATCCGTCGACTAAAATTACTGTTTACAAATTAATAAAAAATATTTTTATATTTTATAATTTATAATTAAATTTAAATAAAAAATAATTTTATATTATGTGAACAATGATCCAGATCATATCATAAAATATCTACCTAGACCTGGCTCAGTACAGATCGAACCTGTCGGGCTGGGTGGGCTGCCCGGTCATGAGTACAGTTTTTTTTTAGTCTTTTTACTACCAGCTGATGATGATCATGATCATGTGCTGATGGAAACGTGCATGGGGTCCATGAAATTAATGGGGAAAAATATCTTTTAATTTGAGAACTTGTCTCTAATAATTGATTAAGAGATTTTTTTTTTATACAAAAAAGATCGTACTTTGGGAATAAAAGAGGGGTTAACGTTGTAAATGTTGAGATTCGAATTTCAAATTTATTGAATATCAATTTTAATGAATGATTATATGAACCAACTAAGTTAAGTCTCGAATTCTAAGAGTTGTTTTTAAACTATTGAAAGATTCATTTTGAGAGAGTATATTTTAGAAGGCCTACAAATCAAGTTTCAAGTGGGATGCTGTTCCTATGGTTTATTTTATAGTATCATTTTGGTTTTGTATTATTTTTATAATAAGGAAAAATAATGGAGTTTATTTGATCATGTTTTAAAAATACTAGGACATGGCAGGCCATGATTCCCTGGACTCTGGAGAAGACAGATAAGGAAGGAGATAAAGGCAGTACAGAAACTGGTGGAGGACATAAAAGATGGGGGAGATGGGGTCATTTAATTATGAAGGATATTAATTAGAACTTTGTCAAATATTGGTGGAAAAGGAAAATTGAAACCAAAATCAATAGCTCCAAAAGAAATGCAAAAGTGGGTTTTGTAGGAAGCTTCTCTATTTATTATTTGGCAGTTGAACCAAACCAAACCAAATCAATGCTTATCAAACTCTAAAATCATTTGTTCACAAGCTAGACAACCCTCTTTTTTAAAATGCTCAAACCCAAAAATGAAAGAAAAAAAAAAAATCTCCAAAAAAATATTCTACTTCTTGCATAAAATCTAGTAAAAAATGATTGTGTTAAAAGAAAATAACTTTCACTTTTATCATTGGAGAATGAATTACGATCTTTCGGAGATGAAAATAAAGATTAAGTGTTACACCTGAATATTTGAGTCAGTTGATTGATATCTTCTGCTCGAAGAGTAAGATTCAAATCTCTTCATTACGAAATAAAAAAAATAAAAAAAAAAAAAAAGAGTTGAGACAAGCCTTTTGAAATGGTTCATGTGACAGGAACAAAAGGATTTGGTTCCATAACAAAAGTACTTAAGTTTTGTTTAAAGTTGAGGAGGGAGATCAATGATAAAAGTTAAGAAAGGGAGAGGGCAAAACATATAAGGTGGGAAAAAGATGGAAGTTAAAAGTGAAGAAATTACCAACAACAAAGGAGCAAGCAGTCCATCCACCTCTCTTGGATCTAAGGACTGGGTTTCCTTTGAGATCCACAGTTCCATCTTGAGTGTAATCATCTATCCCTTCTTCAACTGCCATTAAAGGACAACCAACCTAGCTTAGCTTCTATATGAATTCTTTTTTTTTTTCTTTCGAAGAACTAGTTTGGGTTCTATTGAGTCCTTTATACTTACACTTGCAATGGAGAGTTTGTGTCCATTCACTCCTTTTATAGACACCTCAATTTGATTCTCTAAAGATCCTGCCAAGTAGACCTATCCATCCTTACCCAAGTTCGAGTTGGTTGGATCTAGACCGATCCAAAAATTCATTTTACTATTCATAAAATATTAAAAAATTAATTTTATATTAATATTTATATATTTTATATTTAAATTTAAATAAAAATATTTTTATTTAATGAATAATAATATAAATTAGACTAACCCGAATTATTCAAATATTTATTTAAATCTGATTCAATTCGTCGGAACAGGTTTACTGTCAAACTGTTCAAGATAATTATCATTCTTGCATTTTTTTTTCCTTAGCTTTGACTCATTGGGTTTGGAAAGTATTGCGTCATTTCCCGGTTAAAATGAATGTGGCTCGATTATTATATTTACATCCAATACCGTTGAAAACAAAAACATTTCTTACATAATCATGTGAGATTCAATTAATATTGTGAAAAATAGATGTGTATATATGTTTTCAACCAATTAATATTGACTTAGGTCTATCAGGATGGATAATGAAATTAATTTCAGTAAAATAAAAAATAATGATTACGGTAAAATTAATTATTATAATGGTGAGATTAGATATTATAATGATATAACAGTGAGATTAGATATTATAATGATGAAATTAAAATAAATATGTGTTTTGATAACAAAATAACGGTAACAGTGAGATAAGAATAAAAATGATTATTAAGGGTATTAATCTAAAGTATATTGATAAATTAGTTTTATATATATTTTAATGATATCTAATACTTAAAATTTGAACATATATTATTTTATATATTTATTTAAATATTATATGATTATATAATTTATTTTATATTCTTAAATAATTTTTAAATGAGTCAAATTTTTAAATAATTTAATGATAAATTATTTTTATATATATTAATGATATTTAATATTTAATACTTAAAATTTGAACATATATTATTTTATATATTTATTTAAATATTTTAATTAATTAATTATTATATGATTATATAAATTATTAATTATATTAAATGAATAAAAAAAATTTAAATAAAAAATTTAAAATTTAAAATTTAAAATAAACTAACAAAATAGAATGTGAGAGAGTTAAAAGAATAAATAATTTAAAAAGGTTTAAATAAAAATTTAATAAAATGAAAAAAATAAATGTGAGAACTTTTTTTCTCACCACAGATCCAGCTTTTAATTGAACCCTTGTCCCTTCATTCCCCAATAGGAGAGACAGTGCAGTTGAACTAAACAGCTAAATGCATCCATGACGTAGTTTGCTATATAAAACCTTAAAAAAAAAAACTTTAAATTTGGTGCCATGAAATTCATATGAACCCCAGGGATAATTGATCACTGAATTTAGTATCAACTTTTATGTCGGTTATAAATTTTTAATTTCATTAAATTACATCACTAAACTTCTATTATTAATAAACTATGTCATTTATGCTAATTCCATTGAGTAATTCTATTGAAAAAGTTGATTCAGCATGCATATATTTTTTACATCTCATCAAGATAATGTTTGGCTGACATTTTAAGTAAGAAAAAATTCACACTAAATCTGTTTTTCTGTTAGAATTACTTAATGGAATTAACATAAGTGATTTAATTTATTAATAATAAAAGTTTAGTGATGTAATTTGATGAAATTAAATATTTATGACCTATATAAAAGTTGATACTAAATTCAGTGTCCCAGAATATAAATTACATCTCAAAAGTAACCATAACTTCTTTTTTATTTGAAAAGAAAGGGATTCGAATGTATTAATTTTGCGACAAAATATATGCTTTTATCGTCGAGCCAAATATTCGGTACTAATTAAAAGTAATTGTGAGTAATTAGTCAATTAGATAGGTAAGCATATTTTATTCACTAATTTTTAAATGTTCAAGATTGCTCTGGGTTTAACTTAGGCCTAATATCAATAAGTTCACTTACATTTTTTTTAGAAAAATTAGAAATAATTATTCTATGTAGACCTGTTCATGGGCTGCCGTGGTTTGAAAATTTTTTTTATTCAACTCCGTTTCGAGTCGATTCAAAAGCTCATTTTACTGTTTAAAAAATATTAAAATATTATTTCATATTAATATATATTTTATAATTAAACTTAAATAAAATTTTTTATTTAATGAATAGTAATTTGGATCATGCCGAATTATAAAATTTTTTACTTAGGTCCAATCCAATTTTAATCGAGCTGATAGCTAGACTCTTAGACAAATCTAATTCTATGATCTAAAAATATATATATATATATATATATATATATTTTAATAGTCCATGCAAGTTGTCATTACAAGACAAAATTAAGCCCAATTCTTCTCTTAAGTAAATGGCGTAACTGAACGTTCACAAGTGACAAAGGTCACTCTCAGTAAATTATTCTAACCAGATATCCTGGAAAGTTGTTGTGCGGAAGCGAATTGATATTACTAAAATCGATTTAAACACACTGAAAAAACACCGATATTTTACGTGGTTCGGCAACTGTGCCTACGTCCACGGGAGGAGGAGCTTGAAGCTTTGTATTAATGGAGTTTAGAGTACAAACATATACAGAATTCAAGGTGCTACACAAGCACTGAACTCACAACTCAACACAATACCGAATTACTCTATAAACACAGAGTATTTGCTTCAACAATTTAGCTCTAACTTACTCAACTCTACTCTACTCTCTCATCTCTACATGGCTATTTATAGCCATAATATCAAGGTGTGAACACTAAGCAAGTGGCAGCCACCATAGCCACCTTCCACCACCTATCTTGGTGTGAACACTTTGCAAGTGGTAGCCACCATAGCCACCATCCATTTGCAAGTGGTAGCTTCCATTATTGGTGGTGCAAGTGGTGCAAGTGGTAGCTCCATTAATGGTGCTAAGCCACCAAATGTGACTTTGAGCCATACCATTTTCCAACAATCTCCACCTTGGCGAGAATCCACAGAGAGAATTCACATATCAGAGCTTCCTCCTTTCTCCTTCAAATGTACACACCATTACTCAAATATCAGGGCACCTACTGCATTGGCATGATTCATCAATGCACTGAGCCTGAGTCAATTTTTCTGTCTACTTCCCAAGAATTTTCTTAGCTTCTCCAAGATCATCTCGAACTCTGAGCTCAGTTGAGCCTTCAGCCTGTCGATCTCCACCTTGCCTTTTTCAGCAGATAGACAAATGATCCATCTTGAAGTTTCCGGAAATAAACACAGTGATCAATTTGACTGTGTGTGTACTTTTCATCCTGTCATGAAACAGTCCAACCGTTTGTACAGCTGTCACGGGATTGTTTCAGACCATACAGTGATCGGTTCAACTTGCTTTTGTAATCTTTGCGACCGGGGACTCCAGAACCATCTGGTTGAGTCATACAAATTTCCTCCTCTACGGAACCATGGAGGAATGCAGTTTTTACATCAAGTTGAACTATCTCTAGGTTATACAGTGCTACTAAAGCCAATAAGATCCGAATAGATGCATGCTTAACAACAGGTGAAAATACCTCATTATAGTCTATTCCTTCTTTTTGAGCCTAACCTTTGGCTACCAATCTGGCTTTGTATCTGATGCTGTCTTTGCCGGTAGCACCCTCCTTTTTGGCAAAGACCTATTTGCACTCAATTGATCTTTTGAGTGTTGGAAGTGGAACCAACTTCCAAGTCTGATCGCCTCCTTCCACTGGGCATGCACAGGGCTGTTTACAGCTTCTTTGTAATTGATCAGAACATCATCATCAATTACTGGAAGGGGGTATGCCACCACGTCTGTGTATCGAGCAGGTTTCCGAATATGTCTATTCGGTCTACTGGTGACAACTGATTCAAGTTGCTGAAAGATTTCCGGTGATGACTCCTCCACTTCAGTTAAGGTGTCATCAGATTCTGGTTCAGATTCATCTGAATTTTGACCAGCATCTTCTGATTCAAACTCCACCTGCTTTAGAGAATCTTGGTTCACATTCTCTGGAGTTGACAGTTTCAGCATTACAGATTCGTCAAAGGCAACATCTCGGCTTACGATGACTCTCTTTGACTCAAGGTTCCACAATCGGACTGCTTTTACTCCTTCACTAAAGCCCATGAAGACAGCTTTCTTGGCTCTAGGATCCAGTTTTGCATCCGTTACTACGAAGCCGATCATATTCAATGGCAGAATATCCGGACTACACCTCTATGGGAGTCTTCCCATCAATTGCGGTGGAGGTTAGTCTGTTGATAATGTGGGAGGCGAACAATAAAGCCTCCGCCCAAAATGCTTTGCTCAAGCTCGACTGGGATAACATGCAGCGAACTTTATCAACCAAAGTTCGGTTCATCCTTTCTGCAACTCCATTCTGCTGGGGAGTGCTAGGAACAGTGAAGTGTCGGATTATCCCATCATTCTGTGAGAGGCTGCTGCTCTGCCTGTCACGGTTTCTCTGTCAAGGAGATACAGATTTCCCTTCATATAACCCTTCATTGCTAAGAATGCTCCACGTACAACTCTCAGGACTCCATTCTGAATGGTCACCTTGTAACCATTTGAGTCTAAGACCCCCAGTGATATGAGGTTCTTCTTGAGATCAGGGACATACCTTACGTCTGTAAGTTGTCTGATTGTACCGTCATGCATTTTCAGTCGGATCGTTCCGATGCCTCTAGTGTGACAAGTATTGTCATTGCCCATATGGACAATCCCTCCATCAAACTCCTTGAAGTTTGAGAACCACTCTAGGTTCGGACACATGTGGTAGGAACATCCGGAATCCAGAATCCATTGATCTGAAGAGTGTGTTGTTGTGGAAATCGTAAATGCAGAGTCTTCCTCTCCCTCAGATTCTTGAGCTACACTCACAATCGATCTCTCCATGTTGGGACAGTTATTCCTCCAATGCCCTTTCTCATGGCAAAAGGCACACTCGTCCCTCGAGAGTCGTGTTCTCGATGATCCCCTCCTTGAGCGGGATTTACCTCGCTTGTTTTCTCCGGCTCCTTGGTTGTTCGTCCTGCCTCTGTACACAGTTAAAGCTTCTGGTGTAGTATTCTGGTGATCATGCTGATCCTTTTTTCGATACTCATTATTCACCAGAGCATTACTAACATTAACATATTCTATATCATTTTTACCATACAACAGTGTAGTGGTTAAATGATCATAGCTATCAGGCAAGGAATTTAACAGAGTAAGAGCCTTATCTTCATCAGAGATATTTACATCTAGATTTTCAAGATCAGCGAGGATTTTGTTAAAACTTACTAGATGCTCCTGCATGGTGATACCTTGCATATACTGGAAGCGGAACAGCTTCTTCTTCAGATAGAGTCTGTTCTCCATGCTTTTTGTCATGTACTTGTCCTCAAGTTGTTTTCAGAGAGTTTTTGCATTATTCTCTCTCATGACAAAGTACTTCTGGTCCTTGGCTAGGCATAACCGGATTGTGCCACAAGCCTGACGGTTGACAAAATTCCAGTCATCTTCCGAAATATCTCTGGGTCTGTCTTCCAGAGCGATATATGAACCCTCTCGGAATAACAGATCCTGAACTTCGCACTGCCACATGCCAAAGTTGGTGGTGCCATCAAATTTCTCCACCTCGAACTTTGCAGTGGTCATCGAGTTCTTTCTGATATAAGAACTTGATCGTGCGCTACTTGTCGTTTCATGTGTCTCTAATGATTCTGCCATGGTAATAAAACAAAATTACCAACAAAGTGTTTTTTCGGTACCTGTATGGAAAAACGGATGCCGCGGTTGAGTCCGGAATAGTCGAAATAGCCAGGAACAGGTCCAACTGTGTAAATTTTGGACACACGGTGAATATTCTGCGAATATTCTGCTACAAGTGGCTCGAAATGGACTCGGATTAGCTCAACCGGCTCGGAAAAGTCTCGAAATAGTGTTCTGAAACGGCTCAAAAAATAGCCCGAAAAAGTTGGTCCGACCTGCGGCGGCGCGTGGGCGGCGTACGGCGGCGCGTGGAGCTGTTTGGTGGCCGGCGCGTGGGGCGCGTAGGCTTCACGCGTCTTCAACCTCTGGAGGCGCGTGCGGCGCGTGGGCTTCACGCGTCTTCAACCTCTGGAGGCGTGCGGCGCGTGGGCTCGTGGGGCGCGTGGGCGCTTCTTCTGGTGGCGCGTGTGGGCGCGTGCGGCCTCCTCTGGTGCTCCGGTTGATTCTGCTGCACTCCTCTCGACGACCTCTTCAACCTGGTATTTTCAAAACACAAATTGGAGCACTTTTGAAAAACGGACAGAATCGAACAAACTCGGTTTTACGTAAAAATTGGCTCTGATACCAATTTGTTGTGCGGAAGCGAATTGATATTACTAAAACCGATTTAAACACACTGAAAAAACACCGATATTTTACGTGGTTCGGCAACTGTGCCTACGTCCACGGGAGGAGGAGCTTGAAGCTTTGTATTAATGGAGTTTAGAGTACAAACGTATACAGAATTCAAGGTGCTACACAAGCACTGAACTCACAACTCAACACAATACCGAATTACTCTATAAACACAGAGTATTTGCTTCAACAATTTAGCTCTAACTTACTCAACTCTACTCTACTCTCTCATCTCTACATGGCTATTTATAGCCATAATATCAAGGTGTGAACACTAAGCAAGTGGCAGCCACCATAGCCACCTTCCACCACCTATCTTGGTGTGAACACTTTGCAAGTGGTAGCCACCATAGCCACCATCCATTTGCAAGTGGTAGCTTCCATTATTGGTGGTGCAAGTGGTGCAAGTGGTGCAAGTGGTAGCTCCATTAATGGTGCTAAGCCACCAAATGTGACTTTGAGACATACCATTTTCCAACAAAAGTTTCTTTTAATATGTTTCTACAACAACATACTAGTAGATGTATTACACATACAACTTAATTAATTTGTGATTGTACGATGCATGAATTAATTTTATATATTTAAATATATATAAATTTATAATTAACAATATTTAATCTTTACATATCTAAGGTATATATAAAATACATATAATCAAGATATCAAATCATAATAAAATTGTGATAAACAATATTATTGAGCATAAAAATATCCAAAAGATATTATTAAAAGGTGCATTCCATTTCATATCATATGTGACTCAAATATCATGACATAATGTTATCATTATAAACACGTAAATAATACTATTATTTTTGAAGAAATCATAAATTTTCATTTTTCTTTAATTAATATGTAATCGGATAATAAATGTATATATATTTCTTTTCTTTTAGTAAAAAAGTTATTTTATGCATTTAATTCAAAGTTTAATATATTGTTGAACGATTGATTAGATCATGAAAGAAGTATTTTAAAATATGTATTAAAATGTGAAAACGATTAGGAGATATCAAATATGTATTAAAAAGCATAAAAATAATTGATACCATATAATATCATTTTTTAAAATAAGAACATAAAAATATGTTGTTCTATGACCAATTAAATAATAATAAAATATTGACAAACATATTAATATACATTACGATATTGATCAAAATACTGGAAAAAAAAAATATCAATTGTGTATGAAATATGCAACAAAGAAAAAAGAATTGAATAAAATAATATCAAAACATAAAATCATTGAATAAATAAATAACAAAATTATAAAAGCAATATATATCTTAAAAGGTAAATACTGAAAAAAAAAATGATGTAACACATTATTATTTATAAGTTTAAAGTGATATTTGTTTTTTAAATTTAAAAAGAAACTAATGATTGTTGTGCGGAACTAGATCGATATTACTAAAACCGATTTAAACACACTGAAATAACACAGATTTTTACGTGGTTCAGCAAGTGTGCTTACATCCACGAGAGGAGGAGTTTGAAGCTTTGTATTAATGGAGATGGAGTACAAACAAATACAGAATTCAAGGTGCTATGCTAGCACTGAACTCACAACTCACACAATACCAAATTTACTCTATAAACACAGAGTAATTGCTTCAACACTTTAGCTCTAACTCACACTCACTCAACTCATTTTCTCTCTTACTCTACATGGCTATTTATAGCCATAATATCAAGGTGTGAACATACATCAAGTGGCAGCCACCATAGCCACCATCCACCACCTATCTTGGTGTGAACACATTGCAAGTGGTAGCCACCATAGCCACCATCCATTTGCAAGTGGTAGCTTTCATTATTGGTGGTGCAAGTGGTAGCTTCCATTATTGGTGCTAAGCCACCTATGGTGACTTTGAGCCATATTCAAGCCATATTCCAACAATGATAAGGCAATTGAAAAAGATAAGAATGGTATGAGTGAATTTAAAATTTAGAGAGAATCTTTTTAATTATTTCCTTGCATATTTATAAAAGAAAGTATCAATCTTTTAATTTATATTCAAATTTAGCATGCTTTCTTACTTGAATTTGGTTATTAAGTTAATGAATATTTTATCTTATATTACTATCTTCTTATCTATTTGATTTCAATTTTAAATCAAATTTTAATTTAAAAAGAAGATATGCACACCACAAAAATCTCAGTATTTCAATTCTTTATCAGGTAAGCATGTATCATCATAAAAAAAGATATTTTTATGATATGAGCAATCATGCATTTGCTATAATTATACTTGGAAGTATGTAGTTACTATCTTAATTATTATATGAATAAAAAAAAAACCCACAGAATATAACATTTACCCACAAAAAAAAAAAAAAAAAAACTCTGATATATTGACAACTATACTGACAACTAAAGATAGAAATATTATTAACCCTATTAATTAATATTATTAGGTCATTGGTGCATGTATTGTGTTTGTGTAGCATTATATCACATTAATTCAATTCTCTTGCATATAAGAGCTCACCTACATTAACCTACATGATACATGTAATATTCCATAAAACTAACTGTCTGATCCATAAAACTTATACCTTCGTTTAAGTGGATGTAATACCTAATAAATTACATAATACACCAAAGAATGCAAAAAGAATAATAAAATTGAAAACTAAAACAAACTACAAATTAAAATATATATTTAAAAATATTACTTTAGAAGAAACCTTCCTTTTGTGATAAAGGAAAGCCAAGTTCAATCTTAGAGTAGCAAATGCACATGAACAAAATGGACAGTAAGACAATCGACCGACCGTTCATAGTCTCACTTCATTTTATGTTATAAATGCCAAAACTAGAAATATTTTCCAAAATCAATAAAAATATATAAATAATGATTTAATATCTATAATAATAATGATAATATGAAGAAATTAAAAATAGAGACCTGCACTTTGGGTGATCCAAAAACGAATTCGCGCCTTTTGTCCCGAGCACAAACATATTTACTCTGCAAAAATCAACTTAAAAATAAACAAAAAATGATTATTTGAAATGATAAATATTACTATTTTAAAAGAGTCTTTTATTTTTTTATATTTTTTAATTTTACTCGATGAGAATCTTCAGAATTGTCTACTAAGGCATCTAAAAGAGGAGAGTGAAAGGCCATTAAAGATCTCATAGCAGAAGTGTTTTCGTCATGAGAGATTTGAGTGAGTTCAAAGTTTTTGGGAAAGATTTGTTATATATAAAAATTAACTTTGACAAATTTTTTTGAAATTTAAGATAAATTTTTAAAATTTAAAATATTATATATTTGGGGATTAAGTGAGTAGATAAAACTTGTAAGTATAAAAATTAAAAATTTTGATTTGTTTTTTTGTTTTTGTTTAACTCATTTAGTTTTATTTAATTTGATTTTTCTTGGGGATAAGTACTATATCAAATCTTTTTCGGACATAATACCAACTATTAAAAGAAAGTAATTTTCCGTGCCCAAGCTAACTAACTTAGATACTATCTGTAAATTCGTGGGAGTAAAGATTTTGAGAATAATTACTTTGGTACTTAACAAATTAACTATTATTAATCATCTCGTAAATACACTTCGGTAGATTTTCAAATAACAACAAAATTAAGATTCGTTGTAAAAAATCACTAAAGATACAATTTAAAATGATACAAACACTGGTGGTTAAAATTTTGTTAAGTATAAAAATTTAAATCTAGAAAAGATTTATTTGAAGATTAAATAAAAAAAAAAATTAAAAAACCAAGATTTGTTGTTCTAAAATCAGTAAATAGATATAGTCGAAAATGAAACCAACACTTACTATTAAAAATAATATCAAGTTGATAATGTTAGATTTTATTTTTAAATTTTGAGATTTGTTAATAAATATAATTTCAATTAGGCTTATTCCACATGTCATTAAGAGGAGCTGTCCACCTAAGCGTCCACGTCAACAAACATTTACCTAGTCAGCATGTAGCCTGTTATATTATATATATATATATATATATATGATTAGTTTAAACATAATTATAGTCTTTTATTAAATTCAGAATTTAACTCAATTGGTTCATACAATCATTTTTAAGATGTGACATTCAACAGATCTGAAATTCAAATTCTAACATCTGCAATCCATTTCTCTATTCTTAAGCTGTAGCCTCTTTTGTACAAAAAATAATTATAATATTTCTTTTTTTTTTGGATAATTATAGTATTTCATTTTCTATCTCCACAAAGAAATACAAATCCGCAATTGAACTTGTCTATTTTTAAATCTACAAGGATTAATTAGTCCAGTTGATAAGAAAAAGTTTTTCTTTTCCTTATCAATCAAGATTGATTTCGGACGTACGGTTTTAATGCATTAGGTTAATGTGAAAAGTACATCCTTAAAATGTCGAAGAAGGGATTAAGGCCAAAAAAATGAGAATACCCATGATCACATTATATATATATATGAACTTATCTTTTTTTTTTTTTTAAATAAATTAAAAAGTATTGAGAGAAAAATAAATTTTAATTAACATGAAAATGAACCCTTTTTTTAAAGTAAAATGTGACTGTCATCAAATTATATTTTTTTGGGTAAACCTAACTTATAATTTTGTTTAATTTTATAATAATTCAATTAAAAAAGGGGTTCAATAGGTGATATCAGTTCTATTAGTTTTTCTTTCCTTCTCATTGACTAATAAAATTAATTATTGCAAGTTAGAAAAGAAGGAAAAACTAATTAAAATCTTAGGGTGTAGATTAAGAAAATTGATAGCGTAAAAGATAACTAATCACATTATTATATAATTAACTCAAAATTAATCCATTCTTTAATTAATGAATTTTTTTTTAAGTTTCTTCACCAACTTAATATTGAAGTCAATTATTAGGATTTGACAATTAGTACTAATTGGTTCAATTATTTGCTTTTTTTTTTTTTTTTTTTTTTTTGAAATTCATAGTTTATCCCAAAAAAATAGAAGATTTGAAAAAAAAATTTATATAAATGAATCGCAGTTTGGAGATAAAAGAAAAAATTTATAAATGTTAAAATTTAAATATTAGACTTATTAAATATTATTTAATTTTAAAAATAATTATATGAATCAATTAGACTGAACCAAACTCAAAGATTTTTTTTGTGTACGTCGTGGAGTAGAAAAGACTATAAGGAAGAAGGTGAGAACATGAGATTGAGAACTAACACTTTGGGTCCAATTGTCAACTTTCTATTTTAAAGAGTCCCCAACTTTGCTAGTGTGGACCATTCTAAAGCTATGCCTAGCTAGGAATCTTGGATTTATTATTAATCATCATTGACCATTTGCTAGAGAATCAACAATTTTTTTGGCCCATTGATATTTAATACCCTTGCCCCCACTCCTCTAATTTACAAAGGCTGGGAATCACAATTTGGATTTTCTTTTTTTCCTTCAATTTCAAGCATAGCTCTTTTTAGGAGAAAATTTAGATGAGCGAAGATTATTTTATTTTAATTTTAGGACAAGCAAATTTTAACAAAAATTTATATTGAAATTACTCGTTCATAAAAAAATTGGCGGTAATAAAAATCAAATTTAAATTTTATAAACGAAATATACTATCTTTATCAACTCAATGAAACCTCGTTAGTTAACCATTAGCTAATATTCCCAACCAATACAAGTATACAATATTAATTAATAGTAAATACATTTTTCTTCAATGAAATTTAAAGTTTTATTAAAAAAAATTGTCAATTTTAAAATGAGTATATAAATTATTTCATCAGAACAATAATCAAAACCTCAATTTCTATGTTAATTTCTGTTTGACCAGTCTAAATTAAAGGATTGAAATAATAGTCCAGCCTATCACAGTTCACACACAATGGGTCCATGAAAGACATTCTAATATTTGATTGATGATGTTGATTAATATATAGAGTACGAAATAAGGATTAATTGTGTTGACACCCTTCATTATGAAATTAGTTGCAATATAGCCCTCCAAACTTTATTTGAAGTACCTAATTAGACTTATGTTTAAAATTTAATTTTGAAATTGAAAGTATAAAAAATTTAAAATGAGAAAGATAATAATATTAGTAAGATGAAAGAGGACTAATCTATATTGTTATTTAATAAGGTAAACCAACAAATTTGTTTAAATTACAATAGATCACACTCGTAAAATTGCTATCTTTTTTTTGGGGGGGAATTTAGGGTAAGAGATTTAATCCAACTAGATTAAACCCCCGCGCGATGCCGCGGAAATCAAATGTTAAATATACGATGACAACATTTCTAAAAACAAAAATTAACAATTAAACAAAAAAAAATTATATTTTTTAAAATAGCAAAAGAGAACTGTCATAACAATTTAAAGTTATAAAGAATTTATAAAGTCAGCTTAAAAGATAAATCTAAGTGAAACAAATTTTATCCTAAATTGAATCACAATGACAAACTATGTAAAATATAAAATGAATTGAGACACGACACGAACACAATATAGAAAAAATAATTAAAACACAACACGAAAAATTCAATAAGAATACACGAATATGTAAAAATATACATAAAATGAATTATTAACGTGTAAAAATTTATAGTACTTTATATATATTATTAACGTGTAAAATCTTATAATACTTTGAAGGGGAAAAAACACGAACACGTCAAGAACACACAAATTTTTCTCTAAATCGAATCACTATGACAAATCATGCAAAATATGTCATGAATTGAGATGCGACACGAACACACAATTTTTTCTCTAAATTGAATCACAATGAAAAACTATGTAAAATATTAAATGAATTGAAACACGAATTATCAACGTGTAAAAATTTATATAAATATATAATATTTTAAACACAAAAAATAATACGAATACATAAATTTTTTTCCTTTTTTTTTTCTACCATTTTTTTCTCTACACTAAAACAAAGTGGAGTCCACAACAAAGTGGGAGTGGCCACCCTCTATTTGCTCCAAAAAATCTAAAATTTATATATTGGATTATTTGAATAAATATATATATATATATAATCATCAAATGCTCAATCTTTAAGAAGATACTCCGATGGTCAAAGCTTAAATTTTATTTTGTAAGTTTGAATTCCAAACCCGATAAGAAGCTTTCCTCCTTGCACGAATCGAAGGAGAGACAGAGTCTTTGCTCTAAAAACTATTGTTGGTTGGAGGCTTCCTGAGCAGTTGGTAAAAAGAAAGATATGTCAATAAGCTCTCCTGTTGTAACTAAAGACTTTTCTCAATCAACGAAGCTGCCCGCATATAGAAATCCACTTTTTTAGCTAAGAAGGTATGTAGCCAAGTCCCTTTCTCAATGGGAATCAGTCCCCGTGTTCTTATCAGCCGCTAAGGGGCTTTTCTTTCTCTCTTTTTATCTGGTATATTAGGTGGAAGAGTTAAAGACTCAGTTCCTTTGATTTTTCTTTTAGCTTTTCCAAAAGGAGATGATCAAATTCTTTGTTTTTTTTTTTTTTTTTTTTTTTTCTTTTTTTTTTTTGCATTCGAATTTTGAAATGAACATGACGAGATTTATTGGATGAATGTTACATTTATCAAAAAAAAAAAAAAATTTGAGTCAAATACTCAAATAGTATGTATTTTTTTATAATGAAGTTACAAATTAATACCAAAAAAAAAAAATCGTAATTAAGTATCAAACCAATTAATATAATTGGCACATAATTAAACAAATCTAATATAAATTGAAACAAATCCACACACGATTGGACTTAAACCTGAAATCTCAAAATTTTTAGAATTTCTTTATTGCCACTGCATCAAATCTCATTGGCAAATACTATGTATTATTAGTTAAGCATAGATTCGATAGTGTGGAATTAATCAAACATGTGGGGGATTTTGTCAATGAAAATCAGTCTATAATATTCCACGTTGAGCTAACTTCTAGATGATTAACATTGAAATTTTACTTTATGATTGCACCAATATCCTACCCAATACATATCTAAAGTTGAATATGCAAATTGTTTCCTATACACGTTTTATTCTTCCTCATGTTCTTTTATTGATTTGATTTTTAAAGTTGAAAACTTTAAAATAGATAGGTATTTACTAGATCTAGTAATCCGTTTATTCGTGTCCTATTTGTGTTATTTTTTTATATTATAATCGTGTTTAAGTATTATATATTTATATAAATTTTGACATGCTAATAATTCGCGTTATATAGATTTTGATACATTCATGTATCCGTATCATATTTTGTGTCATTTTCTAATCATTTTTTCGTATGATATTCGTATAGTGTAATCATATCGTATTTAAAATTAAATCTATAGTGTTAATTATAAAATAACAACATTTTTTCCTTCTTTGATTTGTTAACCAGAAGGAAAAAAAATACTAAAGGCAAGCAAAAATCTAGAAGAATTGATGATTTTTTTTTTTTGCATTTTAAATTATTTATGTTCATTAAAATTAAAAATTTGAAACTCTACCAACAAATTTCGACGAATGATGCTTTCATAAAAGCATTTGGTCAATTGTGTTGAAGGTTGAGCAGAGGAATTAATTTCATTGGATACTGAGTTCATAATTATTATCCAAAGGACTATGAAATATAAATTGAGATGTACTATTTGTTAGGTATTAGGTTACTTTGTAATTAAAAAAATTGGATAGATAAATTGTTGAGTCCCAAATTCAGATAAAATTGGATAAATAGGTCCAACGAGGGGCAATTAATAAGAGGCATCGGGTTCAAGTCTTCAAGATATCTTTAAGAAATTAATTATGATTTTTTAGAGTTAGTTTTTGATATATTAAAAGTGAAAAATTTTAATTTTATAAATCGGATTAAGAGATTATCATATATTTTATTTTTAATTTTTTTTAAATATATCTTATGAGGTATGTGTCATCCTGCCTACTAACTTGTTTGTGAAATTTAAAAATTCTATGGTAAATGAGATAATTAAAAAAAAATCATTTTACACCCATTTTAATAATTTAAAGTTTTTTATAAGAAAAAAAGAAATGAAAAGTTTTAATAACTTGTGTTATTTTATAATTCAACTAATTTAAATGTTTTTATTGTCTCTTTTTTTCCACTAAAAGGAGTAAATTTTTTAATTAAAGTTTCAATGAAATTTCCTTCATCTATGAAACATTTTTTTAGTATAGACAGGTTTATTACATTTAATTTAAAATTCAAAAAATTGGAGCGCATGTGATACGACTTAGCGAGTATTTTAGGTATTTAATAGATTCCCTCTCAAGAGAAGATAAATTGGCATCATTCCAATCATTTTTTAATTTAAAATAATGTAACAAAGTGCCCAAAGGTTTTATCCTAACTCATGGGAATAATACTATGAAATTAAAAAATATATATATATTAAAGTATCCTTAAAAAGTAGAATGACACTTTAAATAAAAATATTTTTTATTGATTAAATAATAATTCGTATTGAACTCGGGTCTAAAAAATTATAGCTCAAATCTAATCTGATTTGAGTCGAACCTATCTGATCAAACGGATGATCCCTCAATTCATGAATAGATCTAGTTAAAATGATATTTTTTGTATTAAATCAATTAATGTTATTCTCATTGTCTCTCTATGATATTTTGTAAGTTGTAACCCAACTCTAAGTTATTGAGAATGTGAACACAGCTCTATTATTGAGACAACTTATCAACCATTGATAGAATTTGGATCCATGTAAACTCTAAAGTCTTCGTTCCTTTGATCCTTTCCCATTTCATTTTTTATTTAGGATTTAAGGGGTTTTTTTATGGGAAGGATTTTAGATTTAGAGTCATATTTGATTTTTTATTTAAAAAAAAATTGTTGTACAATAAATTTATTTTTAGCTAAATTGAATTTAAATTACAAAGAGTGTCAACATCATTCCAGTTCATTGAAAATGAAAACTTTGATTTAGCTCTATTGCAACCATGGAAGTACACTTTTCTTTTGAGGTCCCAATTTCAGTTTAGATAATGATAATTAAAAAAAAAAAAAACTATTATGAGAAATTAATGAGGTTTGTAAAAATTGTCAATGATGCAAATGTTGATGGATGAAAATGAAAAACGAGATAAATTTTAATTTAGTTGATTTATGTAGTAATTTTAAAAAGTGGCATTCAATTTGAGATTCAAATTTCAAAATTTGTAATCTTTTTTTTTTCCAAACACCGATCTCTTTCGTAGCAAAAAAATAAATAAGAAAAGGGTTCTTTTCAATTTCATCAACCTTGAATTTGAAAACAAAATTTAGAAATTGAATTTTAGAAAGAACCAGTAAGGCTAAGAAAATTTTGGTTGAATTACTTCCGATTGAATCAAATGGTTTGATGAGATTGTAATGAGTGGTTGCCAAATGATCAAGGAAGTGAAGATGTTGAGTGGTTGGACTTTCAAAATTCAAAGAAAAATGCTTAATTGGACATTAATTTCTACATTTAAAGAGATTATAACGGAAAAATTATCAAAATATTGTAAAAAAAATAAAAAAAATCAAATTACCAACAATTTGAAAATAAATACCGAAATACGCCAAAAAAATGCCATGGTAAGTCGCCATATGATATGGCGACTTTCCATGGCTAATTTATAAAAATTTTGAAAAAAAAAATAGAAGGGAAGTTGCTATATGATATGGCTACTTTCCTTCTAATTTTAAAAAAAAAAAATTATTTTTTATAGGTCAGAAGTCGCCATGTCATATGACGACTTTTGACCTATATTTTATAAAATTTTTTAAAAAATTAGTTCAGAAGTCGCCATATCATATGGCAACTTCCGAACTAGTTTTGTTTAAAATTTAAAATTTTAAACGTTGTCAACGGTAAAAAAAAATAAAAAACCGTTGTAAAACGGATAAAAAAAATATTTTGAATTTGGCAACGGTCAATTGACCGTTGCCCATCCCCACCCACCTATAAATACCCCCCTCTCTTTCATATTTTTCACACATATTTTCATTTACTACTCTCTCTCTCTATAAAATTTTCTCTTAGTGTACAAATTCAAATGGCTTCATCGTTATTAAAGTTGCAAGATAAGCACATATCTGCGGTTATATATGAAGAGGTTAGTAATTTTTTTTAATTTTTTATCATATTTTTTTTAATTTATCATTATTAATTTTGTTATTAATTTTTATAAAATTATTATTTATAATAATTTTATAATTAATTATATTTCAAAGAGATTGAATTATTAATTTTTTTATGATTTTATAATTATTTAATTTAATTAATTATGAACAGGATCTTGTTCACGTCTTACGATCGAGGAAATTTTTTTTGAAGATCCGTATCCTTCTATTATCGACCACTTAAAGAGTGCCGGATTTTATTATGCAAGTAAAATTCGACAATGTATGCTTCTGCCGGACTTAATTAGCACGTTGGTTGAACGATGGAGACCCGAGACGCACATTTTTCATTTACAGTGTGGTGAATGCACAATCACTTTAGAAAATGTGCTCCAACTTGGACTACCAGTGGATGGCATGCCAGTTACAGGCGCAAGTTTTCTAGATTGAAATGAAGAGTGCCAAAATTTATTGGGCGTTATACCTCTAGAAGAGTGTCTGAAGGCTCAATGGTAACAAAAACGTGGCTACAGTCATTGCAAAATTTCCCCGAACACATAAGCGAAGAAGAGGTACAATATGCTACTAGAACATATATTTTACGTTTAATTGGAGGAATGCTAATGCCGGACAAATCGAGCAGTCGGGTACATTTAATGTATCTTCCATTGCTTCGTGATTTAGAGTACGCAGCAAATTATAGTTGGGGTTCTGCGTGTTTGGCGGTTTTGTATAGAGAACTGTGCCGGGCTACAGTTCCCGACTTCCATGACATAGGTGGAAGTTTACTGCTTCTGCAGTCATGGGCTTGGCATCGATTGCCATTTATTACTCCGCGCAAAATTTTTCGCCTGTATACCCCATTGCAAGCAGGTAATAATCTTGACTATTTTTATTAATTTTGTACGAACTAGTATTTTTATTAAGTCTATTAAGATTTTATATGCTTTTTAACAAGTGGAGTCATCCAAAAGATTGTAGCAATATTCCGCTCGACCTTCGAACTATAAGATCACGACTAGATCGAGAAGCATATCAAAAGGTAAATGTTTCGATTGTTACATTCAAGTATTTTTGTATTTAATCCATATGAAACTAATAATTTGTAATAATTATTCGCAATTTGTGTGGATGCCATATTCTTCAAATCAAATTATGGCATGTATTTCATCGGATACAACTAATAATTGCAATATATGTATAGCAAACACAGTATTGATATGTTTTGCATATGTAGAGTGACACGCTACTAACAGGGTGTTGAGACAATTTGGGATGCAACAACCAATTCCGCAACCACCAGCGAACCTTGATAAGTTTCATAAGATTGATATGCGTGGGCGCCACGAAGTATTTTGGCCTACGAAGCATCGACAATGGATCCATTTGTGGAATCAACGTTCTGAACAAATTCCAACAGGTATACCCATTGTTCGTAATAATTTCAACCTATCTGTTGAATACATAAGATGGTTTAAAAATGAAGGTCGACTTTTTGTTTGTCCACCGTCGGAGTTTGAGGATGTTAAAAGTATGATATTTCCTGGACAGACTTCAAATCCAGTCCGTCCTACACACGAAATGGAAGTTCCTAGACCTAGCCGACAACGTGGGCAGACGCGTCAACCGGCCTCATCACATGCGGCAGAGTTCACTGCACCGAGGATGTCATTTAATCATTCTCAACCTCAACTAGAACATGGCGTAGCATCCAGTCATCGGCATTCCGTCAGTCACCCCGGATTTGATATTGATGAGTGTTATCGACCAGAACCGCCAACGACGAGGTTAGATGACCAGCTCCTCGTCCCAAGTCCAAGTTCGGCATATCTAACTTCAATGTATCAGTTTGGAACCCATACGTCAGCATTTGGTACTACATTTGATCCATTTAGTAGTCAGGTTCCCTTTATGGGTGCTGGCTCCTCAAGCAGTGGGTTTTTATTTTTTGATATAGAACATGTGGGTCCCTCTAGTAGTGCGTTTCCATCGACTGATGTGGGTGAGCATGCGGATCACATAAAACCAGAACCAGTGACGATAGGTCGAGGACGAGGTCGACAACGAATACGTCCCGCTGACGAGGTTCAACGACGAGTGCAACCAGCACGCAATAGGAGAGCTCGACATTGTTGCTCAACACCACTCGATACGAGAGCTTAAACGTACTTTTTGTATAATAATCATGTATTTTTTAGAAGATGTTTTTAATAATGTACGTTTTGTATAATAATCATGTACATTTTGTATTTTTCTTTCATTAAATGTAAAAATTAACCGTTATTTTAAAATTTTAAACGATTATTTATTAATTTTGTTATTTAAATTTTATTATTAATTTTGTTATTTATTATTTAAAAGTTTAATTTTGTAAAATTAAATTTCAAACTTTTTTTTTTACCGTTTTAAAACAGTAACATACTTGAATGTATAATTAATTAATTAATTATATATATATATATATATAAAATATCTTTAGAATTAACTAAATAATGTAAAATTAATTATATATATATATATAAAATATTATTTAGGCTTTTAAAATAATTTTAAAAAATTAATTTTTTTACACAAAAACTTTAATAATATTATTTTTTAAAATTAAAAAATATATTGTATTAAAAAATTTAAAATTTAAAAAAAAATGGTGTTGGGCGACTTCCCAACATTATAAAAAAAAAAATTACAAATTACACTTGGAAGTCGCCATATGGCGACTTCCAAGTTCAATTGTTTTAATTTTATAAAATTTAAAGCTCGAAAGTCGTCATATGATATGGCGACTTCCGAACAAGATTTTTTAAAAAAAATAAAATTTTTAGTTGGGAAGTCGTCATATCATATGGCGACTTCCCAACTGACTTTAAAATGATCGTATTTTGGTACATAATTTTAAAATGTTGGTAGTTTGGTAAAAAAAAAAAATTAGCAATACTGAATAAAAAAGTCGATTATAATGTCTCTTAAAATTTGTAAAAAAAAAAAAGGGAATTTCGGGTTAAGATTCAGTCCATTATTTTTTTTGTCTATTACTTTTCAATACACTCATCATTACCATTCACATGTTTATGATTCACTCATTAATTGTGAAAGTCATATTTGTGAATGGTGATAAGATGTATTGAAAAGTAATGGAGGGAAGCCGGACTCGGGAATTTCATAGTTTTGTTTTGCATTGACAATCGTGTGATTGCTAGAATATATGACTTTTAATTTTGGATTTTGCTAACGAGTGTCTTTAGGATACTCTTTAAGGTTAGTTAATATACTATTTATAGTAATAACATTGTATTAAATGTAAAAGCTGGTAACTTTATTTATCATTTCCAATATATTGATTGAAAATATTATTGTATTTAGTAATTTTAAAGAGTGCCGTTAAGACACTCGTTAGCAAAATCCTTAAATTTTAATGATTAAAGATTAATACTCAATAATTTTTATTTTTTTAAAAAAAATCTACTAAAATTAAATTAAAAAAAATCATCTTTCACTTTTTCTCAATGTCGTTAAGAAACAGAGTTTGAAGTGTTAAGCATTCCGATACATGTTAAGCATCTAACAATTGACAATATATAAAAATATCCAATTTAAATATAAAATCATAAAAAGCTCAAGATTTAACAGACGTGCATTAACATGAAAAAAAATATTTTTTGACTTGTGAAAATGAAATAATTTCGGCTGCTAGAAAGATTCAGTGAGAGTCCAGAAGTATGGGCTGAGATGGCCCAAAAGGCACTTAGAAAAGCCCTTTAAAATGGGTCAGGACTTGTTACTCGAGGAACCTTTTCTTTAAGTACAAAAGTGGGCTAGAAAGCCCAGCTATACTAGTTTATTATTGAAAGTCACTTATATGACAAAGAATTTTTGTGAGAAAAAGTTTAAAATTTTCACTCATCAAATTTATCAATCATTTTTTAACAGATGTAGTTTTATCACCGAAATTTTAAATTTGACTAAAAAAATGATAAAACTTAAGATAAAAATGTTTCTTTAAAAAATAAAGAAAAATTATGTAAGATGTTTTAATTTTTTAACCAAATTTCAAATTACAATAACAAAATTTTACCCATTCAAAAATAAATGGCAATTCATTGTCATAAAGTAGAATGTTTAATTTAAACCTTCTCCCAAAATTTTGTTAGTGTTTGAAATTTTTTAATGTCCAAAATTTAATAGGAGACAAAAATGAAATGTTTTAAAAATTCAAACTTTTACACTATCTATCAATGTGAGTCTCGGATAATTTTTGGACTAAAAAATTTAACGCTTTATCTTTATATATACTAGAAAAAAATTTCGCGCTACGCAGCGAGTGAAACTATTCGATTTCTCTATTTTTGTAATAGTAATGACAATAATATTATGAATACATAAATTAATAATGTATAAAATTAATTATTAACATGAAAAATTTTATATGAATTTATAATATTTTGGGAAACATAAAAAAATAACATGAACACGTTATGAAAACACAAATTTTTTTTTAAATTGAATCACACTGACAAATTATGCAAAATATGTCATGAATTGAGACACGATACGAACACACAATTTTTTTTAAAAAAAAAATTAAATCACAATGACAAACACAAACTATGTAAAATATGAGATGATTGAGACACGACACAAACACAACATAGAAAAATAATTAAAACATAACACGAAAAATAACATGAACACGATACGAATACACAAACGTGTAGAAATTTATATAAATTTATAATACTTTATATAAATTATTAACGTGTAAAAATTTATATAAAGTTTAATACTTTAAAAACACACAAAAAAAATTACACGAACACACAAAATTTTCTCTAAATTGAATAACTATGACAAATTATATAACATATATCATGAATTGAGACATGACACGAACACAACATAGGAAAATTAATTAAAACACAACACGAAAAATAACATAAACATGACATGAATACACGAACGTGTGAAAATATATATAAAACGAATTATTAACGTGTAATTTTTTTTTTTATAAATTTATAATAGTTTATATAAATTATTGGGTAAAACTAATTATTAACGTGTAAACATTTATATAAATTTATAATACTTTGAAAAAAAAATACGAACACGTTACGAACACATTTTTTTCATTAAATTGAATAATTATAATAAATTATGCAAAATATGTCATAAATTGAGACACGGCACGAACGCACAAATTTTTCTCTAAATTTAATCACAATGACAAATTACATAAAATATGAGATGAATTAATTCACGACACGAACACAAAATTGAAAAAATAATTAAAACACAACACGAAAAATAATATGAACACGACACAAATATACGAACGTGTAAAAATATACATAAAACGAATTATTAATGTGTAAAATTTATATAAATTAATAATATTTTGAAAATAAAAAGAACACGAACACGTCACGAATACAACATAGGAAAAATTATTAAAACACAACACGAAAAATAACACAAACACGATACGGATACACGAACGCTTAGAAGTATACATAAAATGAATTATTAACATGTAAAAAATTATATCAATTTATAATATTTAAAAAAAAAAAATAACACGAACACAAATTTTTCTGATCTCTTTGCCTTCAACAACCCAAAAAAAGAAGGGACTCACAAAAAAAAAAAAAACTGGCGTGGCCACCTACGAAGGGCCCAACGTGGCCACACCAAAATTGAGCAAAAAATGTAAAATTTATATATATATATATATATATATATATATATTATAGATTGAGAAGATGGAAAAAACTTTTGATGCTATGCGAACCCAAGAGTGGTATAAGATTAGATTTGTTGTCTACTTGCTATAATGAAGTGTCTGAAATACAATTTAAGAAAAGTTTTAATCAACGCTTAATCATATAACTTATGAATTGTAGGATACAAAAAAGAATTTAATGATAAGGGGTGCAATGCATGTTGCTTTCTCCATAATTTCTTATTTCGCAATGATAATAAAATTGAAAAAGTGAGAAATTGTAGTCTTAGATGAGAGGATTAATTAGATATGCAATAATATTTAGATTGTTTGTCATTGAAATATAAGCCATGAATCCAACTTCTAAAATCCGATAAACAGATATTTTGGAAATCCAAATTGTTAAAACATAAGTATAAACACTATATAAATGGATTCAAATTAAAGAAATATGAAAGAATCAAGTAAGTAATAGAAGCAGAACTCTCAGAATTTCACTTTTATCACTTGCTCAATTGACATTTATTTTTCTCTAAGTTCCAAGGGGCACATAAAGCTCTTGATTACACACACACATATATACATATATATATATATAGAGAGAGAGAGAGAGAGAGAAAGAGAGAGAGAGAGATTATTAGTGTCTCCTTAAAACTATTTCTTAAATGCTTAGTTTGTACCTTCAACTTTAAACTTAGGTCTCCATGTTTAAACGTTTAATATTGCATTACACAAACTTTCTAATATTTGATATTTATGTCTTTAGTATTGGATTATATAAATACATATTTAAATTTCCTAACATAACAAAACAAATAAATCCCAACTAAAAACTTCTCAATAAAAGTGACATATATATATATATATATAAGTTTTCTAGTTTCTGTCACTTTTAAGTTAAAGTGTTTCAAAGAAATGCAACTCTTTTCAATAAATATGTTAATTTCCTTATATTACCTTATATGTGTGTAGCACACACACTCACACACATACTTGTTCGAAGTTTTTCACTCTTGCTATACATTGCTGATGCTTCTAATGGCATCAAACTCATTAGTAAGTAGTTCGGAGCATCTAACATCCTCAATTAAGATATATCAAAATCAAAAAAAATTTCAAAATAGCTATATGATTTGCAAATTGAAAGCTTGGCCAAAGAAATTAACTAACCTCCTCAGCTTGTGTAGGATCAAAATTCACTCTTAGAACTGGATGGCCTACAAAACAACACCATCATATCACCAAATATAACAACCAAATCTCTAAAAATTGGAATAAATTTTATTAATATATTTCAATTGCAAAATTCCTTTCAACTCATATCACATATTCAATACTTATGACTAATATTAGCAAGTAACAATATCAATAAACATTTTGACTAATATAGCCTAACAATAAACAATCCATAAAAGCATTCCACACCCGAATCAAGCAACAATATCAATGGACATTTTGACAACACATGCTTTGTGCACAAAGTCCCCTTACATAGGCAAAAGTAATGAATTATCAATTCCATCCTAAAAGTAAAATCTATAGAAATCATCCCAAGACCTGCAAAGAAATAAACAAAGAAATGCAGAAAAATTACTAACTCATAATTTTTTTTCTAGCAGCATTTAAGCAACAAAGACATAAAAAAAAAATCAATTCAGAGTAATAACAGCGAGCAATCTTTAAGTCAAAAGCCTTTATATAGTTAATGACTATCTTAAATAAGTTGAACTTTCATTTCAATGATTCATGCACTCAAAGCACAATGATTTGCTTTGAAATTGGAGATTAAAATTAATAGGAGAAACAAAATTCTAGCAAAAGGTATCTTTATATTGCACTACCTTTTCACAGAATTTGATAAAGCAACCCAATTCTCTAACACTAAGCATCACTTGAAAGAGTAGCTCAGGAGTAAAAACTCTATGGATGAGCTCAAAAACACACCGTAAGGATCATTCACAAAAGCAATGACAATAGATCCACCATTGACTGGACCAGGCTCTCTATTAATATTGCCACCTTCTACACACATATTTTCAACCATTTTGTAAACCTAAAATTTAAAGCAAAATACATTTAAGCATTAGAACAAATTATTTGCTTGAACTATTCCAAAAGTACAGAACTTACATTAGTAGTTGTAATTAATAAACGCCCAAAGTAAGTTCCAATATTATATGAAGTCACTCCATAATCTATAAAGAAAAATAACAGTTCTTAGAGATCATAAAAGTTGAATACAACTAAAATGAATTAATAATCACATAGCAAGTATTAAATTCAAAAACCCTCTGTCATTATCATTATATTCCCTCACTACCCCAAAAGTACCCACTTTAGATTAAATATAGTGAACCAACTCAAGAATGCAATACCTATATCAATCTTGCTGTATTTTTTGTTGAAATTCATAAGAAATGTTTGAATCAACTCAAGAATGTAATATTGTGATGAAAAATATTTATTTACTTATTTTTCAAGCCATGATAAAATATATATATATATATATATATATATAATTATCAAAGAAAACAATAAAGGGGAAAAAAAGGAAATTGCTACCAATCATGAAGTCTATTTAAAGCAGTATTATATATTGTATTGTACTTATTTTTCAGGCCATGATAAAAAAAAAAAAAAAAGACATCTTATAATTATTAAAGGAAGCAAGAAAGGAAATGAAAAACAAAGAAAATGAATGTCAATCCTTGAAATCTGTTTAAAGCAATATTGATATGCAAGAATACAAAATCTGTCATAATAATAGTTAAATAGAGAAAGTGTGTTATCTAAAACAATTGCCATAAATTACATTCTATATTCTATTCATATCGAAGATTTCAAAGTGAGAAAATTAAAATCTTACCTTTGGAATGGTTGGAAGTTGAAGCTCAAACTGATGCCACCAGATGATGATGAAATGAAAGACAAAGCAGTAATCATTAACTGAAATCATCTATAAATAATACACTAAGTAACAGTTTTAGTAAATAAGCAAATATGAAGTAATATAAAGAAGAAAAGAAGAAAAATTTTGTAAGTTACTAAAATCGTGATAATAAAAACCATGATTCTTAAATAACGAATAAAATATCAGTAAAAAACCCAAAACCATTGTCGAACCAAAAATTCACTAACATCCGGAACTTGATTTCTGTAACCACACTTGTTTTTGTAGATTCAAATAACAAACACCAAAAAAGTTGGTTAGAAAAATGTAACAGAAGACAAACAAACAAGTAAGATATTCAAGCATAATTTTAAGAGTATCATGAGAACCATAGCCAAAACCACATCATCTTCTCAAAATCCAAAAGAAAAAAATTATATAAAAAGCCTCATTCTTTTCCTTCTTCTATTTTCTATTTTCCTGCTATATTTTTTCCTTTTTTGATTAATTTTTTTTTTCTTTTCTTTTTTCTTTCATTTGATTATTTATTTGCTATTTATTTCCTAAAAACAAAAGAGATGAATTAATACCCTGATACGAGCTAACCTAAGATCAGCTTCAACCTGAAAGAAAACAAAGCAAGAGAAGGAAAGGGTCTCCTGCAATATTCAACTAAGAATAGAAGAAGAAGATGATTGTAGACGGATTATGGGAGAAGAGAATTAGAGAGAAAAGAGAGAGAATGAGAAGGTATATTATTTTTCTTAACCAATTGTCTGCCCTCAACCTTTACAAGTTTTGGTTTTTAACAGACTCTGACTTAGAAGCCTGCAAAGCTCCTTACAACTAACTGAATATTAAACACTAATTAACGACAGATTAAAAAGCCAAGCAAAACTTATAAAACTGAATTGGCCCGTAACAGATGCCCTTCCTAGAAAACCATCCTTGTCCTCAAGGATGACAACTTTGAACAAAATAATGTTGTCTTTCAATCCGGCATCCACGCTGAGGAGCATCTGTAGACAATACTTCCACCCACTTGCAATTGTAGTATCCAGCACAGAAGGTCTTGGCAGGAAGGAGCTTCAACATAATGGCCACAACTACCTTTAAAAACATAATCAAAACCACCTTCACCAAGAAGACTGTCAGGACGAAAGTTTCTGGTGGCATTCTTCAACTCATTGAATGAGAAAGGTTTCAAATTGGGAAATGACAATATTTCTCCTCTAGTCCTTGGTGTTGGAAGACATGCAGTACTGGTTGTACCACTGAAGGATGGGATGGTCAAGCTTGAAGGAGCTGAAGAACGACTGGGTTTGCTGAAAATTCTTGAGCCTCCTGATGCAAAGTTGCATGGGGGCTTTGGCTGGAATCGACTCTGTTGGAGTTTGAAGAAAAAAAAAACTCTTTTATTATATATTTAAGACAAATATACACTAGACACTTACACTCTTTTAATATGCACTCACAACTTCACTCCTTCACACACAACAACTTACATCCCACCCTATTTATAGCTTTCTATGTTGGTTACTAAACCAACCTATAATGTTCTAGTATGTTGGCTTAATATTCTAGAAAAAGAACAATGAAAAATTTAGAAAGAACTCTAGAAAGAAGACTAAGAAAATTCTAGAAAAACCTAGAGAAATAATAAAGTTTGGAGAATTCTAGAGAATTCTAGAGGAGTTGTTGACTTTAACACTCCCCCTCAACAACTACTCTCTTGATGTCGGTTTGGTAGTCATGCCAAGTCGTCTTCTGAACTCATCGAATTTTGCACCGCTAAGTCCCTTGGTAAACAAGTCAGCTACTTGTTCTTCAGTCTTGATGTATTTCAGTTCAACATCTCGTTGAAGTACTTTTTCACGTACAAAGTGATAATGTATTTCTACGTGCTTGGTTCTGGCATGAAAGATTGGGTTTTCAGCTAAGCTTATTGCTGACTGATTATCGCAATAGAGTTGTACTGGAGAGTCAATCGGTTGATGCAGGTCCTTTAACAACTGTATCAACCACGTGCTTTCTTGTGCTGCCATAGCTGCTGCTCTATATTCTGCTTCTGTAGTTGACAATGATACCGTAGGTTGTCTTTTGCTACACCAAGAGATTATGTCGGATCCAAGACTAAACATGTAGCCAGTTGTTGATCGTCTTGTATCATGATCTCCACCATAATCGGCATCACAATATCCTATAACTTGGCACGGAACTCCCTTTTTGTATAGAAGTCCAAAATCAATAGTTCCTTTTACGTACCTCAAGATTCGTCGAACCGCATCTAAGTGAGGTTTCCTTGGTTTCTCCATGAATCGGCTAGCTACTCCAACAGCGAATGCAATGTCGGGTCTTGTTAATGTAAGGTAGATTAGACTACCCACTAGTTGCCTATAACTTGTTGAGTCTTCCAATTCTTTGCCTTCTTCACTACAGAGTCTTGCATTGGCTTCCATAGGCATAGATATTGACTTGCAATCAGTCATCCTGAATTTGTGTATAAGATCTTTTGCATACTTGTGTTGACATAAGAATATTCCTTCTTTGGTACGGATTACTTCTAGCCCGAGAAAGTGATTCAGCTCTCCAAGCTCTTTCATTTGAAAACGTACTGAGAGATTGCCTCTAGTTTGTTTGATTTATTCTTCGTTGTCTCCGGTGATGATTAGATCATCCACGTAAACCAAGACTATTGCCAACTTACCTCCTTTTTCTTTCGCGAACAAGTTCGAATCTGCTGCTGCAACTGAGTAACCACGTTGTATTAGGAATTCGGCAATTTTACCGTACCATGCTCTCGGTGCTTGTTTTAATCCGTAGAGTGCCTTTTTCAACTTACACACATAATCCGAATGAACTTTACTTGTGAATCCTTCGGGCTGCTCCATATAAATCTCTCGATCTAGCTCTCCGTGCAAGAAGGCATTTTTCACATCCATTTGCCATAACTTCCAAGATTTGCTTGCTGCAAGGGCAAGTAATACTCGTACTGTTGTAATCTTTGCAACTGGACTAAAGGTCTCATCATAGTCCACCCCATACTTTTGAGAGAATCCGTGAGCCACCAATCGAGCCTTATACCTTTCTATCGATCCATCGGGTCGAGTCTTTATTTTATAAACCCATTTACATGAGATGGGTTCAATCTTCTTCGGCTTTGGCACCAACTCCCATGTCTCGTTTTGTTTCAGGGCTTGAACTTCTTCTTCCATGGCTTTTCTCCACTCCAATTTCTCAGATGCCTCTTCATAAGTTGTTGGCTCTATTTCTTCAATTAGAGCAGCATTAGCATACTTAAGATTTGGTTTGCGTTGTCGTGATGACCTGCGCAGAAATGGCTGAGAATCTCTTTCATCGAACTCATTTTCTCAAAATAACTTTTCCTCATCAAGAGCCTTTTCTGAATACTCGTCACTTGGTTGAGTCTTTTCAAGCTCAATTTGTTCCTCCATATTTTCTTGAAGTTTTTCTTCAATTTCTTTTGAGTCTGGCAACAGAACTGCTTGTGGTGACCACCATGACGAAGCTTCATCGAACACAACATTTCTGGATACATAGCATCTGCCACTCGTTGGATCACAACATCTCCACCCTTTTCTTTGATCGTCATATCCCACAAATATGCAACGAATTGCCTTTTTGTCGAATTTGCTACGTAGATGATCTGGTACAAATACATAACATACGCAACCAAATACTCGAAAGTGACTCACCGTGGGTTTGATGTTCCATAGTTTCTCAAAGGGTGAGATAAAACCAAGCCTTGCTTGTGGAAGCCTATTAGTCACGTGAGCTGCAGTCTTCATGCATTCTGCCCAAAAACGAGGTGGCACATTCTTCGCATGTAACATGCTTCGACATATCTCAGCCAAATGCCGATTCTTTCTCTCGGCAACTCCATTTTGTTGTGGAGTGTTCGGACATGTCAATTGTCGGCGTATCTTGCATTCCTGTAAGAATTTTGAAAACTCCTTGGATGTGTATTCTCCCCCGTTATCTATGCGTAGGCATTGTATCTTTCGGCCTACTTCTTTTTCCACCTTTTCTTTGAACTCTATAAATTTAGTAAGTGCCTCTAATTTTTCTTTCATAAAATCAATCCAGACGTACCTTGAAAAATCATCAATGAAAGTTATCATGTATTGGCAGTCACTAACAAAAGGTTGCTTTATCTTCCCGAACACGTCTGAGTGAATTAGCTGGAGAGGCTCCTTAGCTCTAAACTTTGACTCCTCGTATGGCAACTGGTGAGCTTTCCCATATTGGCACCCGGCACATACTGTGTCCTCTTGAATGTCTAATTGAGAAAGACCTTTGAGCATAGACTTTTTCATCATTACCTTTAACTTGAGGTAACTCACGTGCCCAAGCCTCGCATGCCACAAGTCAGCTGTTTCATTCTTTCTTGTCTTGTCCACATATGCAGTCTGAGCGGACATAACGTAGACTGACTCCAGACGCTTCCCTTCCATTATTGGTGTACTTGTTGGCTTTAAGTTTGGATATACTTTCACATTATTTGGACCAAACACGACATAATTTCCTGAGGCAGTGAGTTGTGAAACCGATAGCAGATTTTTCTTCATACCTGGCACATGGAATACGTTTTGCAGCTCGATTTGGTGTCGACTAAACCGTGGCACAATAGTTGTTTGGCCGATGTGAGTAATAGGTAACCTTGAATTATTTGCAGTTACCACAACTCGTTCTCCTTTGTATGTTGAGGTATTAGTCAACTTCTCCTTATCTCCAGTCATGTGATTTGAGCATCCAGAATCAACTATCCAATCTTTATTATAGTCAATTAATTTACTCACCGATGCGAGTGAACACTCTTCTTCTGACTCAGTGATGCAAGCAGCTGCAAGTTCTTCGCATTCTTCAATAGCAATTGATGCTTGAAAATCCCACTCTTCTTCGCTATTATTCTCTTCTCGTGACGAGGTTGCCGCGTTGCCTTGGACTTGCTTAAACCGACAGTCTCGAGCAAAGTGACCAGATTTTCCACAGTTGTAACACTGATTGTTTTGACGACGATACCTATTTTCATTTTTGTCTCTTTCTCGAACATGCTGGGCTCCCTCTTGTCGAAAGCTCCTTCCCCCTTGCTTTGGCCATGTTTCTTGCCTTAAAATTTATTTTCTTCCACGCCTGGCTTTGTAACAACTTTGCTTCTTTTATTAAAGCCTCTTTTATTACTAAAGAGTGCTTTCTCGTCATCTTTTATCAAGACTTTAGACATTTGTTTATCTAAAGTCTCTTGATTGGCTAGGATATTTTCCAACTCAGTTAAAGTTGGTTCTTTGCTCCATCCACGAGTTGCAGTAACAATCCCGTTGTATTCAGGTCGCAAGCCATGGATGACAATTCTTCTCATCCTCGTTTCGGTAATGGCATTTTCTGGATCTAATTTTGAAATTTCATCACAAAGAGTTTTAACTTTAGAGAAATATTCGCTTACCGACATATTTTGCTGCGATATTGACAGGAGTTCATTCTCCAATTGTTGGAGCCTAGCATCATTTTTCCTTTCGAATAGCATTGTGAGTGTGTCCCAGGCTTCCTTTGGTGTCTTTGCATCCTTGATGCGTTGTAATAAACCATCCTTAATAGTGACTGATAACACGTACATGGCCTTACCAGCTTTGATCTTCCATTTTCTTAGTTCTCCAGCATCAGTTGGTGGTGTTGAAGCTTCACCGTTAACAATATCCCATAAATCTTGCCCGAGCATGTAATATTGCATACGGATGCTCCACGTATTGTAATTGTTTTCATTGAGCTTCTCGATGTTGCTAGCGGAATTAGAAATATCTGCCATAGTGTCTTGAGAGTGCCCTGCACTTACCTCAAATTTGATTCTTGTTCACTTAATTTCACAGTCCATGACCGTGTACCGGCAGAATTTCCACGTCTTTACGAACTACGATCCTCGATCGTCTTGGTCCCAGACCAATAATCTTCACAGTCCCAGACTGTCTTTCTCCAATATACGTACTCCGGTCCCTGACCGTCTAGCTCTGATACCACTTTGTTGGAGTTTGAAGAAAAAAAAAACTCTTTTATTATATATTTAAGACAAATATACACTAAACACTTACACTCTTTTAATATGCACTCACAACTTCACTCCTTCACACACAACAACTTACATCCCACCCTATTTATAGCTTTCTATGTTGGTTACTAAACCAACCTATAATATTCTAGTATGTTGGCTTAATGTTCTAGAGAAAGAACAATGAAAAATCTAGAAAGAACTCTAGAAAGAAGACTAAGAAAATTCTAGAAAGACCTAGAGAAATAATAAAGTTTGGAGAATTCTAGAGAATTCTAGAGGAGTTGTTGACTTTAACAGACTCTGAGTGAAAATGCTATCAGCAATCCAGGTAAAAGGATGTCACCAAATCCTATTATGCTACAACCACCCCATGGATCAAACATGCGTGGGATCTTCAATAGCATTGGGATGCCATCCGTCCCACTTTTATCCTCACGAGCTACCACAATCATCATACTTTCATGGAACAACTTTTTTTGAAACAAACACCCAAAAGATGTCATATAAGAAGGCACAACTTAGTAGAACTGTTCCCACCTTGAGATTAGATACACGGGCAATTTGCTGAACTGTGATTATCAGCGCAATTCCTAGTATATCTCGACCTATCCAAGCAAAGGGAACATTGTGGTAAACAGCCCAAACAATAGCAATTGCTATACAGAAAGGGAAAATAACCAATGTAAGATACGAGATAGCTCCAAAGAAAGTCACTATAATGTATGATTCTCCATTGCTTGAACCATGTTGACAGTAAAGCAACCAAGTAAGTTTGAAGGCCATCACATCTCCTATGCAGTACTTGACACATCATATTTTGCAACTTCCAACTGGGCTCTTAAGGCATGAATTTCCCTATCTAGCTTGTTTGTCAAGTTGGTAATTTTTGCATTCGGATTGGCCAGTTTATCACGTATGCACCCTCTTTCAAGATTTAAATCCAGACGCTGCCCTGCAGTGACCTTGTTAATTTCATACCTTAGTTCACTTTGCATCTTTTCTATGTCACCTTGAAGTTTCTCAGTTTCACGTTGCAACATAGAAAAATGATGCTCCTGGGAAATTTTTATTTCGGACTAAAACTTTGACAACTTGGCTTCTTGAAACATCTCAGACTTCTGCATTGCTGCCTTTGAAACAAAAGAATGGGATACATTCTCCAAGCTGTCATTTAATACTTCCGTGATTGCTGTTGTTATTGCCTCCGCTAGTTTTGATGGCACGCCTTGCGCTTCCAAACTTCGAACCTCTTTTGGTGATTTCAACTCATCAAAAATGGTCAATGACTCAATCAGTGCCCTGCATCTTGAATACATTGTAATGAGAGAGTTCCATGTCACCACACGCTGCAACAATGCTGAACCAACCAATTTCTTTCTATAAAAAATCTCCTTACACACCTTAATGGCAGCCCTCAAATCACCCTTCTCACAAAGGAATGGAACTAGCATAGTAAAAGTCAGCTTATTAGGTACACAATAATTTTTCGCTATTTGACTGTACCACTCTTTTACTTCCAATTTCCCCTCATTAACAAACCCTCTAATCATATAATTGAAGGTAAACACATCAAGTTTAACTCCTTTAATCCTAATTTCTTCAACCAAGTTAATTGCCTCATCTATACTCTTTTCTGTTACCAATCCAAGCAACTTAGCATTATAACTCCTAATATCAGGCTCTACATTTTTCTCCACCATTTTCCCTAATATCTTCTCCCCATCAACAAACCTTCCATTTAAAAAAAAAAAAACTCATTTAAAAGCATGTGAAAAGTAATCAAATCTGGCTCTACGCCCTTCTTCTCCATCTCATCAAGCATCAATCTAGCAAAATCTAAAGAACCTAGCTCACAGAAAGCCTTAAAAACTGTATTATAAGAAACCAAATCTGGCTTAATTGACAACTTTCCCGGGAACTCCTTAAAAAATCCATTAATCTTATCAAACTTTTTGGCATTCACGCAAGCTCCCATAAGCTCATTGAAAGACAACAACCCTCTATTCAGAATTTCATCAGACACCTTATAAGCTTGCTCAAACATGCTGGATTTTCCATACAAATGAAACCTAGCAGCAAAGCCTTCTTTGGAAATGTCCTTGTATTTCTTTTGATCTCCGAGGATTTCTTCGATCCATCGGCAGTGTCTTTGTGTACCACGACTCATCCCTCCCATTACTAAAAGCCTAAACCCGTAAGGGTCAAGGACCTCAACAAACTCATTCACATACACAAACACCATTAAATAAGCATTCTCAAATGACATTTCATGGGAAACTTGAATAATCCTTGGAAGCTTCATGACCAGTCCTGTAAAAACTGTCTTCTTGAAGTATGGAATGTCATACAGAGTTTAGAGTAGAGATTTCATGTTACCTGAGTTAGCAATTCCAAATACACACAAATGATCCATGTTGATTGCCTTTGGAGGAGGATCCTGCACCGGTTGATTTTCCACAGCACTCGGAGTCTCGGGTTGCGCTACAGCTTCCATGGGCTCTTGATTGTCGATCAAATCAGAGTGTGGGACGAGCATTCCCTCATCTTCTTGATGTTGTTTACCGGCGATTATATCATCCTTTCTCACAAACATTTGATCGATCATCTTTGTCATCTTATTACGGAAGTTCTCCAACTCAATTCGAAAATCTGCACGCCATTGCTCCACCGTGCTCTGAGTGACTTCTGTTTGCAACCGCATTGTCACACCGTCAACCATAGCCAAGATCGAAGCTCTGATACCAATGATACAAGCTAACCTGAGATCAGCTTCAACCTCGAAGAAAACAAAGCAAGAGAAGGAAAGGGTCTCCTGCAATATTCAAGTAAGAATAGAAGAAGAAGAAGAAGATGATGATGATTGTAGACAGAATATGGGAGAAGAGAATTAGAGAGAAAAGAGAGAGAGAAAGAGAGAATGAGAAGGTATATTCTTTTTCTTAACCAATTGTCTGCCCTCAACCTTTACAAGTTTTGGTTTTTAACAAACTCTAACTTAGCAGCCTGCAAAGCTCCTTACAACTAACTAAATATTAAACGCTAATTAACGACAGATTAAAACGCCAAGCAAAACGTATAAAACTAAATTGGCCCGTAACATACCCATTAGCATTTCCTGAAAATGCGAGAGTGAGTTTTGCTCGGAGATTTGAAATTCGTTTCTCTGAGTCTTAATCTTCGTTGTCCAGTATCGTCATCGTTCCAATCCTCTAAACTGACAGTCTATTATCAGATTGGCCTCCAACTCTTTGTTTTCTTTGCTCTCTATCTTTACCTTTGATACTCTCTAATCTGCTTTAATTTTCTGTCCCTCTTTCTCTCTCCATCTATTTTTCGATCGACCTCCCAGGTGCCCTTCTTTAGTTGCCCTCACGCTCTGCCTCTCACTCTTCTCTACATCCATCCTCTGCCCCTTATTCTTTTCTCAGCCTCATTGGCTCTGTCTCTCTTTTGTTTTTTTTTTCTCTTTCTCGAAAAAAAAATCTTTTTGCCTTCTCCCATCTTTTTATTAGACAAATATCTTTTCCTCTTTTTTAGTTCTTCTCGATACTTCTGGGATTTCGTTTTTCCTGCTTTTCTCTTATCGATCCTTCTACAAATTTTTTTTTTTTTTTTTTTTTTTGTATTTTAACATAAAATGACAGATTAAAAAAAATAAGAGATGTCAAAACTTAAGCAATTTGTGTAGTCAATATTATATGTATGTAAGATTATATATATTGGATTAGATACCAACATTTTCACTTGGAAACTGCGGGATTTTATACTAATATTGATAAAAAAAATTTTATTTTTTAAAATTAGGGATGATTTGTTTTTATTTATCAAAATATGTTAGTTATAGAATTGTTGAAAAATTGTCATGATCGAGGACGACTTTTATTCACATTTTTGTAATTTTTTTAAATAATAGATGTATGAAAGCCGCCCTCGTCGAGGGCGGCTTTCATACAATTTAAAAATAAATTAATAAATAACAGTACGGAAGCCGCCTTCCATTAGGGCGACTTCCATACGATTATTTAAAAAAATTACATTTTATTGTACGGAAGCCACCCTCATACTTCAAATAAAAGCCTCACACAGCTACAGAAGCCCAAGTTAAAGATGGTGGGTCTACCTCAAAGCCACAGCGCATCATCAAACTTGGCAAAACTCTTGATGATAGCGACAAAAAGGTCCTCTTTTTTAGCTTCTTCAATTGTTTTTAGCGGATTTTATATGCATATCCTACTAAAATAAAGTTTCAATTTTTCTGGGTATTTTTTAAAAAGTTTTTAGTAAGATTATTCCTTTTGCAAATGTCGCAACCTAAAAAATAACAAGTCTCATTGCGAGACATTACTCGTTAAGTATGACATTGGGGTAACAAAGGAAAAGACGACTTAATTTCTCTTGAAATAAAGTGAGAGTTTGAAACAACCTCGAAAAAGAAATGGAGTAGCCACCAATCTTTTTTGGCTAGGTGTGATCGACCATCTATTAAAACTGATTTTCTAAAACATTTTTAAATTAATTAAAATATTTTTAAAATCAATTTCAAAGTCTGCACTTTTGAACCAAAGAAATCAAAGAAGCAGGTTCGGGAGTCGGTTACGTGCGGGAAAGGATTAGCACCCCCACAACGCCTATATAAAACGGTACCTCATTAATAATGTGTTATCTCAAGTCCCCGTAAAAATTCGATTTTGAAACTAGCATTTTAAAATAATTCCCAATTTAAAGAAAAATAATTTTATTTTTAATTGAAAATGATCCAGAATTTATTAATTCAAAATTTTCTTAAATTTTCCAGCAAACCCGGTAAAATATAGAAATTTTTATTTATTTGAAAAATCTCCGAATCATTTTCATTTTTGAAAGAAAGATATTCCTTTATTAATGATAATTGATGATATCCTCTCCAGCAAATCCGACAGAGAACTCATGAATTATTTAACTCGGAAATATCTTTATTTTTTATTGAAAATTATTATCTTTATTAAAACATTTTTCAAAAGATGAATATGAATATGTAAACTATTACTAATGCACCTAAAAAAGTGTATCTTTATTAAACCTTGCAATTAATATGATCAATTATAGTAAAGCAGCATGCAAGGGTCGAATCCATAGAGATTGGTTTTTAGTTTATAAATTACTAGTTTAAAACTTAAATTTAAGAACAATAAAAGAAAAGTGAGTTTTTGAAAGAGTTTTAAAAATTAAGAAAACAAGAAAAGTAAGAAGCAAATAAATAAGATGAAATCAAATATAAGAGAAATATGGTTAAGGTTTCATTCTCCACCACTAGACATCATTGAGAGTCAATAATCATATCTATTAACATAAATTAAATATCAAAATTATCAACCGTAGATAACAACAAGCTCTGTTACCCCAATATTTTCTTAGTTTGTCGTTAAATAGAACAAGCTCTCTATTTAATCTCTAACCACTAGACAACCTAGAATAAGCTCTCTAGATTTAATGTAATGACAGCTTTATGATGAGAAAGATAGGTTGATCTAGGCAACAAACACATAAGCTTGGATTGTTTAACCTATGTTATGTTCCACTTTGCAATTAGCGAAAACTTGACCATAATCATTAATCACAAATTGCCACTTATGAATAGGAAATCAAGACAATTACACAGATCAAGATTCCTAAACTAACAATAGACAATTATCAAGATCTATCTAGTGTGCACCCTAAACAAATTAAGACAAAGATCATAAACAATTCTTATGGAAGAACATAATCAACTTTGATAGAAAACTAATGATAGATAAAATCTAAAAATCAATTACAAAACATGTCTAGGGCTTTGAAATCACCCTTAACTAAAAAGAAGTTTAGCCTATCATAGGCATAGATAATATATACATAAAACTAAAAAGAAAATAAAAGAATGGAGAAGAAGAAGAAGAAAATTAATGATGATCTTTGAGTCTCCTCAAAAGATAGATAGTTTGTGGCTTAAAAGATAGTATTTATAGAGTTTTAAAATCCTAGAAACAAGTATTTTCCACACAAGTAAGGTTAGGAGGCAAAATTTGCGTTTTTTGCATGATTTGCGGTATTTTTGGCAGATTTTGGGCGTCGCGGCGCCGAGCTACTGCTTACCATTTTTCTGACGCTTTTTCTTTTACTTCTTCGGCTGATTTGGATGACCATTTCTTGTCCGACTTGGGCGTGTAAACTATCGTTGGAAAGGTATTCAAGTCAGCTTCTAAAGTCAAGAAGTAAGTTTCTTCAAATAAAGATTTAACATAATGATTTCCTTACAACAAGCTTCGGAGGTCAAATCTTCTTTTTTTGCAACCAGAAATTTATCTTTTTGACTCCCGAGTCTTCTTCTATCTTGTGATTATGATTTTGTAAGTTATTTACCATCATTATTGAATCTTTTGACTTCATTCTCCTTATTGTACCTAAAAACAAGATAAAGTACGAAAACATAACAAAAACTAAAAGTAGAAAGGCATAAATTATATATTTTATGAGCTTATCAATTACTAATGACATGGCAAAAGATGACATTGCAAAATCTAGATGACATAGCATAATCTAAATAACATGGCAACATCTAAACAACATGGCAAAATCTAAATGACATGATATAAACTAAAGGACATGATATAATCTAAATGGCATGGCATAATCTAAATGACATAGCAATAGAATTAATAACATGACATGATATGAAACATAAAATAATATTATCATAAAATATGCATGTAAATGAAAAAACAATGCATGAACATAATAAACCCTAAATATATGGAAAAATAATTAATGACTAAGCAAAAAGCATAGAATATCCATAACCATATAACCACCATGACAACACCATGAAATCTAAATCAAAACAATAACATCATCATAAATATTCATAGAAAAAAACATATATCATAGAATATGCATGAACATAGAAAATGCAATGCATGAAAGTGTATTTTTTTCCTTTAAATAAGGACATCCGTATACCTAAAAAGATATCTGACTACCTTAGGAAAAGACTTAAATAAGATTTTCTAAATCAAAGATACTTTGTGATTGAATTGAAACAATTTGAAATTTTTTGAATGAAAATGGCACCATGGTCGAAACCCCGCTTTAAAAAGGCTTTATTTTCCTAACTTTGAAAACCCGGATTTAACCACCCTTGACCCGACTTTTATAAAATCAAATTTCATGATTAAAATGACTTAGAAATTAACCTAAGACAGTAGCTAATGTTCCAAATCAGACCCCTCTTAATGCCTTAACCAAAACAGAAAATTATTTCCTTCTTAAAAAAAATCTGACTTTTCTGACCAGTTTTAAAACATGATTTTTTACCCTTCTAAAAAATTTCAAAAAAATCTAAAAACATTATAGGAGACTTAGAACATGTCGACTTCTATAGAAAAAAATCAGCTTAATTTTTGAACTAAGGATGACCTACCCGAAAATTCATAAAAGATAGAACACTAGGTAAAAAATTGTTTAACCAAAATACATTTTTAAACCTTTGATAAAAACGTCCAAAAATCAAAATAAAAATATTAGAGACTCCTCTAAGGTCCTATAATCAGTGGTAAAAATTCTAAAAATTTGGAAAGGGTTACCTAATGAAAAAAATCATAAAGGTAGAAAATCCAACTTCTACAAATCTTAATTTTCCACAAGCATGCTCATGAGAGCTTGGCTTTGAGCCATTGATTGGCTTAAATCAACAATCAAGTGGGAATGAAATGAAATGCATGAACAAATAGCAAAATGAATGCATGGCACATGCATGACCTAATGCCTAAATGACATGAAATGTGCACGGCATAAAATAATAACCTAATGCCTAAATGACATAGGAAATGCATGACAATAAAATGATAACCTAATGCCTAATATGTCATGAAATGTGCATGGCATAAAATGACAACCTAATGCCTTAAATGACATAGAAAATGTATGGCAATGTAATATGATCTAATGCAATAATATGACATAGAAATATGCATGGCTATAAAATGATAACCTAATACCTAATATAGATAGAAATATGCATGGCAATAAATGATGACCTAATGCAATAATATGACTTGTAAATATGCATGGAAGTAACATGAACATATAATGACCAAATGAACATAATAATAATGCAAGAATATGGAAAAACAAATTCACAATAACATGGCATAATGATGCAAAGCATGAATGAAAGCATGGTAGCCAAATAATCATGATGAAAATGCAAATACAGAAGACAAAAAAAAAAAACATGGTACCCGAATGGTCATGTTGAAAATGTGAGAATATGGCAAGGCAATAACACAAACATATGGCATGACAAACATGCAATACATGAATGAAAGCATGGTAGCCAAATATTCATGATGAAAATGCAAAGATATGGCTAAGCAAATACACAAACATATGGTATGGTAATAATGCAAAACATGAATGACTTGGTATAGCAAAAACAGAAAATTAAAGTTAGTGAATAAAGAAAGCAAACATAAAAATGAATAATAAAAACAGAAAATTAAGAGTAAGTAAGTAAAGAAAATAGAAATGAACTCCATACTTTGATTATTGTAGAAAGCTAAATTATCAAAACAAACTAACCTACCACAACCAACATAGGAATAAAATCAAACACAAGACAATCATACTCAAAAGGGGGCATTCGGCCATTAGTAAAAATGTATTGAAAAAAATGTTTTTGATATTTTTTTATGAAAACACAAGATAAGAGCCTTAAAAAAAAGCTTTAAAAACCTTTATTTCATAAGAAAATAACAAGAAATCACATGGAAAATAAGTAATTCAGTATAGAAAAAGAAAGAAAAATGCAAGAGATAGGTGCCAAAAGGCTACATTTCAAAGCTAACTTTCAAGCTTGCTTCTCTTCAAAAAATTTCTTTGCTTTTCTACCACTTTAGCTATTGCTCATGCATGAAATGATCAACCAAAAAACCTCCTCAAATCTGAAAATCCTCCCCCTATTTATAGGCTGGCCGAATGGCCTTCATGTTGTCATTTTTTTTTTCTAGCTAGCAAGATCCAAAGGCTACTAATCAAAGATGATAAAAATGTGAATTTGCAACCATAGGATGAAGTGATCAGCCCCTAAACATAACCAGCTGTCCAAGAATCCTAACCATAATGTGCCCATCCTTTCTTTTCATCATCTTGGCCACTTGGCATGATCACAAGGGCTCAATCAAATAAAAAATATCATCTTGCTATCCAATTTTGGCCCTTGGATAAGAGAAATCAGCCATTCCTTCCCCTCTTCATGGGCTGGCCGAATGGCCTTAAAAGTTCTAGCATCTTCGCTATTTTTTAAATTGCAAAAATGACCCTTTTCGATTTCTTCGATAAAATTACATTTTAGCCTCTAAACTTAATTAAATTGCAAACGAACCCAAATCCGGATTTTATTTTTTCAATCATTCCAAATAAATATAAAACTTAGTTCTGGAGATTTTCATAATTTTTGGAACTCGTTTTCTATTTTTTTCGGATCTTTATTAAAATTGCGGATTAGGCTTCCCCGAACTTTGCCTTTTTTCAAATCAGCTCCAATTTGAGATTTTTCTTTTCCAAAACCTCCTAATCAATATAAAACTCAGTTATGGAAGTTTTCATAATTTTTCGAGCTCGTTTCCTATTTTTCTCGAAATTGTCTTTAAAAGTTTCAGTTTGGTGCCTCCTAAATTTAGCCTTTTTCAATTGAGCTCCAATTCTATATTTTTCTTCACCAATACCTTCCAAATAATATAAAATTGAGATCTGAATGTTTTCGTAATTTTTTGAGCTCGTTTTCTATTTTCTCAAAATTATCTTAGATTGCACTTTAACCCCCGAAACCTCGGTTTTACTCAAAACAGGTTCGATTTCCAGATTTTCATTTTCCATTTCCTTTGTTATATATTGAATTGGAGTTGGTCCAAAAGCGCCCAATTTTTGCGATCAAATTCCCCTCCGATCTGATTTTTCTTTTTTCCAATATCGGGAATTTTTTCGTTTTTCCTTTTTTCCTCCAACTGGTTCTTTTCTTGGAATTACTTCAAACTGATCATTGGACCATCCTTGTTTACTCACTCTTCATTAATTAAGGGCTTCAATTTTCCCGAATCGGGTCATCTCTCTAGTTTCCCCAATTTTGCAAAATTCACCAAAAACCCTAATTTTCGATTTTCCTTCCAAATTAACTCTTCCTTTGGTTCTGCTTTTGATTGGCCTTTCCAATACCCGTAGTCATTGATTATATTCCATTTGGAACCTCCAATTTTGACCAATTTGATCGTTTAAGCACTTTTCCCCAAAATTACCGAATTAGGGTTTCCTTTTCACTAAATTTCCATAACCCATCTTTCGAACTCCATATCTTTCATTGTAGACCTCGGATTATCAAAATTCTTTCACCATTTTTCAATTCAACTTCAAATCTTGATTTTAATTAAGGGTTGACTTTTTTAGTTGTTGACTTTTTGGGGTTGACTTTTTCGAAGTTATTTTTCCGAATTGACTTTTCATGCTAAACTCTGAATCACAAGTCTTGGAGGACCATCTGCAAGATGAGAAGATATTTTCTGCATTCTAAAAAGTACAAGAAAAAAATTTACCTGTTTTAGGGGGTCAGGACAAAATTAGGTGTCTACAGTTGCCCCTCTTTGGCTATTGCTGAGAATCAGGAATCAGGCAAAGATAAATAGACAATAATTTTGTCCGGTTAGTGAAATCACTTGTAAAGAAAAGTAAAGAGATTTTTCTTTATTCTTCATTTCCATTTATTTCATCATCATTTTTTTTCTTTTTTCTTTTTTTTCGAGAAAAACTGTAAATAGAAGATTTTACCCTTAAATTGAGTTCCCTGACTAATCATGGCTTGACCAGTCTTAAGGAAACGAGTTCGATTTGCAAGAGAAGAAAATACCTTGACGGTGGTCTCGGGGCCTTATCTTATCTTGGTGAAGTCTTACTGGCGAAACCAGAAATTACAAAGACCTTGGCGAACCCATAGATTGAAAAGTTATCTAGGCAAAACCATAGATAATTTTCAAATGAGATGACTTGTGCGGAACCAGAAGTCAAAAAGTTATCTAAGCGAAACCGTAGATAATTTTCAAAGAGATGACTTGGGCGAAATCAGTAGTAGAAAAGTTATTTAAGAGAAACCGTAGATAATTTTCAAATGATAAAACTTGGGCAAAACCATAGTCGAAGAAGACCTGGTGAAACCAGTGGTATTTTCTGAATATGGCACCCGAAGGTCTTATCCTGATTTTGAATAATTGTGCCCGAAGATCTTATCCGTGATCTGGAAAATTGTGTCCGGAGGTCTTAAAAATGGTGCCCGGAGGTCTTATCCGTGATCTGGAAAATTATGCTCGGAGGTCTTATCCGTGATCTGGAAAATTATGCCCGAAGGTCTTATCCATGATTTTGAAGAATTATGCTCGGAGGTCTTTAAAAATGGTGCCTGGAGGTCTTATCCATGATCTGAAAAATTATGCCCGAAGGTCTTAAAAATGTTGCCCGGAGGTCTTATCCATGATTTTGAAGAATTATGCCCAGAGGTCTTTAAAAATGGTGCCCGGAGGTCTTATCCATGATTTTTTGAGAATTATGCCCGGAGGTCTTTAAAAATGGTGTCAGGAGGTCTTATCCAAGATTTTGAAAAAATGGTGCCCGGAGGTCTTATCCATGATGAATAATTGTTGAAAATTAACTTGAAGGTTTTGAGAGGATGCAAATGCTTCTTGATGCAGCTGCAAATGTCCTTAACTGATGCAAATGCTTCATGGTGCAAATGTAAATGTCTTGGATTAATGCAAATGCTTCTTGATGTAGATGCAGATATTGAATGAGATGCAAATGCTTCACGGTGCAAATGCAAATGTCTTAGACTAATGCAAATGCTTCTTGATGCAGATATTAAATAAGATGCAAGTGCTTCTAAATAATACAAATGCAAAGATCAACATTGACGCAACTATTTCATATGGCGATGCAGATGCAAAGATTGACATTGTGAAAATGCTTCGGAATGAGGCAAATGCAAAAACTAGTAGTGGGCAAAATGCTTCTACATGATGCAAATACAAAGATTAACATTGACGCAACTACTTCATAGACTGATGCAGATGCAAAGGTTGGCATTGTGCGAATGCTTCTGAATGGTGTAAATGCAAAGATTAGTAATGTGCAAGATGCTTCTAAATGATGCAAATGCGAAGGTCAATAATGATACAAATGCTTCATGAAAAAATGCAGATGCCCCTACGAATCGTGTTCATGTAAGTGGTCCATAAATGGTGTAATTGCAGCCACAATAATGACGATGCAATATCCTAGAATTGATGCAATTGCTTGAGATGACGTAAAAATGCACATATCTATGAAGGATGTAAATGTAAAGGTAGAATGCAAATGCTCATGGAATAGTGCAAATGCAAATACCCATGAATGATGCAAATACTTGCTGACACGGTGCAGATGCAAAGCTCAATAAAGAGGCAGGTGCTCATGTATGATGCAAGTGCCCTCGATTGTTTTTTTCTAGACTTTGGCTTGGCCTTTCCTTTTCAAATCAAAGTGTATCTTGAACACTTCATGCCCCATAAGTGATTATTTTCTTTTCAGTTTTTGGCAATCTCTATGCCCCAATTGTTTTCAGACTCTTATCGACAGAAGTCTGAGCCAGATGTTCATTCATTCTTCACATTTCTAGGAGTCAAGATCTACCTCAGTAGTCCCATACCTTTGGTTAGAAAGACCTTTGTCTCATGTCAACATCAAAAATGGTTATTTCAAAAAAATATTTGTATTTGTTTTATCATTTTGAAAAAATTTGCTCACTTAATGAAAACTTCTGAGCCAAAAATATTAACCCCACAGTTTGTGATGTACGAATCTTTTGAAGACTGATGATCACTATCAAGAATTTTTCTGAATGTCAATTTGGGTTATTCAACTTGTATTGAATGGCTTGATACAACAGGATTTTGGTTGATTGAAGAAAACTTCACAACAAAAATGTATGCCTCTTCTAGGCTCACAAATGAAACAAGTTTTACAAAATACGAATTCCTTGAGAATCAAACAATTTCAACATTCTTTTAGTTTCCAAATCATGGCGTTTTGACCAGCGTCAAGATTGGCCGAGATGTTCAAACTGGAAAGTTAATTTTGGAGGGAAAAGAGTATCAGTTTTTTAAATCAATTCTCCAAATGAGAGCTGGGAATTCGGGAGGTTCCTAGATGTTCCTCGATTTCATCAAGATGACCTTCTATCTTGTGGTATCGGCACTGGCATAGATGGCATCAAAAATTCTCATTTTACTCTAGACCGTCCATTTTTGGGTTTTCGCCCTCGAGTCCCATTCTTTCCATTTTTTCTTCTTCTTCTTCTTCTTTTTTTTTTTTAATTGTTTTACCATGCACTTGAGAATTCTAAATTCTTCCATAGTAAAATGATAATTCGATGAGATGGGATAAAATCTGAGGAAAAACCCTTCAATTTAAAAATTCATGCTTGATCAAAATGGACTTTTAAAACACGTAATGTGGGCCATGGTTTAGGGTTCAGAAAGAAAGGATAAATGGGCCCAAAATATGTGATCAAGGATTATTTTTTGAGGAGGATTCCCTTTTGAAGTATTTGTCCCTTTTGGACTTTTCTTTTCTTTTTTGACTTTTGCTCCTTTTCTTTTTTTTTTTTTTGGCTTCCATTTGCCATAATTTTCACACTTTTTTTGTGTATGTTTTTTTATTTTTCTTTTGTTTTGTTCTTGGCTTTCATTTTGCCATTTTTCTTTTCTTTTCTTTTTTTCACTTTGATAGAGTGAGCCCGTATTTATTTGGGAGCTCAATTTGCTTTGTATCTGTCTTCGAGTTAGGACTCATTTCTTCATGATCTTTGAGAAGACCTTTCCTCGTATTTGCCCCATAGTGTAGAGAGTGATCCTTGATCAGGGTTCAAAGAAGAAAGAATTCTTTCGGCTCAAAATGGGTGACTATGGATAAATTTTTTTGTGAGAGGGATATGAAAGATGGCCATTTCTCATATCAAGCACAAATATTTTCATTGCAAAGCAATCCCCAGGGGGAATATAATCAGAATTTCATTTTGCACTTCGGAATCATTCGAATTCTCATATGCATGATATCACAATTTTTCTTTTTTTCTTTTTTCTTCTTTTTTCTCCGGATGCCCCTAATAATTCATGCATTATTTCCATCCTTATTCATCATGTATCCATCATTTCTACATATGATGCCCCAATTTGATCAACTTTGGGAATTTGTATCATTACGAGGAACATCGTAAGTCTAGGTTTATAATGAAAATGTTGAGTTTCAATCTTGGGTTTGTTTGAAGTACCAAGAAAATATTACCCAAAAATAAGTTTTCTCTAGGACATGGGATAATTTGATTTGGTCATTGTGCCCCGGGGTGCCAATCATGAAGTTATGTTTGGGCAATTGGTGTTTTGTGGTGAATGGTTTTGGCACAACCTTGACACACATCAAATTACCACAATCTAGATTCTTGAAAGAATACTTCATTTGTTTGAGATTACAAGGAGCACAAAAATTTTCAAAAATTTTGTTCTTTTGCTTATAGCTACATCCTTGCTTATTTTGTAATGGTTTATGAAATTCAATCATTCATATTCCTTGAAGCATTAGGTCTTTCAGGTGGTCTTGGTTCAAGGGATTTAGGTATAGGAAAGACCAAAAGAGAGGGGGAAAGTATTGGGTCATTTCTAACAAAGATCATCAATATTCTCGAGACTATCCATTATTAGAACTTCCTTAATGCTTGTTTTTGCAAATTCAAATTATTGTTAAAACACAACAAACAAAAAGCATTTAAAATTCAAAATTCATTTAATCCATATGAATGTCGACATGAGACCAGTGTTTTCATCATGAGGTATGAAACTACATGCATCAAAATGCTCCTGTTGACATCCTTCAAAGGTAGTAATTCTCTTCCTAAAACCTCGAAAGAAACTGATTTACGGCAAAGTGGACTTCAACTGATCAATAAGCTCCAGTGTCAAAATGCCATCGTGGATAAGACCTTCAATCATTTCTTTCAGTTTTCTGCATTTTTCAGTTGAATGCCCAACTACCCCCAGGTGATACTCACACTTGCTGTCAGGGTCATAACTTCTTGCTGATGGATTTGTAGCTGTTTTCAAAGGTACAGGGGTAAGGTACTGATTCTTTATTAGTAACGGCAGCAGGTCAGGGATTGGGATTGGAATTCTTTCTTGATTGTCCCTTGATAACTCTAGGAAATATAGTTATTTTGTCACCTTTTATGCTTTTGAATCAACTAAGTCCTTGAAGATTTTATTAGGATTTGATTAGTTTTAGATTTTCAAATTTATTTTATTTATCCATTTTATGTTTAAAATAGTTATTTAGTCATTATTTATATGCTTTTATAGGTCCAAGGTGATCTGGAGCTTCGAGGTGCAAAAGGATAAAAATCGGTGCAAACTAATAAGCAGGCAAATTCGACCTTTGGAGATTTTTTCAAGAAAAACTTGATCTTAAAAACTTCAAATGAGAAAACTCTCCTCTTCACTTTTGAATCTGACTTCCATACCTTTCCAACGGTATTAAGGCGTGTCAAAATTGGACAATATTTGCCCTGTCAAAACAGCTGACGAAGTTCGTGAAGATGACAAAATCGGGAGACAGGACAGAATGTCGGCGTCGCGGCTCCCAGCTACTGTTTGCAACTCGCAAAAAAAACGTAAAAAATGCAAAACTTACCTATTTGCTTGGGAACGAAGTTTCAGACTCCATGAGACCTTGGACACTTTAATTAGGACTCTTTTAGATCATAATAAAAAGGATTTGAGTTCTAAAAACCTAATTCTCTCAAAAAGGATAGTTGCCATCAAATTCTCTCAAGAAGATTGGAAGATTTGAAGATTGAAGAACTGACAACTCTTAGTTTTCTCTATTCTCTTCTTTATTTTTCTTGTGTTGTTAATGATGGTGAAACTATTTGAATATTTGTTTTCATTAATTATGATGAACTAAATCTCTTTTACTAGGATTTCAGTGAAACTCAACACATAGTTTGAATTTACTTTCTCTCTCTAGCTTGATTTAATGGTTTGTTGAGTTGTTTGTTCAATCTTGTTCTTAATGCTTCTAGTTGATTGGCCACCAATTAGATTGATTTGTTAACCTAAATACAACTTGGAAAAGGGAGTTTAGTATTAGACATGGATTGAATGACACATGTTTCATATTAATTTATTAGGATGAATTGATCTACAGGTAGGGTAGGAATACACTTGTCATGTGTAACCATTGTTAGAGCCTAAGCTTAATGAGTTCTTCTTCAATTCAATTATCATAGGAATATAGTTAATTGGTTAAGAAGGATATTTGTATGAGACCATCGGAAGATCCTTATAAATAAGATAGAACTCTAGGTTAACAACTCAGGATCATTAATCAAGTGAAGAGGTAGAGAGAGATTCAAGGTAAGTGTTGAGAGAAATTGTAATCCTAGGCTTTTATTAATTAATTGAATTCATCTATTTAGTTTACTTGCTTTCAAATATTAGTTTCTTTTAATTTTAGTTTTTAATTACCATCTTTATTTAATTGTTTAGATAAGATTGAGCGTGTTAATTTTAGTACTTAACAAAATTAATAATAATTCCTCATGGGTACGACACTCTACTTCCACTTTATTACTTGTTTGCTATACGTGCACTTGCGTAGTGAAATCTGACAACAAGTTTTTGGCACCGTTGCTGGGGAATTGTTTATTATTTTTGTTAATATTAATAATAAGCAACCTTAGTCTTAATTTAAAGTTTCTTTTTCTTATTTTCAGGTACAATGGCTGAAACTAACGAAACAAAGATTTTGTGAGAGTATGGGGTTCCTCTCATGCAAGACCTTCAAACTAGCATTCAGAGGCTTGCCATCTAGGCCAATACGTTCGAGATAAAGCCAGCCATCTTTTAGATGATCAATACATCAGTTCAGTTCAGAGGCTTACCGAATGATTATCTGAATGCTCACATCGTGAAATTCCTGGAAGTTTGTGATCTTTTCAAACAGAATGGTGTTACTGATGATGCCATTAGATTAAGAATCTTCCCTTTCTCACTTCGAGATAAGGCCAAGAATTGGTTGAACTCTTTTCCTGCTAGCTTCATTACCACTTGGGCTGATCTGGCCCATAAATTTCTTGCCAAATATTTTCCTCCTGCCAAGACAGCTAAGATGCGGAATGATATCACATCTTTTATGCAATATGACTCAAAATCATTATATGAAGCTTGGAAAAGGTATAAAGATCTGCTCCGACTATGTCCTCATTATGGGATACCTGATTGGCTTCAGGTAAACACCTTCTACAATGGGTTAATGGGTCATACTAGAAGTTCTATAGATGCTGCAGTAGGTGGATCACTCATTGGGAAAAAAATTGATGAGGCTTATAATTTAATAGAGGTGATGGTATCCAATAATTATCAATGGTCCACTGAGCGAATTTTGCCAAAGAAAGCTCCAGGTGTTTATCAGTTGGATGAGATCAGTGCTTTATCAGTGTAGATGGCTGCTTTGTCCAAGAAATTTGAAACTATGAGTGTGCATTTAGTCCAAAGCCCATCTGTAACATGTGAATATTATGGGGAAGGACACAACAGTGATAGATATCCAACCAAGGCTGAATATGCTCAATATGTGGGAAACTATAATAGGCAGGAGAACAACCCATATCCAAACGACTATAATCTAGGTTGGAGAAATCAGCAAAAGTTTTCTTGGAACAATCAAGGGCCATTATCACAAGCTAATCAAGTAGTCTCTCTTGGTTTTCAAACACAAGCCAGGGCTCCTATCCAAGAAAAGAAGACATCATTGGAAGATATGTTTACAAATTTCATAGCTAGTCAAGAAGCGACAAATCAGACTCATGCAGCGACACTTCGGAATCTTGAGACATAAGTGGGCCAGCTTGCTAATGCACTTAACAATCGTCCAATGGGATCTTTTCCAAGCGATACTATGACCAATCCTAAGAGCCATGGGAAAGAGCAATGCAATGCCATTACATTAAGGAGTGGAAAAAAAGTAGAAGTGGGTAACCAGAAGCATAACGAGAGAATTCAAGAGAAGACACCTCGAGGTTACCCACCACCACCATTTCCTCAACGTCTTCAAAGAAAAGTGTCAGAATTGCCGTCCAAACCTCTTGAAGTGGAAAATTTGGAGGGGAAATTTGAAAAAGCACAAGAAGAAGAGAAAAAATCTCTAGTCTACCCACCACCACCCTTTCCTCAGCGTCTTCAAAAGAATAAGCTTGACAAACAGTTTCAGAAGTTTCTTGAGGTATTCAAAAAGCTCCATATTAATATACCTTTTGCTAAAGCTTTAGAACAAATGCCTAAGTATGCCAAGTTTATGAAAGAAATTTTATTTAAGAAGAGGAATGTGGATAAGATTGAGACAATTGCACTTACTGAAGAGTGCAGTGCTATTCTTTAAAAGAAACTCCCACCCAAACTCAAGGATCCAGGAAGCTTTGCCATTCCATGCGCCATTGGTGATAAATTTTTTGGTAAAGCTTTATGTGATTTGGGGGCGAGTATCAATTTAATGCCTCTTTCGATCTATCGAAAGCTTGGTTTGGGGGAAATAAAGCCCACTACAGTGATGTTGCAACTAGCTAACAGATCCATCAAACATCCAAGAGGCATGGTTGAAGATGTGCTAGTCAAGGTTGAAAAATTCTTCTTTCCTACTGATTTCATTGTGCTTGACATGGAGGAGGACAGTGAAATACTAATAATTCTTGGGAGACCATTCTTAGCCACCGGTAGAACTCTCATTGATGTGCAAAAAGGAGAACTTACCATAAGAGTTCTAGACCAACAGGTAACATTTAAAGTTTTTAAGGCTATGAAGTTTCCTAACGAATTTGATGAATGTTTCGCAGTCAAAGTGGTGAACAGTGATTCGAAAGAAGCATTCAATGAAAATTGTTCCACTACAAGGCAGTTTCACATTCAACTTCCAAGATGTATGGATGCCATAATTTTGTGAATGCAAGGCCTCATAAAGAAAAGGAAAAAAGGGGGCAATGGTTCAAGTGGAAGGATGCTGGCTAATGGGCATGAGATAGTCAAGCCGATGACTATAAAGCAAGCGCTTCTTGGGAGGCAACCCAAGTTGTAAACTTTTTCTTTTATTTTTAAATTTTAATTTTTAGAGTATTTTTATTATTATTAATTTCTTTTTACTTTATTTTCTTTTGTAGTGACTACTCACCCAACTTGGACAAGCATGATGAAGTCTAAGAGAAAAACTAAAGCTTCTGCTGTGTTGCTTTGATCGATAGGGGAGCTTTCTTGTTCTTACTCTTTTTATTTTCAAACATTGAGGACAATGATTTTTTAAGTTTGGGGTGTGTTTTTAGATTTATTTCAGTTTGTGTGATTGTTTAATTTTATTATTAGGAGTCTAAATTTTTTTTTGTTTTTTGCTTGAGATATTTTGCACTTATTATGATGGAATTCTTATCCAATGATGAATTTTAGTTATTGATTTTTCTTGATTCTTGGGAAAACATAAGCATGAGAAGAATTTGTGTTAAGTTCTTTTGTTAGTTTCATGTTAAGATGTGATTTTCACAAGCACTTAATCTCTTGCTTAGATTTGCATTGCTTATTTAAAGAGATGTTGATGTGAATTGCAATTATGTCAAGAATCCTAGAATTTTTTGATTCTCTCTCGAGGCGAAATCCTAGACAACACTAAGTTGAGGAGATGATTTAGGCCATCTTTGGATCGTTTAAGCCTTTCGAGCCTACCTTTATATATTAATGTCCTTAGTCTACCTCTTTGTGCCTATTGATATATCTATTTTCTTTGATTGCCACATCTTTTAGCGTAGCTAAATAAGAAAAACCATGATTAACCCTCGCTACATAGACATGTGATGATATTACAGGAAACAATTATGAGCCATGTCAAATTTGGGTGAAATGGTGTTATATAAAAAAAAGTTATGGTTATTCCAAAACGAAGAATAGAAAAAAAAAATAAAAGAAAAGAGGTGAATAAATTGGTGAAGCAAAAAGAAAGTGTATTCAAAGAATGGAGAATGAAATTTGAGGAAAAGACTATGGCTCTCAAAAATCCTAAAAAAATGTAAAATGTCTACGGGTGAATTTAACCGAAATATATATTTTATCATACCTCGACCCTAGCCTTACGTTACAAGCTTAATAAAGACCTACTTGATCCTTGATGAAGTGTTAGTCTACATTAGTGGAGAGAGAGATGAAAAGCAAACATATGAGAATCTAGTACTATAATTCGTATTTTGCATTGATATAAACTTATTTAGATAGCATGTGATGATTTGCGAAGAGACTATACACACACACACTGAAAATCCATTCAAGCATAAAGTTTATGATTGAATTGAATCATAGATTTGGATTATGTTTATGTTCTACTTTGAATCAGGATTTTGAGGTAACTTTTAAGGAAAATTAAGAAATCATTGTTTGAGTGAATTTATCTTGAGTGATGTTTTGAGTCAGTTTATTTATTTAGTGTCTTTAGTTTTGTTTTGCTCGAGGACTAGCAAAATATTAAGTTTGGGGGTGTGATAACTCTAGGAAATATAGTTATTTTGTCACTTTTTATGCTTTTAAATCAGCTAAGTCCTTGAGGATTTTATTAGAATTTAATTAGTTTTAGATGTTTTTATATTTATTTTATTTATCCATTTTATGTTTAAAATAGTTATTTAGTCATTATTTATGTGTTTTTATAGGTTCAAGGTGATCTGGAGCTTTGAGGTGCAAAACGACAAAAATCGGTGCAATCCAATGAGCAGGCAAATTCGACCTCCTAAGCTTATTTCAACAAAAACTTGATCTTAAAGACTTCAAATAAGAAAACTCTCTCCTTAACTTTTGAATCTAGCTTGCATACCTTTCCAACGGTATAAGGCACGTCAAAATCGGACAAGATTTACCCAGTCAAAATAGCTGACTAAGTTTGCAAAGATGATAGAATCCGGAGACAGGGCAGAATATCGGCGCTGCGGCGCTCAGCTACTGTTTGCAACTTGCAAAAAAACGTAAAAAACGTAAAGACTTACCTGTTTTCTTGGGAGCAAAGTTTCGGACTCCAGGAGACCTTGGACACTTTAAATAAGACTCTTTTAGGTCAGAATAAAGAGGATTTGAGTTCTAAAAACCTAATTCTATCAAAAAGGATAGTTGCCATCAAATTCTCCCAAGAAGATTGGAAGATTTGAAGATTAAAGAACTGACAACTCTTAGTTTTCTCTATTCTCTTCTTTATTTTTCTTGTGTTGTTAATGATGGTGAAACTATTTGAATATTTGTTTTCATTAATTATCATGAACTAAATCTCTTTTACTAGGATTTCAATGGAACTCAACACATAGTTTGAATTTACTTTCTCTCTCTAGCTTGATTTAATGGTTTGTTGAGTTGTTTGTTCAATCTTGTTCTTAATGTTTCTAGTTGATTAGCCACCAATTAGATTGATTTGTTAACTTAAATACAACTTGAAAAAGGGAGTTTAGTGTTAGACATGGATTGAATGACACATGTTTCATATTCATTTATTAGGATGAATTGATCTGCAGGTAGGGTAGGAATACACTTACTTGTCATGTGTAACCATTGTTAGAGCCTAAGCTTAAAGAGTTCTTCTTTAATTCAATTATCATAGGAATATAGTTAATTGGTTAAGAAGGATATTTTTAATGAGACTATCAGAAGATCCTTATAAATAAGATAGAACTCTAGGTTAACAACTCAGGATCATTAATCAAGTGAAGAGGTAGAGAGACATTCAAGCGAAGTGTTGAGGGAAGTTGTAATCCTAGGCTTTTATTAATTAATTGAATTCATCTTTTTAGTTTACTTGCTTTCAAATATTAGTTTCTTTTAATTTTAGTTTTTAATTACCATCTTTATTTAATTGTGTAGATAAGATTGAGTGTGTTAATTTTAGTACTTAGCAAAATTAATAACAATTCCTCGTGGGTACAACACTCTACTTCCATTTTGTTACTTGTTTGCGATACGTGCACTTGTGTAGTGAAATCTGACAACATCCCGCGGTCGTTTTTTGGAAGTACGCCTTGTTGCAAGGACTGGTATAGAATTATGTACTTGGGTTGGTAGGTAAAGATAAGGGCTTGGAGATACCTTGGTAGGGTAACATGATTGGTATGAGGGGGATTGGGGACATGGGACGAAATCTCCCATAGCTTGGACATCATCTCTTTCTTTTTGGGTGTCCTGTTTCTCTCTGCATTAGATGTTTTACCTCCTTCGAGTTTCCCAGCCTTGATAGCATTTTCAATCATTTCCCCGGAGATCACCAAGTCCGAAAATTTCTTCGTGGCATAGTCGACGGGTCTATCATAGTACGAGGCCTGCAGTGTGTTCACAAAAAGAACAGTGGTTTCCTTCTGAGTCAGGGGCGGTTGCACTTAGGTGGCCATGTTCCTCCACCTCTGAGCATACTCTTTGAAGCTCCCAGTAACTTTTTTCTCCATATTTTGCAAAGTGAGACGGTCAGGCACCATATCAGTCACATGCTTGTATTGACTTAAAAATGCATTAGCCAAATCAATCCAAGAGTGAATCCGATCCTTGCTCAACTGATTATACCACATAACTGCGGACCTGCTGAGGCTATCCTGAAAGCAGTGGATCAAAAGCTTATCATTATCTGTATGGCCCGTCATCTTTTGGCAAAACATAGTGATGTGGGCTGACAGATCGGTTGTCCCGTCACATTTCTCAAACTTAGGAACCTTGAATTTAGGAGGAATGACTAAATCGGGGACCAAGCAACGTTTATTTGCATCTACACTCCCAAATACATCTGTACTTTCTACTGCCCGGACTCAGCCCCATTCGACTCAACCATTTTCAATTTTTCTTGTTCAGCTAGATCATCTAAGTTCAGGACGTTGATGGGATTAACTATGTTTTGGGCATCTAACATTACGACCTCATTCTGATCCCTTTGTATCCACGACCCTTCTTTGGCGGTCAAGTTTTTAGTGTATCTCTTTCCCTTGATTGCGGCGGACACCAGCTCCATCAGTTTAGTCATCTGATCTCTAGATTTTGCTTGAGATTTTGCCAACTGTTCTTGCAGTTCTTCCTGTGCCATCTCCATTCTTTCCATTCGGGCAGTCTATGTTATGAAGATGCTCAGTGTTTCTTATACCTTTGATTTGAAATTGAAATTTCTTCAAAAACTTGTACAGCCAAACCAATTTCTGTTTTATCCACCCAAAAATGTTTCATGACGAATGAGCAATTAATGTCATTTGATGCACGTGAAGAATAAACAAAGTGATGTATGGACATATACAGTGGAAACATACTGACAATGTATGTTATAAATGCAATCACGATGCCAACATGATGCAAGCAAAGAATAAACAAAATAACGCATGGATATATTCAATAAATGACCATGTATGTTCCAGATGCATTTTCCAATGAATGATCCTATATACTATGAATGCAACACGATATCAATATGATACATGTAAAGAATAGACAAATTAATTCATAAACATATACAGATAAATCATGCTGATTATGTTTTTCATGAATGCAACCTGAGGCTATCATGATACAGGTGAAGAATAAACAAATCAAAACATATACAGAGAAATCATGCTGACTATGTTTGTCATGAATGCAACCTGGTGCTAACGTGATGCATGTAAAGAGTAAACAAATTAATGCATGTAAAACATACAGAGAAATCATGCTGATTATGTATGCCACGAGTGCAACTTGATGCCAACATGATGCATGTAAAGAATAAGCAAATTAATGCATGAACATATACAGAGAAATCATGCTGACTATGTATGTCATGAATGCAACCTGATGCCAACATGATGCATGTAAAGAATAAGCAAATTAATGCATGAACATATACAGAGAAACCATGCTGACTATGTATGTCATGAATGCAACCTGATGCCAACATGATGCATGTAAAGAATAAGCAAATTATTGCATGAACATATACAGAGAAATCATGCTGACTATATATGTCATGAATGCAACCTGATGCCACCAAGATGCATGTATGAATGAAATATATGGTATGAAAAATAATTGATCGGATGCAAAATGCAAAGGGGAAGATACCACAGAGGAAATAAGAATCAGAGGAATTTAATCATCAACATCTCATAAATTTGAAGCATAACCAATTCATTCCCATGTCAATGTTCACAAGGTATAAACCATGTTTACAAAATCTGAGCAGTGGTTAGAACTGTCTTTACAAGCACTTTATTTTTCCTAGCATCATAAGGCTATAAGAGTCGGCTACTGAAAAGATGAAATCCTATTACAACATTAAAGATTAATCTCCCAACCCTAATTAGCCTTCCCTAGTCCTTTATCAACCAGTGCCTTTGGATCGAATCACTTGACATCTATAAGAGACTGCACTTTCCTTTTGAAGGATTCACAGTCTTCAATGTTATGCCCAACAATTCCGTAGTGATATAATCACATCTTGCATTTGGATTATACCACTTGGGATACGGTGGTAACAGGGGTTTCAACGACACACATGCAACCAGGTGAACTCGGATCAATATAGGGAGAAGATCTTGGTAACTGATTGGAATGGGGTCATAATGCCTTTGGGTCTTGTTCTTGGATTGTTTCTTGGTCACACATGGCCTAGGGGATGATGGTGGCATAAAGACTCGAACCAAAGTGTTTGCATGGAGAGGCAGCTGAACAGTATGGTAAGGGTATGTATTTGGACGTGGGACCCTTGGAGGTTGTACATAGTTCGAGGTTCTTATCCCGGATGCTTGATAAGGTGCTGATGAGGGAAGAAGTACGAACTGCCAATTGGTGGTGATGGAGTGGAATCCGGGGATCCCGTAGTGGTCATCCCAGTGGACGATTGGACTATAGTAGAGTGAGGATACTGGTTTGGACCTAGGACAAATTGCAGGGACTGTTTGGGATCTGAGGTTTCTGTCTTTTGTATCAGGCTCTCTATTTAGTCATTTTCACGACATTGTCCACAATTTCATCAGGGTTCAAACCTTTGTGGCATTGAGAAGTGCAGGATCCAACAAGGATCGTATGTTCTAGACCTGATGGTTTTGGTTGATCCGAAGGCGATGAAGAGCCCTGAGAAAGTTCCCTCTTACTCTTGCCCATATCCTCAATCATTTTCACCAATTTGGCGAGCTATTCTTTCACCTCCCTGATTTCATGTCCAAATTCTTCTTGATTGTGTTCCAAGCACCCAATCGTTATTCCGATTCATTCCTCATATCTCGAACCCCTTTCATGCAAATGAAAATGACATTATTATCATGAGATCAAGAATACAATTATGAATGTACATGCTCTATTCTTATATGCATGAATATAATGATGATTAATGCATGAAATATACAATATGCGAAGATGCTTGAGGAGATGAATTTCATATTTACAACTGTTTAAATAATGTGCATGTTTATGCAAAAATGCAAATGAAATAATCAAGGAAAAGAAAATCCTAATACCACTCTTTATTTTTTTTGATTGATTTTTTATTATTTTCTTGACTTTTTTTGACATTTTTCCTTTTTCATATTTTCTCAAAGATCCAAAACTGAAAAGAGATTTTTATTATTTTCACAACACTACTCCACCACAAAGGGATTTTTTTTTTATTATCTTTTTCTTCTTTTTTCTGAAGAAGAAATATTTTTCATAAATGTACAAGTATTATGGATGAATAAGTAAATCACAAATGAATGAATGAGTAATCAATGAAATGAATGAAAGAGTTAATAATTTAATGCATGAATATATATATAAAGGAACCATGTTGACTGTGTATGTGATGAATACAATTTGATGTCAACATGATGCATGAAAAGAATGAATAAATTTCTACATAGGTATATACAAAGAATATCTAGGTATGTCACAAATGTATTCTATAATGAATGACCATGCATGCTATGATTGCAACATGATGTCAAAATGATACATGTAAAGAATAAATTAATTAACACAAAGATATATACAAAAATGTCCATGTATGTCACAAATGTATTCTACAATGAATGATCATGCATGTTAGGACTGTAATATGATGTCAAAATGATATATGTAGAGAATAAATGAATTAACACAAGGGTATATACAAAAAAAAAAATTAATTAATGATTAAACAAAATTGGTGGGACTAATCTTGATTATACAAAAATCTCATTATGTAAGATTTGCCCCCAAATTTAATCCATGATTTTTGAAACATGTTTTCCTCGCCAAAAAAAAAAATCAGAATATTATTTTCCAAAACTAATTTTTATCTAAAACTTTTGGGGTAGTGGGTCTTATTATGGCACAGGTGTCCAAATATTTATTCAACACTACCGGTCTGCAATTCTTATTTAATCATTCAACATATATTTATACAATTAACAAAATGAGATTATTATCACCATGAAATCAAGAATGCAAATATAAATGTACATGTTCTATTTAAATGTGCATGAAATGTGCAAAATACAAAAATATTTAAAAAAAAACTTTTTTTTTTCAATTTCAAAAGGTCAATGAACATTTACCCTAACAGTATCTACTTATTTAGACATCACGATGCCTTTGGGGCGGGGTATTAAACTTATTACGGGCGATGTATGTTCATCGTTGCCCGATCTACAATGCTTAATCAGAATATAGAATAGGGGATGAAAAGGGTTAGAAACATCCTTCCATGTGTTCCTAACTTCGGTATATCTAATCAGCAATCCGGCATGGCTTCGCCTAAGTTCACTATATGAGGGTGAATCAGTTCTAAAAGCCCCGAATTGTTCCTCACTGTCGCCGGTGAAGGCTAGTAAGGCACCTTGATAAAAGCGGGTTTAATTCGTTAGAGTATATTTTCCTAGCCCATGCGGATTGTTAATCACAAAGGCGTAGGTATTTTTGTACTCCGGAAGTGTTTCACTAGCCCATGCAGATTGTTAATCACGAAGGCTTACTTACTTTGCTTCCACCTAAAAGGACGGAACCCGGGTGTAAGGCTCTTGATATGCAAATGCACGTGTAGTGTGTGAGGAGAAACAACAAACCTTTCACCACTTATTCTACACCCCTTATTCTAAATACCTCAAGAATTTATTAAGGACAAGATTAAACAATGCAAAGTATTTGAGCAAAGAAAAAATAATATTCAACAAGATAACCAGAGAAGAATAATAATATATATGAAAATAAACATATTAAAAACATTTTATTATTTTCGAAAATTTTCCTTTTTTTTATAAAAAATGTGGGAATTATAATTAAATACTAATTAAAAACCGATGAAACTGAGACTTTCGATAATACACGACTAATTTTAGGCCCGACTCTCTAAGCATCCCCAGCGGAGTCGCCAAGCTGTCGCAACCTAAAAAATAACAAGTCTCATCGTGAGACATTACTCGTTAAGTGTGACATTAGGGTAACAGAGGAAAAGACGACTTAATTCCTCTTGAAATAAAATGAGGGTTTGAAAACAACCTCGAAAAAGAAATCGAGTCGCCACCAATTTTTTTTTTTTTGGTTAGGTGTGATCGATCACCTATTAAAACCGGTTTTATAAAACATTTTAAAATTAATTAAAATATTTTTAAATCCAATTTCAAAGTCTGCGCTTTTGAACCAGAGAAATTAAAGAAACGGGTTTGGGAGTTGGTTACATGCGGGGAAGGATTAGCACCCCCACAACGCCCGTATAAAACAGTATCTCATTAATCGTGTGTTATCTCAAGTCTCGGTAAAAAGTCGATTTTGAAACTAGCATTTTAAAATAATTCCCAATTTAAAGAAAAATAATTCCATTTTTAATTGAAAATTATCCAAAATTTATTAATTCAAAATTTTCCTATATTTTTCAGCAAACCCGGTAAAATATAGAAATTTTTATTTATTTGAAAAATCTCCGAATCATTTTCATTTTTGAAAGAAAGATATTCCTTTATTAATGATAATTGATGATATCCTCCCTAGCAAACCCGGCAGAGAACTCATGAATTATTTTAACTCGAGAATATCTTTATATTTTATTGAAAATCATTATCTTTATTAAAACATTTTTAAAAATATGAATATGTAAACTATTACTAATGACATAGCAAAATTTAGATGACATAGCATAATCTAAATAACATGGCAATATCTAAACAACATGGAAAAATCTAAATGACATGATATAATCTAAATGACATGGCATAAACTAAATGACATAGCAATTAATAACATGACATGATTGATTAGAGGTGGCAAAATGAACCCGAACCCGAAAACCCGCCCAAAAAAACCCAAATCCGAACCCGCCCAAGCCTGATTTGACCAAAAAGTCAAAACCCGAACACGAAAAAACCGAACCCGAAATGGCCCGAGACCGAAAGAGCCCGAACCCGAAAAGACCCGAACCCGAAATTACCCGAGCCCGAAAATACCCGAGCCCGAGCCCGACCCGAACCCGAATTTAATACTACAAATAAAAATTATCAAATTGTAATTAAATAATTTTTTTTATAAAGAAAGAACTTTATTTATCAATTTTATTCTAATATATTTTTTAATAATTTAATTAAAATTTAATTTAATTTATATTATATTATATTATATATATGATAAAATAATAATTTTATCAAAAATAAAATTATATTTTGTACTTATAACTTTAATGTCCCATATCTTGATGAATCCACTATCTAAAAATTCTAAACTCATGAAAATTTTAGAAATGTAAATTTTTTTGACATAAATATTACTTATCCTTTATTTATGTTATTTTAAGAGCACCCTTATAATAGTATAATAGTATTTTTTATATATTAAAATTAATTAATAACAATTCATTCATTTTAACTTATCTCTAGTATAATAGTATTTCTTATATTAAAAAATAGATAAAAACTATTTTTTTTTTAAATGTGTTGCTCTTTGCAACATATATATAGTTTTCTTAGGCATATTATTAAATTAAGTCATCAACACCATATTCACTTGCCCAAGCCCGGACCGATCCGAAATATAGGTCTCAAATTCTGTCCAAACCAGCCCATATTTGTAAATGGATAGTCCAAACCCGTTTAGGCCTCAAAGTTGAATGTCAGGGTTCGTCCCTAAAAATCTCTTATTTTGTAGTGAATATAAATTATAATGTATTTATATGTTGAAATTCGAGTTCAGCAAATTAATTCTTTTAAATATTAATATGATTAATTTATAATATATCATATTTTTTTATAATAAATTATTTTAAAATTTTATTTTATATAAAAAATTTAATTTTATATTCTTTTGGTGCTAACAAATATTGATTTTAATAAAAAATATAATTAAAAATATCATATTATAATAAAAGATTATTTTTAAAAATAATAACAAAATAATTTTAAAAGTAAATATTTAAATTATGTAAAAATGATTACATCTAACATAAAATAAAAATGATGTAAAACAAACATGAACTCGAACCCGACTGGGCCGAACCCGGACGGACCCTAACCCGATCGGACCCGAACCTGATTGAACCCAAACCCGAATGAGCCTGAACCCGAATGGACCCGAACCCGAATGAACCCGAACCCGCCCGAACCCGCCCAATTGCCACCTCTAGATATGATATGAAACATAAAATAACATTATCATAAAATATGCATGTAAATGAAAAAACAATGCATGAACATAATAAACCCTAAATATATGGCAAAATAATTAATGACTAAGCAAAAAACATAGAATATCCATAACCATATAACCACCATGACAACATCATGAAATCTAAATCAAAACAATAACATCATCATAGAATATTTATAGCAAAAATCATATATCATAAAATATGCATGAACATAGAAAATGAAATGCATGAAAGTGTATTTTTCCTTTAAATAAGGACATCCGTATACCTAAAAAGATATCCGACTACCTTAGGAAAAGACTTAAATCAGATTTTCTAAATCAAAGATACTTTGTGATTGAATTGAAAACAATTTGAAAATTTTTGGATGAAAATGACATCATGGCCGAAACCCCCTTTAAAAAAGCTCTATTTTCCTGACTTTAAAAACCCGAATTTGACCACCCTTAACCCGACTTTTATAAAATCAAATTTCATGATTAAATGACTTAGAAAATAACCTAAGACAGTAGCTAATGTCCCAAATCAGCCCCCTCTTAATGCCTTAACCAAAACATAAAATTATTTCCTTCTTGAAAGCAAATCAGACTTTTCTTACCAGTTTTAAAACATGATTCTTTTACCCTTCTAAACAATTTCAAAAAAATCTGAAAAAAAAAAATTATGGGAAACTTAGAACATGTCGACCTCTATGGAAAAAATTAGCTTAATTTTTTAACTAAGGATAACCTACCCGAAAATTCATAAAAGACAAAACACTGGGTAAAAAACTGTTTAACCAAAAAACATTTTTAAACCTTTGATAAAAACGTCCAAAAATCAGAATAAAAATATTAGAAACTCCTCTAAGGTCCTATAATCAGTTGTAAAAATTTCCAAAAAATTGGACAAGGGTTGCCTAATGAAAAAAAAATTCACAAAGGTAGAAAATCCAACTTGTACAAATCTTAATTTTCCACAAGCATGCTCATGAGAGCTTGGCTTTGAGCCATTGATTGGCTTAAGTTAAAAATCAAGAGGGAATGAAATGAAATGCATGAACAAACAACAAAATGAATGCATGGCACATGCATGACCTAATGCCTAAATGGCATGAAATGTGCATGGCATAAAATGATAACCTAATGCCTAAATGACATAGGAAATGCATGGCAATAAAATGATAACCTAACGCCTAATATGTCATGAAATGTGCATGGCATAAAATGACAACCTAATGCCTAAAAGGACATAGGAAATGTATGGCAATGTAATATGATCTAATACAATAATATGACAAAGAAATATGCATGGCTATAAAATGATAACCTAGGACCTAATATAGATAGAAATATGCATGGCAATAAATGATGACCTAATGCAATAATATGACATGTAAATATGCATGGAAGTAACATGAACATATAATGACCAAATGAACATAATAATAATGCAAGAATATGGCAAAACAAATACACAATAACATGGCATAATGATGTAAAGCATGAATGAAAGCATGGTAGCCAAATAATCATGATGAAAATGCAAATACATAAGGCAAAAAAAAAAAAAAAACATGGCAGCCGAATGGTCATGTTGAAAATGTGAGAATATGGCAAGGCAATAACACAAACATATGGCATGGAAAATATGCAATACATGAATGGAAGCATGGTAGCCAAATAATCATGATGAAAATGCAAAGATATGGCTAAGCAAATACACAAACATATGGTATGGTAATAATGCAAAACATGAATGACTTGGTATAGCAAAAATAGAAAATTAAAGTTAGTGAATAAAGAAAGCAAACATAAAAATGAATAATAAAAACAGAAAATTAAGAGTAAGTAAGTTAAAAAAATAGAAATGAACTCCATACTTTGATTATTGTAGAAAGCTAAATCATCAAAACAAACTAACCTATCACAACCAACATAGGAATAAAATCAAACACAAGAAAATCATATTCAAAAGGGGCCATTCGACCATTAGTAAAAATGTAGTGAAAAAAATGTTTTTGATATTTTTTTATGAAAACACAAGATAGGAGCCTTAAAAGAAAGCTTTAAAAACCTTTATTTCATAAGAAAATAACAAGAAATCACATGGAAAATAAGCAAATCAGCATAGAAAAAGAAAGAAAAATGCAAGAGATAGGTGCCAAAAGGCTACCTTTCAAAGCTATCTTTCAAGCTTGCTTCTTTTCAAAAAAAATCTTTGCTTTTCTACCACTTTAGCTATTGCTCATACATGAAATGATCAGCCAAAAAAACTCCTCAAATCTGAAAATCCTCCCTCTATTTATAGGTTGGTCGAATGGCCTTCATGTTGTCATTTTTTTCCCTAGCTAGCAAGATCCAAAGGCTACTAATCAAAGATGATAAAAATGTGAATTTGCAACCATAAGATGAAGTGATCAACCCCTAACCATAACCAGTTGTCCAAGAATCCTAACCATAATGTGCTCATCCTTTCTCTTCATCACCTTGGCCACTTGGCATGATCACAAGGGCTCAATCAAATAAAAATGTCACCTTACTATCCAATTTTGGCCCTTGGATGAGAGAAATCAGCCATTCCTTCCCCTCTACATGGGCTGGCCGAATGGCCTTAAAAATTCCAGCATCTTCTCTATTTTAGAATTACAAAAATGGCCCTTTTCGATTTCTTCGGTAAAATTGCACTTTAGCCCCTAAATTTAATTAAATTACAAACGGATCCCAAATTCGGATTTTATTTTTTCAATCATTCCAAATAAGTATAAAACTCATTTCTAGAGATTTTCATAATTTTTGGAACTCGTTTTCTATTTTTCTCGGATTTTTCATTAAAATTACGGATTAGGCCTCCCCGAACTTTACCTTTTTTCAAATCAGCTCCAATTTGAGAATTTTATTTTCCAACACCTCCTAATCAATATAAAAATCAGTTCTGGAAGTTTTCATAATTTTTCGAGCTCGTTTCCTATTTTCTCGGAATTTTCTTTAAAAGTTTCGTTTGGTGCCTCCCAAATTTAGCCTTTTTCAATGGAGCTCTAATTCCAAATTTTTCTTCACCAATACCTTTCAAATAATATAAATTTGAGATCTTGAAGTTTTCGTAATTTTTCGAGCTCGTTTCCTATTTTTCTCGAAATTATCTTAGATTGCCCTTTAACCCCCGAAACCTCGATTTTACTCAAAACAAGTCTGATTTCCATATTTTCTTTTTCCATTGCCTTTGTTATATATTGAATTGGAGTTGGTCCAAAAATGCCCAACTTTTACGATCAAATTTCCCTCCGATTTGATTTTTCTTTTTTCCAATATCGAGAATTTCCTTGTTTTTTCGTTTTTTCTCCAACCGGCTCTTTTCTTGGAATTACTTCAAACTGAGTCTTGGGCTATCCTTGTTTACTCACTCTTCATCAATTAGGGGCTTCAGTTTTTCCGAATCGGGCCATCTCTACAGTTTTTCCCAATTTTGCAAAATTCACCAAAAATCCTAATTTTCGATTTTCCTTCCAAATTAACTCTTCCTTTGATTCTGCTTCCGATTGGCCTTTCCAATACCCATAGTCATTGATTATATTCCATTTGGAACCTCCAATTTCGACCAATTTGATCGTTTAAGCACTTTTCTCCAAATTTATCGAATTAGGATTTTCTTTTCACTGAATTTCCATAACCCATCTTCCGAACTTCATATCTTTCGTTGTAGACCTCGGATTATCAAAATTCTTTCACCATTTTCATTCAACTTCAAATCTTGATTTTGATTAAGAGTTGACTTTTTCAGTGATTAACTTTTCAGAGTTAACTTTTTTCATATTGACTTTTCATTCTAAACTCTGAATCACAAGTCTTGGAAGACCATCTGTAAGATGAGGAAAGATTTTTTGCATTCTAAAAAGTACAAAAAATGCCCAACTTTTACGATCAAATTTTCCTCCGATTTGATTTTTCTTTTTTCCAATATCGAGAATTTCCTTGTTTTTTCGTTTTTTCTCCAACCGGCTCTTTTCTTGGAATTACTTCAAACTGAGTCTTGGGCTATCCTTGTTTACTCACTCTTCATCAATTAGGGGCTTCAGTTTTTCCGAATCGGGCCATCTCTACAAAAATTTACCTGTATTAAGTGTCTACAGCATAGTACTAGGAAAGTGGTAGCAGTTGTTTAATGCTTCATTCTTTTTTTTGTTTGAGGGGGTTTTAAGTCCCTAAGAGATGAATTTTTCTATTCCTAGTTATAGCTAAAGCATAATTTTGCTTTAACATTTGAAAACAATAACTGGGAAATGTTGAACTGGCATTTGGTTTGTTTATTGCTTAGATAGAAAGATTTTTCCTTTTTTGTTGAGCTCTATCTCCATTATAATGACATTATTTGTTGTGTTTTCTGATAATTTATAGAGTACAAACAGGAGAGTTAAAGATATTGAGATTTGTGTTCCAATCGTATATAGCGACTTTGGACGGTTATACGAACAACCTCCCCCAAGCTACACGAGCACACTTTCCATGGGCGGCTTTCATACAAGAAAATATAATTTTTTCTTAAATAATAGTATGGAAGTCGCTGAAGCCGTTGTCGAAAGCGACTTTCATACATTTATTTTTTAAAAAAATTACAAAAAGTGAATGAAAATCACCTTTGACGATTTTAAAACTAACGTATTTTAATAAATAAAAACAAATCATCCCTAATTTAAAAAATATTTTTATTTATTTATCAATATTAATATAAAAAAAACCTGGAAACTGCTAGTAGTTCTTCATAACTGAGTTCCTTATCTTAACTTCCCCTATCTTTCCCAAAACAGAATCTCTAAACACAAAAAGAAAATGGAAGCCAACCAAACCAAAGCCAGCATCACCAGCCGCCTCAAAACCATAAAGCAAAAATCAGGCAAAACCTACAATCAAATAGCAGAGGAAACTGGGTTAACCAATGTCTACGTAGCTCAGCTCCTTAAACGCCAGGCTCAGCTCAAGCCTGAAACCGCCTCTAAGCTACGGGCAGCCTTGCCTTACCTCCCTGAGGAGCTTCTCCATGAGATGATGGAACCACCCTTGCGCTCCTATGATCCTAACCTTATCCAAGAACCAACTGTTTACAGGTTCTTCTTCTTTACTTAATTCTTATAAAATATGAAGAAAAAAAATGAGGATTTTTTTTAATACCCATTTCTTTTTTCAGGTTGAATGAGGCAGTTATGCATTTTGGTGAGAGCATAAAGGAGATTATCAATGAAGAGTTTGGTGATGGCATGTAAGCTTTTTAAGTCAATCTGAAAAAAGTCAGATCTACTTGATTTTGTTCCTTTTGGGCATTTTTTTTGCAATTCATATCTTTTGGTTGTTTGGGTTTGAGCTAATTTTGAGTTTACAAGTAGATCTGATCTTTTTTCACCTGAATGAACAACAGTTTAAGTTTTCTGGTCTTTAGGTGTTTGCATTAGGGATGCTTGATTACAAATTAGAATAGGATATGGCGGTTGAATTCAAACAGTGTTACTTTAGAACAGAAATTACGGCAACACAAGGGACTTTATGTAAAATTGTTCTACTAGTTGGAACAATGAATGATTCAAGAGAAAGGATGTGGAATTGATGTTGGTTTAAACTGATACACATTAGTTACACTTTGAAGCAATCGAAAATTGGGTTGAGTTTCATCTTTCAAGCATGGAAAGCTTAAAGAAGTTGTGGCAAAGTGATTTCAATTTTCATGTATCCATTCACTAATTCAATAATTCAATAATTCATGTTCATTTTTGTTTAGCATGTCGGCTATAGATTTCTACTGCTCTGTTGACAAAGTTAAAGGTGTTGATGGGAAAGAACGCGCCGTCGTGACGTTTGATGGGAAGTTCTTGCCTTATACTGAGCAGGTTAGTTGCCTTTGGTTTTCTTAGTTCATGAATAAAAGCATAACTGATCTCCCAGTTGTTTCTTGTTGATATGGACTATGAAGTAGGGACACTTCTGTCAGGGGAGTGTCCAAGTGTCGGACACGTGTTCACATGAACACGGTTCCGACACGTCAAAAAAATAAAATTAAAATTGGACACGGTCAAAACATAGTCTGATAACGGCTGAACATGTCCGGACAAGCGATTAAGGTTTTTTTTTTTATTGCATTTTTCTCCCAAATATGAAATCAACAATGAGCAATTTGGTTCTAATGGAATTTTAAGGTTCAAACTTTTAAATTCAAAAATAATTTTGAAATTTTGAAAAGCTATTTGCATGTTAATATTTAATTGAAAAGTATCAATTTTACATTTTTATTATATATTATCCTATAAAAAATGTTTTTTATTGACATGTTCTGCCATATCCGTGTTCTAATTTTCTAGAAATTTCCGTGTCCGTGTCGTACCCGTATTGCGTGTCTGTGTCCGTGCTTCCTAGGATATGGAATACACATGGAAGGGTCTTAAGAGTAAATGTAGAATAGGATTCTACTTTGGTTTTTGTAGTTTAAATAGATTTCCACTTTCTAATACAATATGGAAAATTTCCTATTAAAAGCTTGATAGCTTTAACTTTTGTGATCTGATAGGGGATTAATTCTCTCATTGTCTACTGTTATTTACTCAGACCACTTCACTATAATGTTGAGGGTTTATCTTAGAACCTTAAACTTCCTTAAGAAAGGGATCATCGCCATGATTGCAGACGTTGGCAACATATTTCCTCTATGTTGCTCCGACTCTTTATTTTTCTTGAAATATCTATGTCCGACGCATATTCGGACATAGGTATGGGGATATGACTCTCCAAATATCCTCCAAATACATGGAAAAACTTGGAAAAAATTAAACATACCTGTATCTGACACTCACACCCGAATCCCGAGTAACATAATACTTCCTAAATGGTACAGAAACTTGTATTTTTGCCCCTGGTACAGAGATGAAACTTCGTTGGTGCTAAATATGTTTCATTGTTAGTGGAAATTCTGCTGGGATTATCTCAGTCTGTGATATAACTTGTCTGATCCATAAGCCTTTATGCATGTGAACTGACAAATACTCGCTTAAAATTCCTTTCTAATGGCAGAAATCAGAGCATATGGTTTCAAGTCGACGGCTACAAGGAAGCTAATGAACGGTCAAATGATGCTGTGATGCGGATGCGATAAAATCCTGTTTTTCTTCTTACACAAGTCTTTGCTGTGGTATATAGCTCTACCCTATCCCTGTTTGAGTGAGACTTGGAGCTACTTGCGGAAAACAATAAACTTTGTTTGTGTACTCATAAATTTGAAACTCCTCGTCAATAATTCATGATAGTTTGAGCATCCACAGCTTTTCCAATTAAATTTCAATGGCCTTGGATGCTCATTTGCAAACTTTGAATACTTTCTTTTACAGTTTTTTTTTTTTGAAATGTACTTTTACGTAATTGAATCAAACCCAACTTTGGTATGAAAAATTGATCACTGGTTGAATTTGATGTTGCATTGGCATCTATGTTACTTAAATTCGGGGTAAGTGTCGAATACGGTAGGTGTCTTATATGATATATTCAATTTTTTTTTAGTTTTTTTTTATATATTTGGAGGATTATATTTCATACACATATTTGAATATGTGTCGGACACGAATATTTTAGTAAAATAAAGAGTCCGGATAATATAGATTAGCATTGCTTATCACTCTTATACAACTCAAGCTTGGAAGTTAGCTAAGAATATGAAAGCTTGTTTTAAATGGACATTGAAGTATAAAAAAAAAAAAAAAGACCAGAGAAACAAATCAATTCTCAAGCTTTACTGATGCAAGTCATGGTATTAAGAGGAACATTTTGAAAAATCTAAATAATCTGAGATTTTTTTTTTTTTTTTTTTTGAAAAGGATTCTTGATGTCAAACAATTGGGCCTAATTCAAAGCCCAAAATATAAGAGAGAAAGAGAGAAGATATATCTAAGGATAAATACAATACCCCTTTATCCCCTGAAATGGCAAAAACCCTTTCTCTTTCCCAAAGCCCTCACTCTCTCTTCAGTCTTCACTCTCAATTCAATTTCTCACCATGGCACAAACCGTAACACATGCCGCCACCTCTACCCTTGCGCGCCACCTTACTCTCTCTTTTCTCCTCCCCAGACGCCTCCTTTCCACCAAATCAATCACCCACCCTCCTCCCATCCCTTTTCTCCTCTCCTCCCGTCGCCCTCTTACCCCTCTTTCCCACGCCGTCCGATCTCTGCCTCTCGGCCACACACGCTTCACCTCCATCCGATGCCGCGTCAACCGCTCCGGAAACTCCTCTTACTCCCCGCTCAACTCGGGGTCAAACTTCAGTGACCGGCCACCCACCGAAATGGCCCCGCTTTTTCCGGGTTGTGATTATGAGCATTGGCTTATTGTTATGGACAAGCCCGGTGGAGAAGGAGCTACTAAACAGGGAATGATTGATTGCTATATCAAAACCCTTGCTAAAGTCGTTGGCAGGTTTTTTTTTTTGTGATCTTTTCGTCGATTTTTTTGGGTGTTTGGATGCTGAGAAAGTGTGGGAAAATGGAAGGAAATCTGGGTTAAGTTTGGAAAGGAAGATAATATCTTGGTTTTTTAATTTGGTTATTTTTCTGGGTTCGGCTTTGTTTTCTTAATGATTGATTCTTTACTAGGATTGCTTATATAATGCATTTCATTTCTGGATTTGGACTTCTTTGATGTTGCTTACATTATTTTGACTTAGTTTGTTTTTTAAGATTATCGTGTTTGATATTTACTTGTTATTTCTCTATGTTAGTGAGGAAGAAGCTAAGAAGAAGATCTACAACGTTTCCTGTGAGAGGTACTTTGGATTCGGCTGCGAGATTGATGAGGAGACCTCAAATAAGCTAGAAGGTCTTGCTTTTAGTTTCCCTTCAGTTGGTGGATTGTTTTTTTTTTTTTTTCCTTTTTCTGATGGAAGTTTATGCTCTCTAATATATAAATTTTGTTGTTTTCTTGTTAACAGGATTGCCTGGTGTTCTCTTTGTGCTTCCGGATTCTTATGTTGACCCCGAGTACAAAGACTATGGGGGTAAGCCTTTCAGGCTTAAATAGTTTTGCAAAAGCTTTTGTTAGTATTTGCATAAAATGCTGATTAACCGAGGACATGTGCATCCATTTTGACATTTGCTCTTCACCTTCTGAGGTCATATGACAGTGTCTGGTGATCTTATATGCATATAAGCTTCATCTCATGTTTAACGGTTATAAGTGTTGCTAACATACTTGCTTTTCTTCTTATTTTGTTTATGCAATTCATTTGTATACTTTCTTTTGCTTGTTTATGTTGTTTCTTATGATCTGTAATTGCCTATCAGTAGATATGAAAGTCATGGGAATGTTCTATTTGTTTTAATCTATCTGAACACGGTAATTAGCATGCACAATATTTAGCAAGAGTATAATAGGGAATGCCTGGTTCCATTTTAGACAGTACGTGCTAGTCCATCTTGGCAAAGCTAAAAAGCCTTATGGGCAATGTTTAGTTTTGAAAGGCAAAGCTAAAAAGCCTTATGGGCAATGTTTAGTTTTGAATGCTATTGGACATAAATCAAATGTCTCTCTCACTGCTTTGTGCTTCTTCTTTTTACATTGAGCTCAGATCAGTAAGGAGAAGACATTATACTATATGGTTTGCACCATGAAAAGTGGACCAAGTTCTTGTTTGAGTATTTTACCTTATAGGCAATGTTTAGTTTTGAATGCTAATGGACTTACATTGAATGCGTCTTTCACGTCTTTCTGTTCTCATCCTACATGGAGTTCAGATCAGTGAAGATGAAACATTAGTTTGTGTTTGCACATAGCTTATGGCATCTTCTTTTGAACAATAACCAAGCATTTTTCTCACTTCTCATGTCCTTTATTTATTTCTTTTTCATTTTATGTTCTATTTGGGTATTTAGGAAAGTTTCAAGACTTTTTCTGTTCAACAGTCATGACTGCTCTGCGTGATGGGAATAGCCTATTGTGTGATAAGAGTGCTGGTCATGAAACTGTGGCCATGTTAACCAATGAGATACTATCAGAGAAATACGTAGCAATGATAGTAACTACTACTAATAGATTTGTTATTTTCAGAAGATAGCATCAGTCCATCTTGGCAAAACTAAAGAGTCTCATTGCATCATTGGTAATGTTTAGCTTCCAATGCTAATGAACTTAGATCAAGTGTCTCTATTTCTGGATCTATACTTCTGATGCTCTATGGAGATGCAGCTTGGAGACGATGAAACTTAATGGATGCGATATATGCATATATTCATATGGGCATACTCAAACATGTAATGAGTCAAATATCTGCATGTTTTTTCATACTTGTTATTTACCAACAAGATGAAGTGAATGTTGTTCATTTGAAGTTTGGAACAGAAATGATTCAAGAGCTCATACACCCTTTACCTTGGTCCATCTTGGCAAAGCTACTAGCCATGAGTTGGCAATATGTAGCTTTGAATGCCAATGGACTCACATCGAAGTCCTCCCAATACTCTTCTGTGCTTTCATTTATGGAGTTGCAGAGTTATTGGAGAAGATACATAAGCTTTACATGTGTCAATATCTGTGTGTTATGTGCATGCTTGTTATTTATCAACAAGATGAAGTCAATATCGTTCATTGGAAGTTTAGAACAGAAATGATCTTTTCATGAGCTAATGGACTCACATCGAAGTCCTCTGGATACTCTTTTGTGCTTTTATTTATGGAGTAAACAGAGTTATTGGAGAAGATACATAAAATTTGCTTTTGTATATTCTATGTTTCTCATGATTATTTTTGTTACTCACTTTGTAGTTCTCACATGGAAAATAAATGATGCACAAACTTCTAATCTATGGTACTTTTAAAGTTTTAGTCTTGTGCGATTGTGATTGTCTTGTTCCATCGTTTCGAGTTTTGGTTCACTTTACTCCGCGTTGTATGATAGTCTCATAGATTTAGAAGTTTTCCTGCTCTTGGTCTTTTCCCATAATAGATGGATTATTGACTAGCATGGATTGTATTTGACACTTGCAACTCTCACTTTGCAGCTGAATTGTTTGTTAATGGCGAGATTGTTCAAAGGTCACCTGAAAGACAAAGGAGGGTTGAACCACAGCCCCAAAGAGCCCAAGACAGACCAAGGTACAACGACAGGACTCGCTACGTTCGTCGCAGAGAGAACATGCGGTGAAACATTTGATTACAACGAAATGCTGTATAGAAATCTTGGAAGCAGTGAACTCTATGGAAGCATTACTATGAGGATGTATGGATGAAGCTTAGATGTTTTCATGTAGTTCTGTTTCTGAACATGGATATTCTGTGCTAGAATTTCAACTTACAATTGTTGTATGAACTATGATATAAAGCTATGTTATTCGGATTCGGGTGTGAGTATTGGATACGGGTATGCGTTTAACATGAGTATATTCAATGTTTTTTAAGATTTTCATGTATTTGGAGAGTCATATTTTATATCTATGTTTGAAGTAGCAGCTATTTCAATTGCTTAGATTATTTTACAATGAAAATGAAAATAAATTTAATCGGATTTCTTTTGTACTGAATATACTCAATCTGTTTATATCTACTTTTATTTGCCATTACCGTAAAAGTAGATTTACTATTGACACTGCATTTAGTATTGCGGTTGTAGTTGGTACAGTTTTTGAAATTAAAAGTTGTGTTTCATTATAATACAATGTTAAAAGGGTAAAAAAAACAATTTTTGCGGTTGAAATTATAGTTTTATAACTCAAATTAAAAAACAAAAAAATAGAGCTTTTGGGTTTTAAAAATTAATTTGTGAATAAAATGATTTTATTATTCACATATTTTTACATTTTAGTTATTTTAAACATATATTTTTTTTTGACATTTCAATTTTTCACAATACTTTTTCACAGTAATATCAAACCTTTAAATGTTTTTAAATCATAATTTTTTCATCATATTTTTTAAACATATTTTTTTTAGTCTAAGATTTTTCTAACTCAAAATTTTTTCAATAATAATGTTAAATTAGCCCTGATCCTTAGACGTTTGTGCATTGCACTGGTTTTTTTGTAGTCTTTGTAAGAATAGGGCTACTGACTATTTTTGTTCCCCTTTCATCACCATTAATTAATCCATGAAAACTTGATCACATAGCAGATTGTTTTGTTAGACATCAACCCTTCCAATCAATGATATTGGCAACCCTTATTTTTTTGAAGGAGAAAAAATATGAGAAAATTTATGTATTCGTATTTTTTTGTGTTTAAAGTATTATAAATTTACATAAACTTTTATTTGTTAATAATTCATTTTATGTATATTTTTAAAAGTTCGTGTATCCGTATCGTGTTTGTGTTATTTTTCATGTTGTGTTATTTTTCCTATTTTGTATTTGTGACGTGTTCGTGTTCGTTTTTTTTTTCAAAGTATTATAAATTTATATAAATTTTTACACGTTAATAATTCGTTTTATGTATATTTTTAGACGTTCGTATATTCGTGTCCATGTTATTTTTCGTATTGTGTTTGTGTTCGTGTTCATGTTATTTTTCGTGTTGTGTTTTACTTATTTTTTTCCTATGTTATGTCCGTGTCGTGTTTTAATTCATCTAATATTTTATATAGTTTTTCACTGTGATTCAATTTAGAGAAAAGAATTCCGTGTTCATATCGTATCTCAATTCATAACATATTTTGCATGATTTGTCATAGTGATTCGATTTAGAGAAATATTTGTGTGTTCTTGACGTGTTCGTGTTTTTTTTCTTTTCAAAGTATTATAAATTTATATAAATTTTTACATGTTAATAATTTATTTTATGTATATTTTTACATGTTCGTGTATTCTTATCGAATTTTTCGTGTTGTGTTTTAATTATTTTTTTATGTTGTGTTCGTGTCTTGTCTCAATTTATTTTATATTTTACATAGTTTATCATTGTGATTCAATTTAGGAAAAAATTTGTTTCACTTAAATTTATCTTTTAAGCTGACTTTATAAATTGTTTATAACTCTAAATTGTTATGACAGTTCTCTTTTGCTATTTTATAAAATATTAATTTTTTTTTTGTTTAATTGTTAATTTTTGTTTTTAGAAATGTTGCCATCGTATATTTAATATTTGATTTCTGCGGCATCGCGCGGGGTCTAATCTAGTGGAGTTAAGTTTAAATACTATAATCTATACTATTATAAAGGAAATGACTAAGTTGGTATCACTGAGTCAAGTGACATCAACTCAATTGGTAAAAAGACAAAAAAAAAAAAACCAAAAAATTTATTATATATATATAAAAAAAACATACCAAGGTTATTGATGATTTTTTAATTTTTATATAATTTTTATTTAAAAAAAAATTATCAACCTTTTTTTCTAAAGCTACCCACTTTTTTAAAAAAAAGCTACTTATATTTACAAGTTACAAACCACCCATTAATAAAATTTTTTAAATATAATTTTTTACTCACTTTGGAATAGTATTATCTTATACTAGAATTTGTCACACCCACCATGTGGGTAGGTATTTTTTTTTTTTTAACAAAAGTAATTATTTTTTAAGTAGTTTTTAATATAAAAATATATATATTTTAAATTTTTTAAATAAAATTCTATTTTAAAAAACATTAAAAGACATTAACATCCCTAATCTATAATCATTATAATCTTTTTAAAATTGTTTTTTAGTAATTTTACCAATTGAGTTGGTGTTACTTGACTCAGTGACATCAACTCAGTCATTTTCTTTATAATAATATAGATAAAGTAATTTTTTATACTTTTCTTTTTCACTATTCTTATCCACAAAGCAACAATGGCAAAGTTATTTTTTGAATTCGGGATTTAATCAATTGGTTTATGTAGTTATTTTTAAAAACTGTCATTCAATATGTCTGAATTCAAATTTTAACATTTACAATTTCTTTCATATTCTCAAACTGCGACCACTTTATAAAAAATAATAATTTTCAGTTTTGGAAAGGATAGCCATCATTTTGGGTATGTTTAGCTTAGGGATGACAAAATCCGATTCGCTCCACGGATTTCACATCGATCCGCTCCGAATGGGAAAGTTTTTTTTTTTGAAAAGTGAGGGTAGATGGAGCGGAATAATTTTGATAAATGCTTGCTTTGCTCTTCCTTTTAAAATTACTATTTTATCTCTTAAATATTCTATATCACTTATATATTTTTAGTATATATATTAGATAGATATACTAAAATCATATATATACTAATAATATATTTTTTATATATGTATATTATATATATTAAAGAATTATAAATATTAAAATTATGTTCATTAATAAATTATAATATTTTTTTACAATATAAAAATAAAAATAATCAATAAAAAAATGAGATAAAACAATATGAAATGATTATAAATATAACGAATATCCATAAAAAAAAATATTTTCAACATCAATACAAATGAAACAAAAATGAAATGGTCTTCGTCCGGTCCATTGCCATCTCTAGTTTAGCATGATCCCTTTTCTCCTTTACAAAAGAAAAGGTTTTGTTATTCTTTTATTTAAGGGCCAGGGCCCAAAATAGCAACTAATAAGAAAAGACCATTTTAAGATATAAAAAAAAAAAGTCCAAATGAAAAAATTGAACAAAATCATTAGCCACACATTCTTTTCATTTTCCTTCACAAAAAGCAAACAGAGAAACAGAAAAACTGAAAGACAGACAAAGCAACAATGGCAACGTTGGCTACTTTGGGAAGTACTTCAGTTCTTCGGTTCCACAAACCAGAGCCTCTAAAGACAAGGCCATCTTCACAATTTCTGGGTTTTATTACTTCCCAACTCAGCGGCATCAAAATCTCCTACAACCTCCCTGACGTGGCACCTTTAAAACCCATATCCTCACCTTTCACGCCTGCTCTCCAGCCTGTTGCCCGTAAATCCTTTGTCTCTTTTGTTTTTTTTACTCATAATTTTTTACATTTTTTTTTTTATTAAATTTCTGGGTTGGTTCCAATTTTACACTTTTTTTTTTTTGTTTTTGTTCAATTATGTGAAATTTCATTGTGCTTATTGGATGTTAACAATTTTGTAATGCAAGTGGGTGTTTTTAGGGGAGTGATATTTGAAATTTTCTCTGGGTTTGTTGATTTGAATGCAAAGTTTAATGAAAATGTGTACTTCATTGGTTTGAGTTGCATTTTGGACAAATATATAGAAGACATAGATACCAAGCTAAAATCTTTGAATTGTTTGAGTTTGACAAAAAAAAAATTCAACTTGGCAACCTCCTTTCATTACATAGCATGCTAATTCTAAGCTGGAATCCGTTATAAATTAGATTTTATGAAAGTTAAAATACATGTGTTTTTGTCTGATTTGCTTAATGTGTTGGCCTTTTGGGTTAAGGGTTAAGGAGGGAACTTTTCTTTTTGTTGGTTTAATGTACAGTCTATGGAAGAATTTTTGATGAATTTGGTTGGATGAGCATGTAGAATTGAGTGTTGGTGATTGGTTAAGTGCTATCTTATCCGGACTTGGGAGTGAGTGTTGGATACATGTATGAGTCCGACACGGATATAGTCAATTTTTTCTAAGTTTTTTCATATATTTGGAGGATCATACTTTCTTACCTATGTCCGAAATGTGTCAGACACAAGTGTCAGATACGAGTACTTTAGGGAAGATGAAGAGTCCTGGTAACGTAAGTTAAGTGTTCAAGACTAAAGGGAAATTTATGGCTATGGGAGTCGTAGAATGTTGGTGTCATGACTTTCTCCTTCGAAGTTAGAACTAAAGATATCTTGAAGGTGAAATGTGATGGCTATTTCAATCTATGTTACTCGAACTCGGGTGTGAGTGTAGGACACGGGTATGTGTCCGACACAAGTATGTTTGATTTTTTCTAAGTTTTTCCATGTATTTGGAGGGTACTTGGGGGATCATATCCCCATACCCATGTTTGAATATTCGTCGGACACGGGTACTTCAAGAAAATGAAAAGTCGGAGCAACATAGATTTCAATTGGTATTAATCAATTATCTTGATCGATCTTTTCAGGCAGAATATGCCCTTTCACTGGAAAGAAGGCAAACAGAGCTAACAAAGTTTCATTCTCAAACCACAAGACCAAGAAGTTACAGTTTGTCAACCTCCAATACAAGAAGGTTTGGTGGGAAGCTGGTAAGCGCTATGTAAAATTGCGTTTGTCAACCAAGGCATTGAAGACCATTGAGAAAAATGGACTGGATGCTGTTGCTAAGAAGGCTGGGATAGATCTTCGTAAGGAATGACAAAGGGACTAAAATTTTTTAGATTCCAGTTTTAGTTGGAAAACTATTTTCAAGAAAAACAAAATTGTTTGTAAAGCATTGGCTAATTTCTTTTCTTTTCACCTTATTTTGATTTTGTATCCTATGTAACTCTTTTTAGCCTGATATGTTGAATCCTATTGTTGAAATGACCAGTGGCTGTATTCTATGTTACTCGGACTTGGGATGAGTGTCGGATATGGATATCTGTCCGATACAGGTATGCTCAATTTTTTTTTCTAAGTTTTTCTCTATATTTGGAGATCATACTCTCGTCCCATGTTCGAATATGTGTCGAACACAGGTATCGGAATCGGACACAATTATTTTAGAGAAAATGAAGAGTCTGGATAACATAGGCCGTATTTGTAATAAAAATGCAGTAGTTTAGTTGGTGAACTATTTTGAATTTCTATCCTTCTGGCTTCTGCATCCACCTTGCAGTGCATAGGGTATTAAAAGTGCTCAACTATCATGTGCATCATAGAGGAATATGTGTTATTTTACTTCATTGCTTGGAGGAAGAAGCATAAATTACAGATTCAGACATAACTAAGCATATAAAGTTGTGCTTGGTTAAACATTGAGATTTGACATAATTGCTTATGAATAGATACAATTGCATGGTTGAAATTTCACTTGCAAAAGTCTGTATGCTTTGATGCAATGACTACAACAAGATAAGCAATTCGGCTAATTGAGAAATGTAATCAACTTCTAGTTTATAACCTAGAATCCAGTTTAATATTGATTTTAAATGAGAAAAAGGAAAAAAGATCTTAGTTTCCTTCTTCTGTTCCGCCTTCCAGCAATCAGTTTATATCAGGGTATTCGGTACCGTACTTGTATATGCCGGTACGTACTAGTTTTAAGGTAAAACGAAATAGTACCAATATTGTATCGTTTCGGTTTTTATATCAATCCATACTAGTCAATATTGACATGTACCGGTTTGTACTTGCATGAAAATGAAGGAATAATGAATCCTAGCCGATGAGCCCACAGAAGATGACATGATTGTAACATTCAAGCAGCAGTCTGCTATTCCAGGATCAAATCAATTGCTGATTAATGGTTGAAGATGAGCTGGTAAATACTAAATAGATGAGGGGTTATGCCTTCCCTGTAAAGCAAGGGAAAAAAATCATTAGAATATCATCAGAAAACAACATCAGTCTCCGAGCTTTAACCAGTGTATTGGTATTAAAATGATTGACAGGGAAAGGTTCATCCTGATATTTCAATAAGGAAAGAACTCCTACATGTCAGTTATGAAGAGACTGACAAGCTGTGGAGGAACATAATCAAAGGAACGATTGGCAACATGAAGTAGTGGAGCATCCTGCACTATGTTACTCGGATTCGGGTGTGAGTGTCGTATACATACGGATATGTTCAAATTTTTTTTTTTAAGTTTTTCCATATATTATAATCTTTGGAAGGTCATATCTCCATACTCATATCCGGATATACGTCGGACATGGATGTCGGACATGAGTACTTCAAAAAAATTAAGAATCGGAACAACATAACCACTGCAGTTCCATGATCCTTGCAATCTGAGAATTCCCCAAAATCCAACAATTCAGATGGGGATCTCATTTCATTCAGCAAGACCTCTGGATTTTTAGGATATAGTGGACATAACTGTCGAGCTTTATATAAATATCATCAATAGATAGGATCGAAGTACACCCAAAAGTCAAATATATGATTCAAACCAACTGGACTAAAGTATGAGCTCTATTGAGTATTTCTTTTGCCATTCAAATAAGATAATGTATTATATGTTTTCTTATTCCTAATAAACAAAATTATATCCTTTTATATTTCAATCATATAAGATGATTTTGAAATGAAATATTTAAACCAATATAATTTGAACTTTTGAAGCAACTCACAAAAAATACCATGTTCTTTTTTTCCTTTATTTTAAACAAACTTTTTTGTTTTAGAAACTTTTTCCACATATATATATATATATATATATATATATATATATATATGATAGTTTACCTAAAGATGTACAAAACGATATGTCCCAAATGACATGATACAAAAATTCATACATGGCTAACAGTGAAATATTTGTGCAGATAAAAGCTATTTATCTAAAGGGTTCAATTGGTGCAGATTCTTCAAGAAGAGCAGCAGCCTCAAAGCATTCTGCAGCCTCTAGGGCTGAAGCACTAATATCAGCCTTGTAGAGCAACCCCAGATTGTACCAGGCAGCCGGGTTTGTTCTGTCGAGTCGAAGGGCGTCCATTAGAAAACTTCTCACTATCGGCAATGATTGCCGGCCACCAAGCTGTCTGAGGATGCAAGCAGTTGATATCAAGCTTGGAACATGTGTGGGTTCTACATCTAATGCTTTCCTGTATGATCTCAGAGCTTCCTGGTGAGACCCCTTCGCTTCGTTAAGTAAACCTAACAAAATCGCCACCAAGTTCACAAATACTAATAAATATGAACAAGCAATAAGGTATATAAAACTGAAAATGAGTTCAAACGAGAATGATTAAAGAAAAGTTTAAACCAAAGTTTATTCAAAGCAATTTTGTCTTCCATATTTTTCGGTAAAGAAGAACTCTTAACATGCTCGTAGAAGTTCAAAAAATAGGAATAGCCTGCCTTGCGGAAGCAGGGAAAAGTACTTATGTAATGCTAGCTACATGACCAAGTGCAGTATTTTAGACCTTAAATTTGTTTCTTCCTTCCTCCAATAAAAGTAAATCATGAAAAAGTTGCTAGAAATTATTTTCACAGCTATGAGAAATGATCTATAAGCTACTGATAACACATGTCCGAGTAACGACGGAGCAAGAGAACTAAAGAAGCAAGAAATTTAATAACCGAGACTCTCCCTTTGCAAGTACGAATGATTAGGATGACAAGCTATGTTACTCAGATTCGGATGTGAGTGTCGGATACGGGTATGTGTCCGAGTATGTTCAATTTTTTAAAAGTTTTTTCATTTATTTGGAGGTTTCTTGGAGGATCATATCCCCAAACCTATGTCCGAAAATGTGTCGAACACGGGTACTTCAAGAAAAATGAAGAGTACAACATAGATGACAAGTACAAATCACCAGCAACGTTTGTGTAATACACATTACTAGAATAATTTATCAACAAGAGATAAATGAAGTATGTGTGTACCTGTCGAGTACCATCTAGTAGCGGAAAAAGGACTGATAGCCTTGGATTTGGACAGACAGACCTCGGCATCCCGCCACTGTGACAAGCTTGTGTACACATTAGCTAGATCATGCCATGTTTCCATTTCCAAGCTTCTATCCGACTTTCCCTTAATCTGTGAGAAATAAAAAGAGCAATTTATAAGAATCATTTGACGGACTTCTTATTTTACGAGTTACGTGCTAGTGCAATTATCTCTGACTCAATTTGATGAAAGCTTCTATAGCTACACAAACACACGGATGATGAAGTTAATATCTTTTGCCACATCAATATGCGCAAGGATCAGAATCTAAAACACATTGTCACTCCTATTGAACTGTAATTATTATATAAAAAAAATACCTCAGTTTTATACTACAATCCATTCAACACAAACTAAACTCTTTGCAGATTTTAAGTGGCTCGGAATAACATGCAACTATTTCACTTGCAGACTGAAAACAAGCATAAGTTTCAATTGGTTTACTCTATTTACCCTAATGTTTTGCATGGCTCTAAAGTTCAGGAGGATCTATGCACAATGGGCCACTACTTTGTTTCAGCACTGATGTGCAGGAATGAAAAAGTAATAGACGCTCAATAATATCTTTACTGTTTGATTGGTGATAGTACTATCGAATAGACACTTAAGGTTACTATGAAAATTGATGACAAATTTACGTAATTATCTCAAATTATCGAGTTCTTCTATCAGAGAGGAAAGTCAAATTATTGGTTTTTCACTTCTTTTCATAAAATTACCAACCGGATACAACTTTATCCGTTTTTGGCAAAATTCAACTTCGAAAGGATAAATTTGATAAAACGGTACGCACAACCTACCTTTAGAAGTTTCTTCCCAGCACCTGAGCTTTTATACTGAACTTGGAGAACAGCAAGAAGATGAGTATATGTCTCAACTGCATTTTTTAATTGGCCCTGTGCAATCTGAAGTTTAGCCTTGGTTCTCAACAGTTCTCCTTGTTCCCACTTCCCAGTTTGGTTAAGAGAAGCGTTAATTACCGTCTCTGCATCAACAAACCGTTTTTGAGCTGACAATATCCGAGCCAAAAGGACATATCCTTTAACATTAAACCCTGCTTCAAGTTTCAACAGCTGCTTTGCATAGTAAAGTGCAACATCCAACTTTCTCTGCTCAGCATTTTCTAGACAAAGATGGAATACAATGTATGGATCCCTTTCTCTCATCATCTTTTCTGCGGTTTCCAGCACCTCAATTGTTTCAGACTGCTTCAAAATCCTCTGAGAATCAGAAGAAACCAACCTAGATTGAGCTGACAATAAAATTCCCAGTAAGCAGTTTGCTTTGCTCATCATCTGCCCACATTTACCATTCAATCCAACAAGGGCTTTCCGGGCCCAATTTATCCCTTCCTCGATAGAACTCATATTTTCCCCACAAATTTTTGATGCTAGCAATAGTTCCAGAATGCAGTCCTGGTTGTCTCGGCTATTCAAAAGATTCTGCAAAAGATTCAAAGCAATTATGTCCTCACCTTCCCCATAATAGCAGAGAGCCAAAGTACAATATTTTTCTTTTCTTTTCATGATCTCCGGATGCAACTCTTCAACCTCATGAGCTATGGCTCTTAGTTCCCCTGAAACAGATAGAGCAAAAGCAAGATGATCCAAGATTGATGGATCCCATCCAATCCTTTTGAGAAAAAACTTTCTCAGTAGAATTAGTAATAAAAGAATAGCCTCTTCTATGTTGTTTCTTGGCACAAAGGAGCTTTCCATCTGCGAACGGAGGGTTGGAGGGCTTGCTTCAGCACCGCTGTATAAAAGCAACACCGCAAATTCCTTCTCTAGTTTTGCTTTGGTTCCTGTATCAAGATTCCAGCAATAGAGGAGAGCCCGCCGGTACGACAAGATAGCTTCTTGGGGATCTCCTGCAAGTTTCCATAGCTCTGGAAGCAATTCCACAGCTTTGTTCAAAATTTCCTGTAATTTACAATCTGTAGAGAAGTTGTCGGGCAGGCCCTCAGGCAATGCAGATTCAACAGTGTCCAAAACAACTTTGCATGATTGAGCAGCTTCTGTAAAAATATCAGGAAAAAGTTATAAAAATATGACTATGCAGTGATGATTATCACACTGAACCATCAAGGAAGCCTAAGATTTCGGACTTTCAGTTTCTATAAGGTCAGTAAATTAAGTAGTATTGCATGAGAGATCATCAAAAATAAATAAGTAAAAGAAAATGAAGGGCATACCTCCAAACCTTCCAAGGTGCTGCAATGATTTTGCTTTCAGAAAAATAGCTTCAAGAAGTAAGCTAACAGCATGCATAGACATGGCTGGAGCAGCATCACTTTCTGAGCGGCGCCTGTTTTGTTCAGATCTTCTCGAAAGGGAGACTTTCATCTTGGAAGTCACCACAGCAACATCTATTCCTTCAAATACATGATGTGCAGCTTCTATATTTCCTTTTTGATACTCGAGCCTTCCTAACAATGCCCTTGCTTCCTATAAATTAAACTATTTGTTAGCTAAATCTAAGCACTGCAAATCAAACATAGACATTGACTGATAATAACCCATTCCTTCCATAAAATTTCCTAGGAATTTCCTTAAACATCAAAGATCCAGAGAGAGTAAAAGACAATAAAAAAAAAAACTGATAAAAGCAAGAAGAGAAAAAAATTGAAAGCCAAGAAAGAAAATTTAGATGCTACCAACCTCATAGTTCAGATAACCACTCTCACGAAGCGATGACTCAGCTTCTTCAATATTGCTATTGTCAACCTTTGTATCCACCATCTCACCTGCTCTAGACGAGTAACCACTCACCGAATAGTCCCGAGTCGCTAGGGATTCAGAAGAAGCATTAGTATCATCAACTCTTAATTGCTGTCCTGACCAGATGCACTTCATCATTTTCTGAAACCTCCCTCGAATAATGAATCCCCGCTTATTTATCCAATCCTTAACTGCCATACCGTTTCGTTGCACTTGAAATCCTTCAACAATGATATCAAGATAACAAACCATGCAAAATTTAGGAGCATTCCAAGAACATAAACATCATAAAATGCAAGCATTAGCACTTATTATGTCTTATGAATCAGCTTTTGAGATACAGGTGAAACTGTCCTGTAAACTCTGGAGCCAGAAATGCTCAATCATCTACCTAAAAGGAAAACAGAATTAACCTTTGTATGATAAAAAAAACAAAGATAAACTCTTGATAAGAGACTTAAACCGCAATTCCAAATCTTAGCTACTTTCTGAATACTAGAAGCACTTGAACTCTAAAATTCTGAACCAAGAATTTAAAGTAAATCACATTTGAAACAAGAAAAAACCTACTTATTTCCCTGCAACCCGGATTGAGAAAACCACCATAACCACCCAGTTACTGGGCTTAAACAGCCAATTTTCTCATAAAAGATAAAGAGTACAACTAAATAACAAAAAACCCAGAAAAATTCAACTCAAACATGATGAATTCAGAGCAACCCACACCACAAAAAAAAAAAAATCATAAATTGAAAGCTACAGTTGGAGGTAAAACACAAAGGAAATTCATCATCCAATTACATCATCATACAACTAAAAGAAAAAGACCAAATGGGGTTAAAAATAGCTAAAAATAAAGTACCTTTTCATAGCCAAAAAATATTGACTGAGCCCACAAGACACCCACATCACTGTGCATCTCCACAATTCACCCAATCCAAAAAAAGGGTCCTTATTTTTTTCACTTGCAAAGCAAGAATCCAAAGCAAAGCTAACAACTTTTTTCTTCCTCTGCTGCTTTACCTTCTCGTTCTCGGCTAAAGTCTTGATTTTTTTGTTATTGTTTTTTTTAGGTTTGAAGTTTCATATAGTGAAAGTAATGAGTGCATTAAATTACGAAATCTAACACTGTACCAGCTGGTTCTTGGCTTTAAAGATGTGAACCAAAGAAAGGTTTTCATTGTTGAGAGTAATAATAAATGTACCATTCAAAGAATTTCTTTTTAAATTTAAAATATAGAAAAGTCAGTTTCTCGAAAGGAACGTCACTCGCCCAGTTTGAAATCTTCTCCTCACCTTGGTCAGCTGCTGGCTCCATGGTCAACTTCCAACCAAAAAAGAAAAGAAAAATTTATGATAACTATGTTATTATTGCACTAAAATGGTAGCAAGATTTTTCTTTTGTAAGACAAAGTTTAGCTTGTTAGAATCCGAATTTAGTTCAGTTGATTTATACAATTATTTTTAAGAGGTATTATTCAACAAATCTATTATTCGAATCTCAACATTTGCAACTCTTTCTTTTATCCTCAAGCTGCAACTTCTTTTGTATTAAAAAAATATAGCTTAAAAAAAATTCAGAAGAGTTTGGTCATTTTTTTGATTGATTCCTCGTCATTCTTGAGAGATTAGGTTTTCTTGATTGAGTCTTGTATTCTTATCTTGTTTTGAGTTTCTCAAGATAAGATCTAGAGTTGAGTCATTTAGGGTTTCTTGATTGAGTCTAGAAATTAGAGTCTAGAGCTGTTTTTTATTAGGTTTCTTTGATTAAGTCTAGAAATTAGGCTCTTGATTCTATTAATCCATAATATCAACGCCTGTTTTGGGGAAATTACGCTTGGATAATCTGTTCTTACTCTGAATTAGGGAATTTCTTGATGTCAGGAACGATGGAGATTGCACTGGAAGAATGTAATGAGACCGCGGAGTCGATTGCAAGATTAACTGTAATAGGAAGAGTCATGGCTTAGAAGAGCCTTAATAGAAGAGGTGTCTTGGGAATCTTGCGAGGAATGTGGCCAGTCAATGAGGTTCCAGTAATTAGAGAACTGGAAGGAAACCTCTATGGAATTACTTTTAGCAATGAGAAGAGCCTAGAGGAGGCGCTAGTAAGTGATCCTTGGTCAGTAATGGGATCATGCCTTAATTTGCGGAAATGGCCCAAAAGGAAAGCATTAAAGGAAGTTGATTTCAATGAAGTTCTCTTCTGGGTGCAAATACACAATTTGCCATTGGAATTGTTCTCTAGAAAGAACGCAGAAAGATTGGGGGTTCGGGAAGAGTAGAGGCAATGGAAGATCCGTTATGTGGAGATGGTATTAGCAGGAGTTTCTTGCGAGTGAGGATAGCAATCTCATACAAGGAGCCATTAGTAGAAGGGTTCTGGGTGCCCGAAGAAACTCAGAAAGGGTGTGGGCAAAAGTAAAGTATGAGAAATTATCACCTTTTTGTTATAGTTGTGGAAAGCTTGGGCATGTGGAAAAACATTGCCTGGAAGAGAAGAAAAAGGTAAGAAATGGATTGCTCCGGCCCAGGTATGGACATTCGTTGAAGGTAACACCAGCAAGAGAGCTCAAAGAGGAAGGGCATGGAAAAAATGGACAAAAGAAGGCCTTTGAGAAACCTTAAGAACCTCCTGCAAGGGTGGCGCGTGGGGACGAAGAACATCTTAGGCGAGTGAGAGTTTGTTGGGATGCAGTTGAAGAGTTTGTTAAGGGGCCGGTGGGTAAAAATGCGGGAAGAGAAACAATTGGAAGTCAAGAAATGGAAGCAGTTACAGAAAAGTCTAATGCCCACTGTCGCAACCTAAAAAAAATAACGACGAGTCTCATCGCAAGACTTTATTATTCGTTAAGCGTGACATTTAAAAAAAAAACCGAGGAAAAGTCGACTTAATTCCTCTAGAAATGAAGGTTTTGAAAATGACCTTAAAAAAGACATGGAGTCGCCACCAATCTTTTTTAGCTAGGTGTGATCGGCCACCTATTAAAACCGGTTTTATAAAATATTTTAAAAATTAATTAAAACATTTTAAAAACCAATTTCAAGTCTGCGTTTTAAATCAGAGAAATCAAAGAAGCGGGTTCGGGAGTCGGTTACGTGTGGGGAAGGATTAGCACCCCCACAACGCCCGTATAAATCGGTACCTTATTAATCGTGTGTTATCTCAAGTCTCGGTAAAAAGTTGGTTTTAAATTTAGTATTTCAAGTTAATTCCCAATTTAAAGAAAAGTAATTCCATTTTTTATTGAAAATGATCCGGAATTTATAAATTCAAAATTTTCCTATATTCCCCAACAAACGTGGCAAAATATAGAAATTTTTATTAGTTTTGGAAAACTTTCCGAATCATTCTCTTTTTTTTGAAAGAAAGATATTCTTTTATTAATAATAATTGATGATATTCCCTCCAGCAAACCCGGTAGAGAACTCATGAATTATTTTAACTCGGGAATATCTTTATTTTTATTGAAAACCATTATCTTTTTTGAAAATATTTAAAAGAAATGAATATGTATAGGCATGACATAAATAAAATGACATATCAAAATCTAAATAATATAATGCAAACTAAATGTCATGACACATAGAAATTATTATGGCAAGAATCACATATTATATAAAATGCGTGAATATAAAAATGCAATGCATGAAATGTATTTTTTCCTTTAATTAAGGAAATCCGTATATCTAAAAAGATATCCGGCTACCTTAGGAAAATATGTCAAATTAAATATTCTAAAACCAAAATACTTTGTGATTGTTTGAAAACAATTTTGAAAAGCTTGAATTAAAAATAAAAACTGGGCTAAAATTTTTAAAATGACTCTAATTTCCTAAGTTTAAAAAAAATCCGGACTTGGCTACCCTTAACCCGGGACTTGAAAAACCATTTTTAGAGTTTAAAAAGGCTTAGAAATTACCCTAAGTCAGTAGCTAACCCTCCTAATCAGCCCACTCTAAATAAATTAACCAAAACAGAAAATTGGTTTTTCTTTAAATTCAATTCTGACTCCACTGTCCAGTTTTAATCCACGATTTTTACCCTATTTTTAAAAATTCCAAAAATTATGAAAAAATTATTGGAGACTCAGGACATATAAAAATACACGGAAAAAAATCGACTTAATTTTCTGATCAAAGATGAATTCCCAGAAAAACCAGAGATGTACGAGTTTTTGGAGGAGAAAAAACTGCTTTGTTTTTCTTTAAAATCAATTCTGACTCCACTGTCCAGTTTTAATCCACAATTTTTTACCCTATTTTTAAAAATTCCAAAAATTCTGAAAAAATTATTGGAGACTCAGGACATGTAAAAATACACGGGAAAAAATCGACTTAATTTTCTGATCAAAGATGAATTCCCAGAAAAATCGGAGATGTACGAGTTTTGGGTGGAAAAAAAATGCTTTGCCAACACATTTTTTGCTTTTGATAAAATCATTTAAAAACCAAAGTAAAAATATTTGAAACTCATAAAATGACTTGCAAAGCAGTAGCTAGGACTTTTTGAAGGTTAGATAAAAATTGGCTAAGTAAAAAAATCACAAAGGTAGAATAATCAATTTGACAAACTTAATTTTCCACAAGTGTGCTCAAGAGAGCATGACCTTGAACCATTAATTGGCTCAAGTCATTATTCAAGTGGCATGGTCATGAAATGCATGAAACAATGCAGCAAACATAATGCATGAAATGCATGGATCTAAACCTAAATGTAAGGAAAATGCATGACATAAATAATATGGCCTAGACCTAACATGAACTTGCATGGCATTTAATGTAACCTAGACCTAAAACATGCATGGCATTTTTACAAACACAAGGCATGCTTAATTCAAAAATCCAACCAAATATCATGCAAATGCAAAAACCTAACAACTAGCATGACAAAAAAGTGCAACACACAATGCAAAACACATGGAGTAGCCAAATAGCTCCAAGCTTCAACAAGCATGGCATTTTCACAAACACTTGGTATGCTAGCATGAAAAACTAAGTCATAACACAAAAATCACACAAGCATTTTCACAAACACCTAATATACCAAATCTAAAACATGCTTACTAAGATATAAAACAAGAATCATGCAAAGAATCACACAAGCATTTTCACAAACACTTAATATGCTAACTCTAAAACATGCTCAAATTTAAACAACATGAAAACAGAAAAAAAATGTAAAAACATGATATCTAAGACATAAATGGCAACAAACAAAGCAACCAAATTAAATATAACTTAAGAACATGAAATAACATAATATTTAAAACATCAAAAATAAAGAAAATAGCATAAACAATATGGTAAAATGAATCAAAAATAACAACTTAAAATAAATAATATAGGCCATTTGGCCATGGTGAGTTTATTGTAAAAACAAAATGTAAGAAAAATATACTTAAGAATGGAAATGAAGGAAGAACAAGAAACATTATTTTAAAATGAAAACTCACCAAGTAGCTTTTGAACGGATTAAGCTATAAACCCTCAGAGTAGCTTTTGAACGGATTAAGCTACAAACCCTCAGAGTAGCTTTTGAACGGATTAAGCTACAAACCCTTAGAGTAGCTTATGAACGGATTAAGCTACAAACCCTCTCACAAGTAGCTTTTGAACGGATTAAGCTATAAACCCTCAGAGTAGCTTTTGAACGGATTAAGCTACAAACCCTCAAAGTAAAACACTATGACTCACCACCCGGATAATCCTAATACAAGTGTATAGACTATCTCACAAGGGGTAGTGGGTGATCTCAACCAAAGGCCAAGACTCCTTATTTATAAGGTGAGCACCTCCTTGGCTTGACATTACAAAGGGATGTGGGATTGGGACTTAGGCTCAAAAATGAAAATCTCTAACTTAACTCTTGATTTTTAATCACTTGATTGAAAAAATCCTAAGCTTCCTCCTTCCTTTGGGCTTGGGCAGGCCAGCACTTCTCTTTTCCAGCCCAGCTCTGATTTTTGAAAGGCCCAAAGAAGCCCTTTTCGGTTGCTTGGGTGAAACGACCATTTTGCCCCCCGGATGCCAAATAAATATCAAACGGGCTCCAAATTCAATTTTTTTTAATACTTCCAAAATAATAAAATATTGAGTTCTGGAAGTTTTCAAAATTATCCGAGTCCGTTTGCTATTTATTTGGATTTTTTCTTCCCAAAATATCCTTTTATGCCCCTACTTTTTACCATTTTTTAAACGAGCTCCAAATCAATATTTTTCTTCACCAATATCTTCAGAATAATTAAAAAGTGTGATCTGGAAGTTTTCATAATTTTTGGAGCTCATTTGGTATTTTTTCGGGATTTATCGGCTTGAATTACTGCATAGGAGGCTCGGGATTTAGCCATTTTGCAAACGAACTCGGAATCAAGATTTTCTTTCGCCAATCTCTTCCAAATAATTTAAAAATGAGATTTGCCAAATTTCAGAATTTTTGGAGTCCATTTGCTATTTTTTCGGGATTTATCTTTTTGAATTACTGCATAAGAAGCCCGGGATTTGGCCATTTTGCAACCGAACTCGGAATCAAGATTTTCTTTTGCCAATCTATTTCAAATGATTTAAGAATGAGATTGAAAAATTTTCCATAATTTTCGGAGTCCATTTGCTATTTTTCCCAAATTTTTCCAATTTTGCCCTTTAACCTCCGAAACCCGGTTTTGCTCAAAACAAGTCCGATTTTCAGATTTTCTTCAATCTGAGCCTTGGGCCATCCTTTTTAACCATTCTTCATCCATTGGGGGCTTTGGTCTTACCAAGTCGGGCCATTTCTGTGATTCTTCCCGATTTCACTGAAATCCACTAAAAACCCTAATTCTCGGTTTTCTCCCGGATTGACCTTTTTTTCGATTTTTCTTGCAAGTGACTTCTCCATTACCCGTAGTCAGTGCTTATCTTTCATTTGGAACCTTCAATTTCGACCAGTTTGATCGTTTAAGCACTTTTCCCCAAATTTCTCGGATTAGGGTTTCTTTTCTACTGAATCTCCAAATCCCAACTTCCGAACTCCATATCTTTGAATGTAGACCTCGGATTATCAAAATTCTTTCTCCATTTTTCAATTGAACTTAAAATCTTGATTTTGAAAGTGGGTTGACTTTTTCAGTAGTTGACTTTTTGGGGTTGACTTTTTCGGAGTTGACTTTTTCGGGGTTGACTTTTTCAGGGTTGACTTTTTTTCAAGTTTGACATTTTGTGCTCGCCCTCTTAAACTAAGTCTCGGAGTACCACCTGCAGGATGAAAACAGTCTTTTTATACTCGAAAACATCAATATAGGAAGAAAACATACCTGTTTAGTGGCCCGGACAAAATTAGGTGTCTACAGCTGCCCCTCTTTGGCTATTGCTGAGAATCAGGAATCAGGCAAAGATAAACCGACACTAATTTTGTACGGTCAGTGACATCACATGGGAAGGAAAGGGAAATGGGTTTTTTTTTCTTTTTCATTTTTTTTCATTTTCTATTTTTTCATTTTTTTTCATTTTTCCTCTTTTTTTCTTTTTTTCAATTTTTTTTTTAAACAACAGTAAATTGAAGATTTGTCTTTAAATTGAATTCCCTACCTAATCAAGGCTCGATTCGTCTTAAGGAAACGAATTCGATTTGCAAGAAAGGAAACGACCTCGACGATGTTCTCGGGGCCTTAACCTTTCTTGTTCTCAGCTGTGTTTAAAAATTCTGTATATCTCCTCCAGAAGCTTCGGCTATCACCACCAAAGTCTTGCTCATTTTTTAAAATGTAAATATTCTGGGTGTCACTTCCAGAAGCTTCAGCTATCACCACCAAAGACTTTTAACCTTTTCAAAGGATTTTAAAACTCTGGATATCTCCACCAGAGGCTTCAGCTATCACCACCAAAGACTTGTTCATAATAAAAAAAAGTACCTCGACGATGATCTCGGGGCTCGACTCATTTGAGAAGCAAACGAGTTCGATTCTACATGACAGCTTTAAGAGATGATGCAAATGCTTCATGATGCAAATGCAAATGTCTTTAGTTGATGCAAGCGCTTCTTGATGTGGATGCACATGTTGAATAAAATTCTGGATAACTCCTTCAAAAGAAGATTTCTCATTTTTCAAAATTATAAAACCCTGGATATCTCCACCAGAGGCTTCAGCTATCACCACTGAAGACTTGTTCTTTTAAAACTGTAAAATTCTGGATATCCCCACCAGAAGCTTTGGCTATCACCACCGAAGACTTGCTCAATGTAAAATTCTAGGTAACTTCTTCAGAAGAAGATTTCTCATGTTTCAAAATTATAAAACCCTGGATATCTCCACCAGAGGTTTCAGCTATCACCACCGAAGACTTGTTCTTTTAAAACTGTAAAATTCTGGATATCCCCACCAGAAGCTCTGGCTATCACCACCAAAGACTTGCTCATTGTAAAAATCTGGGTAACTCATTCAGAAGAAGATTCCTCATGTTTCAAAATCATAAAACCCTGGATATCTCCACCAGAGGCTTCAGCTATCACCACCGAAGACTTGTTCACTTTTAAAAACTGTAAAATTCTGGATATCCCCACCAGAAGCTCTGGCTATCACCACCAAAGACTTGCTCATTGTAAAATTTTTGAGTAACTCCTTCAGAAGAAGATTTCTCATGTTTCAAAATTATAAAACCCTGGATATCTCCACCAGAGGCTTCAGCTATCACCACCGAAGACTTGTTCTTTTAAAACTGTAAAATTCTGGATATCCCCACCAGAAGCTTTGAGAAATGATGCAGATGCACATGTCTTTTAACAAGGTGCTCATGCTTCATGGTGCAAATGTAAAATATTTCTTAGTGCAAATGCAAATGGCCTGGATTGATGCCCATGTTTCATGATGCAGATGCCCCTACTAATTGTGTTCATGTAACTGGTTTAGGAATGGTGTAACTACAATTACCATACAATAATGAAAATGCAATGATTCTAGAAATGATGCAATTGCTTGAGATGACGCAAATGCGAATTCTATGAAGAATGTAAATGTAAAGGTAAAATGCAGATGCTTGTGGAATAATGCCAATGCAAATACCCATGAATGATGCAAATGCTTACCGACACTGTGCAAATGTAAAAGCTCGATAAAGAGATGAATGCTCATGAGTGATGCAAATGCCCCCGGTTTTTTTTTTTTTTACTTTGGCTTAGCCTTTCAAATTCATTTTTCCTCTTCAAATCAGAGTATATCTTCAATTCATTTTGGCTATTCTCTTTGCCCCAACAGTTTTCAAACTTTCATCAACAGAGATCTGCACTGGGTTCGATTTCTTCTTCTCATATCTGGAAGTCAGGATCTATCCTGGCAGTTCTATACCTTTGGGTTAGAAAAACCCTTGTCTCATGTCAACATCAAAAATGGGTATTTCAAAAATATTTTTATTTGTTTTCGCATTTTGAAAACTTCTGAACAAAAAATATTAACCCCACAATGTGTGATATATAAATCTTTTGAAGACTGATGATCATTGTTAGAAATTTCTCTAAGTATCAATCAGGGTTTTTCCAACTGGGATTGGCAAGGCTTGGTATAACAAGATTCTGGCGTTTCCAGGAAAACTTCATGACAAAAATGTATATCCCTTCTAGGCTCACAAATGGAACTGGTTTTATAAATCATGAATTTATTGAGAACCAAACAAATTCAACATTCTTTTAGTTTCCATATCAAGGCATTTTGGCAAGCGTCAAGATTGGCCGGGATGTTCAAACCGAAAAGTTTAATTTTGGAGAAAAAGTTTCAATTTTTTTGAAGACAATCCTCTGAATGAGAGTTGGCAATTTGGGGGTTCAAGAATTCCTAGATGTTCCTCGATGACCACCCCTTTAAGAAAATCTTTTCTTTTGTGGTATCGGCACTATCATCGATGGCACCAAAAATTCTCATTTTACTCTAGACCGCTCGTTTTTGGGTTTTCGCCCTAGAGTCCCATTCTTTCCATTTTTTTTTTGTTCATTGTTTTACCATGCACTTGAGAATTCTAAATTCTTCCTTAGTGAAATGATAATTCGATGAAATGGGATAAAATTTGAGGAAAAACCTTTCAAATTAAATATTCATGCTTGATCAAAATAGACTTTTAAAGCATATAATGTAGGCCATGGCTCAGGGTTCGAAAAGAAAGAATAAATAGGCCCAAAATATGTGTTTGAGGGTAATCAGATCAAGGATCATTTCTTGAGGAGGATTCTCTTTGAAGCATTTGTCCCTTCTCGGACATTTCTTTCCTTTTGACTTTGCTCTTTTTCTTCCTTGCTTTTGGCTTTCCATTTGCCATGTCTTTCACACATTTTGTTTTCTTTTTTATTGTGTTTTTCTTTTGTTTTTCTTGGCTTTCATTTCACCATCTTTTTCTCTTCTTTTTCTTTGACAGAGTGAGCCCGTATTTATTCGGGGCTCCATTTGCTTTGTGTCTGTCCTTGAGCTATCACTCATTTCTCAATGATCTTTGAAAAGATCTTTCCTCGCATTTGCCCTCCAGTGTAGAGGGTAATCCTTGATCAGGGTTCAAAGAAGAAAGAATTCTTTTGGCTCAAAAGGGGTGACTATGGATAATTTCTTTTTGTGTGAAGGGGATATGAAAGATGGCCATTTCTCATGTCAAGCACAAATATTCACATTGAAAAGCAATCCCCAGGGGAAATAGTTATTCAGAATTTCATTTTGCACTTTGGAATCATCCGAATTCTCACATGCATGACATCACGATTTTTCTTTTTCTTTTTTTTTTTCGTCGCATCTCCCCAATGATTCATGCATTAGCCCATCCTTCTTTACCATGTGTCCATCATTTCCATATATGATGCCCCAATTTGATTAACCATGAGAATCTGTATCAACGAGGAACATAGCAAGTCTAGGTCTATTTTGAAAAGGCTGAGTTTCCAATCTGAGTTTTTTTGAAGAGATAAGGAAAATATGACCCAAAAACGGGTTTTCTCTGGGACAAGGGATAATCTAGTTTAATCATTGTGCCCCAGGATGTCAATCATGAAGTGATGTTTGGGCAATTAGTGTTTTGTGGTTATTGGGAAAGGTCATGAATGGTTTTAGCACAATCTTGACACACACCAAATTATCAAAATCTAGACTCTTGAAAGATTGTCTCATTTGTTTGATTTTCAAGGAATTCGAAAAATTTCAAAAAGTTCGTTCCTTTGTTCATAGCCTAGACTAGGATTTACATCCTTGCTTATTTTGCAATGACAATGCTTCTCTTTTTTCATTCATTTTTCCTTGAAGCATTAGGCCTTTCAAGTGCTCTTGGTTTAAGAGATTTAGGCTTAGGAAAACCTAAAGAGAATGGAGAAGGTATTGGGTCATTTGTAACACTGATCATCAATCTTCTTGAGACTATCCATCACTAAAAATTCCTTAATGCTTGTTTTTGCAAATTCAAGTTATTGTTGAAACACAACAAACACAAAGCATTTAAAATTCAAAATTCATTTAATTCATGTAGATGTTAACATGAGACAAGTGCTTTCATCATCACCGTGTATAGAACTACATGTGTCAAAAACCTAATATGATCATGCACAATATTTCTTATGACATTTGGCTTCCCCATCTTCAAAACTTATCGAACCAGCCTTGATGAGATCTCTGACCTTGTACTTCAAAGCGGTGCAGTTCTCTGTTGAGTGACCTTGATTGCCAGAATGGTACCCACAACTCTCATTAGCATCATACCAGCTTGGATAAGGGGGCTTCAGAGGCGCTATTTGCATGGGTGTCACAAGGTGATTCTGGATGAGTTGAGGTAGTATCTCACTGTATGTCATAGGAATCGGGTCAACCTGATTTCTTCTTCGCTTTTTATGCCCCCTTCGATTATTCCCAAGGGTGTTCGATTGATAGACAGATGTAAATTCTGGTGTAGTTGCAGTCATTGGTTGGTAGGGATAAAAACCATGAGAGACATTATTCAGGGTAGAGTAAAATGGCTGATATGAGGAGAATTGGGGAGATGGGGCAAAGTCTTCCACGACTTGGGTATCTTCCTTTTTCTTTTCAGATGCCCCCTTGTTCTTGGTATTGGATGTTCTTTCTCCTTCAATTTTCCCATCCTTGATAGCATTTTCAATCATCTCCCCTGAAATTACCATGTCCGAAAAATTCTTCGTGGTGTTGCCGACAAGTCTATCGTAGTATGGGGCCTGTAGTGTATTCACAAAAAAGACAGTGGTTTCCTTCTGAGTTAAAGGCGGTTGTACTTGGACGGCCAGGCTCATCCACCGTTGCGCATATTTTTTGAAGCTCTCAGTAGCTATTTTCTTCATATTTTGCAAGGTGAGACGGTCAGGCGCCATGTCGGTCATATGCTTGTAGTGGTTTAGAAAAGCCCTAGCCAAATCATTCCAAGAGCGTATCTGGTCCTTGCTCAACTTACTATACCACCTAATTGTGGACCCGCTGAGGCTATCCTGAAAATAGTGAATCAAAAGCTTATCATTACCTATATGACTTGTCATCTTCCGGTAGAACATAGTGATGTGGGCTGATGGATCGGTCGCCCCATCATATTTCACAAAGTCAGGGATCTTGAACTTAGGAGGAATGACTAAATCGAGGACCAAGCATCGTTCTTTCGCCTCCACACTCCCGAATACATCTGTTCTTTCTATTGCCCGGAGCCTTTCATCTAACAACTGATATTTCCCTTGGGAATCTGCCAACTCAACCTCATTTACTGCAACCCTTTTCAACTTTGCCTGTTCAGCTAGATCATCTGAGTTTAGGACTTTGACGAGGTTAACAGTGTTCTGGGCATCGCTTATTATGACCTCATCCTGGCCCTTTTGTGCCTCTAACCCTTCTCTGGCGATAACATTTTCGGTGTATCCTTTTCCTTTGATTACGGCAGACATCAGCTCCATCAATTTAGTCATCTGACCTTTAGATTCTGCTTAAGACTTTGCTAGCTGTTCTCGTTCCCTTTCCATTTTTTCCAGTCAGGCAACATGTTCATCCTCCATAGCACCAGCCTGTATTAAAAGTGTACTCAGTACTTCTTCTGATTTGAAATGGAAATTCTTTCAAAGACTCCTAAAGCCAAGCCAACTTCTATTCTATTTTCCCCAAAATGTATGTCATGATGAATGAGCCATGAATGCCATGAGTGCAATTTGATGCATGTGAAGGATAAACAAAGTTATGTGTGGTCATATACAGTGGAAACATGTTGACCCTGTATGTTATAAATGCAACACGAATGCCAACATGATGCATTTAAAGAAAAAGCAAATTAATGCATGGATATATGCAATGAATGACCATGTATGTTCCAGATGCATTTCCCAATGAATGATCATGTATACTATGAATGCCACACAATGTCAATTATGATGCATGTGAAGAATAAATGATTGACACAGAGTATATACAAAGAAAATCATGCTGACCATGTATGTCACGAATGTAACCTGATGCCAATATGACAAATTAATGTATGAGCATATCATGATAACTGTGTATGCCATGAATGCACCCTGATGCAAATGTTCATATGACACTATCGGTTTTATGAAATCATCAAATGAAATTACCAACTGTTTATTGCAAAGAATGAGATCAATAATACAACCAAAAATGTACATGCTCCATTCACACATGCATGAAATGTGCAACATGCAAAAATGGTTGAAAAAGGATTTTTATTTTTTATTTTTTTAAAACAGCTAATGAACATCTGCCCCAACAATATCTGTTTATTTAGGCATCACGATGCCTTCGAGGCGGAGTATCACATTTATTACGGGTGATGTACGTACATCGTTGTCCGATCTACCACACTTATTCGAAGTGTAAAATAGGTAACAAAAGGTTTAGAAATGCCCCTCCATGTGTTCCTATTTTCGGTATATCTAACGAAAATTCGGCATGGCTTCGCCTAGGTTCACTATATGAGGGTGAATCGGTTCTAAGGCCCCGAATTGTTCCTCACTGTCGCCGGTGAAGGCTAGTAAGGCACCCCGATAAAAGCGGGTTCAATTCGTTAGAGTATATTTTCCTATGCCCATGCGGAGGATCATCACGAAGGCATTAGGTACTTTATACTCCGGAAGTGTTTCACTAGCCCATACGGAGGATCAATCACGAAGGCTTAGTTACTTTACTCCCACTTAAAAGGACGGAACCCGGGTAGAGGATTCATGTTATGCAAATGCACATGTAGTGTGTGTGGAGGAATATCAAACCTTTCACTACCTATTCTACAAACCTTATTCTAAATGCCCTAGCAATTAAAACATTCAAGAATAGTGTAACGCATTAACCGACAAGCAATTATAATACACAACCTTAAATAACTAGAGAACAAAAATAGAATGCATGCACATGAGTATGAACATATTTAAAAACATTTTTTTTTTATTTTCAAAATACTCCTTATTAAAAAAAAGTGGGAATTAAAATTAAATACCAATTAAACCAACAAAACCGAGACTTTGATAACACACGACCAATTCTAGGCCTGACTCTCTAATAATTCCCCAGTGGAGTCGGTTACGTGTGGGGAAGGATTAGCACCCCCACAACGCCCGTATAAATCGGTACCTTATTAATCGTGTGTTATCTCAAGTCTCAGTAAAAAGTTGGTTTTAAATTTAGTATTTCAAGTTAATTCCCAATTTAAAGAAAAGTAATTCCCTTTTTTATTGAAAATGATCCGGAATTTATAAATTCAAAATTTTCCTATATTCCCTAACAAACGTGGCAAAATATAGAAATTTTTATTAGTTTTGGAAAACTTTCCGAATCATTCTCTTTTTTTGAAAGAAAGATATTCCTTTATTAATAATAATTGATGATATTCCCTCCAGCAAACCCGATAGAGAACTCATGAATTATTTTAACTCGGGAATATCTTTATTTTTATTGAAAACCATTATTTTTTTTTGAAAATATTTAAAAGAAATGAATATGTATAGGCATGACATAAATAAAATGACATAGCAAAATCTAAATAATATAATGCAACCTAAATGTCATGACACATAGAAATTATTATGGCAAGAATCACATATAATATAAAATGCGTGAATATAAAAATGCAATGCATGAAATGTATTTTTTCCTTTAATTAAGGAAATCCGTATATCTAAAAAGATATCCGGCTACCTTAGGAAAATATGTCAAATTAAATATTCTAAAACCAAAATACTTTGTGATTGTTTGAAAACAATTTTGAAAAGCTTGAATTAAAAATAAAAACTGGGCTAAAATTTTTAAAATGACTCTAATTTCCTAAGTTTAAAAAAAATCCGGACTTGGCTACCCTTAACTCGGGACTTGAAAAACCATTTTTAGAGTTTAAAAAGGCTTAGAAATTACCCTAAGTCAGTAGCTAACCCTCCTAATCAGCCCACTCTAAATAAATTAACCAAAACAGAAAATTGGTTTTTCTTTAAATTCAATTCTGACTCCACTGTCCAGTTTTAATCCATGATTTTTTACCCTATTTTTAAAAATTCCAAAAATTCTGAAAAAATTATTGGAGACTCAGGACATATAAAAATACACGGAAAAAAATCGACTTAATTTTCTGATCAAAGATGAATTCCTAGAAAAACCAGAGATGTACGAGTTTTTGGAGGAGAAAAAACTGCTTTGTTTTTCTTTAAAATCAATTCTGACTCCACTGTCCAGTTTTAATCCACGATTTTTTACCCTATTTTTAAAAATTCCAAAAATTCTGAAACAATTATTGGAGACTCAGGACATGTAAAAATACACGGGAAAAAATCGACTTAATTTTCTGATCAAAGATGAATTCCCAGAAAAATCGGAGATGTACGAGTTTTGGGTGGAAAAAAAATGCTTTGCCAACACATTTTTTGCTTTTGATAAAATCATTTAAAAACCAAAGTAAAAATATTTGAAACTCATAAAATGACTTGCAAAGCAGTAGCTAGGACTTTTTGAAGGTTAGATAAAAATTGGCTAAGTAAAAAAATCACAAAGGTAGAATAATCAATTTGACAAACTTAATTTTCCACAAGTGTGCTCAAGAGAGCATGACCTTGAACCATTAATTGGCTCAAGTCATTATTCAAGTGGCATGGTCATGAAATGCATGAAACAATGCAGCAAACATAATGCATGAAATGCATGGATCTAAACCTAAATGTAAGGAAAATGCATGACATAAATAATATGGCCTAGACCTAACATGAACTTGCATGGCATTTAATGTAACCTAGACCTAAAACATGCATGGCATTTTTACAAACACAAGGCATGCTTAATTCAAAAATCCAACCAAATATCATGCAAATGCAAAAACCTAACAACTAGCATGACAAAAAAGTGCAACACACAATGCAAAACACATGGAGTAGCCAAATAGCTCCAAGCTTCAACAAGCATGGCATTTTCACAAACACTTGGTATGCTAGCATGAAAAACTAAGTCATAACACAAAAATCACACAAGCATTTTCACAAACACCTAATATACCAAATCTAAAACATGCTTACTAAGATATAAAACAAGAATCATGCAAAGAATCACACAAGCATTTTTACAAACACTTAATATGCTAACTCTAAAATATGCTCAAATTTAAACAACATGAAAACAGAAAAAAATGTAAAAACATGATATCTAAGACATAAATGGTAACAAACAAAGCAACCAAATTAAATATAACTTAAGAACATGAAATAACATAATATTTAAAACATCAAAAATAAAGAAAATAGCATAAACAATATGGTAAAATGAATCAAAAATAACAACTTAAAATAAATAATGTAGGCCATTTGGCCATGGTGAGTTTTTGTAAAAACAAAATGTAAGAAAAATATACTTAAGAAAGGAAATGAAGGAAGAACAAGAAACATTATTTTAAAATGAAAACTCACCAAGTAGCTTTTGAACGGATTAAGCTATAAACCCTCAGAGTAGCTTTTGAACGGATTAAGCTACAAATCCTCAGAGTAGCTTTTGAACGGATTAAGCTACAAACCCTCAGAGTAGCTTTTGAACGGATTAAGCTACAAACCCTCTCACAAGTAGCTTGTGAACGGATTAAGCTATAAACCCTCAGAGTAGCTTTTGAACGGATTAAGCTACAAACCCTCAAAGTAAAACACTATGACTCACCACCCGGATAATCCTAATACAAGTGTATAGACTATCTCACAAGGGGTAGTGGGTGATCTCAACCAAAGGCCAAGACTCCTTATTTATAAGGTGAGCACCTCCTTGGCTTGACATTACAAAGGGATGTGGGATTGGGACTTAGGCTCAAAAATGAAAATCTCTAACTTAACTCTTGATTTTTAATCACTTGATTGAAAAAATCCTAAGCTTCCTCCTTCCTTTGGGCTTGGGCAGGCCAGCACTTCTCTTTTCCAGCCCAGCTCTGATTTTTGAAAGGCCCAAAGAAGCCCTTTTCGGTTGCTTGGGTGAAACGACCATTTTGCCCCCCGGATGCCAAATAAATATCAAACGGGCTCCAAATTCAATTTTTTTTAATACTTCCAAAATAATAAAATATTGAGTTCTGGAAGTTTTCAAAATTATCCGAGTCCGTTCTATTTATTTGGATTTTTTCTTCCCAAAATGTCCTTTTATGCCCCTACTTTTTACCATTTTTTAAACGAGCTCCAAATCAAGATTTTTCTTCACCAATATCTTCAGAATAATTAAAAAGTGTGATCTGGAAGTTTTCATAATTTTTGGAGCTCATTTGGTATTTTTTCGGGATTTATCGGCTTGAATTACTGCATAGGAGGCTCGGGATTTAGCCATTTTGCAAACGAACTCGGAATCAAGATTTTCTTTCACCAATCTCTTCCAAATAATTTTAAAATGAGATTTGCCAAATATCAGAATTTTTGGAGTCCATTTGCTATTTTTTCGGGATTTATCTTTTTGAATTACTGCATAAGAAGCCCGGGATTTGGCCATTTTGCAACCGAACTCGGAATCAAGATTTTCTTTTGCCAATCTATTTCAAATGATTTAAGAATGAGATTGACAAATTTTCCATAATTTTCGGAGTCCATTTGCTATTTTGCCCAAAATTTTCCAATTTTGCCCTTTAACCTCCGAAACCCGGTTTTGCTCAAAACAAGTCCGATTTTCAGATTTTCTTCAATCTGAGCCTTGGGCCATCCTTTTTAACCATTCTTCATCCATTGGGGGCTTTGGTCTTACCAAGTCGGGCCATTTCTGTGATTCTTCCCGATTTCACTGAAATCCACTAAAAACCCTAATTCTCGGTTTTCTCCCGGATTGACATTTCTTTCGATTTTTCTTGCAAGTGACTTCTCCATTACCCGTAGTCAGTGCTTATCTTTCATTTGGAACCTTCAATTTCGACCAGTTTGATCGTTTAAGCACTTTTCCCCAAATTTCTCGGATTAGGGTTTCTTTTTTACTGAATCTCCAAATCCCAACTTCCGAACTCCATATCTTTCAATGTAGACCTCGAATTATCAAAATTCTTTCTCCATTTTTCAATTGAACTTAAAATCTTGATTTTGAAAGTGGGTTGACTTTTTCAGTAGTTGACTTTCTGGGGTTGACTTTTTCGGGGTTGACTTTTTCAGGGTTGACTTTTTCGGGGTTGACTTTTTTTCAAGTTTGACATTTTGTGCTCGCCCTCTTAAACTAAGTCTCGGAGTACCACCTGCAGGATGAAAACAGTCTTTTTATACTCGGAAACATCAATATAGAAAGAAAACATACTTGTTTTGTGGCCCGGACAAAATTAGGTGTCTACACCCACCTTCAAGGTAAGGAAACTTCGTACCTTGAATCTGAAGTACTAGAACATACGCTACCCTTTAAACAAGATACACTAAAATGTAGCCATCCTAACCCAAACATCACTTCTGATAGCCTAAACACTAGCCTAACCAATACATTAAATTCAATTGACCTGGAAATAGATACTGATACTTTTTTCAAGAACAAAAAAACCATATTTTGATAAATGCTATAACACCATGGGAAACCTAGAAAACAACCTAAACAAGTTGAAGGAGAAAGGGTATAAGTGTAGAGAGTCAAGTCTGGGAAATAGGGGACAGAGGGAGATTGTGGAGGAAGAGGCTCAGTGGGAGTATACTGAATATGGCCATATAAGAGAATATGGACTGAAGATCACTAAGGGGAACAATAGGTATGGGGAAAATCTAGATGAAACCAAGGGAGAAGGGATTACCTATGTCGCAACCTAAAAAATAACGACGACGAGTCTCATCGCAAGACTTTATTATTCGTTAGGCGTGACATTAAAAAAAACCGAGGAAAAGTCGACTTAATTCCTCTAAAAAAATGAAGGTTTTGAAAATGACCTTAAAAGACATGGAGTCGCCACCAATCTTTTTTAGCTAGGTGTGATCGGCCACCTATTAAAACCGGTTTTATAAAATATTTTAAAAATTAATTAAAACATTTTAAAAACCAATTTCAAGTCTGCGTTTTAAACCAGAGAAATCAAAGAAGCGGGTTCGGGAGTCGGTTACGTGCGGGGAAGGATTAGCACCCCCACAACGTCCGTATAAATCGGTACCTTATTAATCGTGTGTTATCTCAAGTCTCGGTAAAAGTTGGTTTTAAATTTAGTATTTCAAATTAATTCCCAATTTAAAGAAAAATAATTCCATTTTTTTATTGAAAATGATCCGAAATTTATAAATTCAAAATTTTCCTATATTCCCCAACAAACGTGGCAAAATATAGAAATTTTTATTAGTTTTGGAAAACTTTCCGAATCATTCTCTTTTTTTTTTTTTTGAAAGAAAGATATTCCTTTATTTATAATAATTGATGATATTCCCTCCAGCAAACCCGGTAGAGAACTCATGAATTATTTTAACTCGGAAATATCTTTATTTTTATTGAAAACCATTATCTTTTTTGAAAACATTTAAAAGAAATGAATATGTATAGGCATGACATAAATAAAATGACATAGCAAAATCTAAATAATATAATGCAACCTAAATGTCATGAAACATAGAAATTATTATGGCAAGAATCACATATTATATAAAATGCATGAATATAAAAATGCAATGCATGAAATGTATTTTTTCCTTTAATTAAGGAAATCCGTATATCTAAAAAGATATCCGGCTACCTTAGGAAAATATGTCAAATTAAATATTCTAAAACCAAAATACTTTGTGATTGTTTGAAAACAATTTTGAAAAGCTTGAATTAAAAATAAAAACTGGGCTAAAAATTTTTAAATTTTGAAAAGCTTGAATTAAAAATAAAAATTGGGCTAAAAATCCGGACTTGACTCTCCTTAACCCGGGACATGAAAAACCATTTTTAGAGTTAAAAAGGCTTAGAAATTACCCTAAGTCAGTAGCTAACCCTCCTAATCAGCCCACTCTAAGTAAATTAACCAAAACAGAAAATTGGTTTTTCTTTAAGTTCAATTCTGACTCCACTGTCTAGTTTTAATCCACGATTTTTTACCCTATTTTTAAAAATCCTAAAATTCTAAAAAAAATACTGGAGACTCAAGACATGTAACTATACGAGAAAAAATTGGATTAATTTTTTGATCAAAGATGAATTCCCAGAAAAACCAGAGATGTACGAGTTTTTGGAGGAGAAAAAACTGCTTTGTTTTTCTTTAAATTCAATTCTAACTCCACTGTCCAGTTTTAATCCACGATTTTTTACCCTATTTTTAAAAATTCCAAAAATTCTGAAAATATTATTGGAGACTCAGGACATGTAAAAATACACGGAAAAAAATCGACTTAATTTTCTAATCAAAGATGAATTCCCAGAAAAATCGGAGATGTACGAGTTTTGGGTGGAAAAAAAAAAACTGCTTTGCCAACACATTTTTTTTTTGTCTTTGATAAAATCATTTAAAAACCAAAATAAAAATATTTGAAACTCATAGAATGACTTGAAGACAGTAGCTAGGACTTTTTGAAAGTTAGATAAAAATTGGCTAAGTAAAAAAAATCACAAAGGTAGAATAATCAATTTGACAAACTTAATTTTCCACAAGCGTGCTCAAGAGAGCATGACCTTGAACCATTAATTGGCTCAAGTCATTATTCAAGTGGCATGAACATGAAATGCATGAAATAATGCAGCAAACATAATGCATGAAATGCATGGATTTAAACCTAAAGGTAAGGAAAATGCATGACATAAATAATATGGCCTAGACCTAACATGAACTTGCATGGCAATAAATGCAACCTAGACCTAAGATATGCATGGCATTTTCACAAACACAAGGCATGCTTAATTCAAAAATCCAACCAAATATCATGCAAATGCAAAAACCTAACAACTAGCATGACAAAAAATGCAACACACAATGCAAAACACATGGAGTAGCCAAATGGCCTCAAGCTCCAACAAGCATGGCATTTTCTCAAACACTTGGCATACTAGCATGAAAAACTAAGTCATAACACAAAAATCACACAAGCATTTTCACAAACACTTAATATGCTAAATCTATAACATGCTCAACTAAGATATAAAACAAGAATCATGCAAAGAATCACACAAGCATTTTCACAAACACTTAATATGCTAACTTTAAAACATGCTCAAATTTAAACAACATGAAAACAGAAAATTAAAAATGCAAAAACATGATATCTAAGACATAAATGGCAACAAACAAAGCAACCAAATTAAAATATAACTCAAGAACATGAAATAACATAACATTTAAAACATCAAAAACAAAGAAAATAGCATAAACAATATGGTAAAATGAATCGAAACAACAACTTAAAATAAATAATGTAGGCCATTTGGCCATGGTGAGTTTATTTGTAAAACAAAATGTAAAAAAAAATACTTAAGAAAGGAAATGAAGGAAGAACAAGAAACATTATTTTAAAATGAAAACTCACCAAGTAGAGATTAAAATAGCAAAAAATAAGAATAGAAAATGAAAGTGCAAGAGTTGGTGCTCAAGAGCAACCTCAAGAAGCTAATATTTCAAGCTTTTCTCTTCAAACTTTCCTTTTTTTCTAAACTTTTCTTTTTTTGCTCTAAACCAAGAAGATAAAAACTAAGAAAAACTAAGAGAAATCAGCCAAAATGGAAAAGAAAAAACAAAATCTGCCTCCCCCCTCTAGGGTTGGCCTAAATGATGCTTATATAGCCTCAAAGATGTTGTCATTTTTGTGTAACCTATTTTCCATCAAATGGCCAAAAATTCAAGATGAAAAGTCATGAAATTACCACCTTTAGATTAGCATCTCAGCCCTCTCAAATTACAGCTATGCAAAAATAATGTTGACATCTTTCTTAACCTATGTGGTTTAATCACCATGGCTTGATCAAAGAGAATGGTTAACTAACTCTTGATTTTTAACCACTTGATTGAAAAAAAAAAAATCAAGCTTCCTCCTTCCTTTGGGCTTGGGCAGGCCAGCACTTCTCTTTTCCAGCCCAGCTCTGATTTTTGAAAGGCCCAAAAAAGCCCTTTTCGGTTGCTTGGGTGAAATGACTATTTTGCCCCCCGGATGTAAGTAAATATCAAACGGACTCCAAATTCAATTTTTCTTTTTTTAATACTTCCAAAATAATAAAATATTGAGTTCTGGAAGTTTTCAAAATTATCTTCCCAAAATGTCCTTTTATGCCCCTACTTTTTACCATTTTTTAAACGAGCTCCAAATCAAGATTTTTCTTCACCAATCTCTTCAAAATAATAAAAAAGTGTGATCTGGAAGTTTTCATAACTTTTGGAGCTCATTTGGTATTTTTTCGGGATTTATCGGCTTGAATTACTGCATAGGAGGCCCGGGATTTGGCCATTTTGCAAACGAACTCGGAATCAAGATTTTCTTTCGCCAATCTCTTCCAAATAATTTAAAAATGAGATTTTCCAAATTTCAGAATTTTTGGAGTCCATTTGCTATTTTTTCGGGATTTATCTTTTTGAATTACTGCATAAGAATCCCAGGATTTGGCCATTTTGCAAACGAACTCGGAATCAGGATTTTCTTTCGCCAATCTCCTTCAAATGATTTAAGAATGAGATTGACAAATTTTCCATAATTTTCGGAGTCCATTTGCTATTTTCCCAAAATTTTCCAATTTTGCCCTTTTACCTCCGAACCCCGGTTTTGCTCAAAACAAATCCGATTTTCAGATTTTCTTCAATCTGAGCCTTGGGCCATCCTTTTTAACCATTCTTCATCCATTGGGGGCTTTGGTCTTACCAAGTCGGGCCATTTCTGTGATTCTTCCCGATTTCACCGAAATCCACTAGAAACCCTAATTCTCGGTTTTCTCCCGGATTGACTTTTCTTTCGGTTTTTCTTGCAAGTGACTTCTCCATTACCCGTAGTCAGTGCTTATCTTTCATTTGGAACCTTCAATTTCGACCAGTTTGATCGTTTAAGCACTTTTCCCCAAATTTCTTGGATTAGAGTTTCTTTTCTACTGAATCTCCAAATCCCAACTTCCGAACTCCATATCTTTCAATGTATACCTCGGATTATCAAAACACTTTCGCCATTTTTCAATTGAACTTAAAATCTTGATTTTGAAAGTGGGTTGACTTTTTCAGTAGTTGACTTTTTGGGGTTGACTTTTTCGGGGTTGACTTTTTTTCAAGTTTGTCTTTTTGTGCTCGCCCTCTTAAACTAAGTCTCGGAGTACCACCTGCAGGATGAAAACAGTCTTTTTATACTCGGAAACATCAATATGGGAAGAAAACATACATGTTTAGTGGTCCGGACAAAATTAGGTGTCTACAGCAGCCCCTTTTTGGCTATTGCTGAGAATCAGGAATCAGGCAAAGATAATCAACACTAATTTTGTACGGTCAGTGAAATCACATGTGAAGGAAAGGGAAAGGGGTTTCTTTTTCATTTTCATTTTTCATTTTTTTTTCATTTTCTATTTTTTTTTTCATTTTTCATTTTCTACTTTTTTTTTCTTTTTTTCTATTTTTTTTCTCTTTTTCTCTTTTTCAATTTTTCAATTTTTTTTTTATTTTTTTTTATTTTTTTAAACAATAAATTGAAGATTTTGTCCTTAAATTGAATTCCCTGCCTAAACAAGGCTCGATTCGTCTTAAGAAAACGAATTCGATTTTCAAAAGAAAAATTTATGCCCGAAGGTCTTTAAAATTGGTGCCCGGAGGTCTTAAAAAACTGGTGCCCGGAGGTCTTACCAATTGGTGCCCGGCGGCCTTACCCCTGAAAAAAGTTATGCCCGGAGGTCTTAAAGATGTTGCCCGGAGGTCTTACCTGTGATTTGAAAAATTATGCTCGGAGGTCTTAAAAATGGTGCCCATAGGCCTTACCCCTGAAAACAGAGTTATGCCCGGAGGTCTTAAAGATGTTGCCCCGAGGTCTTACCTGTGATTTGAAAAATTATGCCCGGAGGTCTTAAAAATGGTGCCCATAGGCCTTACCCTTGAAAAAAAAAGTTATGCCCGGAGGTCTTAAAGATGTTGCCCGGAGGTCTTACCTGTGATTTGAAAAATTATGCCCGGAGGTCTTAAAAATGGTGCCCATAGGCCTTACCCCTGAAAAAAAGAGTTATGCCCGGAGGTCTTAAAGATGTTGCCCGGAGGTCTTACCTGTGATTTGAAAAATTATGCCCGGAGGTCTTAAAAATGGTGCCCATAGGCCTTACCCCTGAAAAAAAAAGTTATGCCCGGAGGTCTTAAAGATGTTGCCCGGAGGTCTTACCTGTGATTTGAAAAATTATGCCCGGAGGTCTTAAAAATGGTGCCCATAGGCCTTACCCCTGAAAAAAAAGTTATGCCCGGAAGTCTTAAAGATGTTACCCGGAGGTCTTATCTGTGATTTGAAAAATTATGCCCGGAGGTCTTAAAAATTGAAAATTATGCCTGGAGGTCTTAAAAATTGGCGCCCGGAGGCCTTACCCCTGAAAAAGTTATGCCCGGAGGTCTTAAAGATGTTGCCCGGAGGTCTTACCTGTGATATGAAAAATTATGCCCTGAGGTCTTAAAAATTGAAAATTATGCCCGGAGGTCTTAAAAATTGGCGCCCGAAGGCCTTACCCCTGAAAAAGTTATGCCCGGAGGTCTTAAAGATGTTGCCCGGAGGTCTTACCTGTGATTTGAAAAATTATGCCCGGAGGTCTTAAAAATTGGCGCCCGGAGGCCTTACCCCTGAAAAAGTTATGCCCGGAGGTCTTAAAGATGTTGCCCGGAGGTCTTACCTGTGATTTGAAAAATTATGCTCGGAGGTCTTAAAAATTGAAAATTATGCCCGGAGGTCTTAAAAATTGGCGCCCGGAGGCCTTACCCCTGAAAAAGTTATGCCCGGAGGTCTTAAAGATGTTGCCCGGAGGTCTTACCTGTGAATTGAAAAATTATGCCCGGAGGTCTTAAAAATTGAAAATTATGCCCGGAGGTCTTAAAATTTGGCGCCCGGAGGCCTTACCCCTGAAAACGTTATGCCCGGAGGTCTTAAAAATTGTCTTTGAAGAATTGTTGAAAATTAACCTAAAGATTTTGAGAAGATGCGAATGCTTTTTGATGCAAATGCATATGTTGAATAAGATACGAAATGACTTAAACTGGTGCAAACGTCTTTAATGCAAATGTAAATGACTTGGATTGATGCCCATGTTTCATGATGCAGATGCCCCTACTAATTGTGTTCATGTAACTGGTTTATGAATGGTGTAACTACAATTACCACACATTAATGAAAATGCAATGATTCTAGAAATGATGTAATTGTTTGAGATGACACAAATACGAATTCCATGAAGAATGTAAATGTAAAGGTAAAATACAGATGCTTATGGAATAATGCCAATGCAAATACCCATGAATGATGCAAATGCTTGCCGACACTGTGTAGATGCAAAAGCTCGATAAAGAGATGAGTGCTCATTAGTGATGCAAGTGCCCCCGGCTGTTTTTCTAGACTTTGGCTTAGCCTTTCAAATTCATTTTTCCTCTTCAAATCAGAGTATATCTTCAATTCATTTTGGCTATTCTCTTTGCCCCAACAATTTTCAAACTTTCATCAACAGAGATCTGAACCGGGTTCTATTTCTTCTTCTCATATCTGGAAGTCAAGACCTATCCTGGCAGTTCTACACCTTTGAGTTAGAAAAATCCTTGTCTCATGCCAACATCAAAATGGGTATTTCAAAAAAATCTCTTTATTTGTTTTCGCATTTTGAAAACTTCTGAACAAAAAATATTAACCCCACAATGTGTGATATATAAATCTTTTGAAGACTGATGATCATTGTTAGAAATTTCTCTAAGTATCAATCAGGGTTTTTCCAACTGGGATTGGCAAGGCTTGGTATAACAAGATTCTGGCTTTTCCAGGAAAACTTCATGACAAAAATGTATATCCCTTCTAGGCTCACAAATGGAACAGGTTTTATAAATCATGAATTCATTGAGAACCAAACAAATTCAACATTCTTTTAGTTTCCATATCAAGGCATTTTGTCAAGCATCAAGATTGGCTGGGATGTTTAAACCGGAAAGTTTGATCTTGGGAACAAAGTTTCAGTTTTTGAAGACAATCCTCCGAATGAGAGCTGACAATTTGGGGGGTTCAGGAATTCCTAGATGTTCCTCGATGACCACTCATTTAATAAGATGTTTTCTTTTGGGGTATCGGCACTATCATCGATGGCATCGAAAATTCCCATTCTACTCTAGACCGTCCGTTTTTTTGGGTTTTCGCCCTAGAGTCCCATTCTTTTCAATTTTTCTCTTTTTTTTTTTTTACCATGCACTTGAGAATTCTAAATTCTTCCTTAGTGAAATGAGAATTTGATGAGATGGGATAAAATCTGAGGAAAACCCTTCAAATTAAACATTCATGCTTGATCAAAATGGACTTTTAAAGCACGTAATGTAAGCCATGGCTCAGGGTTCAGAAAGAAAGGATAAATAGGCCCAAAATATGTGTTTGAGGGTAATCAGATCAAGGATCCTTTCTTGAAGAGGATTTTCTTTGAAGCATGTGTCTTTTCTTGGACATTTCTTTCTTTTTGATTTTGCTCTTTTTCTTCCTTGCTTTTGGCTTTCAATTTGCCATGTCTTTCACACACATTTTTTTATTGTGTTTTTTGTTTGTTTTTCTTGGCTTTCATTTCGTCATCTTTTCCTCTTCTTTTTTCTTTGACAGAGTGCGCCCGTATTTATTCGGGGCTCCATTTGCTTTGTGTCTGTCCCTGAGCTGTCACTCATTTCTCAATGATCTTTGAAAAGATCTTTCCTCGCATTTGCCCCCCAGTGTAAAGGGTAATCCTTGATCAGGGTTCAAAGAATTAAGAATTCTTTTGGCTCAAAAGGGGTGACTATGGATAATAATTTTTTTCTTGTGAAAGGGATATGAAAGATGACCATTCATCATATCAAGCCCAAATATTCTCATTGAAAAGCAATCCTCAGGGGAAATAGATATTCAGAATTTCATTTTGCACTTTGGAATCATCCAAATTCTCATATGCATGATATCATGATTTTTCTTTTTCTTTTTTTGTTTTTTTCGTCGCATGCCCCCAATGATTCATGCATTAGCCCATCCTTCTTCACTATGTATCCATCATTTCCACATATGATGCCCCAATTTGATTATCCATGCGAATTTGTATCAACGAGGAACATGGCAAGTCTAGGTCTGTTTTGAAAAGGCTGAGTTTCCAATCTGAGTTCTTTGAAGAGACAAGGAAAACATGACCCAAAAGCAGGTTTTCTCTGGGACAAGGGATAATCTAGTTTAATCATTGTGCCCCAAGGTGTCAATCATGAAGTGATGTCTGGGCAATTAGTGTTTTGTGGTCATTGGGAAAGGTCATGAATGGTTTTAGCACAATCCTGACACACACCAAATTATCAAAATCTGGATTCTTGAAAGAATGTCTCATTTGTTTGATTTTCAAGGAATTTGAAAATTTTCAAAAAGTTCGTTCCTTTGTTCATAGCCTAGACTAAGATCTAAGTATTTGCTTATTCTGTGATGACAATGGTTTTATGAAGTCAAATCATTCATATTCCTTGAAGCATTTGGTCTTTCAAGTGGTCTCGGTTCAAAGGATTTAGGCTTAGGAAAGCCTAAAAGAGAAGGCTGAAGGTATTGGGTCATTTCTAACAATGATCATCAATATTCTCAAGATTGTTCATTATTTCATGTGAAAACCACTTATTTATTGTGTACCACAAATTTTCTCAAAGTTTCATTTGTTTTTTTTTTTTTTTTTTTTTTACAATTTCAAATTTATTGCTAAAATAAAATGAACACAAAATATTAAAATTCAAAATTTATTTATTTCATGTAGATGTCATCATGAGACAAGAGCTTTCATCATCAAAGTGTATAGAAAAATATGCATCAGAATGCTCCTATTGATATGCTTTCAAAGATAACAAATCTTATCCTCAAAATTCTTCAAGAGGAAATCAATCTATGGTAAAACAGATTTCCAATGTTCGATAAGCTCTGGAATCCAAATGCCATTGTGGACAAGACCCTCAATTCTTTCCTTCAGTTTTCTGCATTTTTAGTCGAATGCCCAATTGCCCCAATATGATACTCGCACTTGCTGTTGGGGTCATAGCTTTTAGCTGACGAAGAAAACTCTTCAAAGCTAAGCCAATTTCTATTTCATCTTATTAATGTGTTTCATGATGAATGAGCTATGAATGTCATGAGTGCAATTTGATGCATGTGAAGGATAAACAAAGTTATGTGTGGTCATATACAGTGGAAACATGTTGACCATGTATGTTATAAATGCAACATGATGCCAACATGATGCATTTAAAGAATAAGAAAAACCAATGCATGGATATATGCAATGAATGACCATGTATGTTCCAAATGCATTTCTCAATGAATGATCATATACACTATGAATGCCACACAATGTCAATTATGATACATGTGAAGAATAAATGATTGACACAGAGTATATACAAAGAAAGTCATGCTGGCCGTGTATGTCATGAACGCAACCTGATGCCAATATGACAAATTAATGCATGAGCATATCATGATGACTATGTATGCCATGAATGCACCCTGATGCTAACATGATGCATGTAAAGAAAGAATAAATTGATATATGAATAGATACAGAAAAATCATGCTGACTATGAATGCATGAATGCAACTTGATGCTACCATGATGCATATAGAGAAAGAATAAATTGATACATAAGTATATACAAATAATGACCATGCATGTCATAAACGTATCTTACAATGAATGACCATGCATGCTATGACTATAACATGATGTCAAAATGATACATGCAAAAATAAATGAATTAACACAAAGGTATATACAAAGAAATCAATGATTACACGAAATTGGTGGGACTATTCAAAAATCTCATTATGCAGGATTTGCCTCCAAATTTTTTTTTTTTTGATTTTTTTTTTTATAAACCAATCACATCATTTTCAAAAGAATTTCAGGGTGGATCTTACTATGGTACAATATGCAAATGTTCATGTGACACTACCGGTTTTATGAAATCATCAAATTCAATTACCAACTGTTTATTGCAAAGAATGAGATCAATAATACAACCAAAAATGTACATGCTCTATTTACACATGCATGAAATGTGCCACATGCAAAAATGCTTGAAAAAGGATTTTTTTTTTTTTTTTATAAAAAAAAACAGCTAATGAACATCTGCCCCAGCAATATCTGCTTATTTAGGCATCACGATGCCTTCGAGGCGGAGTATCACATTTATTACGGGCGATGTACGTACATCGTTGCCCGATCTACCACACTTATTCGGAGTGTAAAACATGTAACAAAAAGTTTAGAAATGTCCCTCCATGTGTTCCTATTTTCGGTATATCTAACGGAAATTCGGGATGGCTTCGCCTAGGTTCACTATATGAGGGTGAATCGGTTCTAAGGCCCCGAATTGTTTCTCACTGTCGCCGGTGAAGGCTAGTAAGGCACCCCGATAAAAGCGGGTTCAATTCGTTAGAGTATATTTTCCTATGCCCATACGGAGGATTATCACGAAGGCATTAGGTACTTTATACTCCGAAAGTGTTTCACTAGCCCATACAAAGGATCATCACGAAGGCGTAGTTACTTTACTCCCACTTAAAAGGACGGAACCCGGGTATAGGATTCATGTTATGCAAATGCACGTGTAGTGTGTGTGGAGGAATAATAAACCTTTCACTACCTATTCTACAAACCTTATTCTAAATGCCCTAGCAATTAAAACATTCAAGAATAGTGTAACGCATTAACCGACAAGCAATTATAATACACAACCTTAAATAACTAGAGAACAACAATAAAATGCATGCACATGAGAATGAACAGATTTAAAAACATTTTATTATTTTCAAAATTCTCCTTATTAAAAAAAATATGGGAATTAAAATTAAATACCAATTAAACGAACCAAAACCGAGACTTTGATAACACACGACTAATTCTAGGCCTGACTCCCTAATAGTCCCCAGTGGAGTCGCCAAGCTGTCGCAACCTAAAAAATAACGACGACGAGTCTCATCGCAAGACTTTATTATTCGTTAGGCGTGACATTAAAAAAAACCGAGAAAAAGTCGACTTAATTCCTCTAAAAAAATGAAGGTTTTGAAAATGACCTTAAAAGACATGGAGTCGCCACCAATCTTTTTTAGCTAGGTGTGATCGGCCACCTATTAAAACCGGTTTTATAAAATATTTTAAAAATTAATTAAAACATTTTAAAAACCAATTTCAAGTCTGCGTTTTAAACCAGAGAAATCAAAGAAGCGGGTTCGGGAGTCGGTTACGTGCGGGGAAGGATTAGCACCCCCACAACGTCCGTATAAATCGGTACCTTATTAATCGTGTGTTATCTCAAGTCTCGGTAAAAGTTGGTTTTAAATTTAGTATTTCAAATTAATTCCCAATTTAAAGAAAAATAATTCCATTTTTTATTGAAAATGATCCGAAATTTATAAATTCAAAATTTTCCTATATTCCCCAACAAACGTGGCAAAATATAGAAATTTTTATTAGTTTTGGAAAACTTTCCGAATCATTCTCTTTTTTTTTGAAAGAAAGATATTCCTTTATTAATAATAATTGATTATATTCCCTCCAGCAAACCCGGTAGAGAACTCATGAATTATTTTAACTCGAAAATATCTTTATTTTTATTGAAAACCATTATCTTTTTTGAAAACATTTAAAAGAAATGAATATGTATAGGCATGACATAAATAAAATGACATAGCAAAATCTAAATAATATAATGCAACCTAAATGTCATGACACATAGAAATTATTATGGCAAGAATCACATATTATATAAAATGCATGAATATAAAAATGCAATGCATGAAATGTATTTTTTCCTTTAATTAAGGAAATCCGTATATCTAAAAAGATATCCGGCTACCTTAGGAAAATATGTCAAATTAAATATTCTAAAACCAAAATACTTTGTGATTGTTTGAAAACAATTTTGAAAAGCTTGAATTAAAAATAAAAACTGGGCTAAAATTTTTTAAATGGCTCTAATTTCCTAAGTTTAAAAAAATCCGGACTTGACTCTCCTTAACCCGGGACTTGAAAAACCATTTTTAGAGTTAAAAAGGCTTAGAATTACCCTAAGTCAGTAGCTAACCCTCCTAATCAGCCCACTCTAAGTAAAGTAACCAAAACAGACAATTGGTTTTTCTTTAAGTTCAATTCTGACTCCACTGTCCAGTTTTAATCCACGATTTTTTACGCTATTTTTAAAAATCCCAAAAATTCTAAAACAAATACTGGAGACTCAAGACATGTAAAACTATACGAGAAAAAATTGGATTAATTTTTTGATCAAAGATGAATTCCCAGAAAAACCAGAGATGTACGAGTTTTTGGAGGAGAAAAAACTGCTTTGTTTTTCTTTAAATTCAATTCTGACTCCACTGTCCAGTTTTAATCCATGATTTTTTACCCTATTTTTAAAAATTCCAAAAATTCTGAAAAAATTATTGGAGACTCAGGACATGTAAAACTACACGGAAAAAAATCGACTTAATTTTCTGATCAAAGATGAATTCCCAGAAAAATCGGAGATATACGAGTTTTGGGTGGAAAAAAAAACTGCTTTGCCAACACATTTTTTTTTTTGTCTTTGATAAAATCATTTAAAAACCAAAATAAAAATATTTGAAACTCATAGAATGACTTGAAGACAGTAGCTAGGACTTTTTGAAAGTTAGATAAAAATTGGCTAAGTAAAAAAAATCACAAAGGTAGAATAATCAATTTGACAAACTTAATTTTCCACAAGTGTGCTCAAGAGAGCATGACCTTGAACCATTAATTGGCTCAAGTCATTATTCAAGTGGCATGAACATGAAATGCATGAAATAATGCAGCAAACATAATGCATGAAATGCATGGATTTAAACCTAAAGGTAAGGAAAATGCATGACATAAATAATATGGCCTAGACCTAACATGAACTTGCATGGCAATAAATGCAACCTAGACCTAAGATATGCATGGCATTTTCACAAACACAAGGCATGCTTAATTCAAAAATCCAACCAAATATCATGCAAATGCAAAAACCTAACAACTAGCATGACAAAAAATGCAACACACAATGCAAAACACATGGAGTAGCCAAATGGCCTCAAGCTCCAACAAGCATGGCATTTTCTCAAACACTTGGCATACTAGCATGAAAAACTAAGTCATAACACAAAAATCACACAAGCATTTTGCACAAACACTTAATATGCTAAATCTAAAACATGCTCAACTAAGATATAAAACAAGAATCATGCAAAGAATCACACAAGCATTTTCACAAACACTTAATATGCTAACTTTAAAACATGCTCAAATTTAAACAACATGAAAACAGAAAATTAAAAATGCAAAAACATGATATCTAAGACATAAATGGCAACAAACAAAGCAACCAAATTAAAATATAACTCAAGAACATGAAATAACATAACATTTAAAACATCAAAAACAAAGAAAATAGCATAAACAATATGGTAAAATGAATCGAAACAACAACTTAAAATAAATAATGTAGGCCATTTGGCCATGGTGAGTTTATTGTAAAAACAAAATGTAAAAAAAAAAATACTTAAGAAAGAAAATGAAGGAAGAACAAGAAACATTATTTTAAAATGAAAACTCACCAAGTAGAGATTAAAATAGCAAAAAATAAGAATAGAAAATGAAAGTGCAAGAGTTGGTGCTCAAGAGCAACCTCAAGAAGCTAATATTTCAAGCTTTTCTCTTCAAACTTTCCTTTTTTTCTAAACTTTTCTTTTTTTGCTCTAAACCAAGAAGATAAAAACTAAGAAAAAACTAAGAGAAATCAGCCAAAATGGAAAAGAAAAAACAAAATCTGCCTCCCCCCTCTAGGGTTGGCCTAAATGATGCTTATATAGCCTCAAAGATGTTGTCATTTTTGTGTAACCTATTTTCCATCAAATGGCCAATAATTCAAGATGAAAAGTCATGAAATTACCACCTTTAGATTAGCATCTCAGCCCTCTCAAATTACAGCTATGCAAAAATAATGTTGACATCTTTCTTAACCTATGTGGTTTAATCACCATGGCTTGATCAAAGAGAATGGTTAACTAACTCTTGATTTTTAACCACTTGATTGAAAAAAAAAAAATCAAGCTTCCTCCTTCCTTTGGGCTTGGGCAGGCCAGCACTTCTCTTTTCCAGCCCAGCTCTGATTTTTGAAAGGCCCAAAAAAGCCCTTTTCGGTTGCTTGGGTGAAATGACTATTTTGCCCCCCGGATGTAAGTAAATATCAAACGGACTCCAAATTCAATTTTTCTTTTTTTAATACTTCCAAAATAATAAAATATTGAGTTCTGGAAGTTTTCAAAATTATCTTCCCAAAATGTCCTTTTATGCCCCTACTTTTTACCATTTTTTAAACGAGCTCCAAATCAAGATTTTTCTTCACCAATCTCTTCAAAATAATAAAAAAGTGTGATCTGGAAGTTTTCATAACTTTTGGAGCTCATTTGGTATTTTTTCGGGATTTATCGGCTTGAATTACTGCATAGGAGGCCCGGGATTTGGCCATTTTGCAAACGAACTCGGAATCAAGATTTTCTTTCGCCAATCTCTTAAAAATAATTTAAAAATGAGATTTGCCAAATTTCAGAATTTTTGGAGTCCATTAGCTATTTTTTCGAGATTTATCTTTTTGAATTACTGCATAAGAAGCATGAGATTTGGCCATTTTGCAAACGAACTCGGAATCAAGATTTTCTTTTGCCAATCTCCTTCAAATGATTTAAGAATGAGATTGACAAATTTTCCATAATTTTCGGAGGCCATTTGCTATTTTCCCAAAATTTTCCAATTTTGCCCTTTTACCTCCGAACCCCGGTTTTGCTCAAAACAAATCCGATTTTCAGATTTTCTTCAATCTGAGCCTTGGGCCATCCTTTTTAACCATTCTTCATCCATTGGGGGCTTTGGTCTTACCAAGTCGGGCCATTTCTGTGATTCTTCCCGATTTCACCGAAATCCACTAGAAACCCTAATTCTCGGTTTTCTCCCGGATTGACTTTTCTTTCGGTTTTTCTTGCAAGTGACTTCTCCATTACCCGTAGTCAGTGCTTATCTTTCATTTGGAACCTTCAATTTCGACCAGTTTGATCGTTTAAGCACTTTTCCCCAAATTTCTTGGATTAGAGTTTCTTTTCTACTGAATCTCCAAATCCCAACTTCCGAACTCCATATCTTTCAATGTATACCTTGGATTATCAAAATTCTTTCTCCATTTTTCAATTGAACTTAAAATCTTGATTTTGAAAGTGGGTTGACTTTTTCAGTAGTTGACTTTTTCGGAATTGACTTTTTCGGGGTTGACTTTTTTCAAGTTTGTCTTTTTGTGCTCGCCCTCTTAAACTAAGTCTCGGAGTACCACCTGCAGGATGAAAACAGTCTTTTTATACTCGGAAACATCAATATGGGAAGAAAACATACATGTTTAGTGGTCCGGACAAAATTAGGTGTCTACAACCTATATTGTAGAGCTTCTACAGGAAGAGCAAGGGGAAGAGAGTAGGGGTGGGTGTGATGAAGAAGGTGTGAAAATTTAGAGCAAAAGTGTGAACACCAAGCTATTGTAAGTCTTGTAGACGGGCTGGATCATCTAAAATTAAAAAGGAAAATAGAGGGGTATGAGAAAATGGACACTGGAGAGATTTGGTGTAAAAGAAGAAGAGGATTGGGGGAAGAGAGTCTGAACCTTGAGAGTATAAGCATACCTGAGGAAGTGTGTGAAAAGGGGCTTGTGGGCATAAACCTGGGGGCACAGAAGTGCAGGAGAATGATTAGACCTAGGAAGAGAGAAGGAAAGTCTAGAATGAAGCATACTCAAAGTAAGAGACAGAAGGAAAGATCAGAACTGGTAGAAGTTCCAATAATGGAAGGAAGGTTAGATGAAAATCAAATTTGTGAGTGGAATGTTAGAGATACTGGTGGCTGGCCTATGATAGCCACCCAGGAGCATTGAAGGCCATAGCATGGAACTGTTAGGGTATTGACCCAGACATTGTGTTCTTGATGGAAACCAAAAATGGCAAGGAGAAGATCGAGAAAGTAAGAAGAAAAATGCAGTTTGACAACAAATATTATATTGATCTGGAGGGTATAGGTGGTGGATTGGCTCTCTGGTTGAAAAAAGATTACAAAGTTCAGATCTTAGAGGGAACAAAAAATATTATAGATACTATAGTGATTGGTATGAATAATGAGATGAGTCATATCACGTGGGTATATGGGAATCCTATATTCCAAGAGAGGTAGAAGGTTTGGGAAGAGGTTAGAAGGATAGGCCAGGGGATCACTAGCCTTTGGCTATGCTTGGGAGACTTTAATGACATCTTGGAGGCCCATGAGAAGGAAGGGGGAGACCTAAGTGTGGCTATAAAATGGATTGTTTTAGAAGGATGCTTGATGACTGTGAGCTGATAGATGCCAAGTACAAAGGTCAAAAGTTTACATGGATGTGCAATAGAGATGGAATGGTGATAAAAGAGAGGCTAGATAGGGTACTATTGAACCACCAATGGAGATTGGCCCACCCTAGAACACAGGTCTTTAATTTGCCTACTGTTGGATCTGATTATGCATCAATTTTAGTTGACTCAGATTATAAAGATGCAAGGGGAGTTAAGAAGTTTAATTTGAAGCTATGTGGAGTGAAAAAGAACAATGCAGAGAGGTTATTAAGGAAGGGTGGCAAGTTCAAAGCAGTGGATCTAATGCGTACAAATTGGTGCAGAAGCTAAAGAAGTGCAAGAAACTATTGCAAGAATGGAGCAAAAAAGAGTTTCCTAATAATAGGAAAAAGATAGAGGAACTTATGCAATAGGTTTCTTTTCTGCAAAATAAAGTAAAAACTGAAGAAGAGAATATGGAATTGGCGTTGTTGATTGATGAGTTGCACAAAGTGTAGACACAAGAAGAGATGTACTGGCACCAAAGGTCAAGGATAAATTGGCTGCAAAGTGGAGATCAAAATACAAGGTTTTTCCACCAACAAACTATCATAAGAAGACAGCACAATAAAATTTTGAGAATAAAGGATGAGGATGGGAGTTGGATTGAAGAGGAAAAGATGCTAACCACCAGGTTTGTAGAGTTCTATAAGAAACTCTACCAGCCAGAGGGAAACATGAGTTGGGGAGAGATTCTGGAATGTATGCCACAGATCATTAACAAAGATCAGAATGAGGTGCTGATAAGGCAGGTTGAATAAGAGGAAATTAGAGCTGCAGTGTTTCAACTGGGGGCCTTGAAGGCTCTGATGGTTTCAATGGCCTATTCTTCCAAATATATTGGGATATTGTCAAAGAGTCTATGGTGTGGGCTGTGCAAAGTTTCTTCCACAGTGCTAGGCTCCTAAAAGAAATAAATAAGACAGATATAGTATTGATTCTGAAAGTTAAAGGACCGAAAACAGTGGCTCAATTCAGACCTATCAGCCTGTGCAACTTTCTTTACAAAGTCATCTCCAGGATAATGGTGAACAGATTGAGGCCTTTCATGGGAGAGGTAATCACTCAAAACCAGAGTGCATTTGTGGAAAGGAGACAGATTCAGGACAACCTGATAGTTGCAAATGAAGCCTTTCATTTCTTGAAATTGAGAAGAAAGGGGAAAAAGTATGAGATGGGAGTGAAATTGAACATGAATAAGGCCTATGATAGAGTGGAATGGGATTTCCTTGAGGCAATCATGACCAAAATTGGCTTTGATAAACAATGGAGTGATTGGATTATGGAGTGTGTCACTTTTGTTACATATTCTCTAGTCATTAACTCTAAGTCATCTGGCAGTATAATGCGCACTAGAGGTCTTAGGCAAGGAGACTATCTCTCTCCTTTTTTGTTTTTGTTTGTTGTAGATGTCCTCTCAAGGCTGACTAACCAAGATACTGAGTCTAATCACCTTCAAGATGTTAAACTCAGTAAAAATTGTCCTGTTTTATCTCACCTTCTTTTTGCAGATGACTCACTATTTTTTCTAAAGGTGGATAGGTTGAACTGTCAAAGAATGGCCAGGATTATTCAGCAATATTATGAGGCGTCGGGGCAGAAAGTGAATCTAGATAAGTCAAGTATTGTTTTTGGAGCAAATGTGCTAATGGAAATAAGGAATATGGTGGCTGCACAATTTCAAATCAAAATTGCTAGCAATCCTGGAAATTATTTGGGCATTCCCTTTCTATGGGGCAAGTCTAAGTATGAAGCTATGGGGTTTATCAAGGAAAGAGTTTGCGCTAGATTGGAGTGCTGGAAGCAAAAGCTTTTGTCACAAACAGGTAAGGAAGTTCTCATTAAAGCAGTTGCATGTGCAATGCCATCCTATGTTATGAGCTGTTTTAAACTTCCTTTAAAGCTTTGTACTGAGCTGAATTCACTTATGGCTAAGTTCTGGTGGGGGCAACAAGAGAAAGAGAGAAAGATCCATTGGATGGGATGGGATAGATTAAGTTGCAGTAAAGATGATGGAGGTATAGGGTTTAAGGAATTGAAAGCATTTAATTTAGCAATGTTGGCCAAGCAAGGTTGGAGAGCTCTAGAAAATCCCGAGGCACTTTGGGTTAAAATCCTTAAAGGTAGATATTTCCCTAATGAACCATTGTTTGGAGCCAAGAAGGGAGCTAGGGCATCCTGGGTTTGGAGCAGCTTGTACGAAGGGAAAGAATTCCTAAAAGAAAATATAATATGGCAGGTGATGGATGAAAGAGACATTAATATATGGGGAGACAAATTGATTCCCAGATTGGAAAATGAACTCTTACTCAATGCTAATTCCTTGTATAATGACAGACCACAACGTGTTGCAGACATCCTTGATCTGGAGAATGGATGCTGGAACCTCGAAGGAATTCAGGATCTGCTGATAGAGACACAGAAACAGAAAATTCTTGATGTCCCTATATGCCAACAAGGAGGGGAGGACAGAAGAATATGGCCATTGACAGAATTCGGGATGTATCTGGTGAAATCTGGTTATAAGGTCATCAAGGATTTGTAAATGAAGCTGCTACTGAGACAGCATCATCCTCACATGTGTTAGACAGGAGAATATGGAAGATAATTTGAGCAATGAAGGCACCTGCAAAAATTCAAAACTTTCTTTGGAGAGCATGTAATAATGCCCTTGCTACTAAAGAGAATCTTTGGAAAAGAAAGACTACTAACTCTCCAAAATGTCCAATTTGTGATGGTGAACAAGAATCAGTAGAGCATGTTCTTTTGCATTGTGAATGCGCTAGACAAGTTTGGTTTGGAGGATCAATGGCCCTAAGGACTAACCCAATAATAGATGTTAGACTTGATGAATTGTTGCTCAAGATATGGGATGGCATTTTGGGCAAAGGTTTGAAAGAGCAGATTATGACTAAAATAGGATTTTTCTGTTGGAATATTTGGAAAGTAAGGTGTCAAGTTGTGTTTAAAGACTCTGCCCCAAGTCCTTGTTTTGCAATCAGCGGAAGAGGCATGTGCAGAATTTTTGAATGTCAGAGAAATAAATAAAGATGCCCTTACTGGTGTAACAATAGATTTAGCTGAAGAATGATGGAAGGCACCAGATGCAGACTGGATAAAGATCAACTGTGATGGAGCCTATAGTAAAGAAAATGGGGAAGCTACTATAGGGGTGATTTCTAGGGACTCAACTGGTGCAATGTTGGATGGAACTGGGAGGAATATTTATGTTGGATCAGCACTCATAGCAGAAGCAATTGCTCTAAAGGAAGGTTTGAAGATAGAAAAAAGACATAATATGCAAAAGGTAGTTCTGGAAACTGACTCGCAGGTGCTAGTGGAAGAAATTCATGAGCGGAGGAGCAAGAAGCATAGGTGGAAGATCCTACCACTTCTAAAGGACATATGGAAGCTAAGAGAGCAAATACAAGTAGTTAAAATTCAGCAAATTTCACGAAAAGCAAATCAAGCTGCAGATTGGATTGCAGTCTAATAAAAAAAGATGATGTGTCATGATAATTGGGTGCAATTACCCCTATCATCTTTGGTCCACATTCTGGACAAAGGCGGCTTACCAGCACCCCCTTAAGGGTTTGTATAGATTCAAATATAGCTAGAGTTTGTGTAATCTCGCCTAAGCTGTATATGGATGTGAAGATGAGTTGTATTCACAGTATTCTTTTGAAATAAGAATTCTCTTTTCTGGCCAAAAAAAAAAATTTAGCTTATTACTTGACAAAAAACAAAGTTTGAAAATAAATTAGGAACACTTGGGTTTTTCGATTTGCTGAGAAAAAAACTTGAGCTTAAACAAGTTAATTTATACAATTATTTTTAAAAAATAACATTTAACAAATTTAAAATTTTAATCCTAACATTTACATTTTTTTTATTTTCAACTTACGATATTTTTTATATAAAAAGAACTTTAAAAATTGTTACCAAAAGTGTGATAGTTTTTAATGTTTGGGAAGTTGTTTTGTTTTTTTGATTTTTTTTTTTATATAAAAAATATCGTAACTTGAAATAGAAAAAAAGAATGCAGATGTTGAGATTCGAATTTCAAATTAATTGAATGTCACTTCTAAGTGATTATATAAATTACTTGAACTAAACCCGAATTTGTTACTTTGGTTTCAATCCAAACCATTTCTTCTTTTGGAAGATGTAGAGTAAGACAAAAGTCAAATCTAATGTAGTATTTTTTTGTAGTTTACTCAAAGTGAAAAACGTGTTCCCACTAAGCAAATTATATGCATTGTAAGCTCCAACCTGGCTGGTTGGTTCCTTTAATCTTAGGATTAGATTAGATTTGATTTTAGACCATCAAATGTCAATAGTGGTCCAAAACTCCAAACTCTGCTCCACCTCAAGCTTATCTTTGCCCAAGAAAAACGCTTTATTTTTTCATTTTCCCCTTCATACACTTGAAATTTTATTTGTATTTTTTGTGTTCATTGTGTAATTAAATATAAATATAATATAAATTAATAAATATGTTAAAATTTTAAATATAAATATAATAAAAGTATTAAATATATCATGTTAATCATATTTAAACGTATCGTGTCATGTTATTATATTATTTTCATGTTTCATATTATGTTTGTATCGTATTTTTGTGCCATGTTTAAAATTATCGGATCTTTCAATTCAATCAAGAAAAAAAAATTAAGTAGCCATTTGGCTGTTTTTGGCATGATATAACCCACATTTTTCTTGATAAAACTTTCTCCTTTTTTTTTTCATGTTATTAAACAGAATAATAGAATGGAGAAAAATACTCATTAGGGAAAAATGGTAAATATGAATTATAATTATAATTTCATGTTATTATAATTAAAGGATTTAGGTAATATACTATGATATTGAATTTTATTATTGTACTATCATTTTTTTGTTGTTTTTAAATAAAAAATAACCAAATTAAAATATCTCAACAAATATTATATTAAAGAAAATGAGAAATCTTGTTACTGTACTTTCAAATAATTTCATTGGTTTTGAATAAAAAGTAACAAATCATAATATTTTACGAGATATTATGTTAATGCAAATGATAAATTTTCATCATTTTTTGTTAGGTTAAAATAACAAAAAAATTCATAAACTTTACCACTTTACTTAAGTAAGTTCTTATTTTTATTACACTGAAATAAGCCCTTAACCTTTAATTTATATTTAAATAACATAAATAAATCTTTTATTTGAAATAAATGACTTATTTTGATACAAATAAAAAAACAAAGATTTATTTGGGTACAATAAAAGTATTAAAGTTTACTTTAAAAAAATGAAATAGTTTATAATTTTTTTTTTAAATATTTTAACCTTTCTTTTACTTTTTATTTAAAAATCAAAATTAAAAATATAATAACAAAATTCAACGAAATTATAGTTCATCGATAAAAATTTAATATTGATCCATAATATATTGATAAATTTGACCTTAATTCCTATAAATAGTGTTAAATTAGGGAATGTAGCAGAGCAGATATCTGTAATTTTTTAAATATTTGAATATGAATTCATTTAATTTATCCAAAATTCGAATCCATTTATTATCCTCTTACTATCTGAATCCGCGCCCGATTTAAAGAGCAATATCCGTCAGATATCGGAATCCACTGAATTTTTGAATTTCTTAAATCAATATTTTTTAAATTAAAAATATAAAATTAAACAATAATTAAATATGTAAATGGATATTGGATTTGGATATTCAAATCCGTAGAAATAAAGTGGATTCGGATAACGAATTCCTATAACGAATTCGGATATCTGACACTGTCCAAACCAAAATCAAAGCAGATTCGAATAACGGATATCCAAGAATTCATATACGAATTCACTACGGATAATAAATCTAATATCCGAATCCGTAAATTATTCGAATCTGCAATATCCAAATCTATAAAAATTAAAATAAATAATATCAAATATCCAATTTTTTATTATCCATTACCATCCCTATATTAAACCAAGATTTACTGTGTGGATTCACATCCTACAACTAATTGGCTTTAACCAATATTGGAAAAAGATTCTTTGAGGTATAAAGTCTTGACCCTTAATAACCGAATGTTTTGTCAAGATGATAGTGGTGAAAACTCTGCTCACTGATCATTCAAATGCAACGTAAATTTAAGAAATTACATCATAATATATTAAATCATTAGAGCAATTTTTTTTATATTTTTCCATCATTATTTCATTACTAAAAAAATGATACCACCAATGAGATTTTTGGTTTATAATGTGGAGAGCTTGAACTTTGATGTCTCAAATTCAATCTTCAATGTGTGTAAGTTTGATTAAAATTTATGTTAGTTTTTTTCAATTATGTGTTAGTATATTTGTTTTGTTTTATTTAATTTTTTTAAAAATAGACAGAATACTTAATTATTTGTAACTTAATAAATCCTTACAAAAATAATAATTAGTATTAGTATACCATAATTTTTATTTTTTTTAAAGTTACAAATAATTAAGTATTATGTCTATTTAAAAAAATATTGAATTAAATAAAACAAATATATTAACACATAATTGAAAAAAAGATTTTGCTAACGAGTGTTTTAAGGTAGAGGTACTCATGGATCGGGCCAGGTCCAAGCTCGGCCCGGCCTGAAATATGAGCCTCAAATTCTGTTCAAACCCGCCTATATTTGTAAATGAGTAGTCCAAATCCGTTTAGACCCACTCATATTATTTTTTTCTAAAAAAATTTTAAATTTTTTTTTATTATTTAACTTTAGTATTTTTATCTTTTTTTTCTTTTATTAAGTTCTAAAACATGAATAACTTAGCATATTTTTAAATGCTTACATAATATATATAAATGAAAAACGGGTCGGGCCGAGCTCGGGCCTTGATTGTTGGAGCCAAGGTCCAGCCCATTTTTTAAATGGTCCTAATTTTTTTTTGCTGAAACCCATATTTTCGGACCTAATATTTTTGTCTAAACCCTCTAAAATATGGACGGACCTTCGGGCTTGGACGGATAACTCGACTCTTGAGCAGGTCTATCCTAAAAACACTTGTTAAAATTACTATATATAATAATATTTTCATCCAATACATTAAAAATAATAAATAAAATTATCAACTTTTATATTTAATATTATATTTTTACTATAATATATTAATTAATCTTTCTAATTACATTCGTTACCAAAACTCTTTTTGTAATAGCTTTGTTCTTCAAGGCACAAATGATGCATGCCTTTTCCGACATAGACATTGGTATTAGGAAATCTGTAGTGGATAAAAGTGAAGGTTATAATTTGGTTTCTGCCAAATTTTATGATTAATGTCATCTAACAACCATTCAAAGCTCACAACTTGTCTGCACAAAGGGCAACCCACCCTAAATTATTACTATAACCTAATTGATCACAAATGCTTTTATTTTATAATTAGAGTAAAAAACACTTACCCCTCAAATTTTATAAAAAATTCACTTATTTTTTTCAGATTTGAAAAATACTCATTTATCCCTTTAAGTTTGACATAAAATACATTAACCTCTTAAAATATTATTTTTAATTTTAAATGAAAAGACAAAAATACACTTTATTAAATATTAATCATTTTTTTTCAAAACTTTTTTAACTACAAAATAATGAGAATTTATAACAATAATTAAAGCAATCCCATAATTTAGAATTTTGGAGCATGGGTTTTAAGTCAACTAAGCTTTGTCTTAAATTTGTGTTTAGGGGTTAGTTTGGGCAAACAATTATAAAGCTTGGGTGGTTTTTTCTATGCACTCTTAAGGTTAAAATGGTCATTTAATTGAATTAAAATCATTATTATTATTATTATATTAAAGTTATCCATTTTTTCTTTTATTTATTTAATTCTACATACATATTTCAAAACTAAATTAACTCATGGGATTGCTCAATTTAGAATTTTGGAGCATGGGTTTTAAGACAACTAAGCTTTGTCTTAAATTTGTGTTTAGGGGTTAGTTTGGGCAAACAATTATAAAGCTTGGGTGGTTTTTTTTAGAGGTGACAAAATGAACCCGAACTCGAAAATCCATCCAGAAAAACCCGAACCTGAACCCGCCCAAACCCGATTTGACCAAAAAGTCAAAAATTCGAACCCAAAAAAACCTGAACCGAAATGGCCCGAGCCCGAAAGAGCCCAAACCCGAAAAACCCGAACCCGAAAATACCCGAGCCCGAGCCTAACCCGAACCTGAATTTAATACTAAAAATTAAAATTATCAAATTGTAATTAAATAATTTTTTTATAAAGCAAGAACTTTATTTATCAATTTTATTCTAATATCTTTTTTTAATAATTTAATTTAAATTATATATATGATAAAATAATAATTTCATCAAAAATAAAATTATATTTTGTACTTATAACTTTAATGTCCCATATCTTGATGAATCCAATATCTAAAAATTCTAAACTCATGAAAATTTTAGAAATGTAATTTTTTTTTGACATAAAATATTACTTGTCCTTTATTTATGTTATTCTAAGAGCACCCTTATAATAGTATAATAGTATTTTCTATATATTAAAATTAATTAATAACAATTCATTCATTTTAACTTATCTCTAGTATAATAGTATTTCTTATATTAAAAAATAGATAAAAACTACTTTTAAAAAAAAAAGTGATGCTCTTTGCAACATATATATAGTTTTCTTAGGCATATTATTAAATTAAGTCATCAACACCATATTCACTTGCCCAAACCCAGACCGATCCGAAATATAGGCCTCAAATTCTGCCCAAACCCGCCCATATTTGTAAATGGGTAGTCCAAACCCGTTTAGGCCTCAAAGTTGAATGCCAGAGTTCGTCCTTAAAAATATCTTATTTTGTAGTGAATATAAATTATAATGTACTTACATGTTGAAATTCGAGTTCATCAAATCAATTATTTTAAATATTAATATGATTATTATATAATATATCATATTTTTTATAATAAATTATTTTAAAATTTTATTTTATATAAAAAATTAATTTTATATTCTTTTGGTGCTAATAAATATTGATTTTAATAAATAAATATAATTAAAAATATCATATTATAATAAAAGATTATTTTTAAAAATAATAATAAAATAATGAAATTATTTTTAAAAGTAAATATTTAAATTATGTAAAAATGATTACATCTAACATAAAACAAAAATGATGTAAAACAAACCCGAACCCGACTGGGCCCGAACCAGAACGGACCCGAACCCGGACCGACCTGAACCCGATCAGACCCGAACCCGAACGGACCCGAACCCGAATGGGCCCGAACACGATTGAACCCGAACCTGAATGAGTCCGAACCCGAATAAACCCGAACCTGAATGAGCCCGACCCGAACCTGCCCAATTGCCACCTCTAATTTTTTCTATGCGCTCTTAAGGTTAAAATGGTCATTTAATTGAATTAAAATCATTATTATTATTATATTAAAGTTATCCATTTTTTTCTTTTATTTATTTAATTCTACATACATATTTAAAATTAATGAATGCATATTTTAATTAGATAATCATAAATATAGTTTTTTTATTATAATTACTTTATCACATAATTTTAATAACCTTAACACTCTATTAAAGTTGTCTCAAAATCAATGTTTGAATTTAGGAAATTAAAAGCATGATTTGTGACAAACTAAGCAATAACTTAAATTATGATTTTAGGGTTATTTGAAGTATTTAAATAATTATTCTTGGGTTATTTAGGTAATTTAAGTATGATTGGTGGCCAATTAAGTAATGGGGCATTCCACTTAGAATTATTTGGGTATTTAATTACTTCAATGAAATTAATGATATATTTATTTAATTCAATAAAATTTACTTTATTTAGACATTAAAATTATGTTTTTTACTTAATCTTCTATACTTACAATTAAAACTATTCGTAATCAATTTAATGCTTTCATTTAAAAAATTAGAGCATAATCTTTTGATAGTTAACAAATGCCAAATATTAGTTTTTTGATAATTAATTTATAATCTATCTATAACAATTCTTAAAAGTTGTCCTCGAGGATGCCCAATTTTAATTTTGGGTACTCTTACTTGGGGACAACTAATTTCGGATATTAAGGGGTTGAGGAGATAGTTAGGGTATTTTCAAGTTTTTTTTTTTTTTTTTTATGAAGAAGGAAAGAAAGAAAAGAAAGAGGGGAGAAAGGAAAGATAAAAAATTGAGTATTTGTGTCATTTTTGTGTTCGTGTTATTTTTCATGTGTTCAAAATATTACAAATTTACATAATTTTTACATATTAATAATTCGTTTTGTGTAGATTTTTTCACGTTCGTGTATTTGTGTTGTGTTCACATTATTTTTCGTGTCACGTTTGTGTTCGTGTTATTTTTTCGTGTGTTCAAAGTATTCGTGTTATTTTTTCGTGTGTTCAAAGTATTATAAATTTATATAATTTTTACAAGTTACTAATTCGTTTTATGTAGATTTTGACACATTCATATCGTATTTATGTTATTTTTCGTGTCGTGTAACGTGTTCGTGTTATTGTATCGTGTGTTTAAAGTATTATACATTTTATATAAATTTTTACACGTTAATAATTCGTTTTATGTAAATTTTGACATGTTCGTATATTTGTGTCGTATTCATATTATTTTTCATGTCGTGTCGTGTTTTAATTATTTTTTCATGTTATGTTCGTATAATTATATTGTGTCCAAAATTATCGGATTTAATTGACCATATTTAAATAACTCTCAATTTTATATCAGGTGTCGTACAATGATAAGAGTTATTATTTTTCTAAATTATCTTTACTCCTCTTATTTTTTTATTTTTTAAATTTATTATAAAGTATTAACTCAAATTCAATAATATACCCGCAGCAAAGCGCGGGCATCTATCTAGTTTATTTAATTTTAAAATCATCTTTAATTACTATTAAACTAAATTTTAATTAATTTATATTCTAATTCAAGTTCATGTTAAATATTTTAAACTTATCTTTAATTTAATTATATATAACTTTGAAATGAATTTATTAAAATATTTTTATTTAATTAATAAATTATTGTTATTTAAAAAATTTAGCGATAATGAATTGATTAAAGAAAAAATGAAAAAAAATTAAAGAAAGGAGAATAAAAGAATATATAATTATCTTTCATAAGATTTTATTGAAAATAAACTTACTCTATTACTTTGAAAAACACATTTATCTCTACAAAAGTAATTATGTTAGCATTCTGTTAATCAAATTAATATTTATTCAAATTTTACTTTAAATATTAAAAATATGATTTTTATTTTATTTTCTCAGTCTATTTTTCATTTTTTATTTTAATCAATTTCTTTATATATATATATTTTTTTAAATAATGGCAATTAATTTATTTTTAAATAAAAATAAAATAATATATTAACATTAAAGTTAATATATATAATTGAATTAAAATTAAGTTTAAAACATTTTTTTGGTAGAAAAAAGTTTAAGTGAGTGAATGCTACCAAATCCATGGTTAGAACACGCCACAGGCCTTAGAGATGGCTAACAGTGGTACTTATAGATCACCCACCAAGTGAAACTACTGGTGAGACTCAAACTCTGGTACTTGTCAAGACGCTAATGAGTATTCAACTAACTGAACCAATCCATATTAGCATAAGTTTAAAATATTTAACATTTATACTTGAATTAGAATATAATTTAATTGAATTTAACTTGATAGTAATTAAAAATAATTTTGTAATAAAAAAAAATTGAGTAAAAAAAAAAACAAAAATAAATTATTAATAACTAACAAAGGGTATATTTGTCTTTTTATTTAAAATTAACTTAGAAATACTACTTTAAGGGGGTTAGTGTATTTTGTGCCAAACTTTAGGGGGGTAAGTGGGTGTTTTTCAAACCTTAGGGGATAAGTGTATTTTTTTTATGAAATGGTCATAGCCCCGAATGACCCTGACTCGAAAAAATCCGAACTAGAAAAACATGAACCGAAATGACCCGGACTGAAAATACCCGAGACCGACCCTAACCCAAATTTAATACTAAAAATAAAAATTATCAAATTGTAATTAAATAATTTTTTTATAAAGCAAGAGCTTTATTTATCAATTTTATTCTAATCTTTTTTTAATAATTTAATTAAAAATTAATTTATATTTTATCTATATGATAAAATAATAATTTTATCAAAAATAAAATTATATTTTGTACTAATAACTTTAACGTCCCATATCTTGATAAATCCACCATCTAAAGATTATAAACTCATGAAAATTTTAGAGATGTGAAATTTTTTTGACATAAAATATTACTTATCATTTGTTTATGTTATTTTAAGAGCACCCTTATAATAGTATAATAGTGTTTCCTATACATTAAAATTAATTAACAGCAATTCATTTATTTAACTTATCTCTAGTATAATAGTATTTCTTATATTAAAAAATAGATAAAAACTACTTTAAAAAAACGTACCGCTCTTTGCAATATATATATATATATATATATAGTTTTTTTAGGCACATTATTAAATTAAGTCATCAAATATTGATTTATAAAAGTATTATGTCTTTTTAGAATTTAAAAGTATTTAACATAATTAGCTAATTTAATTTTGTAATTAATTAATTTATTAATTTTGGATACGTATTTTTTAAATTATTATTATTTTATACACTTAATATAATTTAAGATATAATTTACTTTTAGTAACATATCATATTAAAATTCAAGATTGGTTCACTTGGTAATATCCTTATTAATAAGAGTTGAATATTATGTTTGATTCTTTACATAAGCATACAATTTTTACATTTTACAAATATATAAACGGATAGTTGAATGCCAGGGTTCGTCCCTAAAAGTCTCTTATTTTGTAGTGAATATAAATTATAATGTATTTATATGTTGAAATTCGAGTTCATCAAATCAATTATTTTAATATTAATATGATTAATTTATAATATATCATATTTTTTATACGAAATTATTTTAAAATTTTATTTTATATAAAAAATTAATTTTATATTCTTTTGTTGTTAAAAAATATTAATTTCAATAAATAAATATAATTAAGAATATTATATTATAATAAAAGGTTACTTTTAAAAATAATAATAAAATATTTAATTTATTTTTAAAAGTAAATATTTAAATTACGTAAAAATGATTACACTTAACATAAAATAAAAATGATGTAAAACATACCCGAACCGAACCCGAATAGACCCGAATCGAAAAGACCCGAATCCGAATGGGCCTGAACCCGAATGAGCCCGAACCCGAATGGACCGATCCGAACCCGCCCAATTGCCACCTCTAGTAGAGATGAATGTATTGTATAAAATTAGATATTTGATATGAATTTTTGAATATTTGTTATCCGAATTTGTTTTGTCCAAATAGTATCAATGTTCGAATATGTTATTTAAATTCGTTTTATTTATAAGGATGACGGATTCGGATATCTGTTTATATATTTAATTTTATATTTTTATCTTTAAAAAAAAATTGATTTAATAAATTTGGATGTCTAGATTCGGATATCCAACGGATACAACTAACTAAATTGGATGGAGATTTGGATAGTAAACAGATTCGGATGTCGAATAAAATTAAACGAATTCAGATTTAAATATTTTAAAATTTATAGATATTCAATTCACTTATATCCTTAATATACAGAGGAAAAAGAAAAGCAATATGAGACATGAAAGTGGTAGGGTATAGAGTTGTAGTTGGAATTGAAGAAAGCTTCTACAACTTAGATTACCTCCCAGTTCATAAAACATCAAAATGGCAAGGAGCCAAGGAGCTTTGGATAATGCCTGGCGGGAGATATTCCATAGCCTTTGTTTGGAAGGAACTTAGGCATAAGGAGATGAAAGTTACTTGCCATAGGGTTGTTTGATTCAAATTTCACATACCTAAGCATTCATTAATTACCTGGATGGTCATCCTTAACAAATTACCAACTAAGGATAGACTAACTGATTAGGGCATCCCTATTGGAGCGGAGTGTGTTCTTTGTCAATATCATCTAGAGACTAGAGATCATTTATTCTTTGTTTGTGGCTATTCTAGTGGAATTTGGAAGCATGTTCTACAAACTTGTAATGTTCAACGTGATATAGAAGATTGGGAGAGGAACTGCATTGGATTTCTAGTAGTCTTAAAGGGGAGAGCCTTGATATAAATCATCTTGCGCATTGCATGAAATGCTTGCATTTATCTGGTATGGAGAGAAAAGAATAGGAGAATCTATGGTCAAGACACGAAGCCTAGTCCAGAGGCTCAGATTTTTCAACAAATTCAAAAAGTTATCAGACTACGGTTACATGGTTTAAGGAACATTGCTGCTGATCCTGTTAATAGGGATTTGTGTGATGCTTGGAGTCTAAATAATGCTATGTTTGCTTAAGCATGTTTTTTGTTTGTTAAAGACTTTGGATTGTACTGTTTATATGTTACTTGTACTCTAATTCTACTGTAACAATATTATCTGCTTTGAGTAATGAAATTAAATCACTTATAAAAATAAAATAAAATAAAAAGGTAGGTAGGTAGGTAGGTAGGGTACATGGGATTTGGTTAGAGGTGGCAATTGGGCAAGTTCGGGCGAGTTTAGGTTGGGCCCATTCGGGTTCGGGCTCATTCGGATTCGGGCTCAATCGGGTTTGGATCCATTTGGGTTCGAGTCCATTCGGGTTCGGTTCGGGTTCATGTATGTTTTACATCATTTTTATTTTATGTTAGATGTAATTATTTTTACGTAATTTAAATATTTACTTTTAAAAATAAATTAAATATTTTATTATTATTTTTAAAAGTAATCTTTTATTATAATATAATATTTTTAATTATATTTATTTATTTATTTATTAAAATCAATATTTATTAGCACCAAAAGAATATAAAGTTAATCTTTTATATAAAATAAAATTTTAAAATAATTTATTATAAAAAATATGATATATTATAAATTAATCATATTAATATTTAAAATAATTGATTTGATGAACTCGAATTTCAACATGTAAATATATTATAATTTATATTCACTACAAAATAAGAGACTTTTAGGGACAAACTCTGGTATTTAACTATTCGTTTATATATTTGTAAAATGTAAAAATTTTATGCTTATATAAAGAATCGAACCTAACATTCAACTCTTATTAATAAAGATATTACCAAGTGAGCCAATCGTGAATTTTGATATGAAATGTTACTAAAAGTAAATTATATATTAAATTATATCAAGTATAATAAAATAATAATAATTTAAAAATTACTTATCAAAAATAAAATAAGTAATAAATTAATTACAAAATTAAATTAGCTAATCATGTTAAATACTTTTAAATTCTAAAAAGACATAATACATTTATAAATCAATATTTGATGACTTAATTTAATAATGTGCCTAAGAAAACTATATATATGTTGCAAAGAGCAACACATTTTTTTTAAAATTAGTTTTTATCTATTTTTTAATATTAGAAATACTATTATACTAGAGATAAGTTAAAATGAATGAATTGCTATTAATTAATTTTAATATATAGGAAACACTATTATACTATTATAAGTAGAACTGCTCAAGGGCCGAGCTACCCGTCCAAGCCCGAATGTCCGCCCATATTTTGGAGGGTTTGGACAAAAATATTAGGCCAGAAATATGAGTTTGGGCAAAAAAATAAGGCCCATTTAGAAAATTGGTCGGGCCTTGGCTCTAACAATCAAGGCCTGAACCCGACCCGGCCTGTTTTTTATTTATATAATATATTATTTTTATATTTTATATATTATGTAATTTATATCATACAAAAAATAAATATATATAATAGTATAGTGTAAACATTTAAAAATATGCTAAGTTATCCATGTTTTCGAACTTAATAATAATAAAAAAAAAAGATAAAATTACTAAAATTTAAATAATAAAAAAAATATTTGTTTAAATTTTTTTAGGAAAAAAATAATATGGGCGGGCCTAAACGGGTTTGGACTTTTCATTTACAAATATGGGCAGGCTTGGACAGAATTTGAGGCCCATATTTCGGGCCGGACTTGGGCAAGTATATTTTGTGTTTATACCATACCTAAGCCTGGCCCGAACCTGACCCGGCCCGGCCCATGAGCACCTCTAATTATAAGGGTGCTCTTAAAATAACATAAACAAAGGATAAGTGATATTTTATGTCAAAAAAATTTCACATCTCTAAAATCTTCATGAGTTTAGAATCTTTAAATGGTGGATTCGTCAAGATATGAGACGTTAAAGTTATAAGTACAAAATAAAATTGTATTTTTGATAAAATTATTATTTTATCATATATATAAAATTTTAATTAAATTTTAATTAAATTATTAAAAAAGATATTAGAATAAATTTGATAAATAAAGTTCTTGCTTTATAAAAAAAAATTATTTAATTACAATTTGATAATTTTTATTTTTAGTATTAAATTCGGGTTCGGGTTCGAATTTTTCAGATTCGGGTCATTTCGAGTTCGAATTTTTTCGGATTCGAATTTTTATTTTTTTAATCAAATCAAATTTGAGCGATTTGGGATTCATTTTGCAACCTTTAGATTTGGTAAGGGTTAACTTATTAATTTATTACTAACATATAGTGTTTCAACAAAATCGTTCACACGAGGAAAATAGGAAGAAGCATAAGCATAACAGTAATTAATGAATTAAACATGCCCTCATTTTGGATTAATAACAGCAATATGATCCATGCATGCACGCATCGTGAAGCAGTATTAGTGGTGTCCAATTCCCCCACCACCACCTTTTCCAAATCCACCTCCAGCACCGCCACCGAATCCACCGCCTTTTCCAATGCCACCACCCTTCCCAATTCCTCCGCCAAGTCCTCCACCTTTTCCAATTCCACCACCGAATCCACCGCCTTTACCAATTCCTCCGCCAAGCCCACCACCCTTACCTATTCCTCCACCAAGTCCACCACCCTTTCCAATTCCACCTCCAATGCCTCCCCCTTTGCCGATTCCACCACCAATTCCATGGCCTCCTCCCTTACCAATACCACCTCCGTTTCCTAATCCACCACCAATTCCTCTCCCTTTGCCAATCCCACCGCCTTTGCCGATGCCACCTCCAAATCCACCACCCTTTCCTATTCCACCACCAAGGTCTCCTCCTTTGCCAATCCCACCACCCTTCCCAATTCCACCACCAAGACCTCCTCCTTTTCCAATCCCACCACCCTTTCCAATGCCACCTCCAAATCCACCACCTTTTCCAATCCCACCACCAAGTCCACCGCCTTTACCAATCCCACCACCAAGTCCACCACCTTTTCCTATTCCACCACCAATGCCTCCACCCTTACCAATCCCACTACCATATCCACCTCCTTTCCCAACTCCACCACCAAATCCACCACCTTTACCAAACACTCCGCCAGCACCACCACCACCACCATGCCCGCCTCCTAATCCACCACCACCACCACCACCACCTCCACCTCCAAACCCACCATCACCACCAGCATCCCCACCGAAACCACCTCCAGCTCCGCCACCAAAACCACCGCCCTGTGTTAGGAACTTCTCGTCCTCCTTTTTTGTACTCACCACATTTCTAGCAACCACATTCACTACAAACACAATAAAACAAAGCAAAGATAACAAGACAACTCTTTTGGTAAAGCTTACCATTTTGTTTGAGTTTTAGCTTCGTTCATTAGAGCTTTAACATCACAAGTGCTTTTATAAGCCAATTTAGATTGCATTAAATCATCTCAACAGCTAACCGTTAGCTACATTTAATACCCTAATAATTATAGCTACTATTATCAAGTATCCAAACATGCCTTTAAGTTAATTATAAAAAAAACAAGAAGAATTGCAGACCTTTGACTCAATGACATGTATCATATCTCAGACTCAAGACCCCGAATTAAATACCACAAATTTTTAATCAAATGAAACTTTTTAGTTAGTTTCAATGGTCACTTAAAATCATCTTTGTTTAGGTCACTTAGGTGATATTTAATAGACTCTATCAGCCCTCTCTCAACCATCCAATCTAAGGTTAATTCTACCACCATTAATTTCCTCAATAGAGAGAGAATTCATTTTACTTCATATTTATCTCAGTTAATAATCTTATTTATTTTTTGAAGTGTGCTAATTATATATATATATATATATATTATAGGGTGTGCTTAACTAGTGTCGATAGGCACCCGTTAAGAATTATTTAATTACTAATTTAAGAAACTTTTTTGCATTTAATTAATACATTATTTTTATTGAATTCAAAAAGACATTAATTACATTTTTCTTTTTATATATATTATCTTAACCAGTGTACTAGACACTAATTAACATTTTCTTATATTATATGAGATCATCTTTATATATTGTGAAATTTTTTAACTCTACAAGTGAAGTTAAAAAACGGTCTTATTTTTTTAAATATATCTTAAGATATATGTATTACCATGTTAACCTCACTTATGGAATCTTAAAACGATATATATATATATATATATATATATATATTCATGTTCACGAAGGAAGGAAGGAAGTCTCAGCTCATCGACCTATGTTTGAAGATGTCCACGGGCAACAAATTAGTCACATTATATCTATGAATCCGCGATTACCGTTTTGATCAAAGCCGGAAATATTATATACAAATCACCTAAACCAACAGTAAGATATGGTGGAAGCTTATTCCATGCCGGTCATCAACTAAGATTGTTTCGATTTTTAAAAAAAAAAAAAAATATTTGTGTCTTACATATATTCACGAACATGAGTATGAAAGTTCGACTATCCAAATATATAAAAAATAAATCTTAAAAAAATAAACGTATCTATGTCTAACACATATATTATTGTATCCAGTATTCATCTTCAAATACGAATAAAATAGATTAAGATTCTATTTGGGAGCCCGGCCAAAGGCATTCCACTGCACTAAGGGTGCCTCTGACTGAGCTCCCAATTGAGCTAACACTATAGCCTTATTAGATTAACATTCTGGAAAAAGATCTCAATCGGCAAAAGTAGGGGTGAGTAAAAAGTCGGACAACCGAACAAATCGACCGAAATCAAAGCAATTCGATTTATTCGGTTTGATTTGTTAGATTTTGGTTTGGGTCGGTTAATTTATTCGTTTTAAATGTGTTTATTCGATCGATTTACGATTTTTTATTTTAAATCAAACAAACCGACACTTAATTAAAAAATAAATAATATTATTTTTTCGATCGATTTAATTAATTTTAAAAATTTTGAAATCGAACCGGCCGAATCGATTGAATGCTCGTCCCTAAGCAAAGCATGCTATGCACATGGGTCCAACCTCAACCAACCCTTTGAAAATGTTGAAGTGAAAATGATATTTGTACTAATCTTCAATTTTCGAAAAGATAAAAGCCAAAAGTCCTTGGTTGTTGAATATGTAGGCACCAAATCCATGTGCTTGGTAGTTAGAGAATTTATTGCATGTAAATGGAAGGAAAATAAGGTTTTCTTGCTAAATTTCTTGGTTATGGCATTTATAAGCTTCTTAAAAAGGAAAAGATATGTAGCTAAATCACAAGTAGCTGAAGCTGAAAGTTTCTTGATTTTCATGTAAATGGAAAAATGCCATGCTCTCTCTTCGAGATATTTGATAGGATTTTGCTAACGAGTGCCTTAAGAATACTCTTTAAGGTTACTACATATAGTAATATATTCATACAATATATTGAAAATGATGAATAAAGTTGTCAATTAAGCATTTAATACAATTGTTACTATAAATAGAATGTTAACTAATCTTAACAAGTGCCCTAAGGACACTCGTTAGCAAAACTCTATTTGATATTTTCCAACTAATTGTCGCCAAAGGCTATCACCAACATTAATTGAATGCGAGGTTTTATAAAAGGAAAAAGTATTAAAACCCTCTTGAGGTTTGGTTATAATTTCAGATACCCCCTGAGATTTGGATAATATCTTCTTTCCCTGCTGAAAATTAATATCATGCCAAAATTGTCTTTTTATGGCATAGAACATGTTTAGGGTTGACAAAATAATTCCAACCATCGGGTCAGACAGATAATTTCAAAAAATAACGGGTTCGAGTCGGGTTTGGGTTTACCATAAACTCGAATTGACCCGCCCCGATTATTTTTTATTTTTCTTACTTTTAATTTTTTATATATGTTAATTCTATATGTTATTAGGCGTGAGCATTCAGTCTATTCGGTTGGTTCGATTCTAAAATTTTGAAAATCGATTAAACCGATTAAACTTATAAAACCGACTGAACCGACCGAGAAAGATTCTAAAACTGAAAAAATCGAAACCAACTTAAGTTGGTCAGTTCGGTTGGTTTAATCGGTTTTAACTAGTTTAAAAAAATAATTTATTTATTGTATATTATATAATATTATTATATAATATAAATGATATATTATATTATATATAATTTTAAATTATTAGAAAATAATTATATTTAAAATAAAATTAAAAAGGTCGGTTAGTTCAATCTATTCGGGATGGGATTGGGGGGTCTTTTCGGAGTTGGAGGCTAAAATTTTAAATAAAATCGGGTTCGAGGCGGTTTCGAGTATATTTAAACGGACCCTTTATAGGGAAAAGTATTAAAACCCCCTTGATGTTTGATCATAATTTCAGATACCCCTATAGTTTAGATAATACCCTTTTTCCCCCCTAAAAATTAATGTCATGCCAAAACTGCCTTTCTATGGCATAGAACATGTCTAGGGTTGACAAAATAATTTGAACCGTCGGGTCAGGCAGGTAATTTCAAAAAATAACGGGTTCGGATCGGGTTCAGGTTTACCATAAACCCGAGTTCACCCGTCCCAGATTATTAATTTTTTTATTTTTCTTACTTTTAATTTTTTATATATGTTAATGACTTAATTTTATATATTATTAGGAGTGAGCATTCAGTCGGTTCGGTTCTAAAATTTCAAAAACCGATTAAATCGATTAAACTTATAAAATCGATCGAACCAATCGACAAAGATTCTAAAACCGAAAAAATCGAAACCGACTTAAGTCGGTCGATTTAATCAGTTTTAACTATTTAAAAAATAATTTATTTTTTGTATATTATATATTATATTATATATAATTTTAAATTATTATGTAAATAATTATATTTAAAACCAGAATACTTCACATTAACCGTAATTTTTTTCTAAAACCGAACCTAACCGAACTGTTATCACCCCTAATCGTTGGTTATCTCCAAAACCCTTAAAGGATAAAATTATCATTTGATTCTTTTATAACTTGAATAAGGGGTAAATTGAAAATTTCAAAACTTTAGGGGGATAAGTGAAATTTTCAATAAATCCTAGGGAGATAAGTGTCTTTTACCCTTTATAAAAAGAGCTGGTAGATCAACTCATCCTATTACTATGATAAAGATATATAAAAGTTTTGATAACGTCTTAAAATTAGTTAATATATTATTTTACAGTAATAATGGTGTATTAAATGTAATGGTTGATAATATTTTTATTATTTCTAATATATCATGTCAAGATATTAGACCTGACAATTTAATTTGGACACGATACGATTATACAACATAAACACAACACGAAAAAATAACACGAATATATGAAAGTGTCAAAATTTACATAATATAAATTATTAACGTGTCAAAATTTTTATAAGTATATAACACCTTAAACATAATTATGACATAAAAAATGATATTTATTAGCAAAATATATTATCATATATATAATCTATAATTTATATAAAAGCACGAATATGAAAAATCTTTTGAACTGACAAAAATAGTTATCATTGTTCATTATATTTCTAAATTGCCATTATAAATATTTTTATTATTAATAAGATTTATCTATTTTATAAGTAAGAAATTTAATTTCATTAAAACACTTTTTTTAAATGGATTAATTTGATAATAAATAAAAATTAATTTTTTTTGAACTGACGAAAATAGTTATCGCTGTTCATTATATTTTTAACTTGTCATTATAAATATTTTTTATTATTAATAAGATTTATCTAATTTATAAGTAAAAAGTTTAATTTCATTAAAACACTTTCGTTAAATGGACTAATTTGATAATAAATGAAAAAATTAAAAAATTTATGTAAAATTGTTTTATCTTAAAAGTTTTAATTTTTCATTAATCTTAAAAAGTGAATTAATTTATTTGATATAAATAAAAAGTAAAAATTTACGATAAATTTTTTTATCTTCATAATTAATTTTGCATTAATATTAAAAATAATATAATAATTTGATATAATTTATATATGAAACAAAATTTACATGCAAATTTTTGTTAATATGCATTTTATTATTTTATTTATTTTTAAAATATACAATTATATAATAAAAAATAAATAAATCAACGAGTATTCACAGCAAATGCATGTGATAACAAATACTAATAATTTTAAAAAGTATTTAAGATATTTGTTAGGAAAATCTATAAAATAATGATATTTGTAATATTGTCTCGTTTGTCTCAATTAATTGTCTCATTTTACAAAAATTTATGAGTGAAATGTGAATGATAGATTGATAAGAAAATTCATGATTGATGAACCATTGATTAATTAAGGAAAAATAAGACCAAAGACATTCGATACGCAAAAAAAAAAACAATTTAAGGAAAGTCAATTGTGGAAATTGAAACGAAAAGTTCTTTGTCCATGAAATCAAGAATATTAGATATGCAACCAAGTTCATTTAGCTTTAGCACTTCTAATTTTGGAATCAAATTTCTTTTTTTCCTTTCAATTATACGGCGAATATGTCTCTAAGTAGAGGTGTTTATAGATCGAGTTGTTATCCTGATTTTTTTCATATTTTTTATCCAAGTTCGGCTTGTGTTGGACTCGTATCGGTCGTAGGCCCGAATCATTATAAAAAAATAAAAAAATTATTTTTATAATTAAATTTAAATAAAAAGTATTTTTTATTAATAAATAGTAATTCGAACCAGATCAAATCGACTCGAATTGAAAAAATACTTACCCAAATTCGATCTAATATGAATTGAACTTATCAAATTAAATGGATAATTCGATCTTTGAACAAGTCAGCTGCAAAATGACACATAAAAACGGATTGTGATCAATAATTGCAATGATAAAATGCCGACTTAGAGATAACATATTAATTGACATTGGCTGTGAAATTAATGTCATTGATGTAACTAAACTAACCTATAAGAAAAAAAAAAAAAAAGGCTTGGATTGATTTAAAGATCACTGAGATTTTTAGGGAAAAAAGAAGAAGCTTCCTTTGATTGATGACTTTCCAAAAGGAAATAAGGGGCCAATTTTAGTTGTATGAGAAGGATAAATAAGTGTTATTGGTATCAGTCGATATATATCGGTTTTGTTTTAAATTAATACAGTCAGCTTTAAATACCATTTTGATATGAATATCAATTTATATCAATTATATCGGTCTGTATCGGTCCGTACTGATCATATCAGTTAGTATAAGTTTTTTTTTTTTTAATTTTAATATTTTACTTTTTCTTAATATTTTAACTTATTTTTTTAATAAATTTATAATGCTTTCTCTCATGATTTTTTTTTTATAATTTCATCCAAAAATAATATATGTTCGTTAAATTAGACTATTGAAAATTCTTTACTATATATTTTTCTAATATTTTTTTTATTTACTTCATTTATTTAAGGTTTAAAATTTTTTAATATTAAAATGTTATAATATTTAAAATTTATATTTGCACATCTATAATATATATAAAAACATGAATGTGGAGAATCTTTTGACCTGACGAAAATAGTCATTGTTGTTCATTATATTTCTAAATTGCCATTATAAATCTTTTTTATTATTAATAAAATTTATCTAATTTATGAGTAAGAAGTTTATTTTCATTAAAACACTTTTTTTAAATGGATTAATTTGATAATAAATAAAATTATTTTTTTTATTTTATGAAATTGCATTATTTTGAAAATTTTAATTTTTCACTAATCTTAAAAATTAAGTCCATTTATTTGGTATAACTAAAAAAGATTTAATTTTTACATTAATTTTTTATTTGATATAATTAATTTTATACTAATATTAAAATAATAAATTTTATAATAATTTGATATAATTGGCATATAAACAAACTTTACATGTTAATGTAAATTTTAGTTAACTTAATATAAATTTTATTAATTTTATTTAGTTTAAAATATATAATTATATAATCAAAAATAAATAAATCAACGAGTATTCACGTGCAAACGCATATGACAACAAGTACTAGTAAATATAAATATATGTAATAATGGTATATTTTTAGGCGTATATATATATTTTATAGATAAAAGATTGAAAAATATCAATAAATTTAAAATAATACATCAAAATATACCACTATCAAAATATGATATACTAACTGATACGATAATGACTACTTTAGAATAGACTATGTTCCGCCTTAGAAAAGGATAAAGATTTTGTTTATAATTCTTATTAATGGTTTTATTATTTTAATTTTTAAGGGCAGTTCTTAACTATCCTTCCATCTCTATTCTCCACCAATTTACCTAACTTTTAACTTCTTTTAAGTCCACAAGTGGTGGGGTTTACACACTTTTATAATTTTTCATATGATTTATATTTTTTTAATTCGATCGTCGTATTTTATATTCTATTCGCTTAAATTATGCACTTCAAATTTTGAGTTAATTAAAAATGTTTAACTATTCATTCCGATGTAAAAAACTTTCAACCGTTATATATATATATATATTTATATATATATATATAGATATATATATATATTGAAAAACACAGTATTCTCGATCGATATGATAAAAATATCGGATCGATTCGAAACTTTACGTGCACGACGAGTACGATTATAATTGTTAAATTTGACGATCAATTTGTACAAATATAAATCATATAAAAAATTACGAAAACGTATAACATCCTGGATTTAAAAAATTCCACTAATAATATCCAGGATCATAATCCCTTCTTTAATGCCCCCACTTGACCACAGGCCCATGCTCCAAAGTCCAAAGTCTTCTCCCTTGCGTCGGTGTTGGACTTGGATTTGGATAGATGCTAATGCTTATCAAACTCCACCGGCACAATGTGTTTTTGTCTATTGGGAGTTATTATGTGCTTGGGGGATGATAATAAACCTGTTCATGGATCGGACAGTTCGTTTGTTTTGACAGATTTAATTTATATTGGATCGGATTTAGACAGATTTTTTAGTGATTCGGGTCGATTCGAATCATTGTTTAAACAATAAAAAAAATATTTTTATTTAAATTTAATTATAAAAATATAAAAATAATTTTTTAATTTTTTTTAATAATATATGAACAATAATATGAGCCGGAGGGCCGGGCTTGGGCAAGGTAAAATAAAAAAATTCGAGTCGGGGCCTGATCCATGAGTAGGTTTAGGTGATAAGTAGACTTATTCAAGGATTGGACTATCCGTCCGGTTCAACAGGCCTGGTTCGAATTAAGTCGGATTTGGATAAAAATTTTAGTAATTCGAGCTTACCCGAATTATTATTCATTAAATAAAATTTTTTTATTTAAATTTAATTATAAAATATATAAATAATTTTTTTATATTTTAAATTTTTTGTGAATAGTGAAATTAGCTTTCGACCTGACTCAAGTTTGGATAAAAAAATAAAAAAAAATTAGACCGCGGCCCAGCCCATAGACAATGATTATCCATAGATGATGTGGCTTTTTTAAAATTTAAAAAATATTATATGTTTTCTAAAAAATACTTTTAAGAAATGTATATAACATTTTTCAAATAAAAACCCGAAGACACCTCTGGCCTCATTATATTACTATATATAATTATATATGTGTAAAATATTATACTTAAAAATGTACCAACTAATTTAGTGAAAGTTTTGCGTGTGGATCATATGTTTAGAAATTACAATATATAATTGACTTTCCCTCTATAATGAAAGTTTTAGCAAGATAATTTTTAGCTTTTTATTCTATTTCCCTCTTTCATTTCATATTCCTAAAAGTGAGACAATTAATTTGGAGAAGAACTTTGGGCAACGAAGCCCATAAATCTCCATACCCTATATTAGGTACTTTTACTGGATTTGGACTGTAGAGTTTGGATCAAGTCTTATGAAAATGACCTTATTAAGACATGGATCATCATAATCATTGCCAATAATTTTAGGACATGGTATGGTGGGCTGGTGGCTTCTATTTCCTAGCATATTAAGACATGGAGAAATTATTTTCATTCATATTGTCAAAACTTGAAACTACATTTTCACTCACTTAAACGCAAATAGATAGATCTATGAGAAATCTCATTCATGGTAAGGTAAAAAATTGAAATACCAAAAGAATTGATTACCGAGTCGTATGAGGTAGGATACTTTCAAGTACGGTTCTAAAAGAAGGAATTGACCCACCTATTTCGACCAAAAAGAATAAATCATTCAATAAGAAATTTTGAAATAACGAAGCTTTGGTTCGATCAAGCTGTTGAGTATTGGAAACATACTATAACGTTTGTTCTTGATAATTATATTGAAGCACAGAATTGATTGAAGATCACAATATTTAATTCAGTGATTGATTTTATTATTTAAGTAGCTTTGAATAAAGAATATCTCTTTTCGCAAATAAAAAAAAATAGATTTTCATATTGCAACTTTATTTTCTTAAAAAATTGCTTAAATGATATTTTTTTATTTATTTTCCTTTTTTTTTCCACAAATTTTGTGTTTTTTGGAAGTGGCCTTTGGAATCTGCCCACTTCCTTAATTGGTTGACTTACAAATAAATATGAAATTGAAAAGATAAAATAGTCCAAAAGCAAAAGACATGAACGTGGAATTGGTGGCAAATTAAAGAGCATGGAAATTCCACAAGAATTAAGTATATAAGAGTAGGAGTATTTATTCGAGCACTTTTCAAGACCTTTCCTTGTTAACCCACCGATAGATTCCATGTGTTCTCTTCCTTTCCCCCAAAGAAGAAAAACACCATTGCTTAGAATCAATCAAATAACTTTGACCTATTTATAAAATAAAATAAAATAAAAAACTACTATTTAGATATATGGAATAGCTTCAGGCAATAAAATAATGAGTCAACAAATCGTTATTATAACTTTCTTTGAGCTAATATCCAAAACAAAACAAAACAAAAAAAAAAAAAAAAAGAAGGAATACTCTTTTATCCCATCATAAAATCACATATCTCATTTATTTTAAATTTAAACTCAAAAATTTTAAAATAGAGTTTTTTATATATATATATATATATAAAAAGTCATAATCTAAAAAAAAAAAATTATAGATGTTGAGTTTTAAACTCAAATATGTTGAATGCTATCTCCTCTTAAAGATAACTGCAGACTGCATGAAACGATTAAGTTAAACCAGAATTTGAAATAAAGCTTTTTCGTTCTAATAATTGGATTGTGCTGTTGGAACCGTATTAAACCATCATAGTTAAATAATATCTCATCTCTAATTGGTTGTGGAGAAGCATAATTGGCTCTAAAAGTTTTTTTTCTTACCATCATAGTCCAATCTCCAAAGTCAACTCTCCATATTAATCATAGGGAATTATATAGAAGAGAATTTATTTATACTAGTATAAAATTAAATTAGTTTTATATATTTTTATAATTTTTATATAATTTATATTTGTTTAATCCGATCGTCGTATTTTATGTTCTATTCACGTATCTCATGCTCAAACATCAATCGAATTAAAGATGAACATGAACGCAGCGGAATAATAAACAAAAAGATAGCCGAATCTAATAGGATCATGCTTGTAAAATATTAATGCGATCTTTTAATTATAAAGCATACATATGATTAGAAATCATACCTTAACTCAAATATTTAGTAATCTTTAGTTTACAAATAGTCCACTCAATCTTGAACACCAAGCTGTCAATCCGAGACTTCAAGCCACACAAGTGTCTGCCTCTAATGGTAATCCACACAAGATGATCAAGAAAACCTTCATAAGATAGGAATGGAGTCCCGCCGAAAACGATGCTAGTAGTTTAGGTTTCAAGAAACCTCTCCCCATCTAAACATCCATGGCCGAATGCTTCATAAGCATCAAGAAGAAGAAAATGTTTTTCTTGCTTCTCCAGGTTTGATGCGCCAACCATAAGGATTATCTTGATCTTCTTTCTTCTTCACTCTATGCCTTTGCTCTCTTGAAAGAAAATGTTTTTCTCTCTAGCGATCCATGAAGAGGCAATGAGGAAGTCAAGAAATCAAGAAGACACTAAAGCCTCTAAGCATATCACATATGCGGCTAGGCCATTAGGGAGATCGGTGGCCATCATGTTTCTTTTATAAGGGGCGGCAATCACTCCAGAGTTTGGACTAAGGACAATAACTCTTATGTATTTGCACTTAAGTCCTTCCACTTAATTAAACTATTTAATTAAATCCCTATTGATTAAATTCTAAAATTAATCAATTTGGCTCTTTCCATTTTAATCTTTTAATTCACCTTTCTGTGTGTGACCCATTAGGCTTCCAATATGTTGGCAATGAATATAAATTAATCTAATTAAATTATACTCATAGATCATGAGCGGACTCTAGCAAGCCATCATGACCACCCAAATACTGGAGAGTCAAGTTAGTCTCAACATAACCTTTCGTGTCCAGTCTATCAGTGTAATTCGATCCTTTCACCAAATATCCCGAAAGACCATGAGCATGGTGCAGTGTCTACTCATGTTCAATCCATATTAGTTCCTGCAGCTATTGGTTAACTTTGTGAACTTAGAGAAACTATTTATCCTAAATTCATCACACTATGGCCAGAGATTCCATCAAGTTAACTTAAGCCAAGAACATATGAGATATGTCTCCGATGTCACTTGGAATGGTGAATCCTCTATGGATCACTCATCCATCTTCGTATGGTTCATGTCATACCCAAAACCACCCTACCATAAGCATCACTCATGTTTGGGACCCGTTCGTGACGGAATCAAAGTATGACACTCCCCATACAAGATGACCTGGTATCACAAGTCAGAAGACTACTTACACAACTGACACGTGAGAACGTTTCTATAGACACTTGAGTGACAATACCAAATGGAGTTCTCACAGCGGCCATATTCAGTGAACTTGTTCAACAGACAAGCACCTACATGTTATCCTAAAGTATCTCATATACTTTAACACGTGAGATCAGTTGCTTACTAAGTAAGTAAGCTTAACATTTACCAGTCTTTGAGCATTGCTAATACCCCTTCTTGGCAATATGATGACCGGAAACCGTTTTAGGAACATGGCTTTGATGCATAAGGATCTCACAATTATATATAATTCCTTTGCAAGGCCTTTATGTTCCATGGGCTTCATTCGATTAGTACTTAATAACTCTTTATCATTGTACTAACATGAATGAAAACCTTGTATCACTAACATATAGGGATGGGTTTGCATTATTGGTAGTTTATGCCTGACTATATCGATTGGCTCTAGGGCATATACCAACAATCTCCCACTTGCACTAAGCCAATCGCTAACGCATCAAATGCCAAACTCTTTCGATTAGCAATTGTGTCTCTACAATAGCTTCAGTATATTTTTGTGAGAATATGCTTTGGTCATATACTTTTGATAATCTCTATTATCATAGTCACAATACTTATCCGGATGACAATGAAACCCAATTCCTTATGGCTCATGTTGTTACTTTAACAATTAGGAATCTTTTAATTAGCCCAGTGAGCTATGGATCCAAATACACCTTATTGTATCCTTAAACAAAAGGTTTGTATTCTGACTTAGAATATAAATAATTCAGTCCTCTTTGATTTGGAACGTTTCCAAATGACTGAATTTATTTACATCATAGCATTAAGTCACATGTTGGATTCTCTCTATGTTAAACTCATTTAACATTTAATCCAATCATTTGTTGCTAAATCTGTTAGATCTTAGCATTACTAGTCGATTCACCTTTTAATCTTCAATGTATCTGATATACATTGTTCATTGAGTAATCCTCATTGTAGACACCAATTTTTGTCCGGATTAATGAAATATATTTTGGGTCTCAACTCTAAGATCTATTGAAATTCCTTCATTTTGGGCCTTAGGCATGAGTTGATATAAAGCCCATTAGCATTTTTTTATATAATTAATTTTAAAATTATTAATTAAACAAAACCAAAAAAAAAGATTTGGGCAGGCGGCTGGCAGCTGAAATTAGGCTGCCAGCAGCCTGCACAAACCTAAAAAAACACACTACACTCCACTCCATTGATCTCTCTCTCATCATTCATCAATTTCGAAGAAGTTATTTCTTTTCTCGATCCTTTTTTTGCCATTTTGCTCTACCTTTTCTTCACTTCACTCCCAAAATGCCTTATTCCTCTACCTATCTAATGCCGTGAAAGAAAAATAGTTGCAACCCTTTACTGCTTGATGCACCCAAAAGAGTGTATCTTATTTAACCTTGCACTAAAAAGATAAATTGTAAGTATAGTAGTTAGCAAGGGTCGAGTCCTCAGGGATTGGGTTTTAGTTTATAAGTTAATAGTTTAAAACTTAAATTCAAGAACAATAAAAGAAAAGGGGTTTTTGAAGCCAGATTTAAACTAAAGTAAATAATAAGAATAAGATGCAAGGCGGTATAACCAGCCAATAAAAATATATATACTAAATTAGGCGGTATAACCAGCCAATAAAAATAAAACAAAGTTAATATACAAATTAGGCGGTATAACCAGCCAATAAAAATAAATATACTTTTAAAAATAAGCAAACTAAAAGTAAGAAAACAAGTAAGTAAGAAGAATCAAATATGAAAAATATGGTTAAGGTTTCATTCTCCACCACTAGACATCATTAAGAATCAATTTCAGATCTATCAATATCAACCAACTATCAAAGTTAACAACCGTAGATAACAACAAGCTCTGTTACCCCAATCTTTCCTTAGTTTGTCGTTAAATAGAACAAGCTCTCTATTTAATCTCTAACCATTAAACAACCTAGAATAAGCTCTCTAAATTCAATTTAATGGCAGCTTTATGATGAGAAAGATAGGTTGATCTAAGCAACAAACACATAAGCTCGGATTGTTCAACTTAGGTTATGTTCCACTTTGCAATTATTGAAAACTTGACCATAATCATTAATCACAAATTGCCACTTATGAATAGGAAATCAAGACAATTACACGGATCAAGACTCCTAAACTAGCAATAGATAATTATCAAGATCTATCTAGTTGTACACCTAAATAAATCTAGACAACATCATGAACAATTCTTGTAGAAGAATATAAGCAACTTTGATAGAAAATTAATGATAGATAGAATCTGAAAATCAATCACAAAACATGTCTAGGGCTTTGAAATCACCCTTAACCAAATAGAAGTTTAGCCTAGCATAGGCATGATAAACATAAAATTAAATAGAATCTAAGAAGAAAATAAAAGAAAGAAAGAAGAAGAAGAAGAATATTAATTATCCAACCTCTTGCTCTTTCTAAAGAAAAAGAAAACTAGAGAAAAGAAAGAAGAAGAAAACTTAGAGAATTTTATTACAATGGCTAATATCCTACCAATGTACAATATGATCCTCTACAATCATCCAAGGCCCTCTATTTATACACATTTTGGAGGGCTAAATGACAAGAGACAACCTTTACAAATTTCAAAGGTAGGTATAATAGGTGGGTGCATTTTTCTAACAATTTTCGTCATATTGTATGACCATTTTGATCAGCCAACTTGATGGTCGATTTTGTCAATCTTGGAGGCCTGATCTGATCACATGGTCTTCTAGAAAACTGTTCCCCTATGAGTTACTGATTTATAGCCGTTGGAATCAGCTCATTTGCTGATGTGGAGAAGAAGATATGGGCAAAATACGAAAACAGGTCAGCACAGACGTCATTGCACATCAGCCAACTTGATGGTGGATTTCTTCAATATTGGAGGCTTTATCTGATCACATGGTCTTCTAGACAAATGTTCCCCTATCAGTTAGTGATCCATAGCCATTGGAATCAGCTCATTTTCTGATGTGTATCGGACGATATGGTCAAAATGCGAAAACTGCTCAGGACAGACGTCATTGCACATCAGCCAACTTGATGGTTGATTTCGCTAGGGAAAACGACTCCGTTTCAAGACGTGTAAAACATGAAAAAGATAGATATGCCTCTTAACTTTGCACGGTTAAAATTTCAGCCTTATTGCTTCAGTGAAACTCCAGATATAGCTGATATGGAAAAAGGTGTCGGAACTGGAACTGAACTGGATTTGCCCTTAATTCTAGTAATCTGAAATCACTCAAAGAAACTTGTGAAAAACACCAAATTACATAAAAATATAAAAGATCATAAACACAATTAGACTAAACAATAATAACTCGTATTTGACACAAAACAATAATAAAACATAACTAAAAACTATATAATTATACGAGTTATCACACCCCCACACTTAGATTGTTGCTAGTCCCTAGCAACGACTCAATAAAAATAAAATAAGAAAATCTAATCTAATCCATTTTCGTAGGAAATCACGGTGGCACTTAGCATGTGACACAAGCCTTTAAACCCCTAGGTGTCCCTAGTGGACGAGTTTAGTCTCGTGAGGGTTTACTAGGACGATACCCACAAACATTGAAAACATAAGAAAAACTAAAAATAATAATTATAACTAATCCTTCCAATATAAATTTGAGATAATCATTGGACAAGTCTTAAAATCTAATCAATAGCTTAAAGAAATTCACAAAAAATCTTGCTTGAATGTAAATAGTTTGAGTTAAGCCAATATTAACATAACATATTTCAATCAAAATAGTGCATATTCAAACTTAATCTCAACTTCTCACATGGGATACTCTCTTGATTTTCACTCTTTAAAGTAGTGGTAAAGTGTTTACACTCAATCAATCTCATGAAAACACTTCTACCATATGCTTGCTTGTCCACCTATTCTCCACTAAAAGATCATGCAACTTCATAAATCAAGAGGTCTTTAATCAAGGTTGTAATGGGGCCAAGGGGTTTGTAATGTGGTTGAAGAACAAAAGGATAAAGATATCACAAAGGTTCCAAAGAGTTCATAAAGTTTAGAGACATAAAAAAATTATACAAAGAAACTTCTCAAAACTCTTTACAAGTACATAGTCACCTAGGCCGGATATTCATGTTGGGCCTTTTCTTCATTCTAAACAACTTTGTAACATCTTTTTCTTTTTCCACAAATTCAAGAGATGATTCATATATTTTTTTTTTACATAGGAATGTATTTTCCAGTATTCCATTTCTTTTTCTCTTGACTTTTCTTTTCTTTTCCCCCCACACTTATTTCTTGTTTCTAACCAAAAAAATATCCCTTGTCTTTGCAACTTGTCTCAAATCATGCTAATTCATCTTTGGAACAAAGGTAAAGATATAAGTATATTTAGGTTAGGGACAAGTTATGGTTACCAAAGAGATAGCTTATTCAATGTAGGCTCAAATTGGTTCACTAAGGGTGTGTTCTCTTGGAACATCAATAAGGGATGGCTGTTTGGCCCTGGCTAAAAATCCTAATGCCTCTATCATATTCATGTTGTCACATGCATCAATATAGTCTCAACAAGGTCTAAAGCAAGTTCTAGAGAATCATGTAATCATAAGAGCACTCAAGAAAGAAATTAGATTGATTTATATAATGCATCAATCATTATAGGCTCAAAAACTCACAAGGATGATTATACAAGTCAGATTAAGTCTAAACAAGCTTCTTTCTCAATCAACATATCATATTAACATTGGCTCATAAAAAGGTTGATATCAAGCTCAATTCTCATGAAAATCTTCTCACTAATAAATCTGTTTTAGACTTATGCAATTCATATCTCATCATTGTATTAAAAAGGAACTAAAACTCACAAAAAAATATAATAATAATAATAATAAAGAAAAAAAAATAGTAGACAAAAATAAAAGAAATCCTAAATCATTCCCCCCCACACTTAATTCTTACATTGTCCTCAATGTAAGTTTATTAACCCAAATGAAAGAATCATGTGTAAGAGAAAATAACTAATAACATAAGAATAGGAACAACTAAGACTCAAAACAAAACAAACTCATGCAACCTAAATAATCCTAAAATACTAAACAAAAATTAACAAGTAAACATAAAAAGATTAAAATCAAACTGACAAGGTATGTCTCAAGTCTCCCTTACTCAGACCTTGTTCAGAATGAATACTTCTAAATTGCTTAAAACACAACAAACTTTTTTTTTTTTTAAATTAGCAAAATATGTCCCTTACCCCCTACTAAAATATGACATTGTCCCCAATGTCAAATTTTAAAGGTAGAATTTAGGAGATATTACCTGCAGAGGTTGCTAACCACTTATTATAACCGAGACACAACAAGCAAAATGTTAGATAATGTCACAAAGACAAAGTGCAATCCACTCCTTGCTCGTCCATATCTCTTTTTCTTTTTCCGAGCGTTTGCGAAACAACCGTAGCAGATAAACACTCATAAGCTTGGAGTTTTTTGAGTAAATCTTCAATGGTTGTAGCAGAAATTATGGTTCTCCTTGCCTCTGAAAACATGAATCCATTATCCACAGCATTATCTAAATATGAAAGCAAATTACTAAAATAACCATTAATATTAAGCAAACCAATGGGTTTTTTATTTGTGACCAAAGATGACCAAGAAGCCACGCAAGCTATTTCTTCCAATGTACCCAGACCTCCTGGTAAAGCAATGAATGCATCGGCAGAATGGTACATGATTGTCATCCGTTCGGGGATACTCCAGACTTGTATTTCCTTACCCACGGTAGGTCCACAAAAACTTGTGAATAGTTTTGGTACGATTCCTAGAACTGGACTTCCTCTGGCGTGTGCTGCTGTAGCGACTGCTCCCATTAAACCCGTACTACCGCCTCCATAAATCAAGTGGATCTTTTGTTGGGCAAGTATTACTCCAACTCTTATGGCTTCATCAGCGAATATGTTATTTTTCCCTGGATAAGCACCTCCAAAGACACAAATTTTTTTAATGCGCTGGGATGAAGTACTTTCCATTTTTTTTTCTTCGAGTGCCTGAAAGAGAATGAGTACATGGTGTAATATATAGAGGACTGAGTAGTGAATCAGACAAGAGTAATAATGTCGCCGAAAGTGTATCTGACCTGTCAGAAGAAAATGTTAACCTAACAAAAGATTTTTGCGTGATTTCAGGAAGAAAATCAAAAAGAGAAGAAAAATCAACAGTAAAAGTCAAGAGTAATAATGTCGCCGAAAGTGTATTTGACCTGTCAGAAGAAAATGTTAACCTAACAAAAGATTTTTGCGTGATTTCAGGAAGAAAATCAAAAAGAGAAGAAAAATCAACCGTAAAAGACAAATAAAAAAAAAGAATAATTACACAAATCGAACAACACGTAAATTAAACCAAAATGAAGTTATTGCAAATCAAACCAAAAGCTGAGAAGTCATTTATTGTAGTTGTGATTGTGGCTCACATCTTCCTCTGGTTTTACGTCCAGAAACGGCTTAAACGCCTTCTATGAGTCGAGGATATGCTTCCCATCCAGTTTTCTTACAAGCTGGCAAACAGGGTCTTTTAACATCAGATTCCCAAGATGTTGCCATTCCCTTTGGAATTGCGACCATAAATCAAGAATTTCTCTTTGTACGTCTCCACTAGGATGCGTCTCAAGAGAAAGTTGGATATTACCCAAATTCTCCTTACTCAGTCCATCCTTAATGAATTCAATTTTATCATCTCGATTAGAGGACGGAATCCCAATAGAACGACATTTACCGTTACACGTCCATCGTGCACATTTGTGGCAATTTGAACTCATGCGCTTTGCTCGTCGCTTCTTTGCAAAAGTGCTTCTACCTGTACCTGGTAAATGCAAAACAGGAAGATATTCATCTTCACGTACCTTGGCTTCAATTATCCAACGTATGTCGTCAGGAATCCCTTTGTGCATAAGCATTCTTAATCTTTCAAATCGAACTTGGTAAAGCTTCAGTAAAATATTTCGAGGAAAAGGAGGAAATCGTTTCTGCAATCTTGTGAGAATATCATCCATCCTGAAAAAAAAAAATGAAAAAAAATTGAAAGAGAAATTGGAAGAGAAATTTATATACAATATCAGTTTTGTGGGTAGCTGATGGAACCGATTTAAATAATCACGGAGTACCGTTATCCGCCATTTAACCGGGGGAAAAAAATAATAATAAAAATTATATTTACATCTAGTTATTTTCAAAACAAGGATCAGAAAGAAAAACAACATAAAAAGACTCAAAAAGAAAACACTCTAAATAAAATCCTAAATTCTTTCCCCCACACATAATTCTTACATTGTCATTAATGTAATGCTATTAACCCAAATGAAAGAATCATGTGTAAGTGAAAAGAACTAATAAACAAAATAAACTTATGCAGCCTAAATGAACTTAAAAACACTAAACACAATTAACAAAGAAACATAAGAAAAAGATAAAGAAAAAGAGAGCAAATCTGAGGATGGCAGTTTGGCAATGCTTTCACTAATTAGGCTGCCTCCCCCAATTAGCACTTGATTGATTGTTTTCAGCCTAGCCAATTCCCCTTCTTGGCTTTTTAGGATCTTTTGGCTTAGACATGAAACTTCTCGGATTTTTGCGTTTTGGAGGAAGTTTTCTTTGCAAAACAGCCAATGCATTCTCCCCCACACGTATTATTTCATCATTCTTGGTGGGGTATAGCTCTTTGAGGAATTGTGCATATCTTGGTACTTGTCTAATGGCATCCACAAGCAAGCTGTTTAAGGTTTCCAAAAATTGTTGTTCATGTTCCTCCTTCTTGGACTTTGCAAATCTGCTAGGAAAAAGTGGAGAAGGAACATTAGTAGAAATAAGAACCTTAAAAGCTACCTGAGGTGTCAAAGTACTCTCAATTTGAATGGTGGCTTCATTATCCTCAAGAAGTGAATCCATCTTTGGTTTTGTCTCATCCTCATCTTGTTCCTCATTTCTCAAGGTCACAATAGTAGCATTCTCCTTTGGGTTAATCACCGTTTGGGAAGGGAGTGCTAGAGATCTTTCTGCTACTAATTCCACCATACTACTAGCCAATAGGCTCATTTGCCTTTCCAAACTCTGGATGCTTGCCCTTGTTTCCTGTTGAAATTGCAAAGTATCAGTAACAAGAGAATGTACAAGATCTTCTAAAGGAGTACCTGAGTTTTGAGTCATATGTGGTGGTTGAAAAAGATCTGGTTCTTGAGACCATGATTGATTGAAGCTAGATGGATGAGTGTAATTGGCATAAGGATCTACTTCTTGGTAATTTTTCGAGTAGCCATAATTAGTATGATCCCACCATCCCTCATGGTAAGTGTTTGAGTAATGATCATACTGTTGGTCTTGGAACACTTGATGGCCTTGACATCCTCCCATGGCCAATTGTTGAATTGGGGAGGTGAGCTTGGCTTGTTGATTCTCCATGTTCATGTATGCCACCAACTCTTCAAGTGTTAGATTGCTCAATTCCATCGTTTTTTTTTTCTTTTTTTTTTTCTTTCAAAATTTGATAAGAAAAACCCGTATGTACAAGAAAATAAAACTCATTAGAACTGAAAATAAGAATAAACCAAGTAACAAATAAACTAAAAAAACAATCCCCGGCAACGGCGCCAAAAATTTGATGCACCCAAAAGAGTGTATCTTATTTAACCTTGCACTAAAAAGATAAATTGTAAGTATAGTAGTTAGCAAGGGTCGAGTCCTCAGGGATTGGGTTTTAGTTTATGAGTTAATAGTTTAAAACTTAAATTCAAGAACAATAAAAGAAAAGGGGTTTTTGAAGCCATATTTAAACTAAAGTAAATAATAAGAATAAGATGCAAGGCGGTATAACCAGCCAATAAAAATATATATACTAAATTAGGCGGTATAACCAGCCAATAAAAATAAAACAAAGTTAATATACAAATTAGGCGGTATAACCAGCCAATAAAAATAAATATACTTTTAAAAATAAGCAAACTAAAAGTAAGAAAACAAGTAAGTAAGAAGAATCAAATATGAAAAATATGGTTAAGGTTTCATTCTCCACCACTAGACATCATTAAGAATCAATTTCAGATCTATCAATATCAACCAACTATCAAAGTTAACAACCGTAGATAACAACAAGCTCTGTTACCCCAATCTTTCCTTAGTTTGTCGTTAAATAGAACAAGCTCTCTATTTAATCTCTAACCATTAAACAACCTAGAATAAGCTCTCTAAATTCAATTTAATGGCAGCTTTATGATGAGAAAGATAGGTTGATCTAAGCAACAAACACATAAGCTCGGATTGTTCAACTTAGGTTATGTTCCACTTTGCAATTATTGAAAACTTGACCATAATCATTAATCACAAATTGCCACTTATGAATAGGAAATCAAGACAATTACACGGATCAAGACTCCTAAACTAGCAATAGATAATTATCAAGATCTATCTAGTTGTACACCTAAATAAATCTAGACAACATCATGAACAATTCTTGTAGAAGAACATAAGCAACTTTGATAGAAAATTAATGATAGATAGAATCTGAAAATCAATCACAAAACATGTCTAGGGCTTTGAAATCACCCTTAACCAAATAGAAGTTTAGCCTAGCATAGGCATTATAAACATAAAATTAAATAGAATCTAAGAAGAAAATAAAAGAAAGAAAGAAAGAAGAAGAAGAAGAATATTAATTATCCAACCTCTTGCTCTTTCTAAAGAAAAAGAAAACTAGAGAAAAGAAAGAAGAAGAAAACTTAGAGAATTTTATTACAATGGCTAATATCCTACCAATGTACAATATGATCCTCTACAATCATCCAAGGCCCTCTATTTATACACATTTTGGAGGGCTAAATGACAAGAGACAACCTTTACAAATTTCAAAGGTAGGTATAATAGGTGGGTGCATTTTTCTAACAATTTTCGTCATATTGTATGACCATTTTGATCAGCCAACTTGATGGTCGATTTTGTCAATCTTGGAGGCCTGATCTGATCACATGGTCTTCTAGAAAAATGTTCCCCTATGAGTTACTGATTCATAGCCGTTGGAATCAGCTCATTTGCTGATGTGGAGAAGAAGATATGGGCAAAATACGAAAACAGGTCAGCACAGACGTCATTGCACATCAGCCAACTTGATGGTGGATTTCTTCAATATTGGAGGCTTTATCTGATCACATGGTCTTCTAGACAAATGTTCCCCTATCAGTTAGTGATCCATAGCCGTTGGAATCAGCTCATTTTCTGATGTGTATCGGACGATATGGTCAAAATGCGAAAACTGCTCAGGACAGACGTCATTACACATCAGCCAACTTGATGGTTGATTTCGCTAGGGAAAACGACTCCGTTTCAAGAAGTGTAAAACATGAAAAAGATAGATATGCCTCTTAACTTTGCACGTTTAAAATTTCAGCCTTATTGATTCAGTGAAACTCCAGATATAGCTGATATGGAAAAAGGTGTCGGAACTGGAACTGAACTGGATTTGCCCTTAATTCTAGTAATCTGAAATCACTCAAAGAAACTTGTGAAAAACACCAAATTACATAAAAATATAAAAGATCATAAACACAATTAGACTAAACAATAATAACTCGTATTTGACACAAAACAATAATAAAACATAACTAAAAACTATATAATTATACGAGTTATCACTGCTTCTTCAAAAATAAAATAAAATAAAGCTTGGCATTTCATCTTTGTCACTATGCAGAAGAAAAACGAGGTTGGCTGCTAACAGAAAGAAGGAAAGCGTGAAAGTAGCTAGGTTTTGAGGAACAAAAGAAAAGAAAGCTAACGGCTAGGTGGAGGTTGGAGCTGGGAGAAAGGTTTTTGGAACTTAAGGTAAGTCATTTTTCTTTAGTTTTTATTTTCATACTCTTGTTTTGCTATAATCCTTTTCGTAGAGGTAGCATTTTTCTATGAAAATATTTTCAATAAAGAGTCTTTTTTTTTCTTCACTAATTTTTCAAATAAAATGTGACAAGGTTTCCATTTTTCTTAGTCATTTTCGTTTTTTTAAGCTCCAACATTTTTTATTTTTATGTTCCATGTTGTATACTCCGTATTTCATGGTGATTTTGATGTTTATTTGCTCATGACCATAAGTACATCGTAGTGATGATTGCGGATTTCTGACGATGGAAGTCTAGGGACATCACAATAGTGATTCCCTAGATATCCTGAGGTGAGAGAATTTCGTTAAATATCACCACGAGTGGTGGGAGTATTTAGCAATATGCTCAATATAAAAAATTCGTTTTCATTTTGAAAATGGAAATAATCAAAATAAAAAATGAATAAAGAATGAATATTTACATGCTTGATATTTTGTCATGCTCGCGTTTTAAATACTACGCTTCGTATGTTTAATCGTGAAATTACGTATTTAATCATATGTCTTATATGATTAACCGTGTGCATTCCATGTTTAAATATTTGCATCATACGCATTTAAATAAAAAATGGATGTAAATTGCCGACGACGAAATTCGAATGACGTAACAGTAGTGATTCCTAAGATATCTTGAGGTGAGAGGATCTCGTAAATACCACCACGATTGTTGGAAATATTTAATGAGTGTTCTCGATAAAAGATTTATGTTCACTTTCATTTTCAAAAAATAATCTTAAAAAAAATAATAAACATATTTCGAAAACGAAATAAAGAGAGAACTATTTTTAAATATCATTGTTGAGTCCATTAAATCGAGATTTAAGATAACACATGATTAATTGGTACCGTTTTATTAACGGGCGTCGTAGGGATGCTAATACCTTCCCCATACGTAACCGTACTCCCGGAGCCAAATTTTGATTTTCACAGACCACAAAAATTATCTTTTAATAAATTTTAATTAATTTTAAAATTTTATTAAAATGATAAGCTTTCTTAGGTGGCCAATCACACCTAACCAAAAAAGATTGGTGGCGACTCCATTTGTGTTTTTGGAAAATTCGTCCGGCGGTCAAAAAACCCGTTATGACAGCTTGGCGACTCCACTGTGGACTTTGAGAGTTGAGCCATTAATTAATCATGTGTTATTATAAGCTTTGATTTAATGGATTTAATTGGTATTTAATTTTAATTTATTTACTTTACTTTAATTTATTATTATTTTATTTTGCTTGCATTTATGTATTGATATTTGTTAATTCTTTATTCATGTTTTTTTTTTTTAAATTATGTCATCTATCTATTATTTTTTTTATTGGTTCTAGTAATTATGAGATGTTTAGAATAAAGGGTCGTAAACAAATAGTCAAAGGTTTGTTTGTTCCTTCTCACACACTTACATGTGCATTTGCATAACATGAAGCCCTTATATCCGGGTTTTCGTCATTTTAGGTGGAAGTAAAATAACTACGCTCTCGTGAGGTAATAACCTTCACATGGGCTAACAAAACACTTCCAGAATAATAAAGTACCTAAGCTTTCGTGAGGTGATAACCTCCACATAAGCTTGGAAAATATACTCCAACAAATTGAACCCGTTTAAATCGGGATGCCTTACTAGCCCTCACGGGCAACAGTGAGGAGCAATTTGGAGCCTTTAGAACCTAATTTAACCTCATAAGTGAGCCGTATGGGATCAACCTAAGATAGAACCCTGTCCGTGCTTTGTAGAAATTATCCAGAATTAGGACACGTAAAGGGACACTTTTGTAAGAAATCATACCCCGCGTAATCAGTATAGATTCAAAAAATTCTTGAACACTTGAAATTTTTATTTATGTCTTTTTGGATATTGCTAAATGTAGAGTAAATTATCTTATGTTTATCCAAAATTTATATATATTTTTTCTTCCCAAAATTTTTGGTACATTTTCAATAAATAATTTTTTCTAAAATTTTTTCATTTTCCAAATATTTCATATTTCCTTTTCGTATATTCGAAAAAAAAAAGGAGATTTTCTTTTCTCCAAAATAAGCCGAATGATAATTTCTTAATTCTAATTTTCTTTTTCTTTCAAAAAAAAAAAAAATTCAGAAAGATAAATGAAAAAAGTTTTTTAAAGTTATTTTCACAAAATAAAAGAATTCATTAATTTTTTTTTTATTTTTTATTTTTTTAAAACTTAAAAATTAAAAAAAAAAAAGAAGAAAATTTTAATTTCTTCCTTTCATAATAAAAAGAAAAGAACTCTAAAAAAAAATTCTTTCATTTCATTTTTTAAAATAAAATAAAAATAAAGTATTTTCTTTAATCATTATTTTTTTAAAAAGGGGACGAGAGATGTTTCCATTGCTTTCACATTTTCAAAATTAAACGAAAATAGAAGAAAAAAAATGATAAAAATGAGAATCATAAAAATATAAAATAATAATAAAATTTATGTGATAGAATTGTGTTGTGAACAATAATAAATTTTTCTTTTAGTTTTGACTTTTTGGAAAAAAATATGAAAAAACAAGAAAAAGAATAGTTGTCAGAAAAAAACCAAAAAAAAAAAATCATTCTTTAATTCTTTATACACTATGTTCATAATTTTTCTCTTTTACATGCATACATGCATTCATTCATAAGCATACATACAATAAATTGGGATGTAAATAAGATTCTGTTCGGCTTTAAGAACACTCTACAGAAAGTTCAACCCAGAACAAAAGGTACAAGATTTGCAAGCCAGCAAGAAACCCAAGATCACTCATTCAACACTAATACAATACTTGCTCACAGATAAAGCCATGGAAAGTGAACAAGCAGCGCAAACAGAACAAATGGAGAGAATGCACAGAGAACTACAAGAACAATTAGCCAGATCTCAGTAAGAAGCACGGGAACAAATAACAAAATCTCAAGAGGAGTCACGTGAGCAAATAGACAAGATGGTTGAAATTATGACGAGATTGACCTAAGGAAAATGGGCTGCTGAATGGTTGACCATAAGAGGAGAACCTCGACCTCGGGCAAACAACAATGAAGATTCGGTTTACCCACCAGGTTTCACTCCTCCCCAGGCTCAAACCTCACAGGAGTCGGGGGGTGACCTTATGCCCATTTCAGTATGCCTATTCCCTAGGGTGAACAAGGCCAAATGCCATCTGGATTAAACTTGGGACCTTATCTTTCAGACCCGGTTGTTCCAAACATAGATGATCCGATAGAACAAGAGAAGTTGAAGAAACGTGTGGAAAAGCAAGTGGAAAATGTAAGGGTACGACAAAAAACATGATATGTTGGAAGAAAGACTCAAAGCCATAGAAGGAATGGATGCTTTCGGGAATATGGATCCGAATAAGCTCAGCTTGGTCCCAGGTTTGGTGATCCCGCCAAAATTCAAGGTCCTTGAATTTGAAAAGTATGGCGGATCGAAGTGTCTATCGGCCCACATTACTATGTTCTGTCGAAAAATGGGTGGCCACACCAATAATGAAAAATTGCTAATTCAATGTTTTCAAGACAGTCCAATAGGATCAGCTGCGAGATGGTACAATCAGTTAGAATGGAGTCGTATCCATTCTTGGAAGGATTTGGCAAGAGCTTTCTCGGTTCAATATAAATACATGAAGGACATGGCACCGGATAGGTTGTTATTGCAGAATTTGGAAAAGAAGAATACTGAAAGTTTCAAAGAGTATGCCCAGCGATGGAGAGATCTGGCAGCACAGGTGCAACCACTACTCACTAAGAAAGAAAACACCGTATTGTTCATCGGTACACTACCAACTCCGTATTATGACAGGTTGGTTGGTAATGTCACAAGAAATTTTGCGGATATGGTCATTTCTAGTGAGATGATTGAGAATGTGCTCAAAAGCGGGAAAATTGATACGGGAGATACTGTTGCTCCCAAGAAAGAAATGTTAGCTAAGGAAGAAAGTGGAGAAGCACAAGACATCAGTCTTGAAGATCGAGTATCGAAGAACTTTGCTCCGTACCAACCTTATCTTGCATACCACCCTTACTATCCAGATATGAACAACATTTCCTATAGCCCGTATCCTACAAACTATTTCCTCAGCCAATTTACCCGACAAATCTCTAATCGCACATGAACAACACTTTCCATTCACCCGTCTTTATGCCTACTCCTCGATCGGGGAACCATCCAAAGAACCCTAGAAATTATGAAAAGAAGTCGAGAAACAATCCGGAAAGAAATCGAATTGCTCCGATTCCCATGTCCTCTACTGAGTTGTTACCTCGACTTGTCCAAAACCTCCTTGTGACGCCAATACAGTCTGAACCCCTTAAACCTCCGTACCCGAGTTGGTATAATGCTAATGAGTGTTGCGATTATCATTATGGTAATCAAGGCCACTCGACAGAGAATTGCCCCGCACTGAAGTATAAGGTCAGAGATCTCATCAAAACAGGGTTGTTGAGCTTCGACAGGAACGGAGAGCTGATTGTTGCCTAGTCAAGGTAGGGCAAATGTAAACGATATAATTGGAAGCATGCTAGGATAAAAGGAACAAAGAATTAGTGGAAAGCATGTCATGGGGGAAGCTGATGTTTAGGGATTTGTTCTGATTATGAAAGTACTCATGAGAAAGAGAACTCTTGTTTCACATTAGCACTTGCATGAAATAAATGGGTTTTAATTTTCAAGCACTCTTTGTCATATTTTGTTTCTAAAGATAAAATTGGTTCTGTAAATATTGACTTAAAAGGTTTTGTTTGAAATTTTGAAAAGTTTTAAGAAAAGTCAATTTGTAATGAGCCGACCATACACAACTGGTTTCCCAGATCAGAATTGAAAATGTTTTCCAAAAAAAAAAAATTTCTTCAAAGTAAGAGGTGAAAAAAGAAGACTCAAAGACATCTAATGACCATTGTTAGGAACGAACCAGTCTTAACAAATACCATGACTTCTCCAAACATTCCTAACACCAGATCATCTGAATAAACACTAGTTGAGACCTTCCAAACTTGAGAAGCACCAATTTGAGTTTCATGTGAGGGGCTTGAGATGAAAATCTCTATTAAGACTATGAACTATGAAACAAACAATTTAGAAAACTTTTTCTTGAATTCCATGGGATCAGACAAGCATGGCATTCTTTAAAGGAATCTAGATAGTGGTAATTTGATAAATGTCAAAACTTCCATCGCCCAAATTCTTTCAAGTGGCTTTTAAATGCAAATGCCTTGATCGTTCCTCCAGAGGTACCCTTGAGTCACCTTTTGAGTGCAAAGAATAAACAAAAAAGCCATCCAAGCCATACCATTTCCCCTCACTTGGACAAAAACTTAGCTCTTTCAACATGATCATCAAAGGTTCCAATGTGAGATTTTTTTAAGAATTTCTGTCACATAAACCCATATTTGTGTGGCAAATTAAAATGGGGGATCATTTTGTAAATATGGTGGGAAAAGATGGATTATCGTCGAGATTGTGGAAGCACGCAAAAGAAAAAGAAAATTGAGAGTGACATTATGCATTTGAGATGTTCAGAATGATTCTAAAAAGAAAAGAGAACTTTTTCAACCAATTTTTTAAAGGATGACTCTTCAATTTAGGTGACCGTGCTTGAGATGATAAGTGGCCATTTTTCATTTTCCTTTCACGAATATTGAAATTTATCCACTTGCTACCTCTTTGAGCCTAATGAGTTTTTCCAAATATACCCTGATCAGGGATCGCACCCCACACCAGGGGCAAATAGAATGAGAAATCTTTTCAAAGGTTATGAATTATTGAATTCTATTATAAGTACAAGAAAAAATGCCTTATTTTGAAGGGCAAATTTTTGATGAACGGGGTAAAAAAAAGTTGTGAAAAAATTACCAAGGCAAAAGAAAAAAGAGAAACAATGAATGAAATAAAGAAAAATGAACAGTGATGAAATGTCAAAATAAGAAAATTCTTCACACAATGAAGTGATCCCTGGTTTAATCACCCTTAAACACATACTTTGGGCCTATATACCCTTTCTTTCATAGCTTTAAACCCTGGACTATGCTTTATGACTCAAAAGTCCACTTTGATCAAGCATGGTTAGTTGAACTGGAGAGTATATACCTTGAGGAATGTTCATAATCATGAGGCTTCAATCACTGTCTCTTCACCAAGATATACTTTTGAGTTATCAAACTCGCGTTTGAGGAAATTTTGAATTCTCAAATGCATGATGGAACAATAAAAAAAAGCATAGAAAAAAAATGTGAGGCTCTAGGTCGAAAACCCGAAATAAGAGCAGTCTGGAGCAGAAAGGAAAACTTGTAGAGCCACCCATAGTGCCACCAATGAGCATACAAGAATGTCAATTATGTTTGAAACTCAAGATTTGTGAGGGAATTGACGTTGAAATTCTTAAAGAACCGTTCTCATCTTTCAAAATGACCCTTCAAAATCTTGAGTATGTCGAGGTCAGTCTGGACACTTGTTTAAATGCCACTGTTTGGAGACAAGAAAGAGTGTCAAATTTGCTTGTACTTCAAAAAAACGAATGATTTCATAAGGTCTAAATCTCAAGGAATTCAATGTTTTAGAAAATTCATGTTTCGTTGGTGAGCCTAAATGAATGGGGCATGTTTCTTCTTGTAATGTTTTCCTGAATAAAGCAAAACCTTGTGATGCCAAGACCATATTGCCATTATTCAAAGTTTCCTAATAGTGGTCATCAAGTTTCAAGAGCTTGAACATCACTTCTTTTTGTTGAAGAATTACTGTTTCAAAAAAAAAACATTTTGCTTGGAAGATGACATGTTTCGACAATAGGAAACAATTTGTGTAGGGCAACATTTTGATCAAAAGTTTTGCTAGATAACAGTTTTTGTGAAAGTCAATGAAAAAAAAAAAAGTGAAGAGATTTTTCAAGACTATCATGAGCAATTTTTGTTCGAGAAGTCTTGACCAAGGTGGTTTTTTCTCTAAAAATGTGTGGAATTTTCAAAATCTAGGAAAATAAAATGTTTTTGATAAGCACCAAGAGTTCTCATGATCATAGGGTATAGAAATATTGGAATGAATCTTGTTCATATGGAGATGGCTTCAAGTTTGGATGGGGAAAAGTTTTAGGAAAAGGCGGATGCTTACAGGCACAAGCCCATGGGGAGATCTTGCATAGGATAATATATGGATCAACAAAATGATGATGGATTTGGAAATTATTTCCTTTGGGGGCAAACAGATAGCAAGAGATTTGGCTGAAGACTTAAATAAAAAGTATATTATGTTCTTTTACGACAAGAACGATGTTGATCAACTTGTCTTCAGCGAAACATGTGGGATGAAGAGGAAATGCTTTATTTTGGTACGTGCTTGTTGAGAATTTTGTAATGTGAAATGGAAAGCAAAATGGGAAAGTCGAGACAAACTTTGGGAAAGCCAATATGGGATATTTTGGGAGATAATTGTACCATTCAGAGAGCATTTGCATCAGGGCATTTAGTGAATACTTGCATTACACTGCAGCATGTAGTGATAATTTTCATCATTTTCAATAGTAAGGGGACATGTGCGTCACCAATAAGTCATTGCATTTGTAAAACAAACATGGCATTCATTGCATAAAGGAAGATATGCTTAAAGAAAAATGGATAATTTCGAAGGTAAAAAAAAAAAATCAAGTAAGAAAATTCCCAAGTCTTGGAAAATATATGGAATTTTTTTTTTTTGAATTGATAGATGTTTAGATGGAGTTATCAATGTAGACACTTAATTTTGTTCGGACCACTAAAACAGGTATGTTTTCTTCCTAAATTGATGTTTCAGAAACTAAAAAGATTTTTTTCATCTTGCATGTGGTACTCCGAGACTTAAAGTCAAACTTGAAAAAGTCAAACTTGAAAAGTCAACCTAAAAAAGTCAACTACTAAAAAAGTCAACCCACTTTCAAAATCAAGATTTGAAGTTCAATTGAAAAATAGCGAAATAATTTTGATAATCCGAGGTCTACATCGAAAGATATGGAGTTCAAAAGTTGGGTTACGGATTCAGTAGAAAGAACACCCTAGTTTAGAAAATTTGGGGAAAAGTGTTTAAACGATCAAATTGGTCAAAATAGAAGATTTCAAATGAAAGATAAGCACTGACTACGGGTAATGGAGAAGCTATTTGAAAGAAAAATTGAAAGAAAAGTCAATTCGGAAGAAAACTGAGAATTAGGGTTTTTGGTGGATTTCGGTGAAATTTGAAAGAATTACAGAAATGGCCCAATTCGGTAAGACTAAAGTCCCTAATTGATGAGGAGTGATTAAAAAAGGATAGCCCAAGGCTCAGTTTGAAGAAAATCTAAAAATCGGACCTGTTTTGAGCAAAATCGGGTTTCGAAAGCAAAATGGCAAAATTGGAAAATTTGAGAAAAATAGCAAATGAACTCCAAAAATTCTGAAAAATTGTATATCTCATTCTTAAATCATTTTGAATAGATTGGTGAAAGAAAATCCGGATTCGGAGTTCATTTGCAAAATGGCCAAATCCCGGGTCCCCTATGCAAAAATTCAAAAGGAAAAATCCCGGAAAAATACCAAATGAGCTCCAAAAATTCTAAAAATTTGCAGATCTCATTATTATATTATTTCGAAGAGATTGGCTAAGAAAAATCTTGATTCGGAGTTCATTTGCACAATGACCAAATCCCGGCCCACTATGTAGTAATTCAAGCAGATAAATCCCAAAAAAAAATACCAAATGAGTTCCAAAAATTATGAAAACTTCCAGATCATACTTTTAAATTATTTGGAAGAGATTGGTGAAGAAAAATCTGGATTTGGAGCTCATTTAAAAAATGGTAAAGTTTGAGAGCACAAAAGGGCAATTTTGGAAAAAAAAATCCAAATAAATGGCAAATGGGCTCAAAATTTTTTGAAAACCTCAAGAATTAAATTTTTTATTATTTCAGAAGTATTAAAAAAGAAAATTTGAATTTGGAGTCTGTTTGCTATTTATTTACGCTCGGGGCGCAAAAAGGTTATTTTACCAAAGAAACCGAAAAGGGTTTTTTGTTGTTTTTAAAAAATTGAAGCATGGGCTGGAAGAGGAAGGGTCAGCCGGCCAAGGCCCAATGGTGAGCAGATATTTTTTTATTTTAAATCAAAAGGCCAACAATGAAGAGGAAGGTAGTTATTTTTGTGATCAAGCCTTTGAATTTACAACACATGGACCAATGGTTGGAGAGAGAATATATTTATGACATCTTTATGACATCATAATTCAAGAGTTGATGATTCTAATCTAAGGGTGAGAATCCTACATAGAAGGCATCTTGGATTGAAGGCCATATGATTAAATTTGTTGAAAATAAATTCTAGAAGAGGGGAGGGACTCTCTCTTTCATTTGCACTCTATTCACATTCTAATTTTTGCTGAATGCTCTCTATTTTTGAAAGGCAAAAAGAAAAAGTTTAGAAAAGAAAAGAAAAGAAAGTTAGAAGAGAAAAAGCTTGCAATAAAGCTTCTAGAGATTGCTCTAAGCACCATACTCTTGCACTTTCCTTGATTTTCTATTCTTGATTTGCTATTTTGATTGCTATTTTGGTGAGTTTCTTTTGATTTTCCTTTTTAAAATAAGTGTTTTTAAGTTTCTCCTTTAAGTTCTTCTTCATACTTTCTTAGAAAAAGCTTTGAGAAATTTTTTTTCATGATTTAGAAGGGTGGCCGAATGGCCTATTGATTTTGTGTAGTTGCTGTTTGCTTTTTTTATTTCATGTTATTCATGGTATTTAACAAGTTTTGATGCTTTAAATCTTCTTAAAATACATAAATATGAAGCTTGTTTTGATTTGGTTGCTTGCTTGTTTCCATTGTTGAGTTTTTTTTTTTTTTTATCTTGTTATCATGTTTTTTTTTTTTTTCTTGCATCTTTGATTTTCTGTTTTCAAAGTGTTTAAGTTTGTTTTACATTTTGTTAATCCATGTGTTTGTGAAAATGTCTATTGGTTCTCATGCCTTTACTTTATATTTGCATGATTTAAGTATTATTCTTTAGCTATACATGTTAGTGTGTTAAGTTTTTGTGAAAATGCCATGTCCATATGGATCATTCGGCTACCCCTCTCTTATGCTTTATGTGTGCATTTTTATTATGATAGTTGATAGGTTTTCATTTCCATGATATATTGTTGTGTATTTTGTTTAAGTATGCTATATTTTGTGTATTTGCCATGCATTTTTTAGCTTTAGGTTGTGCTTGCATTATCATGCATTTTAGACCTACCTAGGTTACATTAAATGCCATGCAAGTTCATGCTAGGTCTAGGTCATTTTATTGATGCCATGCATTTTCCAAGTCATTTAGGTTTTAAATCATGCATTTCATACATTATATTTGCTGTATTTTCATGCATTTCATATCATGACCACATGATTTATGACTTAAACAAATTAATGGTTCAAAGTCATGCTCATTTTGAGCATACTTGTGAAAAATTAAAGAGTTGTCAAATTGATTATTCTACCTTTGTGATTTTTTTTACTTTAGCCAATTTTTGCCTAACTTTTCAAAAGTGGTAGCTACTGTTTGTGAGTCTTTAGGAGAGTCTCTAACATTTTTACTTTGATTTTTAAATGATTTTATCAAAGGCAAAAAAATGTGTTTTGGCAAAACAGTTTTTTCACCCAATACTCATACTTTCCTGATTTTTCTGGGTAGTCATCTTTAACCATAAAATTAAGCCAATCTTTTCCCGTGTATTTTTACATGTTCCGAGTCTCCAGTATTTGTTTTAGATTTTTTTGAATTTTTAAAAATAGGTTAAAAAATCGTGTTCTAAAACTGGACAGTGGAGTCAGATTTGAATTTAAATAAAATTCCTTTTTCTGTTTTGGCTAAGTTACTTAGAGGGGGCTGATTAGGAAGTTTAGCTACTGTCTTAGGGTAATTTCTAAACCCTTTTTAAGCTCTAAAAATGATTTTTATAAACCTTGGGTTAAGGGTGATCAAGTCCGGGATTTTAAACTTAGGAAATTAGAGCCATTTAAAAAGGGTTTAGCTAGGTTTTTATTTTTTAATCTAAGTTTTCCAAAATTGTTTTCAAACAATCACAAAGTATTTTGATTTTAGAATATTTAATTTGATATATTTTCCTAAGGTAGCCGGATATCTTTTTAGATATACGGATTTCCTTAATTAAAGGAAAAATATATATTCTCATGCATTGTATTTTCCATCCTCATGTATACTATATAATATGTGATTTTGCTATGATAATTTCCATGGTGTTGTTATTATTTTTTATTTATATTTTTTTTGATGTTATGTTGTTTATTATATGGTTTTGAATATTTCATGATATCCTATGCTTTTTATTTAGTTATTTTTGTCATATTATTTAGCATATACTATGTTCATGCATTATTATTTTTAGTTTTATTTTCATGCATATTATATGTTAGCATTATTTCATGTTTCATGTCATTTCATATCATTTAGATTATATGCCATATCATTTATATTTGTCATGTCATTTAAATCATTTTATTCTATTTAGAATATATCATGTGACTTAGGATATTTCATTTCATATAGAATATATTATGTTACCTAGGATATTTCATTTCATTTAGAATATACCATGTGACTTAGGATATTTCATTTCATTTAGAATATATTATGTCACTTAGGATATTTCATTTCATTTAGAATATATCATGTGACTTAGGATATTCCATTTCATATAGAATATATTATATTATCTAGGTCATTTCATTTAGAATATATCATATGACTTAGGATATTTCATTTTATTTAAAAAATACTATGACATTTAAATTATATCATACCATTTACGTTGCATTATATTATGTAGACTTTGCTATCTCATTTTATATATGTCACACATATTCATATATTTTTTTTAAATGTTTTGAAAAAGGTAATGATTTTCAATAAAATAAAGATATTCCCAAGTTAAAATAATTCATGAGTTCTCTGCCGGGTTTGATAGGGAGGTTATCATCAATTATCATTAATAACGGAATATCTTCTTTAAAACGAGAATGATTCGAAAAGTTTTCCAAACTAATAAAAATTTCTATATTTTGTCACGTTTGTTGGGGAATATAGGAAAATTTTGAAATAATAAATTTCGGATTCTTTTCAAATAAAAATAGAATTATTTTTCTTTAAATTGGGAATTAACTTGAAATACTAAATTTTAAAACCGACTTTTTTACCGAGACTTAACACACGATTAATAAGGTACAGTTTTATACGGGCGTTGTGGAGGTGCTAATCCTTCCCTACACGTAACTGAGTCCTGAACCCGCTTCTTTGATTTCTTTGGTTTAAAACGCATACTTGAAATTGGTTTTTAAAATGTTTTAATTAATTTTAAAATATTTTATAAAACTGATTTTAATAGGTGGCCGATCACACCTAGCTAAAAAAGATTGGTGGCGACTCCATGTCTTTTTCAAGGTCATTTTCAAAACCTTCATTTTCTAAGAGGAATTAAGTCGACTTTTCCTCGTTTTTTTTTTAATGTCATGCTTAACGAATAATACAATCTTGCGATGAGACTTGTTATTTTTTAGGTTGCGACAATCAAAGTTGAAGAGTATTTGGAAAGTTTTTTTTATGAAAAATGTTTAAGATTTGGTAAAGCCTTTGGTGGTGATATCCGAAGTATCTGTTAAAAAATTTCGTTTTCACAAGTCTTCATTGGCGATATTCAAAGCCTTCGGTGGTGATACCCGAAAATTCAGTTATGATAAGTCTTCGGTTGTGATATCTGAAGCTTTCGGTGGTGATATCCGAAATTTAGTTATGATAAGTCTTTGGTGGCGATATCTGAAACTTTCAGTGGTGATATCCGAAAATTTGGTGATGGTAAGTCTTCGATGGTGATATCCGAAGCTTTCGGTGGTGATCTCCGAAATTTAGTTATGATAAGTCTTCAGTGGTGATATCCGAAATTTAATTATGACAAGTTTTCGATGGCGATATCCGAAGCTTTCGGTGGTGATATCCGAAATTTAATTATGACAAGTCTTCGATGGCGATATCCGAAGCTTTCACTGGTGATATCCAAAAATTTGGTAATGGTAAGTCTTCGGCGGTGATATCCGAAGCTTTCGGTGTTGATATCCGAAATTTAGTTATGATAAGTCTTCGGTGGCGACATCCGAAGCTTTCGGTGGTGATATCCGAAATTCAGTTATGATAAGTTTTCGGTGACGATATCTGAAGCTTTCGGCGGTGATATCCAAAATTCAATTATAATAAGTCTTCGGTGGCGATATCCGAAGCTTTCGGTGGTGATATTCGAAATTTAATTATGGCAAGTCTTCGATGGCGATATCAAAAGCTTTCGGTGGTGATATCCGAATTAATTATGATAAGTCTTCGGTGGAGATATCTGAAGCTTTCGGTGGTGATATCTGGAATTTTATTTTGTTAAAGTCTTCGGTGACGATATCTGAAGCTTCCGGTGGTGATACCCGAAAATTTGGGTTTTGTAAAATCTTCGATGGTGATATCCGAAGCTTCCGATGGTGACATCCGAATTTTTTTATGATAAGTCTTCGATGGCGATATTCGAATCTTCTGGTGGAAATGTCCTGAATTTTATGAATTTTCTAAGTCTTTCAGTGGTGATATTCGAGAACGAGTTTTCACTTTCATAAGACTAAAGGTAGAAAGTGGATAGGATGTAACATGTGTTGTTGCCAAACTAATCATGAAAATTTTCAAAGCATTTAATTTCAAAGTCGTGGAGCCTCTGATTAGAGGAGCGTTTAATTTGAAAGTCGTGGAGCCTCTGATTAGATGAGCATTTAATTTTAAAGTTGTGGAGCCTCTCATTAGAGAAACATTTAATTTCAAAGTTGTGAAACTTCCGAATAGAAAAGAGTTTAGTTTCAAGATTGTAGGGCCTTGGAGGAGGAGTTATTTTCGAATTTTAAAATTACAAAGTAAAAAAAAATAAAAAAATAAAAAAAAATCAAAATTTTAAGATAATGAACTCGATTCAGTTTAGGCATCAAGTATCGGACCAAATTGTTGTCTATGCCTTTGTCGTATTCCTGATTCTCAACAATAAGCAAATAGGGGCAGCTGTAGACACCAATTTTTGTCCGAATTAGTGAAATATATTTTGGATCTCAGCTCTTGGATCCATTGAAATTCCTTCATTTTAGGCCTTAGGCATGAGTTGATATGAAGCCCATTAGCATTTTTTTTTATATATAATTAATTTTAAAGTTATTAATTAAACAAAACCAAAAAAAAAAAAGATTTGGGCAAGCGGCTGGCAGCTGAAATTAGGCTGCCAACAGCCTGCATAAACCCAATAAAACACACTACACTCCACTCCATTGATCCCTCTCTCATCATTCATCAATTCCGAAAAAATTCTTTCTTTTTTCGATCCTTTTTTTGCCTTTTTGCTCTACCTTTTCTTCACTTCACTCCCAAAATGCCTTGCTCCTCTACGTATCTAATGTTGTGAAAGAAAAATAGTTGCAACCCTTTACTGCTTCTTCAAAAATAAATTAAAATAAAGCTTGGCATTTCATCTTTGTCACTATGAAGAAGAAAAACGGGGTTGGCTGCTAACAAAAAGAAGGAAAGGGGAAGGCAGCTAGGTTTTGAGGAACAAAAGAAAAGAAAGCTAACGACTAGGTGGAGGTTGGCGGCTAAAAAAAAATAATAAAAGAGAAATGAGAGAGGAGAGAGGTAAGAAGGAAGTTTTGGTGGGGAGGAATTTTTGTGGTTGGAGCTGGGAGAAAGGTTTTTGGAACTTAAGGTAAGTCATTTTTCTTTAGTTTTTATTTTCATACTCTTGTTTTGCTATAATCCTTCTCGTAGAAGTAACATTTTTTTATGAAAATATTTTCAATAAAAAGTCTTTTTTTCTTCACTAAATTTTCAAATAAAATGTGACAAGGTTTTCATTTTTCTTAGTCATTTTCGTTTTTTTAAGCTCCAACATTTTTTATTTTTATGTTTCATGTTGTATCTTCAGTTTTTCATGGTGATTTTGATGTTTATTTGCTCACGACCATAAGTACATCGTAGAGATGATTGCGGATTTCCAACGACGAAGTCTAGGTCTCGAGGTGAGAGAATTTCGTTAAATATCACTACGAGTGGTGGGAGTATTTAGCGATATGCTCAATACAAAAAATTCGTTTTCATTTCGAAAATGGAAATAATCAGAATAAAAAATGAATAAAGAATGAATATTTACGTGCTTGATATTTTGCCATGCTCGCGTTTTAAATACTACGTTTCATATGTTTAATCTTGAAATTACGTATTTAATCATATGTCTTATATGCTTAACCGTGTGAATTCCATATTTAAATATTTACATCATACGCATTTAAATAAAAAATGGATGTAAATTGCCGACGACGGAATTCGAAGGACGTAACAGTAGTGATTCCTAAGATATCTTGAGGTGAGAGGGTCTCGTTAAATACCACCAAGAGTGTTAGGAATATTTAATGAGTGTTCTCGATAAAAAATTATGTTCACTTTCATTTTCAAAAAATAACAACAATTCTTAAAAAAAATAATAAACATGTTTCAAAAAAGAAATAAAGAGAGAATTAATTTTAAATAACATTGTTGAGTCTATTAAATCGAGATTTAAGATAACACATGATTAATTGGTACCGTTTTATTAACGGGCGTCGTGGGGATGCTAATACCTTCCCCATACGTAACCGTACTCCCGGATCCAAATTTTGATTTTCGCAAACCACAAAAATTATCTTTTAATAAATTTTAATTACTTTTAAAATTTTATTAAAATGATAAGCTTTCTTAGGTGGCCAATCACACCTAAACAAAAAAGATTGGTGGCGACTCCATTTATGTTTTTGGAAAATTCGTCTGGTGGTCAAAAAACTCGTTATCACAGCTTAGCGACTTCGCTGGGGACTTTTAGAGTTGAGCCATTAATTAATCATGTGTTATTATAAGTTTTGATTTAATGGATTTAATTGGTATTTAATTTTAATTCTCTTAATTTTAATTTATTTACATTTATTTATTTGTTTTTTTTTTTGCATTTATGTCTTCATATTTGTTAATTATTTATTCATGTTTTTATTTAATTATGTCATCTATCTATTATCTTTTTTTTATCGATTCTAGTAATTATGGGATGTTTAGAATAAAGGATCGTAAAAATAGTCAAAGGTTTCTTTGTTCCTTCTCACACACTTATACGTGCATTTGCATAACATGAAGCCCTTATATCCGAGTTTCCTTCATTTTAGGTGGAAGTAAAGTAACTAAGCTCTCGTGAGGTAATAATCTCTGCATGGGCTTGCGAAACACTTCCGGAGTAATAAAGTACCTATGCTTTCGTGAGGTGATAACCTCCGCATAAGCTTGCAAAATATACTCCAACAAATTGAACCCGTTTAAATCGGGATGCCTTACTAGCCCTCACGGGCAACAGTGAGGAGCAATTTGGAGCCTTTAGAACCTAATTTAACCTCATATAGTCAACCCTATGGAACCAACCTAAGGTATAGCCCTGCCCGTGCTTTGTAGAAATTATCCAGAATTAGGACACGAAAAAGGACACTTTTGTAAGAAATCATACCCCGCGTAATCAGTATAGATTCAAAAAAATCTTGAACACTTGAAATTTTATTTTCGTCTTTTGTATATCGCTAAATGTAGAGTAAATTACCTTATGTTTATCCAAAATTTATATATTTTTTTCTTCCCAAAATTTTTGGTACATTTTCAAAAAATAATTTTTTCTAAAATTTTTTCATTTTCCAAATATTTCATATTTCCTTTTCGTATATTCGAAAAAAAAAAAGGAGATTTTCTTTTCTCCAAAATAAGCCAAATGATAATTTCTTAATTCTAATTTTCTTTTTCTTTCAAAAAAAAATTTCACAAAAGATAAATGAAAAAAAAAATTCTAAGTTATTTTTACAAAATAAAAGAATTCATTAATTTTTTTATTTTTTTTAAATTTAAAAATTAAAGAAAAAGAAAATTTTAATTTCTTCATTTCATAATAAAAAGAAAAGAACTCTAAAAAAAATTCTTTCATTTTATTTTTTTTAAAATAATAAAAATAAAGTATTTTCTTTAATCATTATCTTTTAAAAAAGGGGGTAGAGATGTTTTCATTTCTTTCACATTTTCAAAATTAAACGAAAATAGAAGAAAAAATGAAAAAAATGAGAATCATGAAAATATAAAATAATAATAAATTTTTTGTGATAGAATAGTGTTGTGAACAATAATAAAATTTTCTTTTAGTTTTGACTTTTTGAAAAAATATGAAAAGAGAAGAAAAAGAATAGTTGTAAAAAAAAAAAACCAAAAAATCATTCTTTAATTCTTTATATAGTATGTTGATAATTTTTCCCTTTACATGCATACATGCATTCATTCATAAGCATACATGCAATAAATTGGGAGTTAAATAAGATTATGTTCGGCTTTAAGAACACTCTAAAAAAAGTTCACCCTCAGAACAAAAGGTACAAGATTTGAAAGCCAACAAGAAACCCAACATCACTCATTCGGCACTAATACAATACTTGCTCACAGATAAAGCCATGGAAAGTGAACAAGCAGCGCAAACAGAACAAATGGAAAGAATGCATAGAGAACTACTAGTATCTATATACTTTAATTTTATAATTTTGATTTGATTATCTTTTATGCAAGTTTTTAGCTTATTATGAGTGTAATAGGACCATAATATGGAACAAATTCCATATGACCTTTCGGTTAATTCTAGGATGAATAGCCAAGCATCCAATAATAGGACCATAACCGAAATATCAATGATAATGTTTCTAAAACATTCATCATGAATAGGTTGGCAAGCTTGATCAAGTATCAACTAAGGTTGCCACCTCCTTGGTCTTATTCTTTTCACTTGTCCCTGTCATTAGTTCCATCTATATGTCATACATATCTTTGAACCATTTCTATAGGTATCATATACCTAAAGGTAGTGAAAACAAACTTAGAATAACCATGAAGTAAAACTTCTCAAGTTTCACTTTCCTTCAAGTATCAAATATACTTCTTGCATTTAAGCCTCAAATGCCTTGCCTTGCCACAATGATGGTATGTCTTTTTGATCGATATCAATTTTTTTTTCATCTCATCATCCTAACTTTGAAGAACGTTTCTTCAGTTACCTTCCCTTGGTAGAAGTAACAAAGTGGATGATCTTCTAGTCTAGTGAGCACATTTACCAACATCTATCGGTTCATGTTGTCCTACAACACGACTTGATAATTGCTCTTAGACGATGAAGAAAGAACTAAGTACATACTTAGATTATGATCCATAAATCAACCAAGCTTCTCAAACTTGTTGATGCATCCATTAGCACATGATGCCTCATAGGCTACCTTTCTAATCATATTTCATTGGAACAATTCCTCAAGATGTTTGAACTTCTCATTGCTAAATACCTCATGGATCATTAAGGACATAGACATTCATTTCATTGATTAGTGAAATCGACTTTGCATTAAGTATGCAATCAAGTGACTAGTTAACCTGCCATGACAATTTATATCCCATATAAACCAATGCATATAATAGTCATTATGCAAATTGCAATCATTAAAACTAGAATTTAAAGTTTGAATGATTGTTCTTACTATTTTATCTACATAGTATCCCTCCTCTACTATTCGAGAAATTTAACTTTTAAACTTCTTAGTGAGCAAGGACCCATTTCATCCCACCATGACCTTGAGTGACTCAACAAGCCATGTTGAAACTAATTGAGTAGGTAACTTTGCTTACCAATTGCATCTCTATGCAACTCCTTGATCAGTTAGGTGACAACTCTTTGTCTAAATGCATCATATGCATTTCACCTAACTTTGCCTTTAAACTTCATGCAATCAAGTTTTAAAGCATCTGGATATCATGACACTTAGTTGAGTAAGATCCACCTTCTATAACTCAAACATATTCGTACAGTAGTTTGACCTTGAGTGACTCAACAAGCCTCTTACTGGAAGAATTCTGGTTATCTTGTTAAGATGGTGGAAGGTAACTTATCATGCGTAAGATGGACTCAATATAATTTAATGAGGGATTTCTTTATTTCATAATTAGGTCTCATCGCTTTTTTTTTTGTTGATTGACATGCATAGCATTTATTCAAATATATATCACATATATAAATTCAAAATTAAATCTATCTCATGCAATCTACTAGATGATTATGGACTTTACTACTTTAGTTTCCTTGAGCCATTAGGAAACTAGTTGGTCAAATTCTTAGGGATACCATACATAGTCTTCATAAGTCTTGATGGTGATCTCATTGGTTCTTCTTCTTGGCGTCTTGTCTCCTTACATTTTGGAATTACATAAATTCTAATCTTAGCCTAAATCTAAATCTATAAGCCTATATAACATTTACATATCTTTGGTAGAAACCTCGAGTTACATTCGAGGTGAGTCAGGTGAGAAGAGAACTTACAACCCCAGAAATGAATAAGAGAAGGCAGGATTCACAGACCCTATTTATAAAAAACCAAAAGAAAATTTAACCATCCATGACCTAAGTCTAAGGTCTAAGTCCATAATCACCCTCATGCTTTTATAATCACATCATAAAGCATAAAAAAAATGTATACATATTTAATTTCACTTAGTAATCTTGTGTGTCATTTAAGGAATGTAATATTTAAACTCATTTAAATATACTCGGCTCAAATTATCTAGCAATTTTAATTTTAATTCAATTTACTTGAGTCCTTATTCAATTAGGATTCATTGAATTAAAATCTTCCATCTAATTAAACAATTTAATTAGATTTCCTAACACCTTAGGAAGTTCAAGTTTGATTAGGAAACTTTCTCTACAAGGAAAGTTTCATATCTTATCCTAACTTTTAGAAGTCCTTGTTCAACTAGGAAACAATTTCCACAAGGAAAGCTTAGGTGCATTCCTAACTCTTAGGAATCCAATCTTGACTAGGAAACTATTTTCACAAGTCCAAAATTTCAAAGAATAAGAATTTCGAAAAATAGAAGGTGATGCCCTAACACACAACTTTTGTATGTAGCCGCCTCCCACTTTTAGTAAGTTTCTATGCCGCAATTGGCAGCATTTGTTTGGGGCAACGTTTGCCTCAAAAACCGCCTCTTATGGTGGCTAATATGGTGAACAATTCACACACAATTCATTCTTTGATTTTTAACCAATTGTAACAATTCAAGAATCGAATTCAAGAACTCAAGGCTGCCCAGAAAATTCCAGTAACCATGCAAACTGTTTGCACAACTTTGAGAGGCAGTTTCGGCAATTAGAAAAAATAAAAAAAATTCACCAAAAATTACAGCATCAAGATAGACATGTTTCAGACTTCTCCTCAAATTTTCAGAATTTGTGGACATCTCTAACCATGTCAAAACGCAACGTACAGCAGGTGTGCAAAAAAATCCTGCAATTGTGTTCTTCGAAATTCAAGCAGCAAAACCAATTCAATTCAAATCAAATCCAAACTTGTTTCTTTTAACTTTTTTTTGTCATGCAATCATATGGCAAGGTTAAACATTGATCAAATCAATTTTAAACATTGATCAAATCAATTTTAAACAAGTTTTAAACAATTTAAAACACCAAGATCAGATTGCAAACAGAAACTGTCAGAATTGAAACAAAACAAGAAAACGTTTTTCTTGATGGAACTTTGCTAGATCAACACACAATTCAATCCAATTGATTATTACCAATAATTAAACATGTAAATCACAAGAAAACTTACAAGCTAGGCTCTAATACCACTATTGGGGTTCGACCTCATGCTCAAACATCAATCGAATTAAAGATGAACATGAACGTAGCGAAATAATAAACAAAGAGATAGCCGAATCTAACAGGATCATGCTTGTAAAATTTTAATGCGGTCTTGTGATTATAAAGCATACATATGATTAGAAATCATACCTTAACTCAAAAATCTAGTAATCTTGAGTTTACAAACAGCCCACTCAATCTTGAACACCAAGCTGTCAACCCGAGACTTCAAGTCATTCAAATGTCTGGCCTCTAACGGCAATCCACACAAGATGATCAAGAAAACCTTCATAAGGTAGGAATGGAGTCCTGCCGAAAACGATGCTAGTAGTTTAGGTTTCAAGAAACCTCTCCCCATCTAAAAATCCATGGCCGAATGCTTCATAAGCATCAAGAAGAAGAAAACGATTTTCTTGCTTCTCCGGGTTTGGTGCGCAGCGCAAACCACAAAGATTATCTTGATCTTCTTTCTTCTTCACTCTATGCCTTTGCTCTCTTGAAAGAAAATGTTTTTCTCTCTAGCAATCCATGAAGACGCAAGGAGAAAGTCAAGAAATCAAGAAGACACCAAGGCCTCTAAGCATATCACATATGCGGCTAGGCCATTAGGGAAATCGGTGGCCATCATGTTTCTTTTATAGGGGGCGGTAATCACTACAGGGTTTGGACTAAGGACAATAACTCTTATGTATTTGCACTTAAGTCCTTCTACTTAATTAAACTATTTAATTAAGTCCCTATTGATTAAATTCTCAAATTAATCAATTAGCCTCTTTCCATTTTAATCTCTTAATTCACCTTTCTGTGTGTGACCCATTAGGCTTCCAATATGTTGGCAATGAATATAAATTAATCTAATTAAATTATACTCATAGATCATGAGCGGAATCTAGCAAGCCATCATGACCACCCAAATACTGGAGAGTCAAGTTAGTCTCGACATAACCTTTCGTGTTCAGTCTATCAGTGTAATTCGATCATTTCACCAAATATCCTAGAAAGACCATGAGCATCGCGCAGTGTCTACTCATGTTCAATCCATATTAGTTCCTACAGCTATTGGTTAACTTTGTGAACTTAGAGAAACTATTTCTCCTAAATTCATCATACTCTGGCCAGAGATTCCGTCAAGTTAACTTAAGCCAAGAACATATGAGATATATCTCTGATGTCACTTGGAGTGGTGAATCCTCTCTGGATCACTCATCCATCTTCGGATGGTTCATGTCATACCCAAAACCACCCTACCATAAGCATCACTCATGTTTGGGACCCGTTCGTGATGGAATCAAAGTATGGCACTCCTCATACAAGATGACCTCGTATCACAAGTCAAAGGACTACTTACACGACTGACACGTGAGAACGTTTCCATAGACACTTGAGTGACAATACCAAATGGAGTTCTCATAGCGGGCCATGTTCAGTGAACTTGTTCAACAGACAAGCACCTACATGTTATCCTAAAGTATCTCCTATACTTCAACACGTGAGATCTGTTGCTTGCTAAGTAAGTAGGCTTAACATGTACCAGTTTTTGAGCATTGCCAATGCCTCCTCTTGGCAATACGATGACCAGGAACCATTTTAGGAACATGGCTTTGATGCATAAGGATCTCACAATTATATATAATTCCTTTGCAAGGCCTTTATGTTCCATGGGTTTCATCCGATTAGTACTTAATAACTCTTTCTTATTGTACTAACACGAAGGAAAATCTTGTATCACTAACATATAATGATGGGTTTGTATTATTGGTAGTTTATGCCTGACCATATCGATTGGTTCTAGGGCATATACCAACATATCACGCACGTCGAGTTTGGAGTAAATTAAAAATGTTTAACTATTTGTTCAATATAAAAAAATTTCAACCGTTAAATAAATATTAAAAAAGATAGTATTTTCGATGATATAATAGAGATATCGAATCGATTCGAAACTTTACGTACACGATTAGTACAATTAGATTGTTAAATCAAACGGTCGGATTAAACAAATATAAATAGTATAAAAAGTTATGAAAGTTTGTAAAACTAATTTAATTTTACACTAATATAAATGGATCTCTATTCATATATATATATATATATATATAATCTTGGCACTGATGTTGATTGCCTAACCATTGTTCACATATTTTCTATCCATTAGGAAAGCACTTGAATTGAATGAGACAATTGAGATTAAACTATTTGTACAAAAATTTTGTGGGTGATAGACCTTTTTAATTTCAGTGACTTTGGTTATGATTGATAACCAAAAAAAATTATGGGTCATTTTTGCATATAAAATTCTAACCATAGAGTATAGTAGATTATTAGAATATCTCAAATATCAAATCTTCAAAAAGATTGTAAAAAAGTAAAAAAATCATCTTATAACATAAGATGAAAGTTACCCCTTAATTTAGCATCAAATTGGTCTTCAATTTTACAATGGATTCTGTTTGAAAGTTGGCTTATAGGTTGACAGTAGTTTGGGTTGTTTGGGAAAAGGTTGAGTTTGGTGATTTATAGTAATCTAATTAACATATAAATGCTCACATAACTCTGGCACATTGTTAAAAGAAATTTTCGAAAATTGGTCTTGTTGGAGAATTTATCCTTTTATACCTAAGGAATATCTATTTATAAAGAGTTTGATGACAATCATTTATTAAAATGTTTATAATATTTTTATAAACTAGGTTTTAATTAATAATTAGTATGATAATTCACGTTTCGTCGCAGCAGCAGTTAAATATATAGTGAAAAAAAAAGAAGATAAATATCTAAATTAAGAGTTAAAAAATAATCTAACAAATCAAGTTGAGAGCTGAGAGTAATGAGATTTGATTTTTATTGAATCAATCAATTCAAAAATGCAGCAAAAAGATGCAATAGTCATCAGATGAGATTAAACGGGCAGAGTGTTGAAAACAAAACAAACGTTTAAAAGTTTAAAAATTGAAACCTCGTTTTCTTTGTAACATGAGTGACTGAAGTTTCGGGCTTGAGAGAAAACAAAGAAAGACTTAACCTTTTGATTGTGGTTAAAACCATTCAACTAGCATTGAAGAATCTCCAAGCCTTGAGAAGGCTTCAACATCTGTTCGTGTGGATCACTGTTGGAGGCAATACGCTTGTGTTGCTAATGGCCTTGGAGAGATCGTGCAATGACCATTCCGTTTGAGCATTCGTGCAGGGAACGAAAAACTCATAATTAGAATTTTTTGCATAAATATGATCTCAAAATCATATGTTTGATAAAATTTTAAATTGCCTGTAACCACATGTAAATCACAATCTAAAGATCTTGAGGCATCTGGCTGCTTCTATGTTTTTATTTCTGCTGCGTTTATGTTATTATTTTATGCTAAACTTGTTTTGAGCATGAGATCGGATTTTCAACATATAAAATTAATTTGTTATATAAAATCAATTTATTTTCAATATGATATATTATCATATTAATATTTACAATTAGTGTGTACATAAATATAATTGTACACACTAATATTTAAATCACAACGTGTAAATGACTATATTTGAAGAAGAAATAAGACTAAAGTTTAAGAACTGGTTAAACAATGCAAAAAAGTATCACTATTAGTTGTTACTCAATTATTTGTTCTAATGGTTTAATCTTAACTAAAAATTAAATTTTTTTAAGAAATCATGATTAAAAATTACTTGATATAGTATATATTTTAATAATTTAATTTTTTAATTTTATTTTATATATTAAATTTTAATTTTTGATTAAAAAGTAAAAAAAAAAATTAGAATAAAATTGATGATTAAATTTTTTATTTTATAAAAATATTTAATTATAATTATTATTTTTAATATTAAATTCAGGTTATTATGAGTTTATGATCGGATCAATCTCGAGTTTTGATCATTTCGGGCTCGAATTTTTTACTTTTTTGATCAAATTGAATTTGGGCGAGTTCGATTTTTTTCGAGTTCGAGTTTATTTTGCCACCTGTAATTGCAACTAAACCTGGTACAGTGTCGTGTATCGTATTTTTTCTGTGTCAGTCTATAAATATAAATACAACAAAATTATTAAATGTATCAAAATCCTAAATATGAATACAATATATGTAATAAATTTATCGTATTAATCGTGTTTAAATATATCTATAATATTTAATATATTTTTTTATGTTTATTATACATGTAATTATCAAGCTTGATTCATCTATACTATTATAATGAAAATGGTTGAGTTGGTGCCACGAGTCAAGTGACACCAACTCAGTTGGTGAATTTATCAAAAACCCAAAATAAAATAAAATAATAATTAAAATGATATTTATGTCTTTTTATTTTTATAAAAAAATATGTTTTTTTTAAAAAACTACCACTCTTACTATCACATTTTGACTTTTATAATTTTCTCATCTCTTTTAAAAAATAAAAAAAAATTCAAAACTACCTACCCATTAACTAACTTCCTTTTTAAAAAATTATTTTCTTCACTCATATATCAAAATTTAGTAATCACTAAAACTAAGAATCTAATATTCTATCATTAAATCACACGGGCATTCTTATGATCTAATTGTTAACACGTAGAATCAGGTGAGTTGATACGAGATGAAGGGCTGTGGATTTGACAGATGTAAGAAGAGGAGTAAGTCGAAAAACACAGGTAACCGTGATTTGGTGCGCCAGTCAGTCACCCAGCACCGTCCCAGGATTCTCTCTAAAACATAATAATTATATATATATACCTTTTTTTTGGTCTCCACACACGCGCCTATCTTTGTCCCTCCCCTCTTTGCAATGACCATTTTCTCCTCCCATTGCTTCCTTCTTTTTGTGCTAATAATTTCATTTGAGATTGAGATTGAGATTTTTTTTTCCCCCCAATTTTGCAGCATAATTTAATAACGGTAAGTTTGTGCAATTTATATATGATTGTCGTATCTTATTTTTTAAAATTTTAATTATATAAATACGATATAAATTATTAAATGTGTTAAAATTTAAACACGAATATAATATGCATATTAAACATATCGTATAATATTTATTATATTATTTTTATATTTATTAAATATGTCGTATTAATATTATATTTTTATATTAGGTCCAATTTTACTTAAGTCTATTTCACAATTACTTAAGTTCTCTCTAGACAGGCAAAATATAGACAAATTTATCCAAATATTGCTTAAAAAAAATTTATCAAACTATCTATATTTTCAAATTATATACCAAAATACGCCTTTAAAAAATACCATGGGAAGTCGCCATATCATATGACGACTTCCCTTCTTAATTTAAAAAAAAAAAAAATGAAATATATAGGTTATAAGTCGCCATATGATATGGCTACTTCTGACGTTTGTTTTGATTTTTTTTTTTAATTTTAAAATTGTAACATTTTAAAACGGTAAAAATATATATATTTAAAATTTTAACCGTTTTAATTTAAAATGGTAAAAAAAAAAAAAAAAACTTAAAAATTGAAAGGCAACAGTCAAGTGACCGTTGCCATTCCCATCCCCCATTCACCTATAAATACCCCTCTTAAATTCATTTTTTTCATACAAATTCTCTTCTCTTCCTCTTATTTCATACAAAAAAAATCTAAAATTTTCTCTTAGTGTTGATTTCAAAATGACTTCATTGTTATTGAGGTTGCAAGATAATCACATATCCGCGGTTATATATCAAGAGGTTAGTAAATTTTTTATAATTTTTTATAATTTAATTAATTATCATTATAATTGTTATTAATTTTTAATTAATTTTGTTATTAATTTTTATAAAATTATAAAATTATTATTTCTAATAATAATTTTATAATTAATTATATTTCAAAGAGATTGCATTATTAATTTTATGATTTTATAATTATTTAATTTAATTTAATTAATTATGAATAGGACCCTGTTCGCGTCTTACGATCGAGGAAATTTTTTTTTGAAGATCCGTATCCATCTATTATCGACCACTTAAAGAGTGTCGGATTATATTATGCAAGTCAAATTCGACAATGTATGCTTCTGCCGGACTTAATTAGTGCGTTGGTTGAACGATGGAGACCCGAGAAGCACACTTTTTCATTTTTCGTGTGGTGAATGCACGATCACTTTAGAAGATGTTGCGCTCCAACTTGGACTACCAGTGGATGGCATGCCAGTTATAGGAGTAAGTCTTCTAGATTGGAATGAAGAGTGCCAAAATTTATTGAGCGTTGTACCTCCAGAAGAGTGTCTCAAGGGCTCAACGGTGACAAAAACGTGGCTGCAGTCATTGGAAAATCTCCCCAAACACGCAAGCGAAGAAGAGGTAAAACATGCTGCTAGAGCATATATTTTACGTTTGATTGGAGGAATGCTAATGCCCGACAAATCAAGCAGTAGGGTACATTTAATGTATCTCCCATTGCTTTATGATTTAGAGCATGCAGCAAATTATAGTTGGGGTTCTGCGTGTTTGGCGGTTTTGTATAAAGAACTGTGCCGGGCTATAGTTTCCAATTGCCATGACATAGGTGGATATTTACTGCTTCTGTAGTCATGGTCTTGGCATCGGCTGTCATTTCTTACTCTGCGTGAGAATTTTTCGCCTGTATACCCCCTTGCAAGCAGGTAATAATCTTGACTATTTTATTAATTTTGTACGAACTTGTATTTTTATTAAGTCTATTAAGATCTTATATGCTTTTTAACAGGTGGAGTCATCCTAAAGATTGTAGCAATATTCCGCTCGACCTTCGAACTATAAGATCATGACTAGATCGAGAAGAATATCATAAGGTAAATATTTAGATTGTTACATTCAAGTATTTTTGTATTTAATCGATATGAAACTAATGATTTGTAATAATTATTCACAGTTTGTGTGGATGTCATATTCTTCAAATCAAATTATGGCATGTCTTCCATCGGATACAAGTAATAATTGTAATATATAGATAGCAAACACAGCATTGATATTGCATATGTAGAGTGGCACGCTACTGACAGGGTGTTGCGACAATTTGGGATGCAAGAACCAATTCCGCAACCACCGGTGAACCTTGATAAGGTTCACAAGATTGATATGCGTGGGCGCCATGAAGTATTTTGGCCTACGAAGCATCGACAATGGATCCAGTTGTGGAATCTACGTTTTGAACAAATTCCGACAGGTATACCTATTGTTCGTAATAATTTCAACCCATCTGCTGATTACATAAGATGGTTTAAAAATGAAGGTCGGCTTTTTGTTTGTCCACTGTCGGAGTTTGAGGATGTTAGGAGTATGCTATTTCCCTGATAGACTTCAAATACAGTCCGTCCACACGAAATGGAAGTTCCTAGACCTAGCTGACAACGTGGGCGGACGCGTCAACCGGCCTCATCACATGCGGCGCAGTTCACTGCACCGACGATGTCATTTAGTCATCCTGAACCTCAACCAGAACATGGCGTAGCATCCAATCATCGTCATTCCGTCAGTCACCCCAAATTTGATGTTGTTGAGTGTTTCTGATCATCACCGCCAATGACGAGGTTAGATGACCAGCTCCTCACCCCAAGTCCAAGTTCAGCATATCTAACTACAATGTATCAGTTTGGAACCCCTACATCAGCATTTGGTACTACATCATTTGTGGGTCCATCTAGTAGTCAGGTTCCTTTTATGGGTGGACTAGGTGCTGGCTCATCGTGTAGTGGGTTTCCATTTTTTGATGTAGAACATCTGGGTCCCTCTAGTAGTACGTTCCCATCGACTGATGTGGGTGAGCACGCAGATGACATATAACCAGAACCAGTGGCGGTAGGACGAGGTCGACAACGAATACCTTCCATTGACGAGGTTGAACGACGGGTGCAACCACCACTCAATAGGAGAGCTCGACATTATTGCTCAACACCATGCGATACGAGAGCTCCTCCGTAAATAATTAGAATAAACATACTTTTTGTATAAAATCATGTATTTTTTGTATAATTTTTTTAATAATATACTTTTTGTATAATAATCATGTACTTTTTGTATTTTTCTTTCATTAAATGTAAAAATTTAACCGTTATTTTAAAATTTTAAAATATTATTTATTAATTTTGTTATTAATTTTTAAATTTATTAAAAAAAAATAGTTTGGAAAATGGTATAAATTTTTTAATTTTTTAAAGTTAGTTTTTTAATTTATTATTTAAAATTTTAATTTTGTAAAATTAAATTTAAAAGTTAAATTTTTTTACCGTTTTAAAACAGTAACATAATTTAAAAATATTATTTATCTTATATATATTTTATTATTTTATATATATAATTAATCAATTAATTATATATATATATATATATAAAAATATTATTTGGGCTTTTAAAATAATTTTAAAAAAATACTTTTTTTTTTACAAAAATACTTTAATTATGTTAATTTTAAATTTTAAAAAAAAATACTTTAATTACAAAATATAATTTTTTTTTTAAAAAAAAAAAAAATAGGTTGGGAAGTCGCTATATCTTATGGCGACCAACAAGATAAAAAAAAATAACAAAATGCACTTGGAAGTCGCCATATCATATGACGACTTCCAAGTGCAATTTTATTTTACTTTTAAACAATTTAAAGTTGAAAAGTCGTTATATCATATGACGACTTCCCAACTGATTTTAAAATCAGTATATTTTGGTATATAATTTGAAAATGTAGGTAGTTTGAATTATTTTTTTTAGCAATATCTTAATAAATTTACCCAAAATAGATCATTTTTTTTTTTTTTTTGTGTAAACTCAATAAGTTAAAACGTGTCATCTTATAAAAAAAATTAGAGTAAATTTCACTATTAATTCATTTTCTTTTCACAATATTTTAATTTCATTTGGGTTTTAAATAAAAACTTCATTTTCATTTACAATTTTTTTAAAATTTATTCTAAATTCATCCATCTATCAACATATATGTCATTAAAATTTGTGCGAAATTTGTTATATGTACATTTACAAGCATCACGTGACATATTTTATCAATATTCTATCTAAATTATAATGGTATATTAATGAATGGATGAATCTGAAACAATTTAAAAAATCGTGGATAAAAAAATATTTTTTAAAATTATAGATTAAAATAGATTATTACAAAATTATTTAGGAATAATGATTCAATTTACTCCAAAAAATATCTTGTTAAAAGTAAATTATTCATAATTTTTATTCATTTAACATATATATACTTGTGGGATTCATTTTATTTTAAACCTCCATTTATATTTATATAGAAGTGATCGCTTACACTAATGTAAAATTTTATTTAATAAAAAAAAATTTAATCGTTGAATTTATAGATAAAAAGATAATTTTCTCGATCGATATGATAGAGATATCACATTGATTTAAAATTTTACGTACATGATAAGTACGATTATATTATTAAATCTAATAATCGCGATTTTTTAAAATATTAATCGTATATAAAATTATAAAATGATATATAATTTTATACAAGTGTAATTTGATCTGATAACCAATTTTATAATTTAGCATAATAACTTGAGAGCTTTGAGTTTAAATGGTTCATATCTTCATTGGCATTACTTCAAGTTTTCTTAGAGGTTATATACATATAAAAAAATGCCTATAACATTGAGGATAACATTTGTTTTGGTCCCTTTCAATGCCATAAAATTACATGCAAAACGCCATAAAACTTAGTTGTCTTATGCAATGAGAAAAAAAGATGTATGTGAAAGATTAGTTTTTCACAAAAGTTTAGTAAGCATAAAATGAGCTTTCCTTAGGAGGGAGGGGAATAAAAATCACCCAATCATATTATAGAGCTAGGTGAATGTCTCGATCAACTGGGTCAAAGTAAATTGGTTTCATTTTCTCTGTTTAATTAAATATGGGCAATATTAATTAGTGTTCAGTAACACTGATTAAGGTGATGTTTAAGATTACAAAAAAAAGTAAAATTAATGAATTATTTTTTTTAAATTCAATAAAATTAATGTATTATATGATTTTTTTTTTAAATAATAATTAAATAATCTTTAGTTAATATTTTTAAACATTAACTAACGTACCGAACCCATTATACATTTATACTTGCTCTTTCCCAAAATTTTTGAATAATTTTGAAGAAAGAAAATGTGATGGATATCTACTCATTGAATTCTTTCTCATGCCTTGTACCGAACATCTTGAAGTGAAAAAGTATAAATTAACAAGGAATTGGTTTAATTGATAAGTTCATTTGTTTCGACCTAAATAGTTTTAATTTCAAATTTTATGATAATCTTTTTGTTTATTCTAATCTCGAGTATATGATTTTTGTGGAATATGACCCATTTTATCTTTAAAACGAGTAATTTATCTAAGGCTAGTTGAATTTCAATAATTTTTTAATTGAAAATAACAAAAAAAATCAAAATTATTGTATAGCATTTCAAAACTTAGGCTCCATATGAAATTCATCGGACTTCCAATGCGATCTAGTGGGGGAGTCTTCACCATACTGGAGGTTGTTTGGATGACAGCCTTTAGTGCGGTTGACCTCTCCCCTAGTACAGCGGGCCCTTAAAGGTCTAGTGGAATAAAAAAAACTCGTGGGAAGATTTTTCACGTTTTTTATCTTTTTATTTTTTTAAAAGTTTTAATTATTTTAAGTAATAGATAAATTTATATGTAAACATATTATTATCAAAATTTTCTTTTTCAATTTTCTTTTTTATTAAATGTTTGAAATAATTTTAATAATTTAATATAATTAATAAAATTTATCATTATTTAATATAATAAACTTTTAATTATTTATTAATTTTATAAATATCAAATAATTTTAAATTTTTATTATATATACATTTAAATTAATATCTTTATTTTTCACGTTTTTAACCTTTTTTTTTAAATTTATTAATTATTTTAAGTAATAAATAAATTTATATGTAAACATATTATTATCAAAATTATCTTTTTCAATTTTTTTTTATTAAAGGTTTGAAATAATTTTAATAATTTAATATAATAATAAATTGTATCATTATTTAATATAATAAACTTTCAATTATTTATTAATTTTATAAATATCAAATAATTTTAAATTTTTATTATATATACATTTAAATTAATATCTTTAATGCTTATTTTTTTTTTATTACAATTCACCTCATTGTTGATTTTACATCTAAACATATATCCCGTCACTGATATTAATTTTATTACTATAGTACCACTATAATGAATAATCTTATTGTAACTGCTATTTTTAATTTCACTAAAACCCAATTTCACTGCCGATCTAAATTAAGCTTTCCCAAATACTAAAAAATATATTTTTGAATGGTCCTTTAAAAAGAAATATTAAACCCTTTTAAATGAACTTGAAAATTACCAATTTGTTTATAGGAAAATTACCATTTTCAAGTTCCCCTTTCCATAATGAACCAGATAATCTAAATGACCCCATATGATAATTTCGAGTTTTTTTCTTAAGAGAGGGTAGTTTAAAATTTTTATTTCCAATAGGAGTATTTTTAATTTTTTCCTTGAAAGGGATACTTTTAAGCCATGTCATTATTTATTCAAACAAGATTTTTCACGTTTGCATATGAGTTTCATTTTTTTTTCTCTTTTTTTCAACAACTATTCATGCAATACTGAAAGAAAATTGTCAAGATTTATAGGGTAAAATTTGTCAAGATTGAGAATTAAATAGATAATAACATGATTTGAAGTATCCATCCACGATTCATGTTTAAATTTTAATTAATATTGATGGGATTTATGGACCTAATAATTTTTTTTAAAAATTTCTCTTCATAATCACTAACTGAATATGAAATCCTAAAATTGGTGAACATATTTTTTTTTATTGAATTATTGACGAAACAAACTGTAAAGAGAATGGATTGTAAGGAGTGCAAAAGGTAAGTTCTTTAAGATATAACTATTTTTATAATCCTTCTTTTATTTTTCTTCAAATCTTGAAAAAGGATATATACTCATTTTATTGAGAGAAAAGATTCCATAAATTATAACATTTATGAGATTCGATGAAAGTTTTGTTTTCATCGAAAATATATATATATATATTTAAAGAAAAAATATCGTTTGGGTTGTTTACAAGATTATTTAGTTTTTGATTGTACCCCATAAAATAAAGGCATTAATGATTTTTCTCCTTATTTTCTTCAATATTTTTTTGAATTGGGTGAGCTTTTGTTGAAATTTCTAATGAGAAAAAAAAGGAAAACAAAAGAAGGAAGGAAGAAGACGATGACATGACACCCTTTCAATTAAAAATATCTTATTTAAACAATAAGTATAAAAGTATCTTATTTTAAGAATAAAAAATTATAAGAACTCTAGTTTGAAAAAAAAAAACTCTGATAATTTCTCTTTTCAGGTTTGTTTTTTTACAATGATAATGTAAAATTTTTTAACTCCACAAACAAATTAAAAAATATCACATATTTTACTTTTTTTAATTAATTTTTATTTATTTTTTTACTATACTCTACAAATTACCATTATATATCATCCTCTTAACCTTATTTATAAAATCTAAATACTCGGTGTACATATAATAATTTTTCCCCTTAAACGTCCGCTTTGGGTAAAATAAAGCCAAGGGCCATAACCGTAATTTCATACACCTTATCTGATAAGTGATAACTTCGCAAAAGACAAATGAAAAACTGAAAGAGAATAATGTTAAACAGACAAAGGACATTTCCGTCATTCCAAAAATCAATAATGGCATCCTTGTATTTTTCCCAGAAACAAAGGTCAATTCTTTAACCCCCGATCATATATTTTTTGAGCACTCGTCACTTTGCTATTTCTTTATTTTTCTTTTCCTCTTCCTCTGCCTGCTGTTTATTGCATATCACCTTTTTTTTTTTTTTTTTTACTTATTTCCTGCGCCATCCACCTGCGGCAGCGGCTCCACCGCCTTAACCGCCGTCCGTACGCCCAGATCCAAAACTGTCCCTTTGGGTTCCCTGTCACCCTTGGTTTTCAACTCTAAAATCTCTATTTTAATTTTCCATTTTTATTTTATGGGTTTTGTTTTGAAAATGTATATTCCTGATTTTTTCTATTTTTATTATTATTAACTCTTTTTAAGTTGGTTTTTTTTGTGATTTACTTCAACCCAACGGGCTGTTGAGTCATTTCACCTTTTTGGACGTTTTCGCTCACTTCTCGATAAAGATGATTTGACACTTTTACCCAAACAAGAAGTAAAAAGAAAAAATTCCAAAATTTTATTTTGACGTTTTTGCCCCTTACTGAACAACGAGTTAACGGTCTTAACCCTCTTCTTACGTGGCATGATTTGAGGGCCTTTTATTATTAAAAAAAATGAGTCATCAACCGCGTAGGATTTTGACACCTGGAATCTCTAGAAAGCGTAAAGAAAGAGAAGCTTTTTATTCCTTTAAACCGTCCATTCCGGTTCAATCCTCGGTTCATACCAGTCCAAAATCCCCGCCGCCACCTAATTGTTTGAACCGGCTCTTAGCTGGCTACATGGCACATGAGTTCTTGACAAGGGGAACGTTGTTTGGTCAAAAATTCGATCCGGCTCGAGCAGAGGCGATTCCAATTGTCGGCTCATTGGCTGAACCGAGAAAGGTTAAGGCGAAAATCGAATCGAATCTTAAGAAAGAGAGCCAAAGCTATGCTGAGGTGGCAAGCATTTTGAAGGACGATGGGGCCCACATTCCGGGAATTATTAATCCTACTCAACTGGCAAGGTGGATCCAGATGTGAAAAAATCCAAAATTCGATGATGACGTGGCAATATCTGAGTGGAAGAAAATTCACATCAACGTAATGAAAGTTTGCTTGTACCTGATTATCCCCCTCGTCTCATTGATTTTTTTTTTTTTTTTAAATGTTTAAAGTTTGATTAATGGAGAAAAATCATAAATGTTATCGATGGATAATATACTGTACACAAAGAATGCTTTTCTTTCTTTGTTTTTGGCCTTTGTTTATTTAAAAGAGAACGGCATCTTATGCCACCAACCCCAATTTGAAATTTCATGAGTTTAGATTTAATTCAATTAATTCATATAATTATTTTTAAAATGTGACATACACATATGCAATAAAATAAATATGAAATTCAAATTTCAACATTTATAAATTTTTTTTTCGTATTTTATATTTTTTAAACTATGATTTTTTTTTATATTAAAAAAATTATTATGGAAATCTCAAATTTGAAACTCTTTTATAATACATACATTAATATAGGTAATTAATAAATTCATTTAATTGAAAATAAAATTTAAAGATAAATTGACCCTATTAAAAAAATGTTGTAAAACAACATAACATTGATCCCACTAAAAATAAAATTTAGGATAAATTATCTCAACTGATTTTTTTTTTTTTGAGAATTAACATAACATTTAACAAAGTAATTTGGGTATTAGTGAAAAGTAAAGTAGAGTAGAGATAGTAATGAAGATAAAAAATATTATTGTTTAGAGTTTTTTTTATACATAGATGATGAATTTTTTTAATTTCACAAGTGAAATAAAAATGTGTCACACGTTGACAAGACAATGTTTTGTGATCACAAAGAATTTGTATTGAATGGAGGACTATCCTAAGTTTCTTTATCAAATTATTATGCTAATGCTATCAATATTTAAGATGAATGAAAATTTTTAGTTTCAAAAAAATATATATGTCACGTGTTTTATTTTTTTTATTTAATTTCTTAAGAGGTACGTGTTATTTTGGTAGAGTCTAAAAATTTCTATGTAATGGATGAAATAAGCTCTTATATTAGTTTTTTAATATTAAAACTAATTTTGATTTTGACAACTGTGACTACAAATAAACGAAAAAAATATTATAGTCTTTTGACCTCACCCCACTGAATAAAATTTCTGGCTACATCATTGTGAAAAGGGTATATATCTTATATATATGACTGTTATTTAAAAGAGATTATTGGATTTTTTTTTTTAATTTTAGAAGTGGAATTAAAATATAATCACATATTTTATTATTTATTAATGATCTATTAAATTTTTTATAATTTTATTTAGAGGTGGCAATTGGGCGGGTTCGGGTCGGGCTCATTCGGGTTCGGATCCATTCGGGTTCGGGTATGTTTTACATCATTTTTATTTTATGTTAAATGTAATCATTTTTACGTTATTTAAATATTTACTTTTAAAAATAAATTAAATATTTTATTATTATTTTTAAAAATAACTTTTTATTATAATATAATATTTTTAATTATACTTATTTATTAAAATCAATATTTGTTAGCACCAAAAGAATATAAAATTAATTTTTTATATAATATAAAATTTTAAAATAATTTATTATAAAAAATATGATATATTATAAATTAATCATATTAATATTTAAAATAATTGATTTGATGAACTCGAATTTCAATACGTAAATACATTATAATTTATATTCACAACAAAATAAGAGACTTTTAAGGACGAACCTTGATATTCAATTATCTGTTTATATATTTGTAAAATGTAAAAATTGTATGCTTATGTAAAGAATCGAACCTAACATTCAACTCTTATTAGTAAAGATATTACCAAGTGAGCCAATCTTAAATTTTGATATGATATGTTACTAAATGTAAATTATATCTTAAATTATATCAAGTGTAATAAAATAATAATAATTTAAAAAATACTTATCCAAAATAAAATAAAAAATAAATTAATTACAAAATTAAGTTAGCTAATTATGTTAAATACTTTTAAATTCTAAAAAGACATAATACATTTATAAATCAATATTTGATGACTTAATTTAATAATATGCCTAAGAAAACTATATATATATATATATATGTTGCAAAGAGAAACACATTTTTTTAAAAGAAACTTTTATCTATTTTTTAATATAAGAAATACTATTATACTAGAGATAAGTTAAAATGAATAATTGTTGTTAATTAACTTTAATATATAGGAAACACTATTATACTTTTATAAGTGGACCTGCTTAAGGGCTGAGCTATCCATCCAAGCCTGAATGTCCGCCATATTTTGGAGGGTTTGGACAAAAATATTAGGCCCGAAATATGAGCTTGGGCAAAAAAATAAGGCCCATTTAGAAGATGGGTGGCGCCTTGGCTCCAACAATCAAAGGCCCGAGCCCAACCCCGCCCGTTTTTCATTTATATAATATATTATTTTTATATTTTATATATTATGTAATTTATATCATACAAAAAATAAATATATATAATAGTATAGTGTAAACATTTAAAAATATGCTAAGTTATCCATGTTTTCGAACTTAATAAAAGAAAAAGAGAGATAAAATTACTAAATAAAAAAAAAATTGTTTAAATTTTTTTAGAAAAAAATAATATGGGCGGGTTTAAACGGTTTGGACTTCCCATTTACAAATATGAGCAGGCTTGGGCAGTATTTGAGATCCATATTTCGGGCCGGGCTTGGCTTGGGCAAGTATATTTTGTGTTGATACTATACCTAAGCCCGACTCGAACTCGACCCGGCCCGACTCATGAGCACCTCAAATTATAAGGGTGCTCTTAAAATAATATAAACGAAGGACAAGTAATATTTTATGTCAAAAAATTTTCACATCTCTAAAATCTTCATGAGTTTAGAATCTTTAAATGGTGGATTCATCAAGATATGAGACGTTAAAATTATAAGTACAAAATATAATTTTATTTTTGATAAAATTATTTTATCATATATATATATAAATTAAATTAAATTTTAAATTTTAAATTTTAATTAAATTATTAAAAAGGATATTAGAATAAAATTGATAAAAAATGTTCTTGCTTTATAAAAAAATTATTTAATTACAATTTGCTAATTTTTATTTTTAGTATTAAATTCGGATTTGGATTCGGGTAGGGCTCGGGCTCAGGTTTTTTCGGTCCGGGTTATTTCGGGTTCGGACCTTTTCGGGTTCGGGCCATTTCGGGTTTGGGTTTTTGACTTTTTGGTCAAATCGGGTTTGGGCGTGTTCGAGTTCGGATTTTTCTGGACGAATTTTCGGGTTCGGGTTCATTTTGCTACCTCTAATTTTATTAAACAATGTGACAACTACTAATTTCAGTACTTATAAAATTTTCATTAATAATGTATTAATTTATATGTATTTTTTCATGTTACAAGTGCCTTTTTATATTTCAAAAATTTACAATGGATGCTGTTCTTAAACACTAATACACAATAATAATAACTGAAATGAAACTTGATAGTTTCTTAATTTGAAATATTTAGGCAAGAGTAGTTTTAATGAGATGTTTCATTTCATTTCTTAGTCCTAAGTAGAGGTGATCATGGGTCGGGCCGGGCCGCATCCCGGTTTTTTTTGTTTTCCTCTGCCTAGGCCCGGCCCTGGGTAGCCCAAGCCCGCCCGTTTAGGCCCGAATCACTTTTCATTGGAATAATTTTTTTTTTATTTTTTTATAATTAAAATTAAAAAAATAATAATATTATATTAAAAATTACTGTTCCGGGCCGGGTCGGCCCGGAACATAAAAACTCCTGCCCAGGCCCGACCCAATATGAGCCAGGCCGTCGGATTTTAAATAAACAAATTTAGGCCCAGATAGACTTGGGCTGGACATTTGTTAGAGCCTGATAATTGGGGCTGTTTTTTCTGACTTTAGAATCTGACTCGAAGTTGGCCTGGCACTCGTAGGTTTTGACGGTAGACCCTGGGCTATAAATTTTTTTTCTTTTTTAATGCATTGGTGTGTTTGACCGAGAAATTTTAAAATTAAAAAAAAAAAATTAAAATTTATTATTAAGATAATAATATTTATAATTATTTTATTTGGATAAATATTTAAAAAAAAAATTTAACTTATTAGAATTTGATGAGTTAAAAATAATTATAAAAGAAGAAAAATGTTATTAAATATGAAAAATATATATATTTAAGAAACGCAATATGATTATTATTAGATTTATAAAAATGTGTTGATATTATTAATAATATGAAAAAAATAAAATAAAATAATATTTTCATTTTCGAGTTTTATATTTTATGATGAATCATGTGGCTAAAGTGAACAGAGATTTGGAAGAAATTTGAAAAATACTTCCTTAGATGGATTTCCAAAAGGAAATTAAAATCCTATTTCAAAATTCATTCTAAATTTTAAAATTAATTATTTTGCCAAACGAAACAATATTGAATTTTAAATTTACGAATATTTTAATTAAAAAAAATTTCTCTCGAAATACCCATCCAAAGGGACCCTTAGAAGTCAATCAAAACCATTTACTTCTCTCATAAAAAAACCAAAACCAATTATTTTTAACATATAATTATGGGAATATTCTTCAAATATTCTAACACGGCCTTTTCAGATGTATTTTCAACTAAATTTAACACTAATATTTGATGTAATATCACCTTTATAAAAGCTTTTCTATACACCTCAATTCTCCAAAGAATTATGTAATATAATCTAACAAGAAGAGAAATGAAAGATAAAAAAAGCCTAGCTAACTTTGAAAGGAGGCTAACCAGGGATTTAAATTTTCAACGTGTGCTAACTAGAAATTTTAATAACGGCCGTAACGTGATGTTACGATTGTTATTTTGCGGTTTCGACTTTCTCCGCCACCAATATTCACAGCTGATATTTACCGTAATTGACCGCGGTAACATTTATTACATCCGCAACCACGATAAACATGACCAAAAACACTTTTGCTACCGCAAATTAAATTCCTGGTTCTAAGTGCTGCTAACCACACCGCTTTTAGAAGGGAAGACTGGTGAGTTTCTGGAAGAAAGTTGCACAGTCCAAGTTGTTTTGCACAAAAGTTTGTCAATTGGCTGCAAAATTTGAATTTCACTTTGTCTTATGATCATGTATTACACTTTGATTAAAGCTAAAAGTGAAGGATAAGAAAATATTTACCCAGTAGTTTTGGCTCTTCAAATTTGCCTTGGGACACTTGAAGATTTGTAACTATATGATCTCATTGTAGTACTAGTCTCAACACTGTGTTTAGGCTATGGCATATCAATTTGTTATTACCTATGTTACTTTACTTGGATTCGGAGTAATTATTGGATATGGGTATGTGTCCGACATAGATATGCTCAATATTTTTTTAATTTTTCATATATTTGAAGGATTATACTCCCATCCCATATTCGAATATGTATCGACCACAAATATCGGATACCAATACTGAAAGCTTAAAACCTGAGGCAGTTGAGAGAATTACTGTCATGGGAGATCCTGAAAGTTATGAAAGCTTTACAATGTCACCGTCTCCCACTAGCAGTATATATCAATATACTTAGTGCTAAGGTGGTTAGCTATGCTATCTTAGTCAAACAGAATGATTCGATTAACGAGTTGAATATTCCAGCATTGGCTTCATTATTTGGTTGGTAGATATGAGAGTATGATGTCAGGATTAGTAGTAGGGACAATGCATTATCTTATTATGCAGCCCTGAATATATGAACTGAATCTTTGCTTTAATCCTGATAATGATGTGATTTTCAACTCCTTTTTCTCGATTACAAGGACATGGATGGATGGCTGCAAGGTCTTACAATTTGCAGCACCTTGATGAGATCAAAGCATCAGTTTGTTCCATACACTTTTTTGGACATAGTTTCTGCCTATATTGCTCCGATTCTTTATTTTTTTTAAGTATTCGTGTCCAATACGACACCCGTGTCCGATACATATCCGGACATGGGTATGGGAATATGATCCTCCAAAGACCCTCCAAATATATGAAAATCTTGAGAAAAAAAAATTGAATATACCCATATCGAACACATAACCATATCTGACACTCGTGAATAACATAGGTTTCTGCTGTTGAATCTTTCATCCTTAATTAAATGACGAGTTGCATTGTTCTTGCTGTTATGCATTAACTAAAAAGACATCATTTGAGTAGGCCATTTAGCCAAAGCTCAATGATTGCTCTACCCAAATTTCAGAATGGAAAAACTCCTTGGTGCAGTAAGTTTGGAAATAACTTTGCAGAGTTTTCTTCTGCTTAGAAATAAAAACTTATGGAAAGAAATATTGGTTAGCAAAGTTCAAGAATAGTTTCAATCTATATTACTCGAACTTGGAATGAGGGTAGGATACGGGTATGTTTCTGATATGGATGTGTTCAATTTTTTAAAAAAGTTTTTCCATATATTTGGAGAATTATATTCCCATACTTATTTCCGATTATGTGTTGGACATGGATACTTTAAAAAGAAAATGAAAAGTTCGGGTAACATAAATTTCAATCTTAATTAGACAATCCTCTCTAAAGAGAGATATTGTCATATTTTCTTTGAAGTATTCGTGTTTGACATATATTCGGACTTAGGTATGAGTACAATCATCCCGATAAATGAAAAAACTTAAAAACAAATTTAACATACACATATCGGATACATTCCACAAAGTCCGAATAACATAGCTAGGCTTTCACTCTAATTCTCCATTCAATTTAATGAATTTATAATATGCCACTTCCAAGAGGATAAATGTAGTTTTATTTAGTGATAATTAGACAATAGATTGAATGGTTGTTTTCGTTGGCATGTGAAGACATTAACTCATTCTCCAGAGTTGTTCATTTTTGGAGAATATTCCTGGGCCAATGCCTATAGACTACTGGCCAGGATCAGATTTTGAGGTTTCATTTTTGTTTTTTGGATAATTTTCATTGTAAAACTTGGATTATAATTAAGCCACTTGCAAACCTTATATCAAGAGTATATATGGCAGGAAAGCTGATCAAAGCAATGTTGCATGAAATTTGACCTCAAAGGTTGTGCAAAATTGTGTCGTTAAATGATGAAGTTACCATCAAGAACACGCAATTTCAAACAAGGATTTTAAATAGTGGCCACAATACAATGTTACGATCGTTATTTTACAGTTTTCATCATCGATATTCATGGTTGATATTTACCGCAATTGATCCCGTCGTAATATTCATTACGTTCGCAATCATAATAAACGCGATGTGATCGAAAAAGCATCCACGATCACAATTTAAATCTCTGATTCCAAATGTACCTCTCCCATGTTTTGCAGGCTAGTAAATGATTGATGGCTGAATTAATCTCATATGGAAAGAACTTGAATTGCAAATACAAGATTGTTCATCAACACGAAATGTCAAGACTTCTAGACTTCTTATGAAACATATCTTTGATGTGCATGATATACATATATGAACCAAAAATAGACCTCGAAGGGTATCTGCAAATCCTTTTTTTTTTCAAGTCTAATATTGTTATCTTGAGTCCAACAAAATTATTCAGTTCATGCTGGTACAATATTTCCATGTGTATGCAAAAATCTACACAGTTAAGCTGAAAACCTTATCCTTCAAGCTTAGTAGCATAGACTAGTGAAGAGGGGTGGTGAGTACTAGACTTGTCCACGGATCGGGTAGTTCGTCTGGTCCAAAAAACCCGACTATATTGGGTCGGGTTTGGACAAGATTTTTTGTAATTCAGGTTGGCCCTTACTATATATTAAATAAAAAATATTATTTTAATTTTAATTTAATTATAATATATATATATAAATACTAATATAAAAATAAAAATAATTTTGTAATAATTTATGAATAGTAAAACGGGCTTACGAGCCAACCCGACCCCGGCCCGAAACAGGCTTGGGCAAGGAAATTTTTTTTATGCCTTGAGCTCTTTATTTTTTTTCAAATATTCGTATCTGATTCTTGTTTCTAATACATATTTAAACATGGGTATTATATATGATTCTCCAAATATATGAATGTTTTTTAAAAAAATCGAATTTATCCGTGTGATACATACCTGTATTCAACACTCAACTCGAATCCGGATATCATAAACCATAAATCATAAGTACTCTTGAAAATTTGTGTTCTTTTTTTACATTTTAAAAGACTAATTTTAGTGCATTCTTTCATCATAGTAAGCAACCTTGATATAGAAAAAAAAAAAAAAAAAGGTTTGTTGCTTGTAAGATTCTTTCAACATTCTTCACCATTCATGATATAAGAAGTGGAAAAAGCTTCAAATTGCTTTGTAGCAGTAGGCCCTGCATCTGTTTCTCAGACAATTACGTCATGATCATCAATTGATTATGTCAGTTTAATACATAATTGGCATTCCATAATCATATATATGAACATGAAGCTAAAATTCATGCCACTTATCTTATATATCCTCCAGGCATATTTCTCCAATTATTTTAGAAGAAAATCCTGTTATCTGACACCATATATGTAAAAGATATATAATAGCACTAGACCTGTTCAATGGTGTCAAGTGTAAATTAAACATCAACTCAATCAATGAAATTACTTAAAAATTTAATTAAAATATTAACATTAACGTCACTTATGTATTTTTATATTTTAAAAAAATTACTCACATATCTAAAAAAAAAAAAACTATTTAATTCTCTTTAACAAACTAGCCGATTTAACTTTTATTTTTTACATTATTTTTTCTTCCATCCACATAATGGATGTACATGTTTCTAGTTTCTTTCAAACCCTTGCATTTGATAGCATTTTTGGTTTATTCTTTCAAACATGGTTGACCTTTACATCTATGTAGTTCTTTCTTTTTTCTTTTATTTTTTCTTCCTAAAATTTAGTTGATATGCTTGAATGTGACCCCATTGTTTTAGTGCTCAAAACTGTGTAGCAGTGTGCAATTACTAATGGAATCTTGGTGTATTACACACAATTCGATCATGGAGTTAATTATGAAATTAAAATAATTTCATTTAGGTTAAAATACTTAAAAAGTCCTTGAACTATTCTATTTTTCTTAAGTAAGTCTTAAATTTTTATTGTACTCAAATAAATCCTTATTCTTTGATTTGTATTCAACTAAACCTTTATTTCAAATGAAATATTTATTTATGTTAAGGGCTTATTTAGGTATAAATTAAAAATTAAGAGCTTATTTTGGTATAAATTAAAGCTTATTTGAATTAAAATTAAAAGTTTATTTGAATGCAATAAAAATATAAAAGCTTGTTTAGAAAAATAATAAAGTTCATGAATTTTTTATTATTTTAATCTTTCATTTACTCATAAACTTTCATTTGACATTCATACACTCAATTACATATCAAATTATTGACTCAAACATTCAAAATTCATGAACTACTATTGTTAAGCTTCTATCCATATTTGTTACTACTTTTTTAGGTATAAAGGAGGTTGTAACTTGATAATAGGAGAAAAAATTGTAGATACTAGTATTCAAACCCAGACCTGCTAGATGCAATTTTTTAAAAGTAACTACATGAATCAACTGGACTAAACATTGAGTTTATTTGTAACTACTTTAATAACTTGGAAGTGAGCAATAATTGGTTTAGCCAAAATCTGAGGTTAGGTAAGTTTTTTGAAGAGGGTTAGTGTGCATATAGACCCACCAAAAACAAAGCAGCCAAATAACTGCATATTACACCCACTATTTTTCTCTTTCTTTCTTTCTTTCTTGGTTTAGTGGCTATGTCTCCATCAAAATTTTATAAAAGCTTCCACTAATATATCCCAGAGCGGTCTTAGCTTTTCCTTATTAGTTGTATAAAACCTTATGGGGGAACTGTAATGGTGGAACTAATATCAATGGTCTTAATCAAATTGCAAAGAAGATATGACCCTTTTTTTGTCAATAGCTCTAAGCACCCAAAATAGGGGAAAAAAATATTGGATTTGGTTCTACCTCAATGCTTCCTTTCAATCTCTTTTTACAAGTACCAAGCAGCCTTGTCCAATTCAGTACTTGCCACTCTTTAAGACTCATCTACGTTTTTGTTTTCTTTTAAATTTTCTCCTCTTACTTTCTCTCCTTTGAGCTGCTTCTATTTTCTCTTTTCATTTGGTTCTAATAGTGTGTTTGGTATAGGAGAAAGAGGAAGGAAAGAAAGGGAGTGTAAGGAAAAACTACTTTTTTTCACCCTTTCTTTCGTTTGGTATGGAGGAAATCAGAGTAGGAAAGGAAAATTGGTGAACTCAGAGCTTAGCTCAGCTAGTTCATGTAAGCACCTTTTAGAAGTGGCATCCAGCAGATCTGGAATTTGAATCCCAACATCTTTAACCCCTCCCCTTATCCCCGGGTTACAGCCTCCTTTGGATCCAAGAAAGAAAAAAGAAAAATTGGTGGAATTACACATTTCCTTTCCTTCTAAATTCAATCATTCCAAATGTGAGAGGAAAACAATCATTTCACTCAAATTAACAATTTTATTTATAACTTTACTCTTAGGGCGGGTTTGGTTCGGTGAATGTAAGATTGCGGTTGGTAATAGGATTCTTCCTTATAAGATGATGAAGTCACATTCCCCTGAATTTTACATGCATGCGTTTGGTTGACCGTCCCTTCATTTAAGATGATCATGTTTGGTTGACAGGAATATAACATTTCGAAATCCTCACATTACTAAAATACCCTTGCCTTTATACAAGCCAATAGTATATGGGGACTTGCAGCGTACTTTTAAACTAAACATTCATGCAGCCTGCTACAAATTCACAGTTTTACAAATAATTTCGAATTAAATTACATCCAACTAATTCATGCACATCCAACAAATAATTTCGAATTGAAGTACATTAGTAGCTAAACTAAACATGACCACAAGTGATATAGCCACAAACAATAGCATTTTGAACATAGTATCCATCATCTCCAATTGTAAAATTAGAATTGTAACCAGTCGCATCTTATTTCTTATTGCTAAACGAGCCATAATTGTTATAACCAACAAAATATTAGGAAAGATTTTCAAAACATACACAAAATCTATAAACATAACATAAGCATCTAATTTAAAGAGAAATAAAGAAAAAAATAAGGCAGAACTTAAATTATTGTAACTTAAGACAACAACTAAAATGTAATATTACATTGGTTTCAGTTCTCTAGACAACAACTAAAATGTAATATTACAATTTCCCATATTTTCTCAATAAACAATGAAAAGGTAAATCTCAAATAATCCTAAAACAATTCAATCTAAAGTGAACAATTTTCTAGACTGGAAAATAAAGGTTTGGACCAACCAATGACAAAAATAGTCCAGGCATGAGACTGATGCTACTACTGCCCGATATATTACCCTGGCAGGGGTGATGCCAACGCTACAGTCAAAAGAATCATGTACATGAAACTGCAGAAGTCTATCCAGTCTAGACATTTTACACTCTGTTGGCTTTTTTGCTATATCTTATGTATTCTAACTCTAAAAATGTTAATTATCCAGACTTCAAAAGGTTGGTATCAGATAAAATCCCAAATTAGTACCAACTCCAAGCCTAATACTGAGTTGAAGCAAATACATACAGTTTCAAGCATTTCGAAAAAAAAAAAGAATCATAAAAGCCCAAAAACAAAGACAATAGGGAGAGGCAATGATTCGGGAGCACCAGGAAAATAGGGAGAGGCAACGATTTGGGAGCACCAAGAAAAAATAAGAACAAGAACAAGAGGAAAAAAAAAAGAACAAGGACAATAGGGAAAGGCAACGAAAGGAAATGCAAAATCCAAATCGAAATCCCAAACCTAAACCCCCAATATTCAAAAACCCAAACATTAAAACCAAAATCAAAACCCTGAACCTTCAATCTGACATTCAAACACAAAATCAATAACCTAAAATAAATATAAATCAAAGATTTCGAATTGAAATCATACTTGGATTTCGAATGGGAGTGGCAACGATACGGGAGAAGTCGAGAGGTAGAGGCAACGATCCAGGTAGAAATTGAGACCATAGGAAGAGTGACTATCGGTTAAAATGTTTTATTTCATAATTGTCGAGAGGTCGTGGCATTGGGTTGTTATTTCATTATGTTATTAAGGCAAAATTGGCAAAAATGTTACATTACGGGCGTAATGTAACATAACCTCAGAGAGAGGAGGGTATGACATTACATCCAATATGACCTAATGTTGACACTGTAGCTAATATCATATTACCGAGCTTGCGGAATGTTAGTGAACAAACATGGTAATCTCATGACAGAATGAAAGATTACGTCCTGTAATGAAAGATTCACCGAACCAAACCTGCCATTAACCTCTTTTTTTCTTCTATTTTCCATCATTCATACCAAACACAAAGAAAGAAAAATAACTTTACTTCATGTCTTTTTTTTTTTTCGTCACTTATTTCTCTTCCCTCCATTTTCCTTCCTTCTTGTGAAACATAAGTTTCAAAGATTTCTACTTTCTACAAAGATGAAGGGAGATGAATTGGGGCCTTCATGGATTTCATTTCAATAATGAAAGGTGAAAAAGTGATATTTAGTAACAAAAATGCAATCACATGTACTTCCACCATGTGTATAACAGTATAAGGCATCTATTGTTTGAAACATTTAGACCACATTTGCTTGATTTTTTTTTTATTTACCTTTTATTTTTTTATTAATATATATTTTTGTTTTCAATTCATATTTTGTAAAAATATATGCAAATGACAAATAACAAAGTATAAATCAAACAATCTTAATCTAATTTGTTTTGCAATATAATTCCTTGATATTGTCACAATTTATCTTTGTGTTTAAAACATATATACTATATCATTATAAAAAAAAATTATTTCATTAATTATTCCTGAATAATTATTTTTTTATCTAAAGTGATCATGGTCTTATTTCAATGAGCTCATCTTTGATTCATAGGGATTAGTTCAGTTAGTAAGAAATGAGCTCTTTCCTTGCCATTCAGAATTTAATCTTTGTAAAAAGTATTCCGAAAATAAAATTTTAAATGTATTAAGATTGATGTGGGAAAGTATAATTTTAAAATTGTCTGAAAAGAGGATTAGACTCGAATAAAGCCTGGAATACTCTTAACTATCTTATATATGAAAAAAAAAAAAATCAGCTCATCTCTGAGAAAGAATTTTGACCTTGCTTCAAGCATTAATGCTATGGAGAAAATGAAAGCAAAAGACAATTTCCTTAGATGTGAAGCAAATATGACTCTTTCTCTCAACCCCCTCTCGGCCCCCTTTATCTGGTCGCTATGTCGGCATTCAATGACCTGCACAAAAAAATCAAGAGCTTCAAGGATAGTTCAAATTAGGTTGATTCATTAATTTCTCATGATATTATATATAGGAGAATTCACCAACTCCTTAATTGATTTTACTGGTTAAAATAATGTATAGCCATTTGATTTCTTTTTATATTCTTTTCCTTAGGAGAAAGGGGGAATTATAATATAGAGATAGATATATTTTATTGTAAGAATCTTGCACAAAATCAAAGTTGGAAAACAGCAATTCATAGAGGATGTATATGCAAAGAATTACATTTGGCATCCCGAAGTTAAAACACTATTATCCAAGTACCAAAAATGATGTTAACGTTAGTTCGTTCAGTTGATTGAGGGTTCGATTCTCATCAGTAATTTCATTTGATGAGTGATTTGTAAGTATCACTGTTAGTCTTCTCAGAAATCTGTGGCATGCTTGATATTGGATTGGGGTAACCTCCCTTACCTAAACTTTTATGTACAAAAAAAAAAAAACCAAAAAGGATATTTTAAATAAAATGTAAGGTATTTCCATTTGTATAGAAGGTTAATGTGCATGTTGGATCGAATAATGAATCCGGGTTTTAGTTTAATTAGTTCATGCAATTACCTTTAAGATGTGGTATCTAGCAGGTTTGAGATTCGAATTTCAGCATTCGCAATTTCTTTTTCTATCCCCAGACTAAAGTCTCTTTTGTACCAAAAATAAATAAATAAATAAAATACTTTTAATTTTATATTATACTAATAATATAAAAATGAAGTAATAAGTAGATAATTACAAAAACATGCATGAAGCAAATATTATTATTATTTTTAATTGGAGCCTATAAAAACATGTTAACCTTAATACTTTATTAGGATGAGCTCCCTAAAACAATATAACTTTGTGTCAATGATTAAAAGCAAAAACAAAACATTCATTTTCATTATAATAAAAATTCATATCCAACAACTTAATTATCATTATATTTTCTTCTTTTTTTTTTTTTCAAATCTTCGATTTGATTATTATCATCCAAAAAAAAATTAATTTCTCTATTCTTGCAAATAAACAAAGTTTTCTCCCAATCCTATTTGGTCAACTTCAATTTTCTTAATGTAATGAAATTGTTTTAAAATTTGAACCAAATTAACACTAATAAAACGTGGGATATTCATATATAGCTTTAATTATTATTTTAAACACAAAGTAAGCACTTCATTTTGCATGGATATATATATATATATATATATATATGTGACTTTTGCCAATGATTGTTTTTAGGATATTCTTTAAGGTTGTTGTATTAAATAAGTTATAATTTTTAATATATTAGAAACCATCAAATTAACTATCAACTATTAAATTAATATAAAAGTATTACTATAAATAATAATTTTTAATATATAATTTACCTTTTTTCATTAATTTTTTTTTCAAATACACGGTACTTTATTCTTTTGTTAAATGTTTATTAATTGCTTCTATATATAGACAATGAGGTGGAATTTACATAAAAATAATGTTTTCAATTAATTGAATAAATATTAATTACTTTAAAAAGACCATACATCCATGTACTGTATTATTGCATCTTTTGTCAAGGAATCAAATGTTGCCCTATCTAACCCAATTTCTTATCCAAAATTAAGCACGAGAACGTGGATTTTGGTTGTCAACCAGAAGAGCAAAACAAATTAAAAAAAAAAGAGAGAGAGAGAGAAGCAGCTTTTCCTTGTAAGTAGATCTAGTAATTTTGGACACGAATACGGTAGATTTAATAAACACGAAAAAATGTGATAAACATGATATGATACGTTTAAATATGATTAACACGACACGTTAATACACATATTGTATTTATGTTTAGAATTTTGACACATTTAATAATTTATGTTGTATTTATATTTATATAATTGATACGAAAAAAAATAAGACATGATATACATACACAATTTGTCAGATCTACCTAGATTACACACGATATTTTTTGTACATTTTGCTAAAAATTAACAATAGTTACCCACAATTAAAAGAGTAGATATGAAAGAAGTTAAATAAAATAAGCCACCACCATAATAAGAAAAAGAATATATAAGTAAAGAAAGTTAGATAAGAGCATTAGTGGGATAACCATTATTTTTTTCTCTTAATTTGATGCAAATAAAGTACACTTTCAATATTGGAAATATGACCTAGAAAAGTCCTTTCTTCTCATTCAAAATAATGTTAAATATTTTCTTTCCTCATCCTTTGGTGGAAGTGAATACATTAATCTAAGACCTAAAGAGCAAACAGAGACATATAGATTTGGAATCTAAGATTTAATCCAATTGGTCCATGCAAATCACCTTTGAAAAATAACGTCTAGCAGATTTGATATTTGAATCTCAATATCTGCAACTCTTCTTTTATTCTCAGACTACGACCTTTTTTATATATATAAAAAAAAACATGCAGATTTGTTTTATTCCTTTTAGGTTATATATGGTGTAGGGTATTAAATACTAATTAATTACCCCCTGAATCTTAAGCATGTTTTTTGTTAAGATCTTATACCCCCCATTTGAAGGGCACCACCATAAATTAATTAGCCCATGCTGCCCTTGTTTGGGAACTTATCCAAGAGGGCAAGGCAGTCTTATATATCTCTAAGATTAGCATAAAAAATTGCACTTCAATTCACCTGGCAATTTGTGTATCCATGTGGTGTTAGTGTATTTTGTCGTGTCATAATCGTATTTAAGGTATTTTATATATATATATATATAAACTTTGATACGTTAATAATTCGTATTAAATAGATTTTGAGACATTCGTGTCGTGTTCGTGTTGTTTTTTCGTGTCGTGTTCGTGTCGTGTTTTTAGTTATTTTTTTCGTGTCGTGTCCAGTATTACCAGGATCAAATCCTACATGGTACCCAAAGTACCCATTATATTCCTTTCTTATCCAACCTTAGTGTAAGTAAAGGGTATCTTTTATCTAAACCCCATACAAAACTAAGTTTTTTTTTTTTTTTTTCATAGCCATGTCTTCTGAACTTGAAAGGCTGAGATCCTACCATACTATCCCCATTAGTGAGATGTTTGTCCTACACTCCCTCTAATATTTATTACTTTAAACATTCATTTTTCTGAAAAAGGAGGGGGAGGTTCAGGTCCCCTACACAAATCTGAAATCCCATTAGTAATTTGTTTGTTAGGGGGTTATGATTACACATTTTCAAAGATCGGATAGCTTGTCTAGCTTGAATTGAATCGAATTTGAATAAAAAAATTTATAATTTTGATTGGTTCAGTTCGATCTGAAATACTATTTATTAAAAAAATATTTTTATTTAAATTTAATTATAAAAATATATTAATATAAAAATAATATTTTAATAATTTATGAACAGTAAAACAAATTTATAAATCGATCCGAACCCGATCAAAACGAATTTAAATAAATAAAAATTCAAATCACGATTCAACCCGATCATAAACCGATGTAATTGTGACTTTGTCTTAGAGGGAAAACACAAAAAGGAAACATTGTTGATTGTTTCATACGTCATGTAACACTTAAAGGAAAAAAAACTTTTGGTAAATTGGGCTCCCACCATAATTCATCATCAAATCCGACTAAAAGAAAAAAAAGAAAAACGAGTTGATTTTGTAATTGTCCCTGCACCATCCTATCTGTTTATTACTGTACAAAACAACTTGGTAACCGTCTTATATTTATATAGGCAATATCATAGTTATTAATATCATACGATACTTATTGAGTATTTTTTTTTTTTTGGAATGAGGAACTTTTATTGCAATTATAAATTAATAGCATCTCACATAATTTTTTGGTGGATGAAATCAGGGTATTCCTCCAATCAATACAAATTTTCCTCTACTGTTAAACTAAACCGAGCTATGGTGTGTGCTACTATGTTCCCTTATCTTTTTGTATGTTGAACATGGCATTCTTGAAATGTTTTTATTCTCTCTTCTTTCATCAATGAGTGGTCCTATGCTTGAAAAGTTTTCATCTTCACCCAACAACTTCTTAACTATCAGTAAAGCATCTCCTTCTAAAATAATTTTATGGAAACCCAACTGACATGCTAACTCCAGCGCCTTCACTGCAGCTATTGCTTCACACAAGCAAGCTTCATTCACCTTGTTAACTTTGATTGCTGCACCTCCTAGGACAAAGCCTTCAAAATCTCGTATATAATTACTCCAATCCCTCTTACTTTGAGTTGATCAATGAAAGCTCCATCAAAGTTAATTTTAAAAGAGATTTGTGGGAGGTGGTTTCCAATGAACTCCGATGAACAAGGGAAAAATTAACATATAATCATCAGGAAAAAATCAAAATCCTCTGCCTTTAACTGTTGTGATGCCTTTTCCACCCAGTCTACTTATTGAGTATCGATTTCATTACAAAATCAATACGTGTTGATTTATAGAATGAGTTTTATTAAGAATTAAGCGAATCGATATATATCGTTTGATATAATTCGATACGTATATGATGAATTTGGACCAGGTCCAATTACTTAAAAATATAATTTTAATAATATTTTTTGACAAAATCTTATAAACATATTTTCTAAATATTTTTAACTTAAATAACATGAATTTTATACTTTTAGTTAGCAAATTAACATAAAAAATACAATAGAATTTTTATGTAAAAATATATACTATTAATGAATATGTTGAGAATTTAAAAAATAAATATTTTTTTTATTTATGCCACATATAATCACTCAATCTTATTAATATGTATAATATTTTTTAATTTATTATATATATATATATCTTATTTATAATTAATTTAAAATTTATTTATCATATCTTACGATATGATACTCATACTTAATTCTCAAAATTAAAATTTCGATTCAAGATAGTATCTTGATTCAAAATCTATGGGTAGTAGATACTCTCTAAAGGATCTGGTCGGAATTGAAGTTGGATAATAAGTGTATATTCTGGCAAAGAATCTATAAACGTGTTTGGAAGGCATGAACCAAAAGAGAAAAGGAATATTAAGGACTCCACTACTTAATTTTGGTGGTGTTGTTATTAATTAATTAATTAATTATTATTTATTAGGTAGTGAATTTTAGTGTTTTAAACAGAGGAAGATCTTAATAGAACCCAATTAGTTAGTAGTATTAATTAATTATTATTATATATTAGATGGTGAATTTTATTGTTTTAAACAGAATGGAAGATCTTAATAGAACTCAATTGGGTAGTAGTATTAATTAATCTTTCTAATTAACTCCACATGGATGCCAATTTGCTAGACTTTCATTGGGTTTATTTGTTGAATTCATTAGTTCAAAACACACGTTATAAAATCATAATCATATGCTAATTATTAAACAATTTGATGCTGGAATCTTCTTCCCCTAGGCAAAATATCCAGTTGATTTTCCCATCTTTTATTTTTATATAACGGTGCTTATAGTATTGATTAAGAATTATTTAATTATTATTTAAATTTTTTATAATTAATGTATTAATTTTATTGAATTAAAAAAATAATTCACTGATTATATATTTATTTCCTTAAATATCATATTAACCAGTGATATTAGGCATTGTTTAACATTTTTCTTATTTATTTTTTGTATGGGTTTTAAGTGTCTTTAAAGCATTCTTTAAAACTAATTAATATATTATTTATAGTAATAATGTTGTATTACATATAGTAGTTGACAACTTTATTCATTATTTTTTATACATTGGATAAAGATATTATTATATATAGTAACCTTAAGGAGTGTTCTTAGTGCATTCTTTAGCAAAATCTTTTTATGTATTTAAAATTATCAGACATTGAATTTTGATTACACAATTTAAGAATTCAACATTTTATCAATAAATCATATGATTAGTATTTTTTATTCATTTTTTAAACAAAAGTTTCTAAAATTTTTCATAATTCTTCAATATTTGAACTCGAACTTATGTACCAATTGGGATAAAAGGGTGTTTCTTTTCCGAGTGATAAAGTCTTTATATATATATATATATATATATATATATATATATATATATATATATATAACTCTACAAATGAAATTAAAAGACTGTCATATGCCTTTTTTTTATTATATCATAAAGATATACATCTTCTTTCTAATCATGTTTGTGAAATTTAAAAATTTCAGTGATAGTGTATTAGATAATATATATATATATATATATCAAATTATGCATAAATGACCCATTTAATTATGAGTTCATTTTTTTATACAATGGTAGTGAAAACTTTTTAACTCCACAGGGTAAAGAGGGGGTTTTTTATACGAATATAGCCAAAAAAAAAATTAAACCCCAAACTACCTATACTTTTAGATTATTTTCCAAAATACGCTCGTTTTAAAATTAGCTGGGAAATCGCCACCCCCCATGGCGATTTCCCAGCATCAAAATATTGATTTTGGCTAAAAATACCAAGGGAAATCGCCATGGGGGTGGCGATTTCCCTTGGTATTTTTTTCAAAATTTGATAAAAATACCAAGGGAAATTGCCACCCCCCATGGCGATTTCCCTTGGTATTTTTAACCAAATTTGTAAAAAGAATGAAGGGAAATCGCCATGGGGGGTGGCGATTTCCCTTCATGTAATTTTTTTTTTAATAAATCAACAAATTTTAATTTTTTTTAATTTGTAAATTTTATTTTTTAAATTTAAAAATTATAAATTAAATTAAGTTTCTTATTAAATTTAAATATGGAAAATTTTATTTCTTATAAAAATTAAAAAAACAAAATAATATTTCTTCTTAAATTTGTATATCAAAAATTATATTTGTAAGTTTTGTTTAAATTTTAAAATTTTGTAAGTTTTGTAAGTTTTAAAATTTTGTAAGTTTTGTTTTTTAATTTTAAATTTTATAAATTAAATTAAAATAATTTTTTTATAATTAAAAAAAAAATTCGTAAGGTAAATTTTATTATTTAAAATTTATGAACAAATTTTTTTAAATTTTGTTAATTGATTTGTATTAGATAAAAACAAAAAACAAACAAAAAAAACTTGCATTACATTTTCCCTTATAATCCAAAGTACATGATAAGTTGAGAAAAACATGTAATTCATTTATTGTTGATGCGAAGTCTCCCCCAATGTGCCAAATCGTTGCGGACAATTTCGACGGTTATGACCTCCGTTTCTGCATAATCCACAACGTTTTGGTTGGCCTTTCTCCCTGAGGTCCATTTCATTACGAATACGACTTGATTTTGGCCGACCATGTGGATTTCTCCGCATTTCTTGATTGGGACACACTTCTGGACCATCATATTGAGGCCAGTAACCTTCATTTCCAACAGCTTCGAACTCATGTCTATAAACATTCAATATATTTTCCAGTTTATAGACTTTGTCCACATATTGCATGCAATCTACATGGACATGTGCACAGGCAGCAACTACATGTGAACAAGGGAACCTTTGTGCTTGAAACTTTCCACAATCACACCACATGTCACTGAGGTTGACTTTGTAGTTCATTGCAGAAACACCCTCTTGTGGAGCAACTAACTCTTCAACCAGAAAAGATTGATTTGCTCGCGTAAAATTACGAACAATGTGGGAGTTAGCTTTCGTGCGATTTTATTGCATAGCTTGTGTGACTGTTTCACAATATGTGTGCCCTCCCTCCATCATGGCAATTTGTTTGTTCCCCATCTTAACAAAAAGTGCAGCCAACCTATAATATGTTGATTGCACTAAAGCAGTAATGGGAAGATGACGCGTTCCCTTCAACACCGAATTGATAGATTCAGCTAGGTTGGTTGTCATATGGCCATAACGCCTTCCTTGATCATATGACTGCGCCCACTTCTCCTTGGGGATCCTATCAAGCCAGTTAGCCGCCTCTGCATTTTCTCCACGAAGATTGTCATACATGAAATGAAAATTCGGTCGCCTCAACTCGTATCCTAATAAATTTAAAAACAAAAAACTTTTGAATTTCAATATTATTTTATATGCTAAACGAAATATAAGAGATAAAATAACTATGATTTGATTCCATACCCATGTTAACAATTTGTCGACGCAATTCCTTATTGTTAAACTTTTTCATAAAGTTCGCTGCAATGTGTCGAATGCAGTACACTGAATATGCATGTGGAGGATTCCATCCACCATTGCGTCTAATCGCAGCTTTGATGGCTTCATGTCGATCAGACAGCAAGCAAATGCCAGGCTGTTTTGTCACGTGTCTGCGCAAGTTACTGAGAAAGAATGACCAAGCCTCTGTTGTCTCACCCTCCACAATGGCAAAGGCAATTGGCAGTATGTTTCGATTGCCATCTTGTGCAATAGCTAACAATAATGTGCCTTTGTATTTTCCATATAAGAAAGTACCGTCTATTTGCACAATTGGTTTACAATACGGATACCCTTCAATGCACGACTTAAATGTCCAAAATAGTCGATGGAATATTCTCTTACCTTGGACCAATCGATCACCATGATATGCAGGTATCGTTTGCAATTCCACAATTGTACCAGGCACGAAATGTTGCATTGCACCTAACCATTTAGGTAGCTCATTGTACGATCTTTCCCAATCGCCAAATACTCGAACAATTGCCTTTTGCTTTGCTTGCCATGTTTTCTTGTAGGAGGTGATGTATCCATACCGGATTCGCATCTCAGCGATCAAAACTGAAACGGAAATCTCCGGATTTGCTTGGACCAATGACAAAATGCATGAGCAGATCATGTTACAATCTAACTTGCAATGATCTTGTGAAATCCTCGCCGATGTGCAAGTATGAGGCCCTTCATATTTTCTAATCTCCCATAGATGTTTCTTCTTCATAAAAGTTGCCCTTATTCTCTAATTACACCCATTTCCATACATTAAGCACTTGGCATAATATTTCGTCGGCTCAGATTCAATTACTCTGTAATCTACAGAGTTTTTGATGTTATAGTGCTTGATAGCTGAAAGCACAGCCTCTTTCGTTGGGAATTGTAACCCAACACACAGATCAAGTGCAGATGGATCAAATGTCAGAGGCGTAGCTAATGTATGAACATACTCTGGAAATTCCGGCACATGCATTGCCTCCAGATCCAGTGTATGCATATGGGATGCAGCCTGATATGGGGGAATATCTCGATGAGTGTTGATATCTCCATGAGTGTTGATCTCAGCAGGGACGACGTCTGGGTCAGAATCAGTATTGTCATCACTTGCGAATTCAGCATCCTCTTCTTGCTCACTAAATTCACCAACATCTTCACCATGGACTCCACGTGGACGAACAGGATCAACACCAGCTGGCTCATCTTCGAGGGTAGTAGGAATTAGGGTTTGTGAGACTAATGAAGTCTGAAAAGTTGTAGCTTGAGATAAGGGCACGACTTCTTCTGTGGGAACGTCGTATGTAGTGTGAACATAGAACGACCTAGAATCATAATCTTCTATGGGAAAGTTTTCTGTTGTGCGAACATTTGAAGGGCCGCAATCATCGTCAACATCATCTATGTCAGCATATAACTCAAGGACACCAACATTTGCAAATGTCTCATGAGCATAAAACATGCATCTGACATCATCATCATCTTCAAGTGGAAATGTTCTATATCGGACACATCCTTCACCAATAGAAAGAGGATGCCTGTACTTAACCTCTGAAACTCTTTTTCTAGTTCCAGCTTTAATTTTTGTATGAATTTGCAGCTTCAGTTCCTCTAATGTGACGTTGTCTTCAACACGAAAACTTTTTGGACGTTCACAATCAAAGGTAACACCTTCGTCAGTATTATGAATTTGGCCATTATAGTAGACCAATGCGATCACTCTATTGCTCATGTTGTGTAGCAAAAGAAAGAAGAAATATAGAAGGATGAGAATGAGAATGAGGAGGTTTTAGCACTCAGGAAAAATCTGATTGAAAAACTGTTGTATGGGGGGTATTGTAAACCTTCATAAGTATTATGAATTTATAATGGTTCATTATGTTGTACCAGATAACAAATCCCATCCTTTGTATAGGATGAAATCTGATTCTGATATTCTGCCTAGGACTATTTGACTATTTGACTGAAAAAGTTATAACTTATTCAATGCAAAATGTCATTGATAAATCCCATCATTTGTCTCATCCATTGCAGAAAGAATCAAGTTCCAATATTTTCTCCAGCATTTGATGGACTGGAAAATAGCTGAAACCTGTCTAAAAACCTATATCATCAGTCTTATCCATTGCAGAAAAAATCAAGTTCCAATATTTTCTCCAGCATTTGATGGACTGGAAAATAGCTGAAACCTGTCTAAAAACCTATATCATCAGTCTTATCCATTGCAGAAAGAATCAAGTTCCAATATTTTCTCCAGCATTTGATGGACTGGAAAATAGCTGAAACCTGTCTAAAAACCTATATCATCAGTCTTATCCATTGCAGAAAAAATCAAGTTCCAATATTTTCTCCAGCATTTGATGGACTGGAAAATAGCTGAAACCTGTCTAAAAACCTATATCATCAGTCTTATCCATTGCAGAAAAAATCAAGTTCCAATATTTTCTTCAGCATTTGATGGACTGGAAAATAGCTGAAACCTGTCTAAAAACCTATATCATCAGTCTTATCCATTGCAGAAAAAATCAAGTTCCAATATTTTCTCCAGCATTTGATGGACTGGAAAATAGCTGAAACCTGTCTAAAAACCTATATCATCAGTCTTATCCATTGCAGAAAAAATCAAGTTCCAATATTTTCTGCAGCATTTGATGGACTGAAAAATAGCTGAAACCTGTCTAAAAACCTATATCATCAGTCTTATCCATTGCAGAAAGAATCAAGTTCCAATATTTTCTCCAGCATTTGATGGACTGGAAAATAGCTGAAACCTGTCTAAAAACCTATATCATCAGTCTTATCCATTGCAGAAAAAATCAAGTTCCAATATTTTCTCCAGCATTTGATGGACTGGAAAATAGCTGAAACCTGTCTAAAAACCTATATCATCAGTCTTATCCATTGCAGAAAAAATCAAGTTCCAATATTTTCTTCAGCATTTGATGGACTGGAAAATAGCTGAAACCTGTCTAAAAACCTATATCATCAGTCTTATCCATTGCAGAAAAAATCAAGTTCCAATATTTTCTCCAACATTTGATGGACTGGAAAATAGCTGAAACCTGTCTAAAAACCTATATCATCAGTCTTATCCATTGCAGAAAAAATCAAGTTCCAATATTTTCTGCAGCATTTGATGGACTGAAATATAGCTGAAATTTTTTTTTCTGCTTTCCAGAATTTCACTTGTTTGCTTATGAAAATGTAATGCAAGTTTTTTTGTTTGTTTTTTGTTTTTATCTAATACAAATCAATTAACAAAATTTAAAAAAATTTGTTCATAAATTTTAAATAATAAAATTTACCTTACGAATTTTTTTTTTAATTATAAAAAAATTATTTTAATTTAATTTATAAAATTTAAAATTAAAAAACAAAACTTACAAAATTTTAAAACTTACAAAACTTACAAAATTTTAAAATTTAAACAAAATTACAAATATAATTTTTGATATACAAATTTAAGAAGAAATATTATTTTGTTTTTTTAATTTTTATAAGAAATAAAATTTTCCATATTTAAATTTAATAAGAAACTTAATTTAATTTATAATTTTTAAATTTAAAAAATAAAATTTACAAATTAAAAAAAATTAAAATTTGTTGATTAATTAAAAAAAAAAAATTACATGAAGGGAAATCGCCACCCCCCATGGCGATTTCCCTTCATTCTTTTTACAAATTTGGTTAAAAATACCAAGGGAAATCGCCATGGGGGGTGGCGATTTCCCTTGGTATTTTTATCAAAATTTGAAAAAAATACCAAGGGAAATCGCCACCCCCCATGGCGATTTTCCTTGGTATTTTTAGCCAAAATCAATATTTTGATGCTGGGAAATCGCCATGGGGGGTGGCGATTTCCCAGCTAATTTTAAAACGAGCGTATTTTGGGAAATAATCTAAAAGTATAGGTAGTTTGGGGTTTAATTTTTTTTTGGCTATATTCGTATAAAAAACCCGTAAAGAGGTTGTCACATGTTCTATTTTTTTAATTAATTTTTATTATATCCTAAAGGTATGTGTGTTAACTCTGTTTATAGAGTCTAAAAACTCTACTAACAATATATAGAATAATTTCTCTTTAATTATTTATATTAGTCAAGAGAATTTCAAAATACCACACCTACTTTACAAGAGTGTTCAATTCGTTATTAGAAAGTAAGGTTACATTTGGAGGCAGATCATCAGCTATATATATATATATTTAGAAATAGTGAAGTAATTAAAACATAAAAGAAAAAAAAAAGTTTTGGATAACATTTTCCTTTGCCAAACAATGGTTTTTTTATTCAAATATAGCCAAAAAAAAAAATACCAAAATACCGTTGATTTCGGATTAATTCCCAAAATCCGCTTCTTTTTTTACTAGCTGGGAAATCGCCATCTCCCATGGCGATTTCCCAGTGTAAAAATTTGCATTTTGGCAAAAAACACCAAGGGAAATCGCCATGGGGGGTGGCGATTTCCCTTGGTGTTTTTTGCCAAATTTGCAAAAAAATACCAAGGGAAATCGCCACCCCCCATGGCGATTTCCCTTGGTAAATTTTGCCAAATTTTCAAATTTCATCAAAGGAAATTGCTATGGGGGGTGGCGATTTCCCTTGATTTTTTTTTACTTAAATTAAAAAATAAATTTTATTTTTATTTTTAAATTTGTAAGTTTTGTTTTTTAATTTTTAATTTTAAAAATTATAAATTAAATTAAAATATTTTCTAGGTTTGGTTATTTATTTTTTTTAAATATATATTAAAAATGTAATTTAATTTATTATTAAAATTTTATAAAAAATAAAAATATATTTCTTATTAAAATTTAAAAAAGAAGATTATATTTCTTATTAAATTTTTATATCAAAAATTGTATTTCTTATAATTTTGTAATATTATAAAAAGCAAAATTTAATTTATGATTAAAATTTTATAAAAATAAATTTTATTTCTTATTAAAATTTAAAAAAGAAAATTAAATTTCTTATTAAATTTAAATATGGTAAATTTTTTTTCTTATCAAAATTAAAAAAAGAAAATAATATTTCTTCTTAAATTTTTATATCAAAAATTTTATTTGTTATACTTTTTTAATATTATAAAAACTAAAATTTAATTTATTATTAAAAATTTATAAAATATACTATTTTATTGCTTATTAAAATTTTAAAAATAACATTATATTTCTTATAAAATTTTTATATCAAAAATTTTATTTCTTATACTTTTTTAATTTTATAAAAAATAAAATTTAATTTATTAAATATACTATTTTATTGCTTATAAAAATTTTAAAAATAAAATTATATTTGTTATACAATTTTAATTTTATGATGTAGAAAATATTGGAATTGGATTCCTTCTGCAATGGATGAGACTAATGATTTAGGGTTTGGGAGAGGTTTCAGCTATTTTTCAGTCCATCAAATGCTGCAAAAAGTATTGGAATTGGATTCCTTCTGCAATGGATGAGACTGATGATTTAGGGTTTGGGAGAGGTTTCAGCTATTTTTCAGTCCATCAAATGCTGCAGAAAATATTAGAATTGGATTCCTTCTGCAATGGATGAGACTGATGGTTTAGAGTTAGGGATAGGTTTCAACTATTTTTCAGTCCATCAAATGCTGCAGAAAATATTGGAATTGGATTCCTTCTGCAATGGATGAGACTGATGGTTTAGAGTTAGGGATAGGTTTCGGCTATTTTTCAGTCAATCAAATGCTGCAGAAAATATTGGAATTGGATTCTTTCTGCAATGGATGAGACTGATGATTTAGAGTTAGGGATAGGTTTCAGCTATTTTTCAGTCAATCAAATGCTGCAGAAAATATTGGAATTGGATTCTTTCTGCAATGGATGAGACTGATGATTGAGTTAGGGATAGGTTTTAGCTATTTTTCAGTCAATGAAATGCTGTAGAAAATATTGAAATTGGATTCCTTCTGCAATGGATGGGACTATTGGATAGTCCAGTACAAAGGATGGGATTTATCAATCAGATTTTGCATTGAATAAGTTATAACTTTTTCAGTCAAATAGTCCTAGGCAGAATATGAGAATCAGATTCCATCATATACAAAGGATGTGATTTGTCATCTGGTACAACATAATGAACCATTATAAATTCATAATACTTATGAAGGTTTACAATACCCCCTACAACAGTTTTTCAATCAGCTTTTTCCTGAGTGCTAAAACCTCCTCATTCTCATCCTTCTATATTTCTTCTTTCTTTTGCGGAGTGATAATACCTACATTCACATCTTTCTTAGTTTCATTACTACACAACATGAGCAATAGAGTGATCGCATTGGTCTACTATAATGGCCAAATTCATAATATTGACGAAGGTGCTACTTTTAATTGTGAACGTCCTAAAAGTTTTCGTGTTGAAGAAGACGTAGCATTAGAGGAACTGAAGCTGCAAATTCATACAAAAATTAAAGCTGGAAATAGAAAAAGAGTTTCAGAGGTTAAGTATAGGCATCCTCTTTCTATTGGTGAAGGATGTGTCCGATATAGAACATTTCCACTTGAAGATGATGATTATGTCAGATGCATGTTTTATGCTCATGAGACATTTGCAAATGTTGGTGTACTTGAGTTATATGCTGACATAGATGATGTTGACGATGATTGTGGCCCTTCAAAAGTTCGCACAACAGAAAACTTTCCCATAGAAGATTATGATTCTGGGTCGTTCTATGTTCACACTACATACGACGTTCCCACAGAAGAAGTCGTGCCCTTATCTCAAGCTACAACTTTTCAGACTTCATTAGTCTCACAAAAAATTCCTACTACCCTCGAAGATGAGCCAGCTGGTGTTGATCCTGTTCGTCCACGTGGAGTCCATGGTGAAGATCTTGGTGAATTTAGTGAGCAGGAAGAGGATGCTGAATTCGCAAGTGATGACAATAGTGATTCTGACCCAGACGTCGTCCCTACTGAGATCAACACTCATGGAGATCTTCCCCCATATGAGACTGCATCCCATATGCATACCCTGGATCTGGAGGCAATACATGTGCCGGAATTTCCTAAGTATGCTCATACATTAGCTACGCCTCTGACATTTGATCCATCTGCAGTTGATCTGTGTGTTGGGTTACAATTCCCAACGAAAGAGGCTGTGCTTTCAGCTATCAAGCACTATAACATCAAAAACTCTGTAGATTACAGAGTAATTGAATCTGAGCGGACGAAATATTATGCCAAGTGCGTAATGTATGGGAATGGGTGTAATTGGAGAATAAGGGCAACTTTTATGAAGAAGAAACAGGCATGGGAGATTAGAAAATATGAAGGGCCTCATACTTGCACATCGGGGAGGATTTCACAAGATCATTGCAAGTTAGATTGTAACATGATCTGTTCATGCATTTTGTCATTGGTCCAAGCAAATCCGGAGATTTTCGTTTCAGTTTTGATCGCTGAGATGCGAATCCGGTATGGATACATCACCTCCTACAAGAAAACATGGAAAGCAAAGCAAAAGGCAATTGTTCGAGTTTTTGGCGATTGGGAAAGATCGTACAATGAGCTACCTAAATGGTTAGGTGCAATGCAACATTTCGTGCCTGGTACAATTGTGGAATTGCAAACGGTACCTGCATATCACAGTGATCGACTGGTCTAGGGTAAGAGAATATTCCATCGACTATTTTGGACATTTAAGTCGTGCATTGAAGGGTATCCGTATTGTAAATCTATTGTGCAAATAGACGGTACTTTCTTATATGGAAAATACAAAGGCACATTATTGTTAGCTATTGCACAAGATGGCAACCGAAACATACTGCCAATTGCCTTTGCCATTATGGAGGGTGAGACAACAGAGGCTTGGTCATTCTTTCTCACTAACTTGCGTAGACACGTGACAAAACAGCCTGGCATTTGCTTGATGTCTGATCGACATGAAGCCATCAAAGCTACGATTAGACGCGATGGTAGTGGATGGAATCCTCCACATGCATATTCAGTGTAGATTGCATGCAATATGTGGACAAAGTCTATAGACTGAAAACTATATTGAATGTTTATAGACATGAGTTCGAAGCTGTTAGAAATGAAGGTTACTGGCTGATGGAGACTCAATTAAGAGTTGTAAACCCAAGTGCAGGTTATGTTCAAGTAATAAATTCTCGGGTGTCCGAGGTCGAACCACAGGGAAGCGTATTAGTAAGTATAAGTTTATAAATATATAAGAAAAATAAAGTAAACAAGATATTAGGGTATCAACAACAAAACAAGATAAACAAGATATTAGAAAACAAAATAAACAAAATAAAATAAAATAAATTAAACAAGATATAAAAAACAATAGGAAAAGATGTTGAGGTTAGAGAATTCACTCTTGGTGTTATGCTAAGATTAATCTTGTTTTATTACACAATTGAAATCCACACATAAGGGAGGTTCCAATCGGAAGATTTAGCAATTCAGTCCAAATTGTCCAACGTCCATAGCATATGATATTATGTTCATTTGGTGTCCTCAAAACTCATAAAAAGAGTCCAAGCATTCCTTATGCCAAGGTATATGTCTACAACAAATTAAGGTTATGAAACCAAGCATTTACTGTGCCATTTTCATTGTCAATAATGAATCAAGATCTCTACTTTGCAAGTATGATTTTAAACCAAAAGAAAATATTATCTATACTAGTGTTTATAAATGATGATTCATTTTAGCTCATGTTTAAGAGACTAACCTTAGCATTTACCAAGAGCTTCACCTCATCACCTCAACAATATGATTAGCAACACATACTAGATATGAATAAAATGAAAAGAAATGTAAGAAGCATAAGTAAATAAAAAAAAAGAAAACTAGAGAAAGGAAAGAAGAAGAAAACTTAGAGAATTTTATTACAATGGCTAATATCCTACCAATGTACAATGATCCTAATACTCATCCAAGGCCCTCTATTTATACATATTTTGGAGAGCTAAATTACAAGAGACAAGCTTTATAAATTTCAAAGGTAGGTATAATAGGTGGGTGCATTTTTCTAACAATTTTCGTCATGTTGTATGACAATTCTGATCAGCCAGCTTGATGGTCGATTTTGTCAATGTTGGAGGCTCGATCTGATCAAATGGTCTTCTAGAAAAATATACCCCTACCAGTTACGGATCCATAGCCGTTGGAATCAGATCATTTTCTCATGTGGATCGGAAGATATGGTCAAAATACCAAAACAGGTCAGCACGGACGTCATTGCACATCAGCCAACTTGATGGTCGATTTCGCTATGGAAAACGACTCCGTTTCAAGAAGTGTAAAACATGAAAAAGATAGATATGCCTCTTAAATATGCACTGTAAAAATTTCAGCCTTAATGCTTCAGTGAAACTCCAGATATAGCTGATATGGCAAATGGTGTCGGAACTGAAACTGAATTGGATTTGCCCTTAATTCTTGATTTAACCTAGTAATCTGAAATCACTCAAAGAAACTCGTGAAAAACACCAAATTACATAAAAATATAAAATATCATAAACACAATTAGACTAAGCAATAATAACTCGTATTTGACACAAAACAATAATAAAACATAACTAAGAACTATATAATTATACGAGTTATCACACCCCCACACTTAGATTGTTGCTAGTCCCTAGCAACGACTCAATAAAAATAAAATAAGAAAATCTAATCTAATCCATTTTCGTTGGAAATCACGGTGGCACTTAGCATGTGACAAAAGCCTTTAAACCCTTAGGTGTCCCTAGTGGACGAGTTTAGTCTCGTGAGGGTTTGCTAGAACGATACCCACAAACATTGAAAAACTAAAATATAAGTAAACTACATACACTAAAAATATTTACTCCTAATCCTTTCAATATAAATTAGAGACAATCTTTGAACAAGTCTTATAAACTAATCAATAGCTCAAAGAATTTCACAAAAATTCATGCTTGAATGTAAATAAATGAGTTAAGCCAATATTAACATAACATATTTCAATCAAAATAGTGCATATTCAACTTAATCTCAACTTCTCACTATACTCTCATGATTTTCACTCTTTAAAGTAGTGGTAAAGTGTTTACACTCAATCAATCTCATGAAAACAGTTCTACCATATGCTTGCTTGTCCACCTATTCTCCACTATTTAGATCATACAACTTCATAAATCAAGAGGTCTTTTTTCAAGGTTGTAATGGGGCCAAAGGGTTATAATGTGGTTAAAGAACAAAAGGATAAAGATATCACAAAGGTTCCAAAGAGTTCATAGAGTTTAGAGACATAATAAGATCATACGAATAAAACTTCTCAAAACTCTTATAAAGCACATAATAACATAGGCTAAATATTCATGTTGAGCCTTTGCTTCATTCTAACCAACTTTGTAACATCTTTTTCTTTACTTTAACTAGAAGTTCAAGAGAATATTTTTTTTTTTTGTTTAAATATGGGAATGTATTTAACAATGATCCCTTTCTTTTTCTCTTGACTTTTTCTTTTCTTTTCTTCCCCCACACTTATCTTTTGTTTCTAACCCAAATTTTCAACTAAAAATATCCCTTGTTTTTTTGCAATATGTCTCAAAATATATAATCCATCTTTAGAACAAGGGTAAGGATATAAGTATATTTAGGCTAGGTGTAAGTTGTGGTTACCAATAAAACAACATATTTAATGTAGGCTCAAATTGGCTCACTAGTGGGGATGTTCTCTTAGAACATTAATAATGGATGGCTGTTTGGCTCTGGTTATAATCCTAATGCCTCTATCATATTCATGTTGTCACATGTATCAATATAGTCTCAAACGGTTTAAAGCAAGTTCTAGAGAATCATGTAATCATAAGAGCACTCAAGAAAGAAATTAGATTGATTCGTATAATGCATCAATCATTATAGGCTCAAAAACTCACAAGGATGATTATACAAGTCAGATTAAGTCTAAACATGCTTCTTTCTCAATCAACATATCATATTAACATTGGCTCATAAAAAGGTTGACATCAAGCTCAATTCTCATGAAGATCTTCTCACTAATAAATCTGTTTTAGACTTATGCAATTCATATCTCATCATTGTATAAAAAAGGAACTAGAACACATTAAAAAAATAATAATAATAATAAAGACTCATAAAAAAAATAGTAGACAAAAATAAAAGAAATCCTAAATCGTTCCCCCCACACTTAATTCTTACATTGTCCTCAATGTAAGTCTATTAACCCAAATGAAAGAATCATGTGTAAGAGAAAAGAACTAATAACATAAGAATAGGAATAACTAAGACTCAAACCAAAACAAACTCATGCAACCTAAATAATCCTAAAATACTTAACAAAAATTAACAAGTAAACATAAAAAGATTAAAATCAAACTGACAAGGTATGTCTCAAGTCTCCCTTACTCAGACCTTGTTCAGAATGAATACTTCTAAATTGCTTAAAACACAACAAACTTTTTTTTTTTTTTTTGAAAGAAGAAATCAAACTGACAAGGTATGTCTCAAGTCTCCCTTACTCAGACCTTGTTCAGAATGAATACTTCTAAATGGCTTAAAACACATCAAATTTTTTTTTTTTTTAAATTAGCAAAATATGTCTCTTACCCCCTACTAAAGGTAGAATTTAGGAGATATTACCTGCAGAGGTTGCTAACCACTTATTATAACTGAGACACAACAAACAAAATGTTAGATAATGTCACAAAGACAAAGTGCAATCCACTCCTTGCTCGTCCATATCTCTTTTTCTTTTTCCGAGCGTTTGTGAAACAACCGTAGCAGATAAATACTCATAAGCTTGGAGCTTTTTGAGTAAATCTTCAATGGTTGTAGCAGAAATTATGGTTCTCCTTGCCTCTGAAAACATGAATCCATTTTCCACAGCATTATCTAAATATGAAAGCAAATTACTAAAATAACCATTAATATTAAGCAAACCAATGGGTTTCTTATTTGTGACCAAAGATGACCAAGAAGCCATGCAAGCTATTTCTTCCAATGTACCCAGACCTCCTGGTAAAGCAATGAATGCATCAGCAGAATGGTACATGATTGTAATCCGTTCAGGGATACTCCAGACTTGTATTTCCTTACCCACGGTAGGTCCACAAAAATCTGTGAATAGTTTTGGCACAATTCCTAGAACTGGACTTCCTCCGGCGTGTGCTGCTGTAGCGACTGCTCCCATTAGACCCGTACTACCGCCTCCATAAATCAACTGGATCTTTTGTTGGGCAAGTATTACTCCAACTCTTATGGCTTCATCAGCGAATATGTTATTTTTCCCTGGATAAGCACCTCCAAAGACACAAATTTTTTTAATGCGCTGGGACGAAGTGCTTTCCATTTTTTTCTTTTTCGAGTGCCTGAAAGAGAATGAGTACATGGTGTAATATATAGAGGACTGAGTAGTGAATCAGACAAGAGTAATAATGTCGCCGAAAGTGTATTTGACCTGTCAGAAGAAAATGTTAACCTAACAAAAGATTTTTGCGTGATTTCAGGAAGAAAATCTAAAAGAGAAGAAAAAGCAACCGTAAAAGACCAATGCAAAAAAAAAAAAAAAAAAAAACGAGAATAATTACACAAATCTAACAACACGTAAATTAAACTGAAATGAAATTATTGCAAATCAAACCAAAAGCTGAAAAGTCATTTATTGTAGTTGTGATTGTGGCTCACATCTTCCTCTGGTTTTACGTCCAGAAACGGCTTAAACGCCTTCTATGAGTCGAGGATATGCTTCCCATCCAGTTTTCTTACAAGCTGGCAAACAGGGTCTTTTAACATCAGATTCCCAAGATGTTGCCATTCCCTTTGGAATTGCGGCCATAAATCAAGAATTTCTCTTTGTACGTCTCCACTAGGATGCGTCTCAAGAGAAAGTTGGATATTACCCAAATTCTCCTTACTCAATCCATCCTTAATGAATTCAATTTTATCATCTCGATTAGAGGACGGAATCCCAATAGAACGACATTTACCGTTACACGTCCATCGTGCACATTTGTGGCAATTTGAACTCATGCGTTTTGCTCGTCGCTTCTTTGCAAAAGTGCTTCTACCTGTACCTGGTAAATGCAAAACAGGAAGATATTCATCTTCACGTACCTTGGCTTCAATTATCCAACGTATGTCTTCAGGAATCCCTTTGTGCATAAGCATTCTTAATCTTTCAAATCGAACTTGGTAAAGCTTCAGTAAAATATTTCGAGGAAAAGGAGGAAATCGTTTCTGCAATCTTTTGAGAATATCATCCATCCTGAAAAAAATGAAAGAGAAATTGAAAGAGAAATTTATATACAATATCAGTTTTGTGGGTAGCTGATGGAACCGACTTAAATAATCACGGAGTACCGTTATCCGCCATTTAACCGGGGCTAAAAAAAATTATATTTACATCTAGTTATTTTCAAAACAAGGATCAGAAAGAAAAACAACCTCTTCTTGAGTAACATGATTTTCCAAAAAGAGTTTGAGTCTTTGTCCATTTACCTTGAATACGTTACCATTTTGAGGATTCTCAATGTCAACTGCTCCATAATGATACACATGCTTAACCAAAAATGGGCCAGTCCATCTTGATCTCAACTTACCAGGAAATATGTGAAGTCTAGAATTATAAAGTAGAACTTTTTGCCCAACATCAAATGTTTTTCTTGAAATTAACTTGTCATGAAAGGCTTTAGTTCTTTCTTTATGAATTTTAGAATTCTCATATGCATCTTTGAATAAAGTTGGCCAGTAAAATCCACACTGTAAAATTTTTGTAGCAGTTTTATTTGATGAAAAATGACCACCACATGCCTCGGAATGACAAAACTTAATTACACTACTTACCTCATTGTCAGGAATGCATCTTCGAAAAATCTGATCAGGACAATATTTGAACAAGTAAGGGTCATCCCAATAGAACTTCTTTACCTCATTCAGAAACTTCCTTTTATCTTGGGGGCTCCATTGAGAAGGAATTTTTCCTTCTTGCAGTTCATCAAGATGTGAAGAAATTATGACTGGAAAAGTTTCATTCTCACCCAAAAAGGAATATTTTAGCTCGGATGGCAATGGTTTTAAATCCAGCTTGGATGGTTCAATAGTTGATGGTACAGTGACATTTGTGAGTGATGGAAGTTCCTCAAACTTTTGTTTCCAACAATGCTTATCCTGAAAAGAATTTAACAAAGAATCAGTGTGTGAAATTTTTGAAGCATTATCAAACTCACATTTAATTAAATAAGCTTCTAAAGGATCATGAAATGTGGTAGTGGTGAGATGTTCATGAACAAGTTCTTCAATGAAGTCCACTTCATGTACTTCTGAATCATCACCAGGTTGCTTGCAAATGTTGAACACATTTAATTCTAAAGTCATATTTCCAAAAGAAATGTTCAAAATACCATTCCTGCAATTTATCAGAGCATTAGAAGTTGCAAGAAATGGACGGCCTAATATAACAGGAATTTGAACATTTGGATTTGAAACAGGATGTGTGTCCAAAACAGTAAAATCAACAGGGAAGTAAAAATTTTCAATTTGAACCAAAACATCTTCAACTATCCCTCGAGGAATTTTTACAGAACGATCAGCTAGTTGAAGTGTAACAGGTGTTTCCTTGAGTTCACCTAAACCTAACTGTTGATAAACAGAAAAAGGCAAAAGATTAACACTAGCACCAAGATCAAGCAATGCATGTTATATTCTAGTGTTTCCAATGATGCATGAGATTGTTGGACATCCAGGATCTTTGAATTTTGGTGGAGTAAGGTGCTGAATGATTGAGCTCACACTTTCCGTCAGAAATGCTTTCTTTTGTACATTATGTTTCCTTTTAAATGTGCACATGTCCTTCAAAAATTTAGCATAAGATGGAACTTGTTTGATTGCATCCAATAAAGGAATGTTAATCTTAACTTGTTTGAAAAGTTCATAAATTTCTGCATTTTGATTCAAATTCTTTATTGTTTGCAACCTTTGAGGAAAAGGAGCAGGGTGCATACCTTTTTCTTTGTCCAAATTTTCAAGAAGTTCAGACTTACCATCATCCTTACCGTTACTTTTCGGAGGGGAAGGAGGATCTTGGTCTTTTGATGGAATGTTTTTGTCAATTGCCTTTCCACTTCGAAGAGTTGTGATAGAACTGGCATTTTCCTGTTGAGTTTCATTGGAGCAAGAAACAAGACATTGAGTAGAAGGGTTAGGCTGAGGTTGAGCAGGAAACTTACCTTTTTCTTGAGTGCGTAATGAAGCTGTCAATGTGGACAAGGTGTTTTTGATCTCATTGATGTCCTGTGAAGTCCGGTTATTCACATTTGCTTGTGTTTGCATGAATGCTTGCAATGTCTCTTCCAAGGTTTGTACACGTGAAGGTTGATAGGAAAAAGTGTTGCCCGACTTTTGAGATTGTGGTACCTGAACATGATTATTATTCCGCCAACTGAAGTTGGGATGATTTCTCCATTCAGGGTAATACGTTTCAGAGTAAGGAGAAGGAAAAGGCTTTTTAAATGTGTTTATGGAATTTACTTGATCATGCAACGCTTCTTTAAGAATGGGAATGTTTGGACATTCAGAAGTGGGGTGTCCCATGATTTCACAAATTCCACAACTTTCTTCATTTTTAACCGTTTTGACTTCTTTTACTTCTCTAAGTTCCATGGCTTCAATCTTTCTAGCCAAATTAGCTACTTTAGCTTTTATCTCATCTTCTTGACTAAAATGATATTTACCTCTGTTAGAAACAAGATTAGATCTATTGGAACTTTCAGAGGAATTATCTGTGTGCCAGGCTTGAGAGTTTTCTGCCAAATGGTCTAGGTAGTCAAAGGCTTCTTCAGGTTCTTTTTCTAGAAACTCACCGTTACACATTGTTTCAACAAATTGTTTAGTTTCGGGAGTTAAACTTTCATAAAAGAAACTAATAAGACGCCATTTTTCAAAACCATGATGTGGACAAGAACTTAACAAATCTTTAAAACGCTCCCAGCACTGAAAAAATGCTTCATTTTGATTTTGATTGAAATTTTGAATCTGTCTTTTCAAAGCAGTAGTTTTATGTGCTGGGAAAAATTTCTTTAGAAACTCAGTTTGTAATTCTTGCCATGTGCCAATTGACCTTGGTTTTAAATTATGAAGCCAAATTTTTGCTTTATCTTTTAAAGAAAAAGGAAATAATTTTAGCTTGACAATTTCATTTGTACATTGTTGGTCATTAAAGGTGACACATACATCTTCAAAGTCTTTTAGAAACGAGTAAGCACTTTCCGATTCTAACCCATGGAAATTTGGAAGCAAAGCTATCATACCTGGTTTAAAACGAAAGTTGTTTGCATTGAGAGGAAAAATAAAACAAGAGGGTGATGAGCTTCGAGTTGGTTGCAAGTAGTCACGCATGGTGCGTACTTGTCTGTTTTCATCTTCAGCATGAACACTTTCATTGTCAGCCATGGTAGGAGTTGTATTAGAAAGATTACCTGAAAAAGTTTCACAATAAAATCTAACTAAACGACGAGATCTAAAATCACGTCGCCAAACAAGCATAAAACAAAGTTAATAAATAGATAATATATAAATATAAACTTTACAATATAAATATAAATATATACTAAATTAGGCGGTATAACCAGCCAATAAAAATAAATATACTTATATACTTAGTATTGCCTCCCCGGCAACGGCGCCAAAAACTTGATGGAGACTCAATTAAGAGTTGTAAACCCAAGTGCAGGTTATGTTCAAGTAATAAATTCTCGGGTGTCCGAGGTCGAACCACAGGGAAGCGTATTAGTAAGTATAAGTTTATAAATATATAAGAAAAATAAAGTAAACAAGATATTAGGGTATCAACAACAAAACAAGATAAACAAGATATTAGAGAACAAAATAAACAAAATAAAATAAAATAAATTAAACAAGATATAAAAAACAATAAGAAAAGATGTTGAGGTTAGAGAATTCACTCTTGGTGTTATGCTAAGATTAATCTTGTTTTATTACACAATTGAAATCCACACATAAGGGAGGTTCCAATCGGAAGGTTTAGCAATTCAGTCCAAATTGTCCAACGTCCATAGCATATGATATTATGTTCATTTGGTGTCCTCAAAACTCATAAAAAGAGTCCAAGCATTCCTTATGCCAAGGTATATGTCTACAACAAATCAAGGTTATAAAACCAAGCATTTACTGTGCCATTTTCATTGTCAATAATGAATCAAGATCTCTACTTTGCAAGTATGATTTTAAACCAAAAGAAAATATTATCTATACTAGTGTTTATAAATGATGATTCATTTTAGCTCATGTTTAAGAGACTAACCTTAGCATTTACCAAGAGCTTCACCTCATCACCTCAACAATATGATTAGCAACACATACTAGATATGAATAAAATGAAAAGAAATGTAAGAAGCATAAGTAAATAAAAAAAAAAAGAAAACTAGAGAAAGGAAAGAAGAAGAAAACTTAGAGAATTTTATTACAATGGCTAATATCCTACCAATGTACAATGATCCTAATACTCATCCAAGGCCCTCTATTTATACACATTTTGGAGAGCTAAATTACAAGAGACAAGCTTTATAAATTTCAAAGGTAGGTATAATAGGTGGGTGCATTTTTCTAACAATTTTCGTCATGTTGTATGACAATTCTGATCAGCCAGCTTGATGGTCGATTTTGTCAATGTTGAAGGCTCGATCTGATCAAATGGTCTTCTAGAAAAATATACCCCTACCAGTTACGGATCCATAGCCGTTGGAATCAGATCATTTGCTCATGTGAATCGGAAGATATGGTCAAAATACCAAAATAGGTCAGCACAGACGTCATTGCACATCAGCCAACTTGATGGTCAATTTCGCTAGGGAAAACGACTCCGTTTCAAGAAGTGTAAAACATGAAAAAGATAGATATGCCTCTTAAATATGCACTGTAAAAATTTCAGCTTTAATGCTTCAGTAAAACTCCAGATATAGCTGATATGGCAAATGGTGTCGGAACTGGAACTGAATTGGATTTGCCCTTAATTCTTGATTTAACCTAGTAATCTGAAATCACTCAAAGAAACTCGTGAAAAACACCATATTACATAAAAATATAAAATATCATAAACACAATTAGACTAAGCAATAATAACTCGTATTTGACACAAAACAATAATAAAACATAACTAAGAACTATATAATTATACGAGTTATCACTGGCCTCAATATGATGGTCCAGAAGTGTGTCCCAATCAAGAAATGCGGAGAAATCCACATGGTCGGCCAAAATCAAGTCGTATTCGTAACGAAATGGACCTCAGGGAGAAAGGCAAACCAAAACGTTGTGGATTATGCAGAAATGAAGGTCATAACCGTCGAAATTGTCCGCATCGATCTGGCACATTGGGGGAGACTTCGCATCAACAATAAATGAATTACATGTTTTTGTCAACTTATCATGTAATTTGGATTATTATTTTACATATAAGGGAAAATGTAATGCAAGTTTTTGTCAACTTATCATGTAATTTGGATTATTATTTTATTTAAAATGAAAAAAAATTATAAAAATATAACGCAATTATATTTTTTTTTTACAATTTTTTAAATTAAATAACAACATTAAGATATAACTTAAATAACAACATTAAGATATAAACTAAAATACAATATAACAATTAATTTCCCAACAAATTTAAAATAAATAACATGAAATGCAAACCATATAAATTTATATATTATAAATTTAAAACACATTATTCTCGTTATATTAATAAAAGTACATTTATTCTAATTATTGCGTGGTGTAGAGCAACAGTGTCGAGCTCTTCTAGTGCGTGGTGGTTGCACCCGTCGTTCAACCTCGTCAGTGGCACGTATTCGCGGTCGACCATGACCTCCTGCTATAACCGCCACTGGTTCCGGTTGTATGTCATCAGTCATTTCTTCCGTATCAAAAATTTGAAACCCACAGCTGGATGAGCCAACACCTAGTTCACCGATAACGGGAACCTGACTACTAGATGCACCCATAAATGATGTACCATCAAATGCTGACCAAGGGGTTCCAAACTGATACATTGATGTTAGATATGCTGAACTTGGACTTAGGATGGGGAGCTGGTCATCTAACCTCGTTCTTGGCGGTGATGGTCGGTAACACTCATCAACGTCATATCCGGGGTGACTTACGGAATAACGATGACTGGATGGTACTCCATGATCCCATTTAGGTTCAGGATGATTAAATGATATCCTCGGTGCTGTGAACTCCGATAAGGTCGGTTGACGCGTTCGCCCATGTTATCGGCGAGGTCTAGGAGCATCCATATCCTGTGTAGGAGGGACTGGAGCTGAAGTTTGTCCGGTAAATGGCATACTCCTAACATCCTCATACATCGACGGTGGACAAACGAAAGGCCGACCTTCATTTTTATACCATCCTATGTAATTATCAGATGGGTTGAAATTATTACCAACAATCGGGTAACCTGTCGGAATTCGTTGAAAACGTATATTCCACCAATGGATCCAATGTTCATGCTTCGCAGGCCAGAATTCCTCATGACGACCACGCATGTCGATCTTGTGAAGCTTATCAAGGTTCACCGGGGCTGCAGGAATTGGTTGTTGCATCCCAAATTGTCGCAACACCCTGTCAGTTTGGTGCCACTCTACATATGAAAAGCATATCAATGTTGTGTTTGCTTTCCATATATTACAATTATTGTAGGCATCCGATGGGAGGCATGCCATAATTTCACTTGAGGAATATGGCATCCACAGAAACTGCGAATAATTATTACAAATTATTAGTTTCATATGGATTAAATAAAAAAAAAAAAAACTTCAATGTAACAATCGAAATATTTACCTTATCATATCCTACTCGATCTAGTCGTACTCTTATACTTGCAAGGTCGCTCGGAGTCTCTGTAAAATCTCTACTCCTACTCCTACTCCACCTATTAAAATGCATATAATATCTTAATGACCTATAAAAATACAAGTTCGTACAAAATTAATAAAATAGTAAAGATTATTACCTGCTTGCAAGGGGGTATACAGCCGAAATATCCACGCGCGGAGCAAGAAATGGTAGCCGATACCAAGCCCATGATTGTAGAAGCACTAAACATCCACCTATGTCATGGCTTTTTGGAACTGTAGCCCGGCAAAGTTCTCTATACAAAACCGCCAAACACGCAGAACCCCAACTATAATTTGCCGCATGCTCTAAATCACGTAGTAATGGAAGATACATTAAATGTACCCGACTGCTCGATTTGTCAGGCATCAGTAATCCTCCAATCAAACGTAAAATATATGCTATAGCAGCATATTGTATCTGTTGTTCAGTTGCATGTAATGGAAGATTTTGAAACGATTTCAACCAATTTAGTCTCACCGTTGAGCCAGATACATACTCATATGGAGGTACCGAGCCCAATAGATTTTGACACACTTCATTCCAATCTAGCAAGCTTCCGCCTTTAACTGCATCGCCATGGATCGGAAGTCCAAGTTGCAGCGCAACATCTTCGAGAGTTACCGTGCATTCACCAAATGGAAAATGAAAAGTGTGCGTCTCGGGTCTCCATCGTTCGATCAACGCACTGATTAAGTCGGGTTGTATCAAAAATCGTCGAATTTGAGTTGCGTGATAAAATCCGGCTCTTCTTAAGTGGTCGATAATAGATGGATGCGGGTCCTCCAATGTAAATTTCCTCGAACGTAACACACGACGAGTTTCCTGTTATAATAATAAAAATTAATATATTATAAAACTATAACAATTAAAAATTAATAAATAAAACTCTAAAACTATAAAATAACAAAACAATAATAATAATAAAAAATTTAAATTTTTTTTATATAATTATTAAATAATTCAATTATATAATAAATAAATAACTATAAAATTAAAATTAAAAGACAATAATAATTACAAAATTATAAAACAATAATAATATAATATAAAATTTAAAATTATATAAAACTATAAAATGAAAAAAATAATAATAATTAAACAATTATAAAACTATAATAATACAAAATAATATAATATAAAATTTATAAGTATATAAAACTATAAAATGAAAAAACAGTAATAATTACAAAATTATTATTCTATATAATAATAAAAAAACCATTATAATATAATAATTAAAATTATATAAAACTATAAAATGAAAAAACAAAAATAATTAACAAATTAAATAACTATAATAATAAAAAATAAAAAATTATATAACTATGAAATCAAAAAACAATACTAATTAATAAATGATAAAACTATAATAAGCACTATAACATTAAAAATATAAAAATTATAAAACAATAAAACTATAAATTTACAAATTTCTAATCAATAAAAAATAACTAAAAATTGATAATGTAATACAAATAATATCATAACAATTTACTTACCTCTTTAAATATAACCTCCGATATGTGATTTTCTTGCAACCTCAATAGTGATGATGAAGCCATTTCTAAATATTGTTGCAGAAAAAAATATTGTTGTAGAAAAAATAAATTGTTGTAGAAAATAAATTTGTTGGTAGAAAGAAATTTAATTGTTGAAAGAAGAATGGAAAATGAAGTGGTATTTATAGAAGAGTGATGTGTGTGTGGGGGGGGGGAAGGGAGGGATTTGAAGGCAACGGTCATTTGACCGTTGCCTTCAAAAAATTTTGAATTTTTTTTTTTTGTTTTTTTTTATCTAATACAAATCAATTAACAAAATTTACAAAAATTTGTTAATAAATTTTAAATAATAAAATATACCTTACGAAAGTTTTTTTTTTAATTATAAAAAAATATTTTAATTTAATTTATAATTTTTAAAATTAAAAAACAAAACTTACAAATTTTAAAAAAAAATTTAAAATTTGTTTTTTAATTTAAGTAAAAATATATATATATATATATATATATTTAATCAAGGGAAATCGCCACCCCCCATGGCGATTTCCCTTGATGAAATTTGCAAATTTTGCAAAATTTACTAAGGGAAATCGCCATGGGGGGTGGCGATTTCCCTTGGTATTTTTTGCAAATTTGGCAAAAACAAACCAAGGGAAATCGCCACCCCCCATGGCGATTTCCCTTGGTGTTTTTTGCCAAAATTCAAATTTTTACACTGGGAAATCGCCATGGGGGATGGCGATTTCCCAGCTAGAAAAAAATAAGCAGATTTTGGGAATTAATCCGAAATCAACGGTATTTTGGTTTTTTTTTGGCTATATTTGAATAAAAAAACCCAAACAATCAATAAGAAGAAAAAAAAAAAGCCAAAGTAAATTGTGGGCTAAAACTTTGGGATAAACCCTTAAATATATAGGACAAACCCATAATTCCCTTTGAACTTTCTTATCCCCCTGAACTAGAAAACCAATTGACCAGGAAAAATTACTGGGTTGCTGATTGCAAATACACCTACCTACTCATGGGTAGAGACGAGTCGTGACTCATTCTTTTTTATTTCTTTTATTTAAGCTCGGTTTTGGATGAGCTCGGATCAACCCGTTTTATTGTTTAAATAATATTAAAAAATTATTTTTTTATTTTAATATTTATATATTTTATAATTAAATTTAAATAAAAATAAAAATAAATTTTTATTACATAAACAGTTATTTGGGTCGGGTCTGACCAGCTCGAAGTGAAAAAACCTCTACTCAGATTCTGTCCAATATAAACTGAATCGGACGAACTACTTGACCCTTGAGAAGGTCTAATTGCAAAGCTTATTCAACCTTTTTTACTCACTAAAGATTAATGGGATCCTCTACTTTTCTGCAGTACTGTAGCAAAGGGATCCTCTACTGTTTAGGGCTGATGTGGCTTGTGGAATATGAGTCGGAAGCAAAGCAATAAGTAATGAGGAGACGTGCTTGAGGTCCCAAATTTAAAGAAAAAAAAAGTTGATTTTAAGCTGATGCTTGCTGAGAGTGCTTTCCCCAACCCCTATTTATCAATCCCTAAGACGTTTTCATTATTTGGAATATTCTCTGCTTAGGTACCCTTACACTGCTAAAAGCATGATCCCTTTAATTTGGATTTTGTTGAGGTCTTTTTATTTTTAACGGGCTAAATCGAAGAGAAGCTTGGAAGTGCATATATCACTTGTCGGATTTATCAAGGAGGAACAAATGGTCAAAGAAATGTTCAAGTGTAGATATCGGGATGTGTTTCGATATTTAATATAATAAGTTTTGAAAGAGAAGAGCCGAACACTACAAGAGAACGGACTTTTATCGACGAAAATTTCTTACGGTAAAAGTCCATATTCCGTCAGTAATAACTTTTATCGACGAAATTTTTTGTCAAAAAATTCGTCGGTAAAAAAAAATATATTGAAATTGATTTTTCTTTTTCGACGAAAATTCTGTCGCAAAAAGTTTGGCGGGAATGAACAATCTTCCCGCCAAACTTTTAACTACGGAATTTAGCTAAGGAAAATTCCGTAGCAAAAATTTCATCGCAAATACTCAATTTTCGTCGTTAAAAAATCAAAATTCCATCGCTAAAAGTCAAAACTTACTGACAAAATTATTCCGTCGAAAATAATTCCGTCGCTAAAAGCTTTTCTCTTGTAGTGGAAAGTGGCTAGGAGAGAATGAATAGAAAATATTTGACCTAGGATTATAAGTCTTACCTCATATGTTTTATACCTTAGTTGGTCAATGGGTTCGATCTAGCTTGGATAGGTGTCAATCGAGTTTTGGAGTCATCTAGTGTCTTCTCTTTTTTGGGACTAATGGGCCTAACTCTACATTGGACTTTCGACCGTGGAAGATATTTGGGCATAAAAATTGCCCCTTAGACCTAAAGAGGTTATAAAATAACCGTCCCAAGGTTTGAAATTAAACAACAGTAAACATTTTGCCGTGATCGTCATGCGGCGATGATGTGCGCACAATGTCGATTTCATCGGTTGTCAGGATCTGGTTGTCTAGTTTGATGCTAATGAGTTTATTATGGTCGTATTAACAATGGAGGAGGTGACTGGCAGCTGTCAGGGTAGCACCAATACTGGTGGTTAGAGGCTTGGGTGGAGTTTGAATAGTGGTCCGGTTGGCAGTTGCAGGCGTGGAAAGGCCTATCATGACTGAAAGGGCGAAGCTCGTGTGAACAAAGCTTATATACAAAATATAACACGAACACGGCACATTTAATAAATACAAAAAATAATATAATAAATATGACAGGACGTATTTAATACATATATTGTTGATAAGTGCTTAATTTCATACATTTTCATATATTATTTCCTTATACTTTGTGCTTTAATTCTTAAGTTCCTTAATATTTTACTATGGTTTTGTGAATTATAGGTATTTTGGAAGAGATGAAGTCAAAACATGTAAAATATGATGTTAAAGAGCTTATAAAGTCACAATCATAAGATGGAAGAAGACTTGGGAGTAAAAAAGATCAAATTCTTAGTGCAAAGCGATTAGGTAGATTTGACCTTCGGATCTTGTTGCTAAGAAATCATGATGTTAAAGTCTTTATTGGAAGAAACTTCCTTCTTGACTTTTGAAGATGACTTGAATACCTTTTCAATGGCAGTTTACACGCCTAAATCGGATAAGAAATGGTCATCCAAATCAGCTGAAGAAATGAGATAAGATGTAGCAGCCAAGAAACCGAAGTCAAAGAGCTCGGCACCCACAAGTCAGTGAACTTGGCGCCGCGGCGCCGACCTAATGCCTCTAAATCTTCAAAAACCGCAAAAATCCAAAATTTTGCCAAATTTGCAAGTTTGTGCCTCCTAGCTTCCTTGATCAACAAGAAAGGGTTTCCAAGGTCTTAAAACTCTATAAATACCATCTTTTGAGCCACAAACTAGGACATGCTTTGATTATTATAAATATTCTTCTTCTTCTTCTTTTTCTCCTTTTCTATTTTCTCTTAGTTTTATTTTAGTTTTCTTCTTAGTTTCTTTTTAATATTCATGTTTATGTTAACTATGCCTATGCAAGGCTAAACTTCTCTTTGGTTAAGGGTGATTTCAAAGCCATAGACATGTTGTGTAATTGATTTTCAGATTCTATCAGATATTGATTTTCTATCAAAGTTGCTTATGTTCTTCTAAAAGAATTATTCATGATCTTTGTCTTGATTTGTTTAGGTCACGAACTAGATAGATCTTGATAATTATCTAATGCTAGTTTAGGAGTCTTGATCCGTGTAATTGTCTTGATTTCTTATTCATTAGTAGCAATTTGTAATTCATGATTATGTTGGGTTTTCGGGAATTACAATGTGGAACATAACATAAGTTGAACAATCCGAGCTTACGTGTTTGTTGCTTAGATCAACCTATCTTTCTCATCATAAAGCTGTTATCAAATTGAATTTAGAGAGCTTATTTTAGGTTGTTTGATAATTAGAGATTAAATAGAGAGCTTATTTTATTTAACGACAAATTAAAGAAAGATTGGGGTAGCAGAGCTTATTATTATCTACGGTTGATAATTTTGATAGTTAATTGATATTGATAGATCTGAAATTGATTCTCAATGATATCTAGTGGTGGAGAATGGAACCTTAACCATACCTTTCTCATATCTGATTACTTTTTATTTACTTGCTTTCGTATTTTTATTGTTTGCTTAAATTGATTTCGAAACACCCTGTAACTTTTGTTTTCTTTGAATTTAAGTTTTAAACTAGTGATTGATAAACTAAACACCAATCCCTGTGGATTCGACCCTTGCTAATCTCTATACTCTACAATTGATTCTTTTTAAGTGCAAGGTTAAATTAGATACACTCTTTTGGGTGCATCAAGTTTTTGGCGTCGTTGCCGGGATTGTTTTCTTTAGTTTATTAGTTAGTTGGTTTATTCTTATTTTCTGTTTTAATTAGTTTATTTTTTTGTTTTCTTTTTCAGTGAATGTCCTAATCTCCCAAAGAAGAAGAACCTCATTTAGGACTTAGGAGAATTCGGGAATTCATAGCTTTCCACCATAGAACAAACGAAGAGTTGATCCAAACCATCCAAGTGGAACAAGGAGAGATGGCTGCTGACAACCGAACTCTCAAGGAGCTAGCCGCTCCAGACTTGGATCAACAACCATTATGCATTGGATATGCTAATCTTGAGGTAGCTTTTGAATTAAAATCTGGTTTGATTCATCTTCTCCCAAATTTTCATGGTTTTGCAGGAGAGGGTCCAAATACGCATCTCAAGGAATTCCATGTAGTTTGCTCAAGCATGAGGCCAACCGGGGTCAGAGAAGAGCAAATTATGTTAAGAGCCTTTCCATTCTCTTTAGCTGATTTGGCAAAGGAATGGCTCTACTATCTACCATCCGAGACCATAACTACATGGAATGGTATGAAGAAAGCATTCTTGGAAAGGTATTTCCCAACATCTAAGGCTGCCAACATTAGAAAAGAGATATGTGGCATTCGACAATACAACGAAGAGTCTTTATATGAATACTGGGAGAGGTTCAAGAAACTTTGTGCATCATGTTCACGCCATCAGATAAGTGAACAACTTCTCATCCAATATTTCTATAAAGGACTCATGCCCATGGAGAGAAGTATGATATATGCAGCAAGTGGGTGAGCTCTAGTTGATAAAACTTCCAAAGTTGCTAGATCTCTCATCTCCAACATGGCAGCCAACTCCCAACAATTCTCAATGAGACAAGATCCACCACCACAACCCAAGAAAGTCAATGAGGTAAGTACATCATCCCTTGAACAAACAATTTCTCAACTGATTTCTCTTGTGCAACAATTGGCTATAGGTAATATACAGCAAAATAAGGCTTGTGGCATATGTTCTACCATGGGGCATCAAACTGATATGTGCTCAACACTACAAGAGGATACCAATAAACATATGAATGCCATGGGTGGATTTCAGAACCAACCAAGGAAGTATGATACCTACTCTAACACTTACAATCCAGGATGGAGGGATCATCCAAACTTCAATTATGGAGGAAATCAATCACAAGTTGCTCCTCCACCATTTGACAATAGACCATCGGGTTTTCACAAAGGGTTCAACAACCATATCAAACCCGACAACAAGTGCCACCCACTCAAAATTCAGGTACTTCTCTTGAAGATCTTGTTAAAGCCCTTTCTACTAATACAATTCAATTTCAACAGGAAACAAAGGCAAATCATCAGGAAACAAAGGCAAGTATCTGAAATTTGGAGATTCAAGTGGGGCAAATGGCAACAACAATAAGTCAAATGCAAGCAAAGGATTCCGGAAAATTACCTTCCCAAACTATAGTGAATCTCAAAGAAAATGCCAATGCCATAACTTTAAGAAGTGGGAAACAGCTTGAGACACTACAAAAGGATAGTGCTCAAGGGGGGGACAACAATATTGCATCATCTTCACGTCCCAATGAGCCACTACAAAAGGTAACTCCTAAACCATCTTTTCCTTCTTATATAACTCCTCCATATTTTCCTAGCAGGTTAGCAAAGTCCAAGAAGGAGGAGCAAGAAAAGGAAATTTTGGAAACCTTTCGAAAGGTAAAGGTGAACATTCCTTTACTAGATGCTATCAAGAAAGTGCCAAGATATTCCAAGTTTCTAAAAGAGTTGTGCACTTCTAAATGGAAGTTGAAAGGGAATGAAAAGGTAAGTGTGGGAGAAAATGTGTCAGCTGTTCTTCATAAGAAACTCCCACATAAATGCAAGGATCCAGGTATGTTTACCATTCCTTGTAAGATAGGAAACACCAGGTTTGAGCATGCTATGCTAGATCTAGGAGCATCCATTAATGTCATGCCATATTCAATTTATGCCTCATTAAATCTAGGACCATTAGAGGAAACTGGTGTTATAATACAACTTGTTGACCGTTCTAACACTTATCCTAGAGGAGTTATAGAAGATATCCTTGTACAAGTTAATGAGTTGGTCTTTCTCGCTGATTTCTATGTTCTTGAGATGGAAGATGAGATGTCTTCTAATCCAACACCCATTCTATTAGGGAGACCATTCTTAAAAACAACTAGGACTAAAATAGATGTGCATGATGACACCCTCATTATGGAATTTGATGGTGAAATAATTCATTTTAACATTTTTGAAGCCATGAGATACCCTAGTGATATGCATTCTGTTTTTACTATTGATATAATTGATTCCTTGGTATAGAAAGCTTTTGAACTATATGGTGAAGATAATTTGGAAGTAGTCATTAACAGGTACCTTGGCTTAGAGAATTCTAAAGGAGAAGAGAAACTCGGTTTGAGTGAACAAGTAGAAGAGACAGTAGCATCGTTACAAGCATTACCACCTAAAGATGCAAGGTTTGATGTTTCATTTATTGAATTACCTTTATCTAATGAGAAACTTCTACCTTCCATTTTGCAGGCACCAATTTTGGAGTTGAAACCATTACCGGACTATTTGAAATATGTGTTATTAGGTGAAAAGGACACACTACCGGTCATAATTGCCAAAGAGCTCACACCTTTGCAAGAAGAGAGACTTATCCAGGTGCTTAGAGAGCATAAAACAACAATTGGTTGGACAATTACCGATATCAAGGGAATAAGCCCATCTATGTGCATGCACCGGATTTTTTTAGAGAAAGGTTCCAAACCAACAAGAGAAGCACAACGTAGATTGAATCCTCCTATGATGGAGGTTGTGAAAAAATGAGATACTGAAGTTCCTAGATGTTGGAGTGATCTATCCTATCTCGGATAGCAAATGGGTGAGCCCAGTCCAAGTATTTCCTAAAAAGTCCGGTGTAACTGTTGTAAAAATAATGAGAATGAACTAATTCCTACTAGAATTCAAATAGGGTGGCAAGTTTGTATTGACTATCGAAAACTTAATTCAACAACTCGCAAAGACCACTTTTCTTTACCTTTTATTGATCAAATGCTTGAAAGGTTAGTTGGCCATTTTCATTATTGTTTTCTTGATGGTTTTTCAGCTTATAATCAGATTGCAGTTGCTCCAGAGGACCAAGAGAAAACAACTTTTACATGTCCGTTTGGTACCTTTGCATAACGACACATGCCGTTTGGTCTTTCTAATGCACCAGCTACATTCCAAAGATGTATGGTTAGTATATTTTCAGATTATGTAGAGAACATCATAGAGGTTTTCATGGATGATTTTAGTGTCTATGGTGATTCTTTTGATAGATGTCTAGATAACCTTACACTTGTACTTGAAAGATGCATGAAAACTAACCTTGTATTGAATTGGGAAAAATGTCACTTTATGATAGAACAAGGAATAGTTTTAGGCCATGTTATTTCTTCTAAGGGAATAGAAGTAGATAAATCTAAAATAGATATTATGCATTCTTTACCACCTCCCACAAATGTGAGAAAGGTTCGTTCTTTTCTTGGACATGCAGGTTTCTATAGAAGATTTATCAAAGACTTCTCAAAGACAACATTACCTTTTTGCAAGCTGTTACAAAAAGATGTGGATTTCCACTTTGATGATAAATGCAAAGAGGCATTTAAAACATTGAAGGGACTCTTGACATCAGCTCCTATCATGCAACCACCAGATTGGAATGTACCTTTTGAAATCATGTGTGATGCTAGTGACTATGCCATTGGAGCTATTTTGGGTCAACGGGTTGGCAAAGCCTCACATGCCATATATTATGCCTCCCGAACTCTTAATGATGCTCAATTAAACTATTCCACTACTGAAAAAGAACTTTGGTTGTTGTATTTTCTGTAGAGAAATTTTGTTCTTATTTAATTGGTACTAAAGTAATTGTATTTTCTGATCATGCAGTCCTTAGGTACTTGCTCACTAAGAAAGAGGCCAAACCAAGGTTGATTAGATAGATACTTCTCTTACAAGAGTTTGATTTGGAAATAAAAGATAAGAGAAATAGTGACAACCCGGTTGCGGACCATCTTAGCCGTTTAGTTCATGAAGAGGATGCACTACCGTTGCATCAGAACTTTCCGAATGTGCAACTCTTTTCCATGTGCACAGCAATTCCTTGGTATGCTGATATTGTTAATTACTTAGTCAACAAGCAGTTGCCATAAGAGTTGACCAAAACCCAACGAAATAAGATCAAGAGTGATGCCAAATACTATTTTTGGGATGATCCTTACCTTTGGAAGCATTGCGTCGATCAGATCATAAGAAGATGTGTACTTGAATCTGGATTCCATTATATTCTAACCTTTTCTCACTCTTATGCATGTGGAGGACACTTTGGATCCAAACGAACAGCTATGAAAGTAATCGGTTCTAGATTTTATTGGCCCACCTTGTTCAAAGATGCATACCTCATTTGCAAGTCATGTGATCGTTGCCAAAGAACAGGTAATTTAGGTGCTAGAAATCAAATGCCTCAAACTCCAATACTTATTGTTGAAATTTTTGATGTATGGGGCATGGATTTCATGGGACCTTTTCCTTCTTCTTTTGGTAATATTTATATTTTACTTGCCGTTGATTATGTGTTAAAGTGGGTAGAAGCAAAAGCCAGTAGGACTAATGACTCTAAAGTTGTTTCAGATTTTGTCAAGACTAACATTTTTGTAAGGTTTGGAACACCAAAGGCCATAATCAGCGATAGAGGTACTCACTTTTGCAATAGGACCATAGAAGAACTTTTGAGGAAGTATAACATCACACACAAGGTATCCACATCATACCATCCTCAAACTAGTGGGCAAGCTGAAGTGTCAAATCGAGAAATAAAGTCTATCATTGAAAAGACAGTTAATCCAAATAGGAAGGATTGGAGTTCATGACTTGATGATGCACTTTGGGCTTATAGGACAGCATATAAGACACCCATTGGTATGTCTCCTTATCGACTTGTTTATGGTAAGCCTTGTCATCTTCCTGTTGAATTAGAACATAAAGCATATTGGGCTATCAAACAATACAACATGGAGATGGATGAGGCAGGTAATCAAAGAAAACTTCATTTACAAGAACTTGAGGAGATAAGGAATGATGTATATGAGAATTCTAGGATTTACAAGGAAAATACTAAGGCGTTCCATAACAAGATGATATCAAGAAAGAACTTTGTTGTTGGACAAAAAGTTCTTATTTTCCATTCACACCTTAAGTTGTTTCCAGGTAAGTTACATTCTCGTTGGATTGGACCTTTTGTTATTACTAATATGTTTACTCATGGTGTAGTTGAAATCAAAATTTCAAAGACAGATAAAGCATTCAAGGTAAATGGCCATAGATTGAAGCCTTACTATGAGAACTTTCCAATGCAAGATGTCGAGGAGTTACCACTCTATGAGCCAAATTATGTTGAAGAATGATGGCATGGGTACAAGTCAGGCTGAGGACAATAAACCAAGCGCTTCTTGGGAAGCAATCAAAAAAGATGGAGAGCACATATTATAATCAGATTTGCTATTCCTTACTCTCCATCATTTTATCTTTTATTGTTTTTCCTTAGTTTGTTTTGATTAGTTATTCTTTTACACATGATTCTTATATTTGGGGATAATAGAATTACATTGAGGATAATGTAAGAATTAAGTGTGGGGGGGAGAATTTAGGATTTCCTTTAGCTTTGTTTTGTTTTTAGTGTGTTTTAGTTACTTTCAATACTATGATGAGATATGAATTGTATTGGGTCTAAAACTGATCATTAGTGATAAGATGTTCATGAGAATTAAGCTTGACATTACTAATTTTTTATGAGCCAATGTTAATATGATATGTTGATTGAAAAAAAAGCATGTTTAGACTAAATATTGACTTGTATTATCATCCTTGTGAGTTTTGAGCCAATATGATTGATGCATTATACATATCAATCTAATTTCTTTCTTGTGTGCTCTTATGATTACATGATTCTCTAGAACTTGCTTTAAACCTTTTTGAGACTATATTGATGTATGTGACAACATGAATATGATAGAGGCATTAGGATTATAACTAGAGCCAAACAGCCATTCCTTATTGATGCTCCAAGAGAACATCCCCCTAGTAAGCTAATTTGAGCCTACATTGAATAAGCTATTTCTTTGGTAACCACATCTTGTCCCTAACCTTAATATACTTATTTATATCCTTACCCTTGTTCTAAAGATGAATTAGCATGTTTTGAGACATTTTGCAAAGACAAGGAAGATCTATTGATAATTTGGGTTTGAAACAAGAAATAAGTGTGGGGGAAAAGAAAAGAAAAGTCAAGAGAAAAAAAAGGGAATATTGCCAAATACATTCCCATGTAAAAAAAAGAAAGAAATATAAATCATCTCTTGAACTTGTGGAAAAAGAAAAAGATGTTACAAAGTTGTTTAGAATGAAGAAAAGGCCCAACATGAATATTCGACCTATGTATTATATGCTTTGTAAAGAGTTTTGAGAAGTTTTCTTTGCATGAATCTTATTATGTCTCTAAACTCTATGAAATCTTTGGAACCTTTGTAATATCCTTTTCCTTTTATTCTTTAACCAACATTATAACCCCTTGGCCCCATTACAACCTTGAATAAAGACCTCTTGATTCATGAAGTTGCATGATCTAAGAAGTGGAGAATAGGTGGACAAGCAAGCATATAGTAGAACTGTTTTCATGAGATTGATTAAGTGTAAACACTTTACCACTACTTTAAAGAGTAAAAATCATGAGAGTATCTCATGTTATAAGTTGAGATTAAGTTTGAATATGCACTATTTTGATTGAGATATTTTATGTTAATGTTAGTTTAACTTAAACCCTTTACTATCAAACATGATTCTTTATGAAACTCTTTAAGTTATAAGACTTGTTCAATGATTGTCTCTCATTTTTATTGAAAGTGGACTAGATTAGGATTTCTTATTTTGTTTTTATTTGATTTTGCTCGAGTTCTAGCAAAAGACCAAGTGTGGGGGAATTTGATAAGTGCTTAATTTCATACATTTTCATATATTATATCCTTATACTTTGTACTTTAATTCTTAAGTTCCTTGACATTTTACTATGGATTTGTGAATTATAGGTATTTTGGAAGATATGAAGTCAAAACATGTAAAATATGATGTTAAAGAGCTTATAAAGTCACAATCATAAGATGGAAGAAGACTTGGGAGTCAAAAAGATCAAATTCTTAGTGCAAAGCGATTAGGAATATTTGACCTCCGGAGTTTGTTACTAAGAAATTATGATGTTAAAATCTTTATTTGAAGAAACTTTCTTCTTGACTTTTGACGCTGACTTGAATACCTTTCCAACGGTAGTTTATACGCCCAAATCGGATAAGAAATGATCATCCAAATCAGCCAACAAAGTGTGAGAAGATGCAGCAGCCAAAAAAATGAAGTCAAAGAGCTCGGCACCCACAAGTCAGTGAACTCGGCATCACGGCGCTGACCCTACTGCCTCTAAATCCGAAAAAATTCAAATTTTTGCCAAATTTGCAAGTTTGTGCCTCCTAGCTTCCTTGATCAGCAAGAAAGGGTTTCCAATGTCTTAAAACTCTATAAATACCATCTTTTGAGCCACAAACTAGGACATGCTTTGATTATTATAAATATTCTTCTTCTTCTTCTTCTTTTCTATTTTCTCTTAGTTTTATTTTAGTTTTCTTCTTAGTTTCTTTTTAATATTCATGTTTATGTTAACTATGTCTATGCAAGGCTAAACTTCTCTTTGGTTAATGGTGATTTGAAAGCCCTAGACATGTTGTGTAATTGATTTTCAGATTCTATCAGATATTGATTTTCTATCAAAGTTGCTTATGTTCTTCTAAAAGAATTGTTCATGATCTTTGTCTTGATTTGTTTAGGTCGCGAAGTAGATAGATCTTGATAATTATTTAATGCTAGTTTGTAATTCATGATTATGTTGGGTTTTCGGGAATACAATATGGAATATAACATAAGTTGAACAATCTGAGCTTACGTGTTTGTTGCTTACATCAACCTATCTTTCTTATCATAAAGTTGTTATCAAATTGAATTTAGAGAGCTTATTCTAGGTTGTTTGATAATTAGAGATTAAATAGAGAGCTTATTCTATTTAACGACAAACTAAGGAAAAATTGGGGTAGCAGAGCTTATTGTTATCTACGGTTGATAATTTTGATAGTTAATTGATGTTGATAGATCTGAAATTGATTCTCAATGATGTCTAGTGGTGGAGAATGAAACCTTAACCATACATTTCTCATATCTGATTACTTTTTATTTTTACTTGCTTTCATATTTTTATTGTTTACTTAAACTGATTTCAAAACCCACTTTAACTTTTGTTTTCTTTGAATTTAAGTTTTAAACTAGTGATTGATAAACTAAACATCAATCCCTATGGATGGAAAGACTCTTTTCCAGTAGTCTCCTCAGGGATTCTCGACCTTTGCTAATCTCTATACTCTACAATTGATTTTTTTAAGTGAAAGGTTAAATTAGATATACTGCTTAGGGTGCATCAATTGTATTCATATTTAAAATTTTAACAAATCTAATAATTTATATCGTCTTCATATTTATACAATTCACATAAAAAAAAAACACAAAAACAGCACGTATTATCGTATCTATTATTAAGTACTGTGTCGATACTGGGCACTTTCATTGGGAAAGAGAACTGAAAGTTATAAAAGCAAAACCAAATATCTATTTTCCCTCTACTTCATTGGTGATGCCATGCCACTAATTACATAAATTAAGTGTTTTAAAATGTAATTAAATCTTTGACTTTTGTTAACGAATACTTTTAAAATATTTTTTAAGGTTAGTTAATATATTATTTATAATAATAATATTGTATTAAATGTAAAAGTTAACAATTTTATTCATCATTTTCAATGCATTAATTGAAAATATTATTATATTTAATAATTTTAAAGAGTACCCTTAAAATACTCGTTAGTAAAATCCTAAATCTTTTCATACCCAGAGTTTCTTTCCTCATTTTTATAGTAATTTTTTCACTCGGAATCAGTCCTTTGGAAAGGGAAAAAAAAGGAACTATATTTGACGTATACGAAAGATGAAAATTTTTGTTACAGATAAACTCTGATATGAACACCATTTTCAAATTGGGTCCGCCTCCCCTCCATTACTTTTTCAATCCATTACTTTCCAATACATCTTAATCACCATTCACAAGTGAGACTTTCACAATTAATGAGCGAGTCCTACACATATCAATGATAAGAATGAATGTATTGAAAAATAATGAACAAAAAAAAAAATAAACTGGATCCTAACCCTTTGGAATTACATGATAATTCTATCTATATCTAAATTTATGCCAAACCAAATAGAGAATCAAATCCAGGATCATTTATCCCTTAAAACACCAACTCTATCCAACAAATCTTTATGATGTGAAACATTATATATATATATATATATATATATATATATATATATATATATATATATATATATATATATATATATCAAAGAGACAGAGAAGATTGAATTTGATGTAGGGTAATTTCGGTGTTGGAGAACTTATTATCGGGTTCGAGTACTATTCTTTATTATTTTTTAATTTATTTTTGTTTAATACAATTTTAATCAGCATTTACGAATATAATTGTTTAAATTTATGAGTGAATTTTATATGTGAATAACCATGATAAATATATTAAAAAATAATTATTAAAAAGATAATGGATAGAATCCCAATCTCTTACTATCACTTAAAAGAAAAATGCAAATCAATGTCCGATAAATTAAACAACCAAAAAATTCGAACAGACAGTGGAATAATGACAGCTTTTTCGAAATTGTGAATTAATTCACTATCCCTTGGTACGAGAGAAATTATTATATAGATTTATTATTATTTTTTATTATGACAATTGTAAGTTCAATCAATCAAGATTTAATACGTCATTAAAATTTGTTATTCTATATGTATGGATCTATATTTTTCATAAATATGTAAATCTATGTATGTTGATATGACAAGTTTTAATGTCGAATTGAATGGTTGATTGTTGCTAGGATTTTGTAAAAAATTATTCCCTCGATACCCGTAAATTTATTGTTAGTTATGTTTGTTTTGAATTGATCTCAATTTTGAAATGACAAAATCTTAAGTTTAATTAGCTTGATAATTAATGTTTTCAATTTAGCATATTTCTTTTAATTACTTTGAAACTATTTTGGAAAATGCTAAAATATTTTGAACTTCTTAGCTTTCTCAAAAATACATGTTCTTAAATATATACCTATGATCAAAACATTTTTTAGACAAGTTAACCTCTTTTCAAAGCCAAAAAAAAATATTTTTTGGAGATTTTTTGAAGAGAGGATCGATCCCCTAAGATAGATGATCGATCCCCTAGTGAAGATTTTTGGCTGGATCGATCCCTCGAGAGTCAGTAGCTAAATAACTTTGCAGGGCAGTAGGGGATTGATCCCTTGAGGTAGAGGATCGATCCCATGGCCTCCAACGGTCATATTTTCAGTTGGAACAAGTAGGGGATCGATCCCCTCATGTAAGGGATCGATCCCATGCCTACTGGGCAGTTTTTCAAGCTCGATTTTTGAAGCTTCAATGGCTCTTTTTCATCCCCCATCAATTCCAAACGGACATATAGCTTTCCCAAGCTATAAATAAGTGTCTCCAACACTTCTAAGAGGTTGAGAAAAACCAAAAGAAAGAATCACACATCAAGAGAGAAAGTTCAAAGCCATATCTTCATATCTCTCAAAGTTTTCAAGAAGTTCTCTTTGTTTTAAGCTTAATTTTCATATCTTTCTTGTATTCTTTTGTTGAAATCATCATTGTTTAGTCTCTCCTAGTTGAGCTTAACGTTGTAAACACCTAGCTTATTAGAGGGTCATTTTGTTTACACAAACACCTTGTAAAAGGGAGAGGTTCTATCTTAGCCTACAAAAAGATAGGGGGAAGAGGTTCTATCTTAGCCTACAAAAAGATAGGGGAAAGAGGTTTCTATCTAAGCCTAAATAAAAGATAGGAATTGTGAAGGTTATACCTTGTCCTTGAAAAGATAGCAATTCAAATTAGTGAATTGGGAACTCCTTGGCAAGTGAGGCTAAGGAAGAGGACGTAGGCACGAGGTTGAACCTCTATAAATCGATTGTGTTTGATCTTCTTTTCCTACTCATTTACTTGCTTCATTTATTTATCTACTTGCCAAATTGAGTTTATTGTTTAAATTTCTCAATATCATTATTTCTGTTTTAATTCCGTAATTATTTTTAAGAAATCAATTCACCCCCATCTTGATTTGATCACCACAAAAGCTAACATTTATAATCAATGAAAGTCAAAATTCAATTTAAATTTTTTTAACTTTTTTGTAAAGTCAAAATCAGATTATATATATATAAGAGGCATCAAGCTATACCGATATAAAATAAATTAATTTTACATATTTTTATAATTTTAATATACAATTAATATTTTAATAAATAAATCGTCGAATTTAATAATATAATCGTATTCGTCATGCACATAAAATTTAAAATCAATTTGATATCATTATTATATCCATAAAAAGTATTATTTTTTTTCAATATTGTTTTAGGATAAAAGAGCGAGTATTTAAAATAATATTTCTATATTAATTATAATTAATGTGATAGTCTCGAATGTATTGAGATAAGATATTATTTTGGCAAATTTATTTAGATTTTGCTTCTTCTTTTTTATTTTCAAAATACCGATTATTTCAAATTATATACCGAAATGCGCCAGGTTTGGAAAACATTGGGAAATCGTCATATCATATGGCGACTTTCCAACATAAAATTTTTATTTTTTTAAAAAACAAAGCACGGAAGTCTCCATATCATATGGTGACTTTCGTGCTATAAATTTTAATTTTTTTTTTTTTTTTTTAAAGTTGGGAAGTCGCCATATCATATGGCAACTTCCCAACGTTTTAACTTAAAATTTTTGTTTTAAGTAGTATGGAAGTCGCCATTTCATATGGCGACTTCCATACTAATTTTTTTTTATTTGTAAAAATTAATATTTTTTAATTTAATTTATTCAAATTTTTAATTATATATAAAAAATATTTTAAAAGCCTAATTAAATTTTTTATATTTTTGTAATTTTTATATATAATTTAAAATTTTTATATATAAAATCAAAAAATATATATAATCTTTTTAAAAAGTATATTCTAAATTTAAATTTAAAATTTTATATAATTTTTTATTTAATTTATAAAAATTTTAAAAAATCGTATTATATAAATTTTGAGATATTCGTGTCGTGATCGTGCTTTTTTCGTTTCATTTCGTGTTTTTTATTATTTTTTTCATGTCATATTCGTGTCGTGTCTAATGTTGCCATGTCTAATAAATCTAAAATACACTTTTTATAAAATCGCAGGAAAGCTAACTCCCATTTGATACATAATTTTTTTACGCGCGCAAATCAATCTTTTTTAATTGAAGAGTTACTTGACCCACAAGAGGGAGTTGCTGCAATGAAGTACTAAGTAAAGCTTAGTGAGATATGGTGTGACTGTGGGAAGTTTCAAGCACAAAGGTTCTCTTGTTCACGTGTAGTTGCTGCTTGTGCACATATCCATGTAGATTGCATGCAATATGTGGACAATGTCTATAGACTGGACACTATATTCAATGTTTATACACATGAGTTTGAAGCAGTTGGAAATGAAGGTTATTGGCCTCAATATAATGGTCCAGAAGTGTGACCCAATCCATAAATGCGAAGAGATCCACATGGTCGGCCAAAATCAAGTCGTATTCGTAATGAAATGGACCTCAGGAAGAAAAGCTAACCAAAATGTTGTGGATTATGCAGGAATGAAAGTCATAGCCATCGAAAATGTCTTTATCAACCTGGCACATCGGGGGAGAGTTCGCATCAACAATAATACAATTACATGTTTCCTGCACCTGTAATATTTACATATTTCACATTCAATGTTAAGTTTTTTCTTATTTATCATTACATGTTATGTAGTTTTAAATTATATATAAAAAATAATATTATAAAAAAATTTATTTAGGCTTTTAAAATATATATTTTTTTAAAAATTATTTTTATATATAATTAAAATTTTGTATAAATTAAATTAAAAATTTTGTATATATATTAATTTTTACAAATTAAAAAAAAAATAGTATGGAAGTCGCCATATGAAATGGCGACTTCCATACTACTTTAAAAAAAAAAAAATTAAGTTAAAACGTTGAGAAGTTAAAAGAATTTTTTTTTTATTACTATTATGACGACTTCCGTGCTTGGTTTTTTTTTTTTTTTTTTTAAATTACGTTGGGAAGTAGCCATATCATATGGCGACTTCCCAATGTTTCCCGAAACAGACGCATTTTGGTATATAATTTGAAAATATCGATATTTTAAAAATTAAAAAAAAATATATTGGAATAAATTTGCCATATTATTTTATATAATAAATTTTTTAAAAAATGTTTTTAAAATATTATTCTGATTTGGCAAAACTTATTTTCTTACATTTATATCAAGGACTAAGATGACACTAAACAATGGTCAAGCCGTTAAGAGAATAAAAACCCGATCGACGAACCCGGTACTATTCACCTTTAACCCGATCGCCGGCAGTTCGTTCGTGCACCTGGGACGAACCGGTTCCATGTAAGACCCCAACACCTTGGTTAGTTGCTATAAATTTGGTCACAATCTTGGAAACCAAAACTCAACCCACATTTTACTAAAAGTTTCCTTTGCAATAACAAAGGAAACCAACAAATATTCTCGTGGTGGCCGGAGAAGTGGAAAAGATATCGGTGACACGACAGAATTCAGAGGAGATCGACAAATTCCTTGACAGAGCGGCGAGTTTTGCCGACATGATGTTTAGGTTCTTGGACGGAAGCAACGAGTCAGAGGAAAATGCTAAGGATGATGAGGATCCTAGCCAGGTTGAACAGTACAAGGTTCTTCTGGGAAGCCCAAGAACAGCTTCTTCATGTGGGGTTCGTCGATCAGGTTTGTTTCGCGGGTTAAAAGGTGGGTTGTAGTCCGAAGTTGCAATCTGAAGGTGCTGTCTTCGAATGGAGGTTTTGTTCTCGTCGAGAAGAGGTGGAATCAGCAGGAAAACCTTTAGGGTGGAATGGCTCGAGGTCGAGGTTGAAGGGAGAAAGAAAAAGCAAATGAAAAAAAAAAAAAAAAAAAATCCCAGCATGCATAATGCCTACGTGACATTTACATATTCGAAAAAAACCATAAAAAAATTTCTATGTTAGCAATTTATGGTGAATTTTTAATTTTGTTATATTTTGGACCAATATTTTACATTAAAAAAATAAAAATAAAAATTTATTAAAATTATTGTACATGGATTAAATTCTGATTCTTATCGAGACAGATTTTATAATTTGACCACATTTATTAGAACCATTATACAAACATACTTTGATGGGATTTCATAACATCTTAACTAGATAGCATTTTCCTTTATTTGGATTTGTTTTCGTTAGAAGCAAAATGCCTTGCATCTCTCTTAAATGTAAAAATCTTGTTAGATTATAAATGTTTTGTTTCAATCATGCATGTCTACATCATTTATATAGTATATATATTCTTTTGAAAATTATATTGTACACGTTGAGTTTTTAAATTTTATAAATAAAATTAAAAAATTGACATATATTACATTAATTATATTTAAAAATTTCACTGTTAATTTATAAAATCTATGAAATTTCACATTATATAATTATGCAGCACAGTTTATTACTTATTTATTAAATAAGTTTATATATATATATATATATAAAAGGACCCAACAAATTTATGTTCAAGTCCCATTTCATTAATTATATTGTTTTTGTATATATTAATTGTAATTTGATTATGGCTATATATAAATTGAAGTAATTTCATAACTGAATTACCACTATATATATTATTGCAAAATAATCAAATATTGGTAAAAAAAAGTAAACTAGTTACTCCAATATATACATATATATATATATATATATAGATGTTGCTAACAAAAGTTTTTAGAATATTGTAATAACCAATTTTCGTCCGGGTCAGATTCGGATCCGACCCGGACCAAGTGCGAACTGGGCCTGCTGAATCTACAAACTCTGGCCCATTTCCCCAAACCCAGAAAAACCCAATCCCAGGCCCGAGCCCAAGCCCATTGGCCCATTTCCCCAAACCCCTGAAACCCTAAACCAAACCCTAATCCCCTACCCCTGCCCTGCCGCCTCTACCAACCCTAGCCACCACTGCCCTACCTCTGCCACCCTGACAGCCAACCTACCCCTGCCACAGCCATACCCACCAGCCAACCTACCCCTGCCAGCCCCAATTTCCAAACCCACACTCAACCTTTAACCCACCATAAAACCCCCCCCCCCGAAATCAGAATAAAAAAAAACGGAAGGGAGGAGGCTTCAGCCACGAACCACCTCCCAAACTGACCCCGATCCGGAGCCCCCACCCCAGATTCGAACCCTCAGCCAGATCGAATTCCCCCTTTCAAAAAAAAAAACCTGCAAAAGAAAAAAAACACACCAAAACCACCAACCAAGAAAAAAACAACAAAAACCTAAAAAAAAAAAAGAAAAAAAGAGAGAGTTCGGAAGCGATTCGAACCGCTTCCACGGAGGTGTCGAGCAGCAGCGTCCGTCGGAGGAAGATCGGACCCGATCCGGGACCAATCTGGACAGAATCGGAGATTCGGCACTCGAAGGGTCTTTTCCTAGATCTACACATTTCTGGCAAGATCCGGGCAAAACGGAGCCCGGATCCGTAACGAGAGGGTCGAAACCCCCTCGAATCTGTAATTTGGAGTTCGTCGGCCGCCGGCGAGCGGCGGCTGGAGACGGCGGACGGCTGCCGGAATCTGGGCTGGGGGGTTTCTGTGGGAGAGAGTGAGGGAGAAAAGAGAAGAGAGAAGAGAAGAAAAAAATGAAAAAAATGAAAAAAAAGGGTTTTGGGGTTATTTATACGGTGCCAAAACGGCACCGTATTGGGGACGCGGGTCGAGGTGACCCGCGCGTCGACCCGCGGGTCGACCCTGGGTCCGCGCGGGTCACCCTTTTATTTTTAAAAAAAATTAAAACGGCGTAAAAACGACGCCGTTTTGACCCAGGGTCCGCGCGTGGACCCGCGGGTCGACCCGAGGTCCGCGCGCCCGACCCGGGTCAAAAAAAAAAAAACTGGGCCATACCCAGCCCAGCAGGCCAGGCCAGGATCGGACCTGGCCCAGCAGGCCAGGCCTGATCCTGGGCCAGAAAAAGAAGAAAAGAAAAAAGAAAAAAAAAACAAAAAAAGAAAAAAAAAACAAAAAACAAAAAAAAAACAAAAATAAATAAGTTTAAAAAATAAATAAATTGAAAAAGAGTAATTATATATAAAAAGAAAAAAGAAAAAAATATATAAAAAAAAATGAAAAATGAAAAGAAAAAAAAAAGGGAAAATTTAGAAATTAAATTAAAATAATAAAAAAAATTTAAAAAATTAAAAATTTAAAAAAAAAGGAAAAAAATATAAAAAATCAAAAAGAAAAATTCACAATTATCGTTTTTGACTTTTTTAGATTTTTGACATTTTCAGGTGATTTTACAAATATCAAGTACGGCATTTTAATTTTCGGATCCTCGATATTTTTCAGGTATGATTTTAATTTTCTTATTTATTTTTGTTTATTTATTTTTGCTCAGTATTCGACGTATTTTTTATTATTTGGTTTCGGTTTTAAAAAAAAAATTATTAAAAGCATTTTAACTTTCGCCAAAAAAAAAGATTTTTAATAAATGCGAATAGCCGACGACGGAATTCGAAAGATATCACGGTTGTGATTCTTGAGATGTCTTGAGGGGAGAAGATCTTGTTAAATACCACCGAGAGTGTCGGGAATATTTAATGAGTATTTTCGATAATAAATTTGTGTTCACTTTCGTTTCAAAAAATAATAATAATAATCCAAAAAAAAATTCAAAAATAATAAACATGTTTTTTCTATAAAATAAAATAAAATAAAAGGAAAAGAGAATTAGTTTTAAATACCGATGTTAAATCCATTAAATCGAGATTTAAGATAACACGTGATCAAGTGGTACCGTTTTCTAAACGGGCGTTGCGGGGGTGCTAATCCTTCCCCGTACGTAACCGACTCCTGAACCCAATTTTGTTTTTACTCTGGTTCAAAGCGCAGACTTCGAAATTGGTTTTACAAAAATGTTTTAATTAATTTTAGAATATTTTACTAAAACCGGTTTTAATAGGTGGCCAATCACACCTAGCAAAAAAGATTGGTGGCGACTCCATTTTTTGTGTTTTCATCAAAATCGTCGTAGCGGTCGAAAAAACCGTTATGACAGCTTGGCGACTCCACTGGGGACGCATTGAGAGTTGAGCCACAAATTGATCATGTGTTGTTTTAAAATCTCGAATTAATGGATTTAATCGGTATTTAATTTTGATTCTCTTTACTTTCTTTCTTTTTTTATTTTTATTTTGCTTGTAATTACACTTTGATATTTGTTATTTCTTGATTCATATTTTTTTATGTCGTTTATTTTTTTTAAATCGTAGAATGTTTAGAATAAAGAGTCGTAGACAAATAGTCAAAGGTTTGCTTGTTCCTTCTTATACACGAGCTCGTGCATTTCATACATAAGCTCTATACCCGAGCTTTATCCCTTTAGGTGAAAGTAAAGTACCTACGCTCTCGTGAGGCAATAACCTCCGCATAAGCCTGGAAAATATACTCCAACAAATTGAACCCGTTTTAAATCGGGATGCCTTACTAGCCTTCACGGGCGACAGTAAGGAGCAATTTGGAGCCTTTTATAACCTAACTCAACCTCATGTAGTGAACTTGAGTAGAGCCATATCGAATTTCCGATCGGATATCCTCGAAATTTGGAAGGAACATGGTGATCTTTCGCTATTTGTTTACATTCCGAACAAGAACTGTAAATCGGGTAATGATGAACGCACATCGTGCTACCCGCAATTCAGTTTCATTTTTCGCTCCGAAGGCATCGTGATGCTTAAATAAGTCGACACTGTCGGAGCAAATGTTCGTTAACTTTTTGAGTTTGTAAATACGAAAATTTTTTCGTACATCTCGTACATTTCATGCATTGATGCACTTGTAAATAAAGCATTTACATTTATAATTGTATTTTTGATTTCACGGTGATAATAATCTCATTTGATAAACCGCATAGACACTTGTTGTTGATTAAATGAGGATTGCAAACCGGTAGTGTTGAATAAATACTCGGACATTTGTGCCATAATGAGACCCACTACCACAAAAGTTTTCGATAGAAATTGATTTGTGAAAATAATATTTTGATTTTTTTTTTTTTTTTACGAAAAAAAAAAAAGAAAACATTTTTCAAAAACAAAAAATTTGGCGGATTGAATTTGGAGATCAAAGTTTGTGCAATAAAATTGTTGAAATGATCAAGTTCAGTCCAAATCATGAATAGTTTTCTGTATATATTCGTGCGTTAATTTGTTTACTCTTTAGACAAATCAAAATTAGCATCATTTTGCACTCATGACATGCATGGTCATTCATTGTAGAATACATTAGTGACATCCATGATCGTTCTCTGTATATACCAGTACATCATTTTATTTATTCTGCACATGCATCATATCGACATCGTGATTGCATTCATTACAATAAGGTCTTGCATTCATGACATACATGGTCACTCATTGTACATACTCATGCATTAATTTGTTTATTCTTTACATGCATCATATGGGCATCGTGTTACATTCACGGCATTCATAGCTCATGCATCATGAAACACACTTGGAGAATAAAAAAGAAGTCGGTTTAGCTTTGCAAGGATTTCTTTTCAAAATCAGAGGTATAAGAATCACTGCATACCTCTATGACACAGGCCGGAACCATGGAGGATGAACAAAATAGACTGGATAGAGTGGAAAGAGCACAGAGAGAATTACAAGAACAGTTAGCCAGATCTCAGCAAGAAATACGAGAACAGATAGCAAAATCTCGAGAGGAGTCACGCGAGCAAATAGACAAGATGATTGAAATGATGACTAGACTGACCCGAGGAAAACGGGTTGCTGAAGAATCGATCATAAGGGGAGAACCTCGACCTCGAGCAAATGACAACGAAGATCCGATTTACCTAGCGAGTCAACAAGGCCAAGGACAATTTCAAGTGAACTCGGAATTTCACCACTCAGACTCAGTTGTCATTCCAAACCAAGATGGTTCACCAGGACAAGAAAAGCTGAAAAAACGTGTGGCAAAGCAAGTGGAAGACACAGAGGTGCAACAGAAGTATGATCTGTTTGAAAGGAGACTCAAAGCCATAGAAGGAATAGACGTTTTCGGGAATACGGATCCAAATGAGCTCAGCTTGGTCCCGGATTTGTTGATTCCGCCAAAATTCAAGGTCCCTCAATTTGAAAAGTATGACGGATCGAAATGTCCATCAATCCACATCATGATGTTTTGTCGGAGAATGGCTGGCTACACCAACAATGACAAGCTGTTAATCCACTGCTTCCAAGACAGTCTAACAGGGCCAGCTTCAAGATGGTATAATCAGTTAGATCGAGACCATATCCGTTCTTGGAAAGATTTGGCAAAAGCTTTCAAGACTCAGTATAAGCACATGATCGACATGGCACCGGATAGGTTGACCGTGCAAAATATGGGGAAAAAGGCCACTGAGAGCTTCAAAGAATATGCTCAGAGGTGGATGGACATAGCCACCCAAGTACGACCGGCTCTGACTCGAAAAGAAATTACTGTCCTTTTTGTGAATACACTGCACGCTCCGTACTATGATAGACTCGTTGGCAATGCCACAAAGAATTTTTCAGATATGGTAACCTCTGGAGAGATGATTGAAAATGCTATCAAGAACGGAAAACTCGAAAGAGATGAGACATCCAATGTCGAGGGAAACGAGACACCTGAAAGGAAAGAGGAACATGTCCAGGCTATGGGAGAATTCACTCCGTATCCCCGGGTCTCTCCATATCAATCGTGTTACTCTACCAATGTCTCTTCAAGTCATTATCCTTACCTTCCAGATATTCAAACACCTAATCCGATGTCAGCTCTTGCAACTAGGCCTGCTTCCCAGAAATGACCGAGGGGCAACCAAGAGATGTTTTCAATCCCAATCTCCGACTTGTTGCAATTACTAATGAGGAACCGATACCTCACCCCTGTGCCTTTGAAAACGGCTCCAAACCCATCGGCAAGGAGTTATGACCCGAACAGCAAGTGTGAGTATCACATGGGGGCAATCGGACATTCAACTGAAAAATGCAGACGACTGAAGGAAAAGATTGAAGGTCTTGTCCATGATGGCATTTTGACTCCAGAGCTAGTCGAACAGTGGAAATCCGCATTGCCAGAAATTGGTTTCTTCGCCGTGGGTTTTGAGGATGAGAATGGTTACCTCTAAAAGCATGTCAACAAGCATTGAGGAATATGCATGTAGTTCTATGCCTGATCATGAAAGCACTTGTCTTATGTTGGCATCCTCATAAAATAAATAAATTTTGAATTTCAAAAGCTTTGTGTTTGTTGTGTTTTAATTTGAATTTGCAAGAATAAACATTAAAGAAATTCTTGATTTTTGAAGAGCGCGTTCGTAAAAGAAAAAAATCCTTCTTCACATTAAAAAATGATGGGGAGTCTCGAGATTATTGATGATCATTGTTAGAAATGACCCAACACCCTTCCCCCTCTTTTTCGGACTCGCCTATGCTTGAATCCTTTAAGTTGAAACAGTCAATGCTTCCAGGAACATATTGTTGAATTTCAGAAACCACAGTCAGTGCAACAAGAAAAATGCATATCCTAGTTTAGGTTATGAGCAATGGAACAAACTTTTTGAAAAAATCCGAGCTTTTTGTTTCTCAAACAAGTGAAACTTCTTTCAAGAATCTGAATTATGGTAAATTGATGTGTGTCAAGGTTATGCCAAAACCATTCACATCCCTTTCCGTAACCTCAAAACAAGAGTTGCCCAGACGTCACTTCATGATTAACGTCTCGGGTAACAATGATTAAACCTGATTTTCTCGTGTTCCTAGAAAAAAGCTGTTTTTGAACCATATTCTTTCTTGTCCCTTCGAAGAGCAAAAAAAGACTCAAGGTGTTCCTCGTTATGATACGAATTCTCAGTTGTATGACCAATCAAATGGTGCATCAATTGTAGATGCGGAGGACACGTGGTGAATAAGGATGAAGTAATTTTCGAAGCATGCATAAAAAAAATGAAAAAAAAATAAAAAGAAAGAAAAGAAAGAAAAATGAAAAACGAGTGTGACATCATGCATTTATGAAATTCAAGATGGTTTCAAAAAAAAAGAAAAAACCTTTTCCTGTAAGGAATGACTCTTCGATTTGCGTGCTTGTGTTCGAGATGAAAAATGGCCATCTTTCGTCATCCTTTCACAAAATAGAAAATATCCTTTTGCTACCCCTTTTGAGCCTAATGAATACTTTCGTTCTTTCAACCCCGATCAAGGATCACCCTCCACGCTAGGAGGCAAAAGCGGGGAAGGATCTCTTCGAAGGTCACAGATAGTGAAGTCTTGGTTCAAAAACGAAAAAAATGCCTTGAATCAAAGAGAAATTTGAGCTTCCAAACAATTACGGGCTCACCTCGTCAAAATGAAAGAAAAAAAAAGGGAGATAAAAAGAAAATTGAAAGCAAAAAACAGAAAAGGAAGAAAAAAACTGATGAAAATCATCGAATAAAGAGAAGGCTCAGAAAAGACGAATGTTTCGAAAAGAATCCTCCTCATGAAATGATCCTTGATTTGATCACCTTAAACACATGTTTGGGCCTATTTATCTTTTTTCAGAACCTCGAACCTTGGCCTACATTACGTACCGTGAAAAGACCATTTTGATCGAGCATGGCCATTTAAATTGATGAGTCTATTCTTAGAGAAATGCATGAGACTTCGGTCTCCTTTCTGGTTAAAAATCTTTTTTGGATAAGTCTTGATTTCTTGAATGCATGGTGAAACATTTAATGAAAAAAAAATGAAAAAAAATGGAAAGAATGAGACTCTAGGGTGAAAACCCAACATGGGCAGTCTAGAGTAAAATGGGAGAATTTCGGTGCTGCTTATGGTATTGTCGAGGCCATAACAAGAGAAGAGGTCATTTTGAAGAAGTTAAGGAACATCTGGGAATTCCAAAATATCCCAAAACTGTCAACTCTCGTTTGGAGGGTTGACTTTAAAAACTGAGACCGTTTTCCTTTCCAGAATTAATTCTCCAGTTTGAACACCCCAGCTAGCCTTGACGTATGTCAAAACGCCATGATTTGGAAACTAAAAGAAGGTTGAATTTGTTTGAGTCCAAAAAATCATGTTTTATAAAATCTGTTCCATTTGTGAGTCTAGAAAGGATATGCATTTTTCCTGTTGTGAAGTCTCCTTGGATCAACCAAAATCTTGTGGTACCAAGCCTTCCGACTCAATTAGAAAAATCCGAATTGACACTCAGAAAAACTTCTAACAGTGATCATCAATCTTCAAGAGATGTGGATATCACAATATCAGACGATGACATTTTCAGATCAAAAGTTTTCAGTAAATAAGCAAACATTTTTCAAAAAAAACAGAGCAAGCAAAACCAGATAAATGAAAATATTTTTGGAAGAAACCATTTCCGATGTTGGCATGAGACGAAGGTTCTTCTGGCCTAGAGGTATGGAACTATTGAGGTAGAAGAAATGAACATTTGGCTCGGACTCCAGTTGATAAAATTTTGAAAAAAAAACTATCGGGGCAAAGAGATAGTTCCAAAGTGAAGAAAAAGGTTGATCTCTTATGAGGCACGAGCGTTTCAGGATACACTCTGTTTCGAAGAGGAAAAACAATTTGGAAAAGCTAAACCAAGATCAGAAGGAAAAACTATTGGGAGCATTCGCATCATTCATGAACATTTGCATATTTATTAAGTTTTGCATCTGCATCGTGTCGTAAAATGTGTACATTATTCATGGGTACTCGCACATACATCATCAGGAGCATATGCATTGACATCGCATGACATTTACATTTCATGCATGACATTGACTATTTGAAATTTTGACATTTGAATTTGAGCATTTAGTGAGATTTTCTTCCAAGATGTGATTGTGAAAGATCTTCAGGTATGATCACCAAGACCTCCGGGCACCTCTTTTAAAACCTCCGGGTTACCTCTTTTAAGTCCTCCGGGCACAGGAAAATAATTTATTTTCAAAGTTGTGGAGCCTCTGATGAGAGGAGCAATTTATTTTCAAAGTTGTGGAGCCCCTGATGAGAGGAGCAATTTATTTTTCAAAGTTGTGGAGCCTCTGATGAGATGAGCAATTTAATTTCAAAGTTGTGGAGCCTCTGATTAGAGGAGCAATTTATTTTTCAAAGTGATAGAAAATTAGAAAAAAGAAGACCTCTAGGACCTCCGGGCATTTCTCTTTTAAGTCCTCCGGGCACAGGAAAGGAAAAAGAAAAAGACCTCCGGGCACCTCTTTTAAAACCTCCTGGTTACCTCTCTTAAGTCCTCCGGGCACAGCAAAAAAGGAAAATTAGGAAGAAAGAAGACCTCCGGGCTTCTATTCTAAGACCTCCGGGCACCTCTTTAAGACCTCCGGGCACTATTCTCGAAAATCACGGATAAGACCTCCGGGCACCATTTTCAAAGAAAAGTCATGTTTCCAAGACCTCCGGGCACTATTCTCAAAATCACGGATAAGACCTCCGGGCACCATTTTCAAAGAAAAGACATTTTTAAAAAAAGACCCCCGGGCACCTGTTTCAAGACCTCCGGGCATTATTCTCAAAAGTCATGGATAAGACCTCCGGGCGCCATTTTCAAAATGACATTTTTCAAAACCTCCGGGTACCATTTTCAATTCTTGCGAAGTCAAATTTGTTACTTTAAGAAAGGTCGAGCCTCGGTATGATATCCGAAGAATCTGACAAGGAATTTCAAAACTGAACTAGTCTTCACTTTCGTAAGACTAAGGTGGTAAGTGAGGTGATGATCTAAGTTGTGTTCAAACTCATTGTCAAAAAAATTCGAAGTATAATTTATTTTCCAAGTGATAGAGCCTCTGATAAGAGGAGCAATTTATTTTCAAAGTTGTTGAGCCTCTGATGAGAGGAGCAATTTATTTTCAAAGTTGTGGAGCCTCTGATAAGAGGAGCAATTTATTTTCAAAGTTGTGGAGCCTCTGATGAGAGAACCGATTTATTTTCAAAGTTGTGGAGCCTCTGATGAGAGGAGCAATTTATTTTTCCAAGTGGTAGAGCCTCTGATGAGAGGAGCAATTTAAATTTCAAAGTTGTGGAGCCTCTGAGGAGAGGAGCAATTTATTTTCAAAGTTGTGGAGCCTCTGATGAGAGGAGCAATTTATTTTCAAAGTTGTAAAGCCTCTGATGAGAGGAGCAATTTAAATTTCAAAGTTGTCGAGCCTCTGATTAGAGGAGTAATTTATTTTCAAAGTGGTGAAGCCTCTGATGAGAGGAGCAATTTATTTTCAAAGTTGTGGAGCCTCTGATGAGAGGAGCAATTTATTTTCAAAGTCATGGAGCCTCTGATGAGAGGAGCAATTTATTTTCCAAGTGATAGAGCCTCTGATGAGAGGAGCAATTTATTTTCAAAGTCGTGGAGCCTCTGATGAGAGGAGCAATTTATTTTCCAAGTGATAGAGCCTCTGATGAGAGGAGCAATTTATTTTCAAAGTTGTGGAGCCTCTGTTGAGAGGAGCAATTTATTTTCAAAGTTGTAGAGCCTCTGATGAGAGGAGCAATTTATTTTCCAAGTGATAGAGCCTCTGATTAGAGGAGCAATGTATTTTTCCAAGTGATAGAGCCTCTGATTAGAGGAACAATTTATTTTACAAATGATAGAGCCTCGCTAAGAATGGATCTCAATAAACGGACAAAATTGGTTATACTGTCTTTGCCCTATTCCTGATTCTCAGCAATGTGCAAAGATGGGCAGCTGTAATAACCAATTTTCATCCGGGTCGGATTCGGATCCGACCCGGACCAAGTGCGAACTGGGCCTGCTATTCAGCAGGCCCAATCTACAAACCCTGGCCCATTTCTCCAAACCCAGAAAAACCCAATCCCAGGCCCGAGCCCAAGCCCACTGGCCCATTTCCCCAAACCCCTGAAACCCTAAACCAAACCCTAATCCCCTACCCCTGCCCTGCCGCCTCTACCAACCCTAGCCACCACTGCCCTACCTCTGCCACCCTGACAGCCAACCTACCCCTGCCACAGCCATACCCACCAGCCAACCTACCCCTGCCAGCCCCAATTTCCAAACCCACACTCAACCTTTAACCCACCATAAAACCCCCCCGAAATCAGAATAAAAAAAAAACGGAAGGGAGGAGGCTTCAGCCACGAACCACCTCCCAAACTGACCCCGATCCGGATCCCCCACCCCAGATTCGAACCCTCAGCCAGATCGAATCCCCCCTTTCAAAAAAAAAAAACCTGCAAAAGAAAAAAAACACACCAAAACCACCAACCAAGAAAAAAACAACAAAAACCTATAAAAGAAAAAAAAAAAAGAGTTCGGAAGCGATTCGAACCGCTTCCACGGAGGTGTCGAGCAGCAGCGTCCGTCGGAGGAAGATCGGACCCGATCCGGGACCAATCTGGACAGAATCGGAGATTCGGCACTCGAAGGGTCTTTTCCTAGATCTACATATTTCTGGCAAGATCCGGGCAAAACGGAGCCCGGATCCGTAACGAGAGGGTCGAAACCCCCTCGAATCTGTAATTTGGAGTTCGTCGGCCGCCGGCGAGCGACGGCTGGACGACGGACGACGACCGGCGACGGCGGACGGCTGCCGGAATCTGGACTGGGGGGTTTCTGTGGGAGAGAGTGAGAGAGAAAAGAGAAGAGAGAAGAGAAGAAAAAAAAAATGAAGAAAAAAAAAAGGGTTTTGGGGTTATTTATACGGTGCCAAAACGGCACCGTATTGGGGACGCGGGTCGAGGTGACCCGCGCGTCGACCCGCGGGTCGACCCGGGGTCCGCGCGGGTCACCCTTTTATTTTTAAAAAAAATTAAAACGGCGTAAAAACGACGCCGTTTTGACCCAGGGTCCGCGCGTGGACCCGCGGGTCGACCCGAGGTCCGCGCGCCCGACCCAGGTCAAAAAAAAAAACTGGGCCATAACCGGCCCAGCAGGCCAGGCCAGGCCAAGATCGGACCTGGCCCAGCAGGCCAGGCCTGATCCTGGGCCAGAAAAAGAAGAAAAAAAAAAGAAAAGAAAGAAAAAAAAAACAAAAATAAATAAGTTTAAAAAATAAATAAATTGAAAAAGAGTAAATATATATAAAAATAAAAAAGAAAAAAAATATATAAAAAAATGAAAAATGAAAAGAAAAAAAAAGGGAAAATTTAGAAATTAAATTAAAATAATAAAAAAATCAAAAAAATTAAAAATTAAAAAAAAAGGAAAAAGGAAAAAATATAAAAAATCAAAAAGAAAAAAGAAAAATTCACAATTATCGTTTTTGACTTTTTTGGATTTTTGACATTTTCAGGTGATTTTACAAATATCAAGTACGGCATTTTAACTTTCGGATCCTCGATATTTTTCAGGCATGATTTTAATTTTCTTATTTATTTTTGTTTATTTATTTTTGCTCAGTATTCGACGTATTTTTTATTATTTGGTTTCGGTTTTAAAAAAAAAAATTATTAAAAGCATTTTAACTTTCGCCAAAAAAAAAAAGATTTTTAATAAATGCGAATAGCCGACGACGGAATTCGAAAGATATCACGGTTGTGATTCTTGAGATGTCTTGAGGTGAGAAGATCTTGTTAAATACCACCGAGAGTGTCAGAAATATTTAATGAGTATTTTCGATAATAAATTTGTGTTCACTTTCGTTTCAAAAAAATAATAATAATAATCCAAAAAAAAAAATTCAAAAATAATAAACATGTTTTTTCTATAAAATAAAATAAAATAAAAGGAAAAGAGAATTAGTTTTAAATACCGATGTTAAATCCATTAAATCGAAATTTAAGATAACACGTGATCAAGTGGTACCGTTTTCTAAACGGGCGTTGCGGGGGTGCTAATCCTTCCCCGTACGTAACCGACTCCCGAACCCAATTTTGTTTTTACTCTGGTTCAAAGCGCAGACTTCGAAATTGGTTTTACAAAAATGTTTTAATTAATTTTAGAATATTTTACTAAAACCGGTTTTAATAGGTGGCCAATCACACCTAGCAAAAAAGATTGGTGGCGACTCCATTTTTTGTGTTTTCATCAAAATCGTCGTAGCGGTCGAAAAAACCGTTATGACAGCTATCTTTTAAGATTAGTTAATATACTATTTATAATAAGATTTTGCTAACGAGTGTTCTAAGGAAGTACACTTTTTTAAGTTATCCCGTATATAGTAATATCTTTATTCAATACATTGAAAATGGTGAATAAAGTTATCAACTACTACATTTAATACAACGTTATTACTATAAATAGTATATTAACTAACCTTAAAAAGTTCCCTAAAGGTACTCGTTAACAAAACCCTTTATAATAATAGAAAAATGTTAACCAGTGCCTAGTGGCACTAGTTAAGGTGATATATATAAAAAGAAAAGTGTAATTAATGCATTATTTTTTTAATTCAGCAAAAATAATATATTAAATGCAAAATACTTTTTTAAAATGGTAAAAAGTAATCCTTAATCAGTGATAGAGGTGGCCATGGGCCGGGCCAGGGTTCAGGCAGGGCACATGTATGGTATCAACACTATATTTGCTTGCCCAAACTTGGCCCGGCCCGAAATATGGGCCTCATATTTTGTCCAAGCTCGTCCATATTTGTAAATGAATAGCCCAAACTCATTTAGGCCCATATTTTTTTATTTTTTTAAATATATATATTTTTATTATTTAATGTTTAGTAATTTTATATTTTTTTCTTTTATTAGACAACTTAACATATTTTTTAATGTTTACACATAATATTATATATATTTAATTTTTATATGACATAAATTACATAATATATATAAATATAAATAATATATTATTTAATTAAAAAACGGGCCGGACTCGGGTCTTGAATGTTGGAGTCAAGGCCTTGCCCATATTTTAAACAGACCTAATTTTTTTGCCCAAACCCATTTTTCGGGTCTAATTTTTTTGTCCAAACCCTCTCAAATATGGACGGACATTCGGGCTTGGGGGGTAGCCCGACCCTTGGACATGTCTATCAGTGACTATAGGCACCAATTAAGCGGACCCTAATAATAATAATATTGTATTAAATGCAATAGTTGAAAACTTTATTTGTTATTATGTCTTGGATGAAGATATTACTATATATAATAACTTTAAATAGTACTCTTAAAACATTTATTAATAAAATAATATATAATCATATATAAAAATCTTAATTATAAGAGAGCGCATCAAACCTATAACATTTTTAATTCGTTTTTAATATATTAGAGTCACAATGTTAAGAATCTGCTACACGTTACACTTTTTTTAATTATTTATTTATTTTTTTAATATATTCTAAAGAAGTATTGGTCATTTTATTAATTTCATTTGTGAAATTTTAAAATTTTACAAATGGTGGAAGAGATCAATTTTTTAAGGATTAAAGGGTAAATTTGTCACTATATACTTTATTTTGATTGATATTTGTCATTATACTTTTGGGATTAAGGGTAAATTTATCATTATACTTTAACTCAATATGAAATTTTTTCCATTTTAATTTTGTTTGATTGAATTTTCGCCACCAAACTATACTTTTTTATTAATCTCGCAACTCAACTTTAATTTTGAATGATTTGAATATAAAATTTAATAAAAAAGAATATTTTATTTTAATAATTAATAATAATAATTAATTAAAATATTAAAAAGTAACATAAAATGTTTATTTTTCTCTTTTTTTGGTCTTTTTTAAGTCTTTCTTTCATAAAATAAAAAATCTATATTATTTTTTAATATTTTTTATAAATTAATTTATTTTTTGTTAATTATTAAAATATTTGATATAATATTTTTTGTTAAATTTTGTCACCAAACTATAATTTTTGCCACCAAACTATAACTTTTTATTGAATTTCGCCACTCAACTTTAATTTTGAATGATTTGAAAATAAAATTTAATAAAAAAGAATATTGTTTCAAATATTTTATTTTAATAATTAATAAAAATTAATTAATTAATAAAAATATTAAAAATTAACATAAAATGTTTATTTTTCTTTTATTTTGGTCTTTTATTTTTATTTTTTAAGTCTTTCTTTCATAAAATAAAAATTCTATTTTTTTAATTTTTAATATTTTTATAAATTAATTTATTTTTGTTAATTATTAAAATATTTGATATAAGATTTTTTGTTAAATTTTGTCACCAAACTATAATTTTCTTATTGAATTTCGCCACTCAACTTTAATTTTGAATGATTTGAAGATAAATTTTAATAAAAAAAGAATATTTTTTCAAATATTTTATTTTAATAATTAATCAAAATAAATTAATTAATAAAAATATTAAAAATTAACATAAAATGTTTATTTTTCTTTTATTTTGGTCTTTTTTTTTATTTTTTAAGTCTTTCTTTCATAAAATAAAAAATCTATTTTTTAATTTTTAATATTTTTTAAAAAGTAATATTTTTTTAATTATTAAAATATTTGATAGAATATCTTTTGTTAAATTTTATCTTCAAATCATCCAAAATCAAAATTTAGTGGTAAAATTCATCAAAAATCAAAGTTTTAGTTGCAAAATTCAATCAAATAAAAATAGATTAAATTTGTCTATAATCTCAAAATACAATATCAAATATCAATAAAAATAAAAATAAAATATAATGATAAATTTTAATATTCACTTATAAACTACAATACGACCATAAAATTGTCCTTTAACCTATTTTTTTTTAACTTTTTTAAATCTCGAGATTTAAAGAAAGGTTTTAAATCCCGGGAACAAAACTTAGTGGCAGCTAGTGCATCAATGTTGACCTTTTGTCAATTGAAATTCTGAATTTTGACCTAATCTCCGAACAGTCCTTTATTATTAAATTCTTGAAGCACCAATGTGCTCCACTAAATCTATTCTTTTTTCTTTTTCTGTGTTTAATGTGCCAAACATTTCCTTACTTTTTAGACTAAAAAAACAAATTTTTCTTAGTAAAGTTTGGGGGGAGGGGATTTTCTTCCTCACATTTTCCAGCTTATCTTCCCAAATTAATTATAATTAACCCAATTTTTCACACAATTGTTACATTAAAATCAGCAAATCTAGCCCCTAAAAAAATAACTCAACAAATCCAATATTTTAAATATGGATCTGATTATTTGATGACTATAAGTACTGATTAAAAATTATTTAATTATCATTTTAAGAATTTTTTTTACATTTAATGTATTATTTTTACTAAATAAAAAAAAAACAATGTATTAATTGTATTTTTTTCTTAAATATCACCTTAATCTGTAATGACATCAATTTACATTTTCTTTCAAATTTTCCCATTTGTCCTATATAGATCTGTTCATTAGCCGGGCCGAGCCGCGGCCCGGATTTTTTTTTCTTCCTTACTCAAATTCAACTTTGGACCGACCTGTCGATTCGTTTTATTGTTCAAAATAATAATAAAAAATTATTTTATATTAATACTTATAATAAATTTAAATAAAAAATATTTTTTTAATAATTAAATAATGATATGTGATCCGAATCAACCCAAATCATCAAAATTCTTGTCCAAACCCGACCCAATGAGCAGTTGATTTTCATTGTTTTCTCCTTTTATTTGGTAGTGCAAATATTAACAACAAGCAAACTCTCCACTTGTCCACACGTTTCTCTCTCTCTCTCTCTCTCTCTCTCTCTCTCTCTCTCTCTCTCTCTCTCTCTCTCTCTCTCTCTCTCTTTCTTTCTCTTTTTCTCTATATATAATAAACCTCACTAGTCCCTCTCAAAGCTCTCTATCTCTGATCATTTCCCTTTTCTTTTTCCCACTCCTCACCTCCACCAACTTTTCATTTTCTCTTCCTAAAAAGAAGAAGAAGAAAATACAATAAGAGAAGGAGGAAGAGAAACAATGGTGAAGTTCTCAAAGGAGCTTGAAGCTCAACTAATACCAGAATGGAAAGACGCCTTTTTTAACTATTGGCAACTCAAGAAACATGTAAAGAAGATCAAGCTCTCTATAAATAATAGGCAACCTCCACCTGATCTTAACCATGATTTTGGTTGCTCCATTTTCGACCCCATTCGTTTCATCGCCATGAAAGTACTTTCAACCAAGTTATTCCGAAGCTCCAATAACAATACTGATCGTGAGATCATTCAGGTACAAACTATAACTGAAAACATCAATCAGAATTTCTTTTTTTTTTATTTATGTTTTAGGGTGTTTGGAAAAATGGGTGCTCGTCATTTTTGCATTTCTTCAATGATTTTGACATAAAAGTTGTGAATTTTCACATCAAAAATGGGTTTCTTTTTAGTTCTTTTGTTGCTAGTTTTTATAAGGGTCCCCTTGGACCCCTTCCCTATAGTGTTGAAAGGACAGTGGAGTCATTTTCAGGCAAAAGAATTTGGTTCCAGGCTTTCCAATGGCAAAACTAATGTTTTTTGGGGCGAGGGTCTAAGCTTAGCTAGTTTCTTGCACTTCGTTCCTCGTCCTTTCTGGTCTTTCTTTTCCCCACGTACCAGATTATTATTTGCTTTTCCTTTACAAAATTTCATTTGAGGTTTGTTGTTTTTTCTCCTATTGATATGAAAACCATTTCTTTTTTCTTTTTTTCCATTTCTCACAGTTTGATCTAAATTTGAAAATTTATGTATACATTTCGTATCTCCTTTTTTTATATTAATGATGTAAATATAAACACAATATGAATTATTAAATTTATAAATAATAAAAAAAAAACTAAACATGAACATGAACATGAACATGAACATGAACACTATACGTATATTAAACATGTCGTATTAATTAGTTGTGTTTAAACATATTTTATCGTGTTTATTAGATATATTATATTTTTATCATATTTTTGTATCGTGTCCGAAATTATCAAATTTAATTTGATCAATGGGTCCCTATCAAAGCCAACCACGATCAAAAGTTGATAAATAGAAGCAAAGTTTTGGTAAGCCTTTTGTACCATAAATCTCTTTTATATATATACATTATTTAATTAATTAACTTATATTAGACGATCATTGATTGAATTGTTACATTTTTCGTCTTTTTTAGCAAACTTTTGTCACCTTTTTCATTTCTTGCAAAATATTTCTTTTTCTTTATTGGAAACTCTTGCTTTCTACATTCTTGGATATTTTTAGTATAATGTTGGATGTAATCTTGAAGATAACTATTTTGGGTTTTTATTTTATTTTATTTTTATCAAATTTTGGGTTTTTTTTGGGAGTTTTTCATTTTGTCACTGAAAGCAAAGAAGAAACGGTTGCAGATGCTAATATCACAAAATTATCGTGAATATAGAGGGAAAAAAACAACAGCTTATATCCAAAAAAATCAGTGAAAAAGACACCAAAAATAAGGGGAAGTTGTTGAAAAAATATCAGTTTTTTATTTTTATTTTTTATGTTATAATAGGTAAGGAGTAAAAGCATGGAGGATGCTTCTGATCATGAAGTAGTACTCTATCAAACTGAGCTTGTTCAATTGTTTTCTGAAGAAGATGAGGTATACTTAATTATTATTATTTTATTTGAAGTTGTTCGGGATTGAATATTCTGATCGAAATTAAAATTTTAATACTTTACTAATAGATAATACGACTGTTAAAAATTATCTCGTTATCTATTTACATATAAAAACATTAAAATTTTGGAATGAAATGAACCCATTTTTTCTTTTTTCTTTTTTTACTGATTTTTCAGGTTAGGGTATTTTTTGAGAGGTTGGATGAAGAGTTAAATAAGGTGAACCAATTTTACAAGACTAAAGAGAGTGAGTTTCTTGAGAGAGGAGAGATTCTTAACAAGCAACTTCAAATCCTGCTAGACCTGAAGCAAATCCTCGGCGGCGACCGGCGACGGAAGCGGAATGCAGGGATTCATCCACGTTCATGGTCATCTTCTCCCCGCAACTCTGGTTTCTCAGGTGAGAGTTTTCAATTTTGCTTCTCCTATATGTCCAAAATATATGAAATAGGACTACCCTTTGCTAACCTGCTTTGTTAACAAGTTGTATTCAATTTGTGAAATAAAAGGAAATATGGCAATTTTGATTAGTTTATGGAATATTAATATAAAAATAAAAATAATTTTTTTAAACAGTAAATCGAGCCGGTCTGAACCCGTCCAGGACTAGCCTAGGTAAAAAAATTAAAAAAAATTCTTGGTCGCGACCCATGAACAGATCTAGTCAACGACCTAAGTTGATTTTAAATCTTAATTTTTTTTCAAAAATATATAATGGATTATAATCATATATAAAAATTATAGTTACATAGTTAAATCATAATTTTAATTCAAAGATATTATAAAAAATTAATTAAAAGTTTAATACTTAATTTTTGCGAATTAAATTAAAATCATAAATTTTGGTTTTAATAAATAAATAAAAAAAGTACATACCACATGGCATATGATAATACTTCTTAATATGATTCTTTCTGTAAAAAAAGAAGAAAAAAAAAACCTTTGAACCTTGTAAAAAAGTACATAGCATCAAAATAATTACCTTTTTTAAAATAATAATACCAAGAGAAAATTAATAATAGTGGTATTATTGTTTTGTGCTAATTGGGCACTTGATTTTTACAATTTTAATTGCCACTAAAGAAAAAAATCATTTTTATTAAAAAAAAATTCATCCAAAAAAATCTAAATTCCATCTATGTCAGAAAATGAATGGAAATGCATGGAAACTCGTGTGTCTAATGTGTGAGATATAGACAAACTGAAGCAATAAAAATAAAATATTTGCTTTTTGTTTCATTTTATGAATGATGGTCCACAAAAATCATATCCAATAAAGTTTTTTCTCAAATACTCTGCTATGTTGCGTATATATCTTAGTTTTTTGTCCATCTTTCCTTCAATTTGGCTAAAATAATAATAATAATAAAAGATAAGCAACAATCATTAGAACTTATAGGATTTTGTAATTTTGTCAAATTTCTTGTTCTATGCTTGTCTCATATCTAAGATTTGATTTCATTCTTCGGCTACGCTTTTATTTATAAAACAAAGATAAGATATATGTATTTAAGTTCGTTTTTGGTAAATTAATAAATTTTTTTAATTTTATAAGTAGAATTATTATATTGTCACATATCTCATTTTTTTAATTATTTTTTATTTTTATATATCTTAAAGGTATATGTCAGTGTAATCCTACTTATTTTGCTTATGAAATTTAAAAATTGCATTGACAATGAATGATATTTTTTTTTTATAATTTTGATTAATGGAGGCAAATATGTTAAACTTAGCTCAAGTGATAAAGTGATATAAAGATTTTAGATTTAGAAAAAGAAACCTAACTTGTAGGAATGAAATTTTCAGGTTCCGATCCATCTAGAGTTCAAATCTCGAATCTTATATTAATTAACTCTAGCCAATAAAATAAAATAATACTTTAGAAAAAGTATAGGACCTATTAATATTGTAAGCCAAAAAGATAAGCATAAAAAAGAAAAGGATAGGATAGAATAGAATAGGATAGGATAGGAGTAAAAGAAAAAGAAAAAAGAAAATCTTTGGTATACAACATCTATGTATAGATAGAAGTAAGGAAAAAATAAATTGAAAATGCTTGCTGTCTATTTAAAGACCATTTTAAGGGTTTTAGTCTCAATAATACAGCTGTTCTAGCTGATTGATCAAGTTACGTACAAAACTCATATTCTTAAGACCCCTTTTTTCCTGTAATTGGTCGCTTTTAGAGAAACATATGGAACACAAATCATACACTAAATTAACACACTAAAATGAATGAATGAGTAAATAAAAATATTAGCACTTGAGCCTTTAGTTCAGTTGGTTGGTACATACTTCTTCTTGCTCATGAGCAAGGGTTCGAATCCCTTTCCCCCAAATTATAAAAAAATAAAAATAAAAATATTAAAACTCAAATATTTTAGTAACACAGATTGCAATTAAACCTATCCAATGCCAGATAACTCCGATTCAAATTGGATTGAGCTTAGGATAAGAGATTTTCAATCCGAGTAGTTCGATCTAGCTCAGTTTATTGTTTAAACGACAAAAATATTCTTATTTAAATTTAATTATAAAAATAATTTTTTCAATATTTTAATTTTTTTAAAATAATAAAACGAACTTTTTGGACCAACGGATTGGGTCGGCCCTTAAATAAATTAAAAAATTTTGTTATTCGGATTCATGGACAGGCTGCTATTGATAATTATATATATATATATATATATATATATTGTATAAAGGAGATCGCAATTTAGAAATTAAAAAAAAAAGTTGTAAATATTAAGATTCGAATCCTAAATTTGTTGAATGTCATCTTTTTTTAAATTGATTGCATGAACTAATTGGGTTAAATTTCGAGTTCGACAATTATTTATATAGATATAGCTTATGTAAATTTGAAAATTTTTGTATAATATAATTATTATAGTAAATTATATAATGCAGAGAGTCCCCCAGAAGAACTAAATGATAGTTCCACAGAAATCTCAGAAACAGATAAGGTGATCGCAGCATTAGAAAGGAATGGAGTGAATTTTTTCATGAATTAATCAGCAGCAAGCGGGGCGAATAAGACGACAAAGAAAGGGAAGCCAAAGATGGCGATGAGGATCGACATCCCAGCTACGGGCTACCACACCGACTCGCACCATCTCAGCTGTAACATCCATGCTGTGGGAAGATCTAGTCAACAACCGCAATAAGAAAGAATTAAGTCGACCTGGGGATTTCATCAATAGAAAGAAGATCCAATGTGCTGAAAAGTTGATTAGGAGTGCATTTGTTGAACTCTACAGGGGCATTGGTCTGCTCAAAACTTACAGGTTCATTCATTCTTTTTAATATATATATATATATATATATATATATATATTGATGATTTAAGTAGATTGAATGGGGGCTTTTTCAGCTGTCATAGCTTAAAAAGAAATTAAAGCTAGAGGCTAGAGTTGCGTGGCAATTAACATGTTAACACATGTAAGGCTTCTTCTTGCTTTAATTTACAAGTATAGATCGGTGAGAGTGATGCTTAATTATTAAGCATTCAATCTAAAATTAATTCGTAATAGGTGGAAAGAGTCAATCTAAATATTAGATCAAAGAAAATTAAAAACTTAGCAGATGTGAGATAACAAGAATTTAACAGACCTCATTACGTGTAGATGAAGACAGACGAGTGTACCATATGATAAATTCGGAAGGGATAATATGTAAGAACAACATAACAAAATCTAGACTCTGATATCATGTTAAACATCCAACTTAAAATCAATTGGTAATAGATGAAAAAACACAATCTAAATGAAATAACACCAATTTAACGACTATATGAAATTTAGTCCAAATTTTCCTCATGGACCACAACTTGTTGACTATGAAAGGTTGCATGCACGCAAGACATATAAGAGAAAAAGTTTAGGACTTGTATATGGTCCAACTGAGATTTCAAACTAAAGTATAAAATTTCCTGGACTGTGACAATGTCAGCTAAGACGGTCCTTTGGATGAAAATTTCAATATTTTAACCATAAAAACCCCCCCAAAAAAATCAACAACACCCTTTTATCACTAGATTCACCAAATGGTTCTTAATCAATCATCATGTGATAAAACATGGGCATGATTATTTTGAGATTCTCAGAAGGAACTGAGAGATGGGTGATTTGGTTATTGGTTGTAGGCTAGGAGCTTTTTTTAGTTGCTAGAAAGATAATTTTTTGTGTGTTTATCAAATTCTAATATGTATGAACTAATTTTTGGCAGCTCATTAAATATGGTGGCTTTTACAAAGATACTCAAGAAGTTTGACAAGGTAATTTATCAGCCTCATTACACACATAGTAATTCGTGTATCCTATTGTGTTAGTATATTTTATCGTGTCATAATCGTATTTAAGGTATTTTATATTTATATAAATTTTAATACGTTAATAATTCATATTATATAGATTTTGAGACATTGGTATATACGTGTTGTGTTCGTGTTATTTTTTCGTGTCATGTCGTATTTTATGTCGAGTTTTAATTATTTTTTTTGTGTCGTGTCCGATATTACACACGACAGAAATCCACATATAGAATGGGAAAAAAAATGAAATTACGAATTCCAAAGCAATTCATTTTTTTTACATGCAAATATAGGTTCTTTTATATATCATGAACTTTTTTAAGAATGCATATGCCACATTTATTAGGACTAGTTTTCTCAAAGTCACTGTTAAAAATTGTGTATTTCTGGTGTGCAACAGGTATCAAACCAACAGGCATCAGCAAGTTATTTGAAAGCAGTGAAGAGATCCCATTTCATTAGCTCTGATAAGGTAAGTTACTAATTCACCTTCTATATTTGGTAGATATTTTTTCTTTTAAACAAAAGCCAATTGGATGAATAAAAAATAAACATTGTCTTCTTATGTTAGCTTTACTCTTTATTTTTTTTAAAATATTTGTAACCGACACATATTCGAACATAGATATGAATGTATAATCCTTTAAATATATGAAATTTAAAAAAAAAAAATAAGCATACCCTTATCAAACACATATCTATATCGGAAATTCACCCCGAATCCGAGTTACAAAGTACTCTTCCACTACCTAATATTTTGAATTTAAAAAGTTAGGACCACGGATCATGTAATCATGCTTGGATTATTACTTTAATTTAGTGATTAACTTTATTCATGATAATGATATTGAAATCTCATTTAGTGCTACGTCTTTCTCAACTAGAAATGTATGGTTTCTAATAGTTAATTTATCATGAATTTTATTAGGTTGTTAGACTAATAGATGAAGTGGAGTCCCTATTCACAAAGCACTTCGCCAACAATAATAGGAAAAGGGCAATGAAATTCTTGAGACCACAGCAGCAGAAAGATTCTCACATGGTCACCTTTTTTGTTGGTAATTAACTCTTTTTTCTCTCTCTTAATTGGTTGCTATGTTATTTGAATTTTTTAATTTTTTAAAAATATTCGTGTTTAATATATATTCAATGATAAATAAGAGATATAATTCCGTATGCTTATATATATTTGTGTTAAATACATATTTATATCCTATATTTACTTGAAATGCGGATAACAGAGGTTGATTGTTGTTAAGTGCTCATTTGGTATGTAGTCAATAGAAAAACATAACTGAAAAATACTCATGATCACAAAAGGCATAAGCACTGTCATCGCTTTTTCTCGAAAAGACAATAATATTAAGTAAGATTCAACATTCATGATGTGATTAGTCACTTGGCCAAGAAAACCATTACTTTAATCCTCCATCATGTACAAACTTGACAGTCACAAATCCTGTAATGGAAATAAATCATGGTCGGTTATATATGATGATCAATTATATTTATATTGCTTCGATTTTTTTTTAAATATTCATATTTGATATTCATGTCTGACACATATTTAGATATGGATATAAAAATATGATCTTTCAAAAATCTTTCAAATACATAAAAATCTTGAAAAAAAAACTGAATATACTCGTGTCGAACATATATTTGTGTCCGACACTCATATCTAAATTCGAATAACATAGAATTATATATGGCGTCCAAAAAGCAGTGATGAGTCTGACCTTCAAGAAATTTTTTATTGTGACTGATTCACTGAATTCCTCTTTTTTCACTTCTGTGTTTTTGCAGGATTGTTTACAGGTTGTTTTGTATCACTGTTTAGTGTATATATAATATTGGCACATTTGTCTGGTATATTCTCACCTAACACAGAGACAGCTTACATGGAAACTGTCTACCCTGTTTTCAGGTGCTCATATTACATTGTCCTCTATGAATTTCATCATTTTAACATTTCATGTAATTTCAACTATCACATATATATATAAACAGATAATTGACCAGAAAGCATTTAACTATAATATTAATGTGTCATATGCACTAAGGATTCTGCAATAGAACAAACCTTACACGCAAAGATTTAAATAATGATCGTAATGCGATGTTACGATCGTTATTTTATGATTTCGGTTTTTTTTTCATCGTCGATATTCATTGTTATTGACCATAATAACATCTAAAACTGAGCAAAAAAATCGAGAAAATTAAAAACCGATTCGAACCGTAGAATTCGGTTCGCGTAATAATTCGGTTTGGTTCGGTTTTCGATTCATAAGTTAAAAAATCATAATTATTCGAACAAACTGGATTCTATTTTTTAATTGGTTTTTTAATTACTTTTTATTTTTTATAATATAAAAATAAATATTTTATTTTTAAATTAGTGAAAAAAAAAATTACAAATATTATAAAAAATAATTTTAAAAAATTTTAAAAATCGATGAACTGAACCGATGAATTCAGTTCGATTCGGTTCTGTTTTTTATACTATTCGGTTCGGTTATTAAAAAATCAAAATACTGCACATTACCTGTAATTTTTTTTCAAAAATCGAACCGAACCATTATCACTCCTAATAACATCTGTTACGTTTGCAATCATAATAAATACAAACGCGACCGAAAATGCATCTGTAATCACAATTTAAATCCCTTCTTAGGACTCTCAGTTCAGCCAAGCCTACTAAAATGAATATCAAGTTTGATTGTACTAATTATTAAGTAATATTAATCGATATGTTATTAAAAATGGGATATTAAGATTGGTTGCAATTACTAATTGGAACTTTTTCTTTTTCTTTTTTTTTCTTTTTTTTTTGTGCAGTGTATTTGCATTGTTAAGCTTGCACTTGTTTTTGTATGGATGCAACTTGTTCATGTGGAAGAATACTAGAATAAACTATAACTTCATTTTTGAGTTTGCACCAAGCACATCCCTTAAATATAGAGATGCCTCACTCATTTGCACCACTTTCATGACTTCTGTTGTTGGGGCTATGGTCATCCACCTCCTATTAAGGGCTGCAGGCTTTTCTCCTACTTATGTTGACACTGTTGGAATATGGCTCAATATGGCTCAAAGTCACCTATGGTGGCTTACCACCATTAATGGAGCTACCACTTGCACCACTTGCACCACCAATAATGGAAGCTACAACTTGCAAATGGATGGTGGCTACTTTAGCCACCACTTGCAATGTGTTCACACCAAGATAGGTGGTGGATGGTGGCTATGGTGGCTGCCACTTGATGTATGTTCACACCTTGATATTATGGCTATAAATAGCCATGTAGAGTAAGAGAGAAAAATGAGTAGAGTAGAGTTGAGTGTAAGTTAGAGCTAAATTGTTGAAGCAAATACTCTGTGTTTATAGAGTAATTCGGTATTGTGTTGAGTTGTGAGTTCAGTGCTTGTGTAGCACCTTGAATTCTGTATTTGTTTGTACTCCATCTCCATTAATACAAAGCTTCAAGCTCCTCCTCCCGTGGACGTAGGCACAGTTGCCGAACCACGTAAAATATCGGTGTTTTTTCAGTGTGTTTAAATCGGTTTTAGTAATATCAATTCGCTTCCGCACAACAAATTGGTATCAGAGCCAATTTTTACGTAAAACCGAGTTTGTTCGATTCTGTCCGTTTTTCAAAAGTGCTCCAATTTGTGTTTTGAAAATACCAGGTTGAAGAGGTCGTCGAGAGGAGTGCAGCAGAATCAACCGGAGCGCCAGAAGCCGCCGCCACGCGCCGCCAGAAGAGGAGCTCACGCGCCCACGCGCCGCACGCGCCTCTGGAGGTTGAAGACGCGTGAAACCCACGCGCCACACGCGCCGCACGCGCCAGCCAGAGGTTGAAGACGAGTGGGCCACGCGCCGGTGAGCCAGTAGCCTCCACGCACCGCCGCACGCACCGCCGTACGCGCCCCACGCGCCGCCACAGCTCCGACCAACTTTTTCGGGCTATTTTTTGAGCCGTTTCAGAACACTATTCCGAGACTTTTCCGAGCCGGTTGAGCTAAACCGAGTCCATTTCGAGCCACTTGTAGCAGAATATTCGCAGAATATTCACCGTGTGTCCAAAAGTTACACAGTTGGACCCGTTCCTGGCTATTTCGACTATTCCGGACTCAACCGCGGCATCCGTTTTTCCATACAGGTACCGGAAAAACACTTTGTTGGTAATTTTGTTTTATTACCATGGCAGAATCATTAGAGACACATGAAACAACCAGCAGCGCACGATCAAGTTCTTATATCAGAAAGAACTCGATGACCACTGCAAAGTTCGAGGTGGAGAAATTTGATGGCACCACGTAACTTTGGCATGTAGCAGTGCGAAGTACTGGACCTGTGAGTCCGCGAAGGACCAGTAGACAATGGAGATCCCGTCCAGTAGGAGGTGAAGACCCCGTCCAGTCCAGTAGACGGTGGAGATCCCGTCCAGTAGGAGGTGAAGATCCTGTCCAGTCCAGTCCATTAGACGGTGAAGATCATGTCCAGATCCCGTCCAGTAGGCGGTGGATATCCTATCCAGGAGAAGAATCCTGTTAATCCGCGAATGACCGATAGATGGATGAAGATTCCGTCTAAGAAAAGTATCATCGACAATCTGCAAGGGACGAGTGTGCCCAGTGTTGGACACTGGAAGAAAGACTGTCCAGACAGAAAGGTCGATTGAGATCCCGCTCAAAGAGGGGATCATCAAGAACACGACTCTCGAGGGACGAGTGTGCCTTTTGCCATGAGAAAGGGCACTGGAGGAATAACTGTCCTAACATGGAGAAGTCGACTGTGAATGTAGCTCAAGAATCTGAGGGAGAAGAAGACTCTGCATTTACGATTTCCACAACAACACACTCTTCAGATCAATGGATTCTGGATTCCGGATGTTCCTACCACATGTGTCCGAACCGGAAGTGGTTCTCAAACTTCAAGGAGTTTGATGGAGGGATTGTCCATATGGGCAATGACAATACTTGTCACACTAGAGGCATCGGAACGATCCGACTGAAAATGCATGACGGTACAATCAGACAACTTACAGACGTAAGGTATGTCCCTGATCTCAAGAAGAACCTCATATCACTGGGGGTCTTAGACTCAAATGGTTACAAGGTGACCATTCAGAATGGAGTCCTGAGAGTTGTATGTGGAGCATTATTAGAAATGAAGGGTTATATGAAGGGAAATCTGTATCTCCTTGACAGAGAAACCGTGACAGGCAGAGCAGCAGCCTCTCACAAAATGATGGGATAATCCGACACTTCACAGTTCCTGGCACTCCCCAGCAGAATGGAGTTGCAAAAAGGATGAACCGAACTTTGGTTGATAAAGTTCGCTGCATGTTATCCCAGTCGAGCTTGAGCAAAGCATTTTGGGCGGAGGCTTTATTGTTCGCCTCCCACATTATCAACTGACTACCCTCCACCGTAATTGATGGGAAAACTCCCATAGAGGTGTGGTCCGGATATTCTGCCATTGAATATGATCGGCTTCGTAGTTACGGATGCAAAACTGGATCCTAGAGCCAAGAAAGCTGTCTTCATGGGCTTTAGTGAAGGAGTAAAGGCATTCCGATTGTGGAACCTTGAGTCAAAGAAAGTCATCATAAGCCGAGATGTTGCCTTTGACGAATCTGTAATGCTGAAACTGTCAACTCCAGAGAATGTGAACCAAGATTCTCTAAAGCAGGTGGAGTTTGAATCAGAAGATGCTGGTTAAAATTCTGATGAATCAGAACCAGAATCTGATGACACCTTAACTGAAGTGGAGGAGTCATCACCGGAAATCTTTCAGCAACTTGAATCAGTTGTCACCAGTAGACCGAATAGACATATTCGGAAACCTGCTCGATACACAGACATGGTGGCATACGCCCTTCCAGTAATTGATGATGATGTTCCGATCAATTACAAAGAAGCTGTAAACAGCCCTGAGCATGCCCAGTGGAAGGAGGCGATCAGACTTGGAAGTTGGTTCCACTTTCAACACTCAAAAGATCAATTGGGTGCAAATGGGTCTTTGCCAAAAAGGAGGGTGCTACCGGCAAAGACAGCATCAGATACAAAGCCAGATTGGTAGCCAAAGGTTAGGCTCAAAAAGAAGGAATAGACTACAATGAGGTATTTTCACCTGTTGTTAAGCATGCATCTATTCGGATCTTATTGGCTTTAGTAGCACTGTATAACCTAGAGATAGTTCAACTTGATGTAAAAACTGCATTCCTCCATGGTTCCTTAGAGGAGGAAATTTGTATGACTCAACCAGATGGTTTTGGAGTCCCCGATAGCAAAGATTACAAAAGCAAGTTGAACAGGTCACTGTATGGTCTGAAACAATCCCGTGACAGCTGTACAAACGGTTGGACTGTTTCATGACAGGATGAAAAGTACACACACAGTCAATTTGATCACTGTGTTTATTTCCGGAAACTTCAAGATGGATCATTTGTCTATCTGCTAAAAAAGGCAAGGTGGAGATCGACAGGCTGAAGGCTCAACTGAGCTCAGAGTTCGAGATGATCTTGGAGAAGCTAAGAAAATTCTTGGGAAGTAGACATAAAAATTGACTCAGGCTCAGTGCATTGATGGATCATGCCAATGCAGTAGGTGCCCTGATATGTGAGTAATGGTGTGTACATTTGAAGGAGAAAGGAGGAAGCTCTGATCAGTGAAATCTCTCTGTGGATTTTCGCCAAGGTGGAGATTGTTGGAATATGGCTCAATATGGCTCAAAGTCACCTATGGTGGCTTACTGATAACTCGTATAATTATATAGTTTTTAGTTATGTTTTATTATTGTTTTGTGTCAAATACGAGTTATTATTGTTTAGTCTAATTGTGTTTATGATCTTTTATATTTTTATGTATTTTGGTGTTTTTCACAAGTTTCTTTGAGTGATTTCAGATTACTAGAATTAAGGGCAAATCCAGTTCAGTTCCAGTTCCGACACCTTTTGCCATATCAGCTATATCTCGAGTTTCACTGAAGCAATAAGGCTGCAATTTGTAGCCATGCAAAGCTAAGAGGCATATCTATCTTTTTCATGTTTTACACTTCTTGAAACGGAGTCGTTTTCCCTAGCGAAATCGACCATCAAGTTGGCTGATGTGCAATGACGTCTGTGCTGACCTGTTTTCGTATTATGCCCATATCTTCTTATCCACATCAGCAAATGAGCTGATTCCAACGGCTATGGATCAGTAACTGATAGGGTAACATTTTTCTAGAAGACCATGTGATCAGATAAGGCCTCCAAAATTGACAAAATCGACCATCAAGTTGGCTGATCAAAATCGTCATATATGACGAAAATTGTTAGAAAATGCACCCACCTATTATACCTACCTTTGAAATTTGTAAAGCTTGTCTCTTGTCATTTAGCCCTCCAAAATGTGTATAAATAGAGGGCCTTGGATGATTGTAGGGGATCATATTGTACATTGGTAGGATATTTAGCCATTGTAATAAAATTCTCTAAGTTTTCTTCTTCTTTCTTTTCTCTAGTTTTCTTTTTCTTTAGAAAGGGCAAGAGGTTGGATAATTAATATTTTTCTTCTTCTTCTTTCTTTCTTTTATTTTCTTCTTAGATTCTATTTAATTTTATGTTTATAATGCCTATGCTAGGCTAAACTTCTATTTGGTTAAGGGTGATTTCAAAACCCTAGACATGTTTTATAATTGATTTTCAGATTCTATCTATCATTAATTTTCTATCAAAGTTGCTTATGTTCTTCTACAAGAATTGTTCATGATGTTGTCTTGATTTGTTTAGGTGTACAACTAGATAGATCTTGATAATTATCTATTGCTAGTTTAGGAGTCTTGATCCGTGTAATTGTCTTGATTTCCTATTCATAAGTGGCAATTTGTGATTAATGATTATGGTCAAGTTTTCAATAATTGCAAAGTGGAACATAACCTAAGTTGAACAATCCGAGCTTATGTGTTTGTTGCTTAGATCAACCTATCTTTCTCATCATAAAGCTGCCATTAAATTGAACTTAGAGAGCTTATTTTAGGTTGTTTGATGGTTAGAGATTAAATAGAGAGCTTGTTCTATTTAACGACAAACTAAGGAAAGATTGGGATAACAGAGCTTGTTGTTATCTACGGTTGTTAACTTTGATAGTTGGTTAATGTTGATAGATATGAAATTGATTCTTAATGATGTCTAGTGGTGGAGAATGAAACCTTAACCATATTTTTCATATTTGATTCGTCTTACTTGTTTTCTTACTTTTCTCGTTTGCTTATTTTTAAGACTATATTTATTTTTATTGGCTGGTTATACCGCCTAATTTGTATATTAACTTTGTTTTATTTTTATTGGCTGGTTATACCGCCTAATTTAGTATATATATTTTTATTGGCTGGTTATACCGCCTTGCATCTTATTCTTATTATTTACTTTAGTTTAAATCTGGCTTTAAAAAACGCCTTTTCTTTTATTGTTTTCTTTCAACGTAAGTTATAAACTAATAACTCATAGATTAAAACCCAATCCCTGAGGACTCGACCCTTGCTAATCATTATACTTACAATTGATCTTTTTAGTGCAAGGTTAAATAAGATACACTCTTTTGGGTGCATCAAATTTTTGGCGCCGTTGCCGGGGATTGCTTTCTTTAGTTTATTTGTTACTTGGTTTATTCTTATTTTCAGTTCTAATTAGTTTTATTTTCTTGTACATAGAAGTTTTTCTTATCAAATTTTCAAAAAAAAAAAATAAAATAAAAAAAAAAACGATGGAATTGAGCAATCTAACACTTGAAGAGTTGGTGGCATACATGAACATGGAGAATCAACAAGCCAATCTCACCTTCCCAGTTCAACAATTTGCCATGGGAGGATGTCAAGGCCATCAAGTGTTCCAAGACCAACAGTATGATCATTACTCAAACACTTACCATGAGAGATGGTGGGATCATACTAATTATGGCTACTCGAAAAATTACCAAGAAGTAGATCCTTATGCCAATTACACTCATCCATCTAGCTTCAATCAATCATGGTCCCAAGAACCAGATCTTTTTCAACCACCACATATGACTCAAAACTCAGGTACTTCTTTAGAAGATCTTGTCTATTCTCTTGTTACTGATACTTTGCAATTTCAACAGGAAACAAGGGCAAGCATCCAGAGTTTGGAAAAGCAAATGATCCAATTGACTAGTAGTATGGTGGGATGGGTAGCACAAAGATCTGAAGAACTCCCAGCCCAAACGATGGTTAACCCAAAGGAGAATGCTACTATTGTGACCTTGAAGAATGAGGAACAAGATGAGGATGAGACAAAATTAGAGATGAATTCTATTCTTGAGGATAATGAAGCCAATGATCCAAATAAGAGTATTTCAGCACCTGAGGTAACGTTTGAGATTCCAATTTTTTCTAATGTTTCTTCTCCACCTTTTCCTAGTAGATTCGCAAAGTTCAAGGAGGATGAACATGAACAAGACACGCTGGAAACCTTAAACAGTTTGTTTGTGGATGTCATTCAACAAGTACCAAAAGATGCATCATTCCTCGATGAGATATGCACCACCAAGGATGATGGAATAATACTTGTAATGGAGAATGCATCCACTGTTGTGCAAAGAAAGCTACCTCTCAAACGCATAAATTTGGGAAATTTCATGTATGAGCCTGACAAGCGTAAAAAGCCAAGAAGGGGTGTTGGTTAGATTCAAAACACTAACTCAAGTGTTAATTGGGAAGGCAGCCCAGTTAAAGATGAAATTGCCAACCTTCCATATTCAGATTTGCTTTCTCTTTCTCTTTCTCTTTCTTTTCCTTTTTCTTTTATTATTTTTATTGTTTTTATTTTTATTTCTTATGTTTCTTTGTTAATTGTGTTTACTGTTTTTAAGTTCATTTAGGCTGCATAAGTTTCTTTTGTTTAATAGTTCTTTTCTCTTACATATAATTCTTGCATTGGGGGATAATAACATTACATTAATGACAATGTAAGAATTATGTTTGGGGGGAAGAATTTAGGATTTTATTTAGAGTGTTTTGTTTTTGAGTTTTTTTATGCTGTTTTTCTTCCTGATCCTTGTTTTGAAAATAACTAGATGTAAATATAATTTTTATTTTTTTTTAACCCCGGTTAAATGGCGGATAACGGTACTCCATGATTATTGAAATCGGTTCAATCAGCTACCCACAAAACTGATATTGTATATAAATTTCTCTTCCAATTTCTCTTTCAATTTTTTTTCATTTTTTTTCCAGGATGGATGATATTCTCACAAGATTGCAGAAACAATTTCCTCCTTTTCCTCGAAATATTTTACTGAAGCTTTACCAAGTTCGATTTGAAAGATTAAGAATGCTTATGCACAAAGGGATTCGTGCAGACATACGTTGGATAATTGAAGCCAAGGTACGTGAAGATGAATATCTTCCTGTTTTGCATTTACCAGGTACAGGTAGAAGCACTTTTGCAAAGAAGCGACGAGCAAAGCGCATGAGTTCAAATTGCCACAAATGTGCACGATGGACGTGTAACGGTAAATGTCGTTCTATTGGGATTCTGTCCTCTAATCGAGATGATAAAATTGAATTCATTAAGGATGGACTGAGTAAGGAGAATTTGGGTAATATCCAACTTTCTCTTGAGACGCATCCTAGTGGAGACGTACAAAGAGAAATTCTTGATTTATGGCCGCAATTCCAAAGGGAATGGCAACATCTTGGGAATCTGATGTTAAAAGACCCTGTTTGCCAGCTTGTAAGAAAACTGGATGGGAAGCATATCCTCGACTCATAGAAGGCGTTTAAGCCGTTTCTGGACTTAAAACCAGAGGAAGATGTGAGCCACAATCACAACTACAATAAATGACTTCTCAGCTTTTGGTTTGATTTGCAATAACTTTATTTCGGTTTAATTTACGTGTTATTCGATTTGTGTAATTATTCTCATTTTTTTATTTGACTTTTACGGTTGATTTTTCTTCTCTTTTTGATTTTCTTCCTGAAATCACGCAAAAATCTTTTGTTAGGTTAACATTTTCTTCTGACAGGTCAGATACACTTTCGGCGACATTATTACTCTTGTCTGATTCACTACTCAGTCCTCTATATATTACACCATGTACTCATTCTCTTTCAGGCACTCGAAAAAAAAAATGGAAAGTACTTCATCCCAGCGCATTAAAAAAATTTGTGTTTTTGGAGGTGCTTATCCAGGGAAATATAACATATTCGCTGATGAAGCCATAAGAGTTGGAGTAATACTTGCCCAACAAAAGATCCAGTTGATTTATGGAGGCGGTAGTACGGGTTTAATGGGAGCAGTCGCTACAGCAGCACACGCCGGAGGAAGTCCAGTTCTAGGAATCGTGCCAAAACTATTCACAAGTTTTTGTGGACCTACCGTGGGTAAGGAAATACAAGTCTGGAGTATCCCTGAACGGATGACAATCATGTACCATTCTGCCGATGCATTCATTGCTTTACCAGGAGGTCTGGGTACATTGGAAGAAATAGCTTGCGTGGCTTCTTGGTCATCTTTGGTCACAAATAAGAAACCCATTGGTTTGCTTAATATTAATGGTTATTTTAGTAATTTGCTTTCATATTTAGATAATGCTGTGGAAAATGGATTCATGTTTTCAGAGGCAAGGAGAACCATAATTTCTGCTACAACCATTGAAGATTTACTTAAAAAGCTCCAAGCTTATGAGTGTTTATCTGCTACGGTTGTTTCGCAAACGCTCGGAAAAAGAAAAAGAGATATGGACGAGCAAGGAGTGGATTGCACTTTGTCTTTGTGACATTATCTAACATTTTGCTTGTTATGTCTCAGTTATAATAAGTGGTTAGCAACCTCTGCAGGTAATATCTCCTAAATTCTACCTTTAAAATTTGACATTGGGGACAATGTCATATTTTAGTAGGGGGTAAGGGACATATTTTGCTAATTTAAAAAAAAAAAAAAAAATTAAGAAGTATTCATTCTGAACAAGGTCTGGGTAAGGGAGACTTGAGACATACCTTGTCAGTTTGATTTCTTCTTTTCAAAAAAAAAAAAAAAGAGTTTGTTGTGTTTTAAGCAATTTAGAAGTATTCATTCTGAACAAGGTCTGAGTAAGGGAGACTTGAGACATACCTTGTCAGTTTGATTTTAATCTTTTTATGTTTACTTGTTAATTTTTGTTTAGTATTTTAGGATTATTTAGGTTGCATGGTTTTGTTTTGTTTTGAGTCTTAGTTGTTCCTATTCTTATGTTATTAGTTCTTTTCTCTTACACATGATTCTTTCATTTGAGTTAATAGACTTACATTGAGGACAATGTAAGAATTAAGTGTGGGGGGGGGGATGATTTAGGATTTCTTTTATTTTTGTCTACTATTTTTTTTCTTTATTATTATTATTATTTTTTTTTTGAGTTTTAGTTCCTTTTTAATACAATGATGAGATATGAATTGCATAAGTCTAAAACAGATTTATTAGTGAGAAGATTTTCATGAGAATTGAGCTTGATGTCAACCTTTTTATGAGCCAATGTTAATATGATATGTTGATTGAGAAAGAAGCATGTTTAGACTTAATCTGACTTGTATAATCATCCTTGTGAGTTTTTGAGCCTATAATGATTGATGCATTATACAAATCAATCTAATTTCTTTCTTGAGTGCTCTTATGATTACATGATTCTCTAGAACTTGCTTTAAACCATTTGAGACTATATTGATGCATGTGACAACATGAATATGATAGAGGCATTAGGATTTTTAGCCAGGGCCAAACAGCCATCCCTTATTGATGTTCCAAGAGAACACACCCTTAGTGAACCAATTTGAGCCTACATTGAATAAGCTATCTCTTTGGTAACCATAACTTGTCCCTAACCTAAATATACTTATATCTTTACCTTTGTTCCAAAGATGAATTAGCATGTTTTGAGACAAGTTGCAAAGACAAGGAAGATCTATTGAAAATTTGGGTTAGAAACAAGAAATAAGTGTGGGGGGAAAAGAAAAGAAAAGTCAAGAGAAAAAGAAATGGAATACTGGAAAATACATTCCTATGTAAAAATATATATATATATATATATATGAATCATCTCTTGAATTTGTGGAAAAAGAAAAAGATGTTACAAAGTTGTTTAGAATGAAGAAAAGGCCCAACATGAATATCCGGCCTAGGTGACTATGTACTTGTAAAGAGTTTTGAGAAGTTTCTTTGTATAATCTTTTTATGTCTCTAAACTTTATGAACTCTTTGGAACCTTTGTGATATCTTTATCCTTTTGTTCTTCAACCACATTACAAACCCCTTGGCCCCATTACAACCTTGATTAAAGACCTCTTGATTCATGATGTTGTATGATCTAAATAGGGGAGAATAGGTGGACAAGCAAGAATATGGTAGAACTGTTTTCATGAGATTGATTGAGTGTAAACACTTCACCACTACTTTAAAGAGTGAAAATCATGAGGGTATCCCATGTGAGAAGTTGAGATTAAATTTGAACATGCAATATTTTGATTGAGATATGTTATGCTAATATTGGCTTAACTCAAACAATTTACATTCAAGCATGATTTTTTGTGAAATTCTTTAAGCTATTGATTAGTTTATAAGACTTGTTCAAATATTGTCTCTAATTTGTATTGAAAGGATTAGGAGTAAATATTTTTAGTATATGCAGTTTATTTATATTTTAGTTTTTCAATGTTTGTGGGTATCGTTCTAGTAAACCCTCACGAGACTAAACTCGTCCACTAGGGACACCTAGGGGTTTAAAGGCTTGTGTCACATGCTAAGTGCCACCGTGATTTCCTACGAAAATGGATTAGATTAGATTTTCTTATTTTATTTTTATTGAGTCGTTGCTAGGGACTAGCAACAATCTAAGTGTGGGGGTGTGATAACTCGTATAATTATATAGTTTTTAGTTATGTTTTATTATTGTTTTGTGTCAAATACGAGTTATTATTGTTTAGTCTAATTGTGTTTATGATCTTTTATATTTTTATGTATTTTGGTGTTTTTCACAAGTTTCTTTGAGTGATTTCAGATTACTAGAATTAAGGGCAAATCCAGTTCAGTTCCAGTTCCGACACCTTTTTCCATATCAGCTATATCTCGAGTTTCACTGAAGCAATAAGGCTGAAATTTGTATCCATGCAAAGATAAGAGGCATATCTATCTTTTTCATGTTTTACACTTCTTGAAACGGAGTCGTTTTCCCTAGCGAAATCGACCATCAAGTTGGCTGATGTGCAATGACGTCTGTGCTGACCTGTTTTCGTATTATGCCCATATCTTCTTATCCACATCAGCAAATGAGCTGATTCCAATGGCTATGGATCAGTAACGGATAGGGTAACATTTTTCTAGAAGACCATGTGATCAGATAAGGCCTCCAAAATTGACAAAATCGACCATCAAGTTGGCTGATCAAAATCGTCATATATGACGAAAATTGTTAGAAAATGCACCCACCTATTATACCTACCTTTGAAATTTGTAAAGCTTGTCTCTTGTCATTTAGCCCTCCAAAATGTGTATAAATAGAGGGCCTTGGATGATTGTAGGGGATCATATTGTACATTGGTAGGATATTTAGCCATTGTAATAAAATTCTCTAAGTTTTCTTCTTCTTTCTTTTCTCTAGTTTTCTTTTTCTTTAGAAAGGGCAAGAGGTTGGATAATTAATATTCTTCTTCTTCTTCTTTCTTTCTTTTATTTTCTTCTTAGATTCTATTTAATTTTATGTTTATAATGCCTATGCTAGGCTAAACTTCTATTTGGTTAAGGGTGATTTCAAAGCCCTAGACATGTTTTATAATTGATTTTCAGATTCTATCTATCATTAATTTTCTATCAAAGTTGCTTATGTTCTTCTACAAGAATTGTTCATGATGTTGTCTTGATTTGTTTAGGTGTACAACTAGATAGATCTTGATAATTATCTATTGCTAGTTTAGGAGTCTTGATCCGTGTAATTGTCTTGATTTCCTATTCATAAGTGGCAATTTGTGATTAATGATTATGGTCAAGTTTTCAATAATTGCAAAGTGGAACATAACCTAAGTTGAACAATCCGAGCTTATGTGTTTGTTGCTTAGATCAACCTATCTTTCTCATCATAAAGCTGCCATTAAATTGAACTTAGAGAGCTTATTCTAGGTTGTTTGATGGTTAGAGATTAAATAGAGAGCTTGTTCTATTTAACGACAAACTAAGGAAAGATTGGGATAACAGAGCTTGTTGTTATCTACGGTTGTTAACTTTGATAGTTGGTTAATGTTGATAGATATGAAATTGATTCTTAATGATGTCTAGTGGTGGAGAATGAAACCTTAACCATATTTTTCATATTTGATTCGTCTTACTTACTTGTTTTCTTACTTTTCTCGTTTGCTTATTTTTAAGACTATATTTATTTTTATTGGCTGGTTATACCGCCTAATTTGTATATTAACTTTGTTTTATTTTTATTGGCTGGTTATACCGCCTAATTTGTATATTAACTTTGTTTTATTTTTATTGGCTGGTTATACCGCCTAATTTAGTATATATATTTTTATTGGCTGGTTATACCGCCTTGCATCTTATTCTTATTATTTACTTTAGTTTAAATCTGGCTTCAAAAACCCCTTTTCTTTTATTGTTCTTGAATTTAAGTTTTAAACTATTAACTTATAAACTAAAACCCAATCCCTGAGGACTCGACCCTTGCTAACTACTATACTTACAATTGATCTTTTTAGTGCAAGGTTAAATAACATACACTCTTTTGGGTGCATCACTTACCACCATTAATGGAGCTACCACTTGCACCACTTGCACCACCAATAATGGAAGCTACAACTTGCAAATGGATGGTGGCTACTTTAGCCACCACTTGCAATGTGTTCACACCAAGATAGGTGGTGGATGGTGGCTATGGTGGCTGCCACTTGATGTATGTTCACACCTTGATATTATGGCTATAAATAGCCATGTAGAGTAAGAGAGAAAAATGAGTAGAGTTGAGTAGAGTAGAGTTGAGTGTAAGTTAGAGCTAAATTGTTGAAGCAAATACTCTGTGTTTATAGAGTAATTCGGTATTGTGTTGAGTTGTGAGTTCAGTGCTTGTGTAGCACCTTGAATTCTGTATTTGTTTGTACTCCATCTCCATTAATACAAAGCTTCAAGCTCCTCCTCCCGTGGACGTAGGCACAGTTGCCGAACCACGTAAAATATCGGTGTTTTTTCAGTGTGTTTAAATCGGTTTTAGTAATATCAATTCGCTTCCGCACAACAGACACTATTCCTGGAATTCTCCTCATGGTTAGTTAAACAACTCCATTGTTTCTATACTGCTATGAAGCACGGACATTTTTATTAGAGGAGTATCTAAGTGTTGGACACGTGAACGACATGGACATGGCTCTGACACAATGGAATACGTGTCGGACACGTCAAAAAAATAAAAATAAAATCGGACACGGTCAAAACATGATCAATACATAGCTAGACACGTCCGGACACGATTGGACACGCGATGAAGTTTTTTTTTTTTTTGCATGTTTTTTCCGAATATGAAATCAACAATGAGCAATTTGGTTCTAATGGATTTTATAAGATTCAAGTTTTTTAATTCAAAAATAATTTTAAAAATTAAAAAACTCTTTGCATGTTAATATTTAATTGAAAGTATCAAATTTACATTTTTATTGTATATTATTATATAAAAAATATTTTTTATTATCGTGTCCTGTCGTACCTGTATCCTTATTTTTTAAAAATTCTCGTATCGCTGTGTCCGTATAATGCTGTATTACGTGTCTGTGTTCGTACTTCTTAGCTATACTGTTTTTCCATTCTCATAAAAAAGGGGGAAAAAATTGAAGTATGATTTTGTATTGATTTTCAATCTCAATAACAGATTTTCATTTCTTTGCTGGTTTGCCCATTTGAGATCTTCTATCGGCCAACTCGCTACTGCTTCCTTCGAATAATTCGAAACATAATCTGCTCTCCATTTTACAAGGTAATAATTTTACTTGCATACTTATTGCCATCATTTTCTTTGGATTGTATGAAGTTTCAGAAGTTGCAATTGAGCATTTTCCTGCTTTGGTTTGGCTTATTTTACATGTATGCAGGTTTTGATGGTAGACTTTTTCATGGCTGACCAACTTACTAGTCAGGTAATTGTTCAATTAGACAAGCAATGTAAGCTAAGACAGAACAGATTTTTATTTTTTTGGTACAAGGCCGCAGCCTTGGAATAGGGGAAGGGTTGCAGATGTTGAAATTCGAATTTCAAATTTATTGGATACCACCTTTTAAAGATGACTGAATGAACTAACTGGATTAAGTTTCAAGTTCAAAATAGAACAGATTTAGCACTCATTTTAGAATTAGTCTAGAAAGAACACCTTTTATCTTCCTTTCTTCAGAGTCTAATTAAATTTATAATATTGCATAGCTTTATGTTACTCTGATTTTTCATTTTCTCTGAAGCACGCGTATTTGATACCTGTGTTTGACACATATTCGAACATGGGTATGGAGATACAATCTTTCAAATATATGAAAAAATTGAGCATACCCACACATATTCTTATCCGACACTCACTCTCGAATCCGAGTAACAGAGGCATAGCTTTCAATTTCATTTTCTCCTCTGACCAATTACAACATTTAATCATCAACCATTATCTCTTTTTTTAATTACAGATTCCATTGCTAAGACACTTGGAATCAACAGCCTGCTACTTTCTTGCTAGAAGTTTCAAAACTCACGAATATTCAACATGCAAAAATGGAAAGCTGTACAAACAACTTGCTTATGTCATCTCGTTTTTGCCATATTATTGGCGTGCCATGCAGGTAAAAACTTCCATGAAACTTATTTCTTAATTTCATTTATTCTGTTTCTGTTGAAGTTAAAAAAAACTTGTTCAACTAACACTTTTTTTTTCTTTCAATTCAATTTCAAGTGTGCAAGAAGATGTTTTGATGAATATGATCTGAACCATTTGGCTAACATGGGGAAATATGTTTCTGCCATGGTAGCAGCTGGTGCTAGGCTAACATATGCTACACAGAGCAACCACATGTGGTTTGCTGTAGTCTTGGTGACTTCAGTTGTGGCCACAGTTTACCAATTATATTGGGATTTTGTTAAGGATTGGGGACTCTTAAAACCTAATTCGAGAAACCCTTTGCTTAGAGATGATCTAATTCTAAAGAACAAGAGCATTTACTGTTGATTTCTGACTCTCGGTACCAATTGTAGTTTTGTGCTACAGTACCGATTTGCTACAGTAACTTTCTCGATACGCTACAGTAATTTTATCTCGGGAAGCTACAGTAACTTCCGAAAAACAACTCTTTTATTAATATGAGAAAAGACCAAATACAATTGGTGTGAACACCAACTAACAATGGAGACAACCTCACACAAACTCTTTCTCACTTTACTATTCACTCTTTGTTTTCTTGCTCACCACTTTCTTACTCCACTCAACTAGCACACACCTATTTATAATTATGCTAGACCGACTTATCATTGTCGGTTACATTAAGTAGAGGAAAAAATCTAGAACTAAAAGATTGGAGAAACATCTAGATAGAAAACTAAAGAATAATCTAGGAAGAAAAGATTGGAGAGATTTCTAGAGAGAAATCTAAAGAGAATTAAAGAATTATGTAGACAATTCTAGAGAGGGGGATGAAGAAATTTCTAGGAAGAAGATTGAAGAATAATCTAGAAAAAGAACAAAGAAGAGAACTCCAGAAAATTTGAGTAGTCGGTGACTTTCAACACTCCCCCTCAACGACTACTCTCTCTTGATGCTAGTTTTGGTAGTCATGCCAAGTTGTCTTCTGAACTCATCGAATTTTGCACCGCTAAGTCTCTTGGTAAACAAGTCAGCTACTTGTTCTTCAGTCTTGATGTATTTCAGTTCAACATCTCGTTGAAGTACTTTTTCACGTACAAAGTGATAATGTATTTCTACGTGCTTGGTTCTGGCATGAAAGACTGGATTTTCAGCTAAGCTTATTGCTGACTGATTATCGCAATAGAGTTGTACTGGAGAGTCAATCGGTTGGTGCAGGTCCTTTAACAGCTGTATCAACCACGTGCTTTCTTGTGCTGCCATAGCTGCTGCTCTATATTCTGCTTCTGTAGTTGACAATGATACCGTAGGTTGTCTTTTGCTACACCAAGAGATTATGCCGGATCCAAGACTAAACATGTAGCCAGTTGTTGATCGTCTTGTATCATGATCTCCACCATAATCGGCATCACAATATCCTATAACTTGGCACGGAACTCCCTTTTTGTATAGAAGTCCAAAATCAATAGTTCCTTTTACGTACCTCAAGATTCGTCGAACCGCATCTAAGTGAGGTTTCCTCGGTTTCTCCATGAATCGGCTAGCTACTCCAACAGCGAATGCAATGTCGGGTCTTGTTAATGTAAGGTAGATTAGACTACCCACTAGTTGCCTATAACTTGTTGAGTCTTCCAATTCTTTGCCTTCTTCACTACAGAGTCTTGCATTGGCTTCCATAGGCGTAGATATCGACTTGCAATCAGTCATCCTGAATTTGTGTATAAGATCTTTTGCATACTTGTGTTGACATAAGAATATTCCTTCTTTGGTACGGATTACTTCTAGCCCGAGAAAGTGATTCAGCTCTCCAAGCTCTTTCATTTGAAAACGTACTGAGAGATTGCTTCTAGTTTGTTTGATTTCTTCTTCGTTGTCTCCGGTGATGATTAGATCATCCACGTAAACCAAGACTATTGCCAACTTACCTCATTTTTCTTTCACGAACAAGTTCGAATCTGCTGCTGCAACTGAGTAACCACTTTGTATTAGGAATTCGGCAATTTTACCGTACCATGCTCTCGGTGCTTGTTTTAATCCGTAGAGTGCCTTTTTCAACTTACACACATAATCCGGATGAACTTTATTTGTGAATCCTTCGGGTTGCTCCATATAAATCTCTCGATCTAGCTCTCCGTGCAAGAAGGCATTTTTCACATCCATTTGCCATAACTTCCAAGATTTGCTTGCTGCAAGGGCAAGTAATACTCGTACTGTTGTAATCTTTGCAACCGGACTAAAGGTCTCATCATAGTCCACCCCATACTTTTGAGAGAATCCGCGAGCCACTAATCGAGCCTTATACCTTTCTATCGATCCATCGGGTCGAGTCTTTATTTTATAAACCCATTTACATGAGATGGGTTCAATCTTCTTCGGCTTTGGCACCAACTCCCATGTCTCGTTTTGTTTCAGGGCTTGAACTTCTTCTTCCATGGCTTTTCTCCACTCCAATTTCTCAGATGCCTCTTCATAAGTTGTTGGCTCTATTTCTTCAATTAGAGCAGCATTAGCATACTTAAGATTTGGTTTCTGTTGTCGTGATGACCTGCGCAGAAGTGGCTGAGAATCTTTTTCATCGAACTCATTTTCTCGAAATGACTTTTCCTCATCAAGGGCCTTTTCTGAATACTCGTCACTTGGTTGAGTCTTTTCAAGCTCAATTTGTTCCTCCATATTTTCTTGAAGTTTTTCTTCAATTTCTTTTGAGTCTGGCAACAGAACTGCTTGTGGTGACCACCATGACGAAGCTTCATCGAACACAACATTTCTGGATACATAGCATCTGCCACTCGTTGGATCACAACATCTCCACCCTTTTCTTTGATCGTCATATCCCACAAATATGCAACGAATTGCCTTTTTGTCGAATTTGCTACGTAGATGATCTGGTACAAATACATAACATACGCAACCAAATACTCGAAAGTGACTCACCGTGGGTTTGATGTTCCATAGTTTCTCAAAGGGTGAGATAAAACCAAGCCTTGCTTGTGGAAGCCTATTAGTCACGTGAGCTGCAGTCTTCATGCATTCTGCCCAAAAACGAGGTGGCACATTCTTCGCATGTAACATGCTTCGACATATCTCAGCCAAATGTCGATTCTTTCTCTCGGCAACTCCATTTTGTTGTGGAGTGTTCGGACATGTCAATTGTCGGCGTATCTTGTATTCCTGTAAGAATTCTGAAAACTCCTTGGATGTGTATTCTCCCCTGTTATCTGTGCGTAGGCATTGTATCTTTCGGCCTACTTCTTTTTCCACCTTTTCTTTGAACTCTATAAATTTAGTAAGTGCCTCTGATTTTTCTTTCATAAAATCAATCCAGACGTACCTTGAAAAATCATCAATGAAAGTTATCATGTATTGGCAGCCACTGACAGAAGGTTGTTTTATCTTCCCGAACACGTCTGAGTGAATTAGCTGAAGAGGCTCCTTAGCTCTAAACTTTGACTCCTTGTATGGCAGCTGATGAGCTTTCCCATATTGGCACCCGGCACATACTGTGTCCTCTTGAATGTCTAATTGAGGAAGACCTTTGAGCATAGACTTTTTCATCATTACCTTTAACTTGAGATAACTCACGTGCCCAAGCCTTGCATGCCACAAGTCAGCTGTTTCATTCTTTCTTGTCTTGTCCACATATGCAGTCTGAGCGGACATAACGTAGACTGACTCCAGACGCTTCCCTTCCATTATTGGTGTACTTGTTGGCTTTAAGTTTGGATATACTTTCACATCATTTGGACCAAACACGACATAATTTCCTGAGGCAGTGAGTTGTGAAACCGATAGCAGATTTTTCTTCATACCTGGCACATGGAATACGTTTTGCAGCTCGATTTGGTGTGGACTAAATCGTGGCACAATAGTTGTTTGGCCGATGTGAGTAATTGGTAACCTTGAATTATTTGCAGTTACCACAACTCGTTCTCCTTTGTATGTTGAGGTATTAGTCAACTTCTCCTTATCTCCAGTCATGTGATTTGAGCATCCAGAATCAACTATCCAATCATTATTATAGTCGATTAATTTACTCACCGATGCGAGTGAACACTCTTCTTCTGACCCGGTGATGCAAGCAGCTGCAAGTTCTTCGCATTCTTCAATAGCAATTGATGCTTGAAAATCCCACTCTTCTTCGCTATTATTCTCTTCTCGTGACGAGGTTGCCGCGTTGCCTTGGACTTGCTTAAACCGACAGTCTCGAGCAAAGTGACCAGATTTTCCTCAGTTGTAACACTGATTGTTTTGACGATGATACCTATTTTTATTTTTGTCTCTTTCTCGAACATGCTGAGCTCCCTCTTGCCGAAAGCTCCTTCCCCCTTGCTTTGGCCATGTTTCTTGCCTTCGAAATTTATTTTCTTCCACGCCTGGCTTTGTAGCAACTTTGCTTCTTTTATTAAAGCCTCTTTTATTACTAAAGAGTGCTTTCTCGTCATCTTTTATCGAGACTTTAGACATTTGTTTATCTAAAGTCTCTTGATTGGCTAGGATATTTTCCAATTCAGTTAAAGTTGGTTCTTTGCTCCAACCACGGGTTGCAGTAACAATCCCGTTGTATTCAGGTCGCAAGCCATGGATGATAATTCTTCTCATCCTCGTTTCGGTAATGGCATTTTCTGGATCTAATTTTGAAATTTCATCACAAAGAGTTTTAACTTTAGAGAAATATTCGCTTACCGACATATTTTGCTGCGAGATTGACAGGAGTTCATTCTCCAATTGTTGGAGCCTAGCATCATTTTTCCTCGCGAACAGCATTGTGAGTGTGTCCCAAGCTTCCTTCGGTGTCTTTGCATCCTTGATGCGTTGTAATAAACCATCCTCAATGGTAACTGATAACACGTACATGGCCTTACCGGCTTTGATCTTCCATTTTCTTAGTTCTCCGGCATCAGTTGGTGGTGTTGAAGCTTCACCGTTAACAATATCCCATAAATCTTGCCCGAGCATGTAATATTGCATCTGGATGCTCCACGTATTGTAATTGTTTTCATTGAGCTTCTCGATGTTGCTAGCGGAATTAGAAATATCTGCCATAGTGTCTTGAGAGTGCCCTGCACTTACCTCAAATTTGATTCTTGTTCACTTAATTTCACAGTCCCTGACCGTGTACCGGCAGAATTTTCACGTCTCCACGAACTACGATCCTCGATCGTCTTGGTCCCAGACCAATAATCTTCACAGTCCAGACTGTCTTTCTCCGATATGCGTACTCCGGTCCCTGACCGTCTTGCTCTGATACCAATTTGTTGATTTCTGACTCTCGGTACCAATTGTAGTTTTGTGCTACAGTACCGATATGCTACAGTAACTTTCTCGATATGCTACAGTAATTTTATCTCGGGAAGCTACAGTAACTTCCGAAAAACAACTCTTTTATTAATATGAGAAAAGACCAAATACAATTGGTGTGAACACCAACTAACAATGGAGACAACCTCACACAAACTCTTTCTCACTTTACTATTTACTCTTTGTTTTCTTGCTCACCACTTTCTTACTCCACTCAACTAGCACACACCTATTTATAATTATGCTAGACCGACTTATCATTGTCGGTTATATTAAGTAGAGGGAAAAATCTAGAACTAAAAGATTGGAGAAACATCTAGATAGAAAACTAAAGAATAATCTAGGAAGAAAAGATTGGAGAGATTTCTAGAGAGAAATCTAAAGAGAATTAAAGAATTATGTAGACAATTCTAGAGAGGGGGATGAAGAAATTTCTAGGAAGAAGATTGAAGAATAATCTAGAAAAAGAACAAAGAAGAGAACTCCAGGAAATTTGAGTAGTCGGTGACTTTCAACATTTACTACCTGTCTATTGTGAGTTATCCTTTACCTTAGTCACTTTTGGTACCATTGTCTTGTTCATATATATTTATAGGGGTGTAATCGAGCCGAGCGAGCTCAAGCTGTTAGAAGCTCGAGCTCGATTGAGTTTCACTTTTAAAACTCGAGCTCGATTCGAAATAAAAATTAAATTGCTCGAGCTCGCTCGATTAGGCTCATTTACCTAGTAAAAAATGAGCTCGATTTCCATGCTCGATTTCGAACTCGATTATTTGCGCTGGAGCACGAGTTCGAATTGAGATTTTTCAATATAAATTAAAAATAAAAATATATATATTAAAAATAAAAAGCTCGATTAATCTCACGTGTTACTCAAGTCAAACATTAGGATACTTGAATTCGGCTCGCTCAATAGCTCGAGCTCGACTTGAAAATAAACGAGTCGAATTCGAGTTTTTTTCGAGTCGACTCTAAGTATCTTGCGAGCACAAGTGTCTTGTTTACACCCCTATATATATATATATATATATATATATATATATATATATATATATATATATACTATGTTTTTTCCATTTAAGTTCTTAATTATGAGACAATTCTGCAACTGTAGGCCTTGAATGTAGTTCTAAGAGTTGCTTGGATAGAAAGCATCATGCGGTTTCGCGCCAACCCAGTTCAGACACATTTGCTAGACTTCTTCTTGGCTTCCCTAGAGGTGATCCGACGAGGGCATTGGAATTTTTACAGGTATTTTCCATCCCGGCCACTTTCGAAAACAAGCCAATATGAATATTGATTCTGAAATGAGAAGTCTTCTAAACACTTGAGAAAACTGTTAACTTGAACAGGTTGGAGAATGAACATCTAAACAATGTCGGCAAGTTCCGGGCAGTAAAGACTGTTCCATTGCCATTCCGAGAGACGGATTCTGACGGCTGAGAGATTGTTAAATTCCAGGGAGTCCCTGACCAAGCTGACATAGAGAGCAACTGATAAACCTTCGGCGCAATGTTGAAAAAATCGGATCGGAAGTCGAACTAGTGAGACCTCCGGTTATTGGTTCAACCGGTTGGACCAGTTGAATGTTGGACCGGTTGAACCGGCTGATTGTATTAAAAAAATTTTAAATATTAAATATAGTAATTTTTATATAGATTCAAGAAGTTAAAGGTTCAAATCTCATCACATACAATAATTTTTCTTTTAAATTAAAAAAATAAGTGTAAAACCAAATTTTTTGGGTTTTTTCCGATTTTTTACCGATTCAACCGATTTTCTATCGGTTCGAAAAAATCCGATTCTATGACATGCACTGGACCGGACAAGCTACCTGTTCCCGATTCAACCAGTCCCACCGGCCGATCCGGTCCGGTTTTAATAACATTGCAGTTCTGTTACCATATAAAAGAAGATTCCAGGGATCCACATTTTGTTAAACCAGTGTGGAAAATCTCCTCCTTCATCATCAATATCAATCAGAAATCCAAATCCAATTTGTAGAGCTGCAACTGCATGAAAAAATACCAGCATCAAATTGCAATTCTAACTTGGATTTGCTATATTGAATCAATCTGATGTTTTAGCCAATACCCAAAGGCATTTTTTTTTCTCTCCCTCTATTCTCAGTTGGATAGTGAAGAATGAAGTTTGAGATTTTTTTGAAGCTTGAAATGTATATTATACAGTCTGTATAATGATGGGAAACGATTGATATATTGGAGGAACTGCTCTAATCCAACGTCAAGCTCAATAAAATTTTATAATTGATCCTATTTGTACAGCTTTCCTGATTATTGTTAATGAAAAATACTATCCCATTCCCTAATGAATGAAACAAAAATATATAGCAATTCTTTGATGTAAAAACCAGACTAATAAGAACTCGAATTCAGTCCAATCAATTCATGTAATTATTTTTAAAAGCTAATATCTGGAGTTACTGAAGATGTCCAGCTGAAGTTTTGTATCTATCAAATATTGAAGATTGTGAAGCAACTGGCAATTTCTAGCCTGCTGGAACAGTGATGATTCCTTCAAGCCAGCTTAGATGTCTGTTTTAAATGTTTGCTGAGGTTGTTAAAGGTTCCTCATGGTTCCAAGTGTACTTAAAGGGGCAATTGGTAGTGAAGCCAAGGGATTTAGATCTAATAATTCGTGTATCCATGTCATATTTGTGTATTTTTTCATTTCATAATTGTGTTTAAGGTATTTTATATTGATCAAATTGTACTATTAGTCCTTGTATTATAGTCAAAATGCGGATTTAATCCCTCTACTATAATTCGAAGAATTTTGGTACCTATACTTTTCGGATTTTGAATTTCAGTCCAATTTTAAATGATATCAAATTTTCACCGTTAAATATGCTGACATGGCATTGACCTTAATGACGTGGAATTTTTTTCACGTGGCTTACTTACTTAGATAATCAATTGATGTAATTAGTCTTTGTACTTATACCAAAATATGAATTTAGTCCCTCTAAAATGATTTCAAAATATTTTTATACCTGTACTTTTCAGGATTTCAAATTTCGATCCAATCTTAAGTTTCATTTATTTTGCAAAAATCAGCTCTGAAAAATAATAATATAATATTTATATTAATATTTACGCATGTCGGGCAAGGATCTTTACCAAAACCAATTGTTCCATTTACGCATGTCGGACAAAAAAAATTGTCATTTTGAAAAAGAAACCACCATGGATAGCCATTTGTATAGGCAAAAACTTCTCTACATTAATACATACAATATATATATATATCCGTAAACTTGTTTCATTTTTTTTTTTTTTCATTTTTCTTGTCTATAAAAATCTTATTTCATGAAATAAGTTACAAAAATGTAAGAGGGAAAAACACAAAAAATGAAGGACCAACATATAGAAAAACAAGTTTTGAGTTTTTTTATATATATATTAATTTCATTAACTAAGTTTAAAAATACTAATGAGAATTAATTTGGTGTTTGTGAGTGTATGATATTATTTATGATTCTCTAAATAAATATGAAATGGCATATTTTTAATCGATATCTAAAAAATAACTTTTTAAGATCATCCTAATATAAGTTAAACTCTTTGAGGTTTGATTCATTTTTTTGGTTTGTTGATACTATTTGAACATAATTTATAAGCCAACTAAATGTTATTGTTTTAACTTTTAATAATATAAATATTTTTAACTCTTTTTAATATTTATATTAATAAAATAATATTATTTTAAATATTGGTATAAATATTATATTATTATTTTTCAAAAAATATTTTTCAGAGCTAATTTTTGCAAACTTAAGATTAGATCAAAATTTGAAATCCCGAAAAGTACAAGTACCAAAAAATTTTAAAATCATTGTAGAAAGACTAAATTTATATTTTGATATAAATACAAAGACTAATTACATCATTTGATTATCTAAGTTAGTAAGCCACGTGAAAAAAAATTCCATATCATCAAAGTCAACGCCACATCAACATACTTAACGGTGAAAATTTGACACCGTTTAAAATTGGACTAAAATTCAAAATCCCAAAAAATATAAATCCACATTTTGACTATAATACAAAGACTAATAGTACAATTCAACCTTTTACATTTGTATAAATTTTAACGTGTTAATAATTTATATTATATAAATTTTGACATATTCATACATTCGTGTCGTATCCGTGTTTCTTTTTCGTATCGTATCATGTTTCTTGTCGTATTTTAGTTTTTTTTTTTCGTTTCGTGTAATTATATCGTGTCCAATATTACCAAGTAATCCTCATAAAAATTTTGATATATTGACCTCCAAAAATAGGGGGCCAGAACCATGAAACCTGGATAAACTTGAATCATCAGATCCCCTGGTTGTACACTTTTGAAGCCTTGCAAGGTTTTTTCAAGCAAATCATGCTTCATCACCACACTAATAAGTTCTAGCACATCAATATCCTTTAAACTCCAAATTCTCAAAAGAACTCAGGTGGTATAAAATTAATCTAACCAACTTTCTATTTTCATTTTCTTAAATATTTAAGATCACATTCATCAAAAATTCTTCACTCTTCCAAAAAAACATTTGAACATAGAAAGTCAGCATGATGCTGCACTCACCTGGTTTTCTAACCGAAAACCTCTGCAATGAATAAATAACATAAGCATTTATATGTTCTACATAGCATGCCACGAGAAGCCAAACATAAACTGCTAGAATTTAGGTATGTCGATGGTTTCTTGATGAATTACAGTGACATTTTTCAACATCTATCATACATACCTATGACAAGTGCCTCCATAGTGCAGGGCGATCTCTGGATATCAAGAGAACACGAGATGCCAAGTAGTCAAAAGATGGGGAATACATGTCATCTGGCCCGACGATCTCTCTGACATTTTGAGCACTGCCATAATCATATATGAAAGGCTGCAGCCCGTCATCCTTCAAGGCATCGAATACGAAAAGCCCTAGCCCACAAACACCCATGACAAGGTTTGAATTTCCCCAAACCTGTGTTATGGCTGAATAATGGGAGTGAGCATTGGATTCAGGCAAAGAATAAGTAGTGAACAGCCTTTGTTTGCGCAATGAGAACTGCTGCACTTGAGAACAAGGCTGCTTTTTCCCTGATGATTTTACATCTGTGCATCCAAGAAAGATCGAATCCCCTCGGGAGAAAACTGACTGCACATTAACACCAACTTTTGCTATTTTCGCACCTATACCAGATGGGTGGCGAAAATCCAAGATATTAATAGAATCTGGAGTGCAGAATACACCATCATTTCCTTCAGCTTCTGAGGAACTTACTCTGCAATTCAAATTTTGCAAACATTAGGACCCATACAAGAATTTTTCTGTGCTTTCTTTTCTTTTTGCATGATATGACAAACAGGTATAAGCAAGGCAACTTACATTAATTAAGGAAGAATTATAAGCAAATAAACTTATGTGGGATAAAACAATAGTAAAATGGTTAATAGCAAAAATAAATCCACATGAAATATTATGTTAAGAAACTAGAAAACAGCCAATGTAGAAATAATTTGACATAATCAACAAAAACATGGGATAAAGTTCTAACCTTTGCCTAACCCCTCCACCTATCTCAGCATCAGTGTTATTTACATGAAGAGCCGAGATTTTTCGACCAGATGAAGAGACAGATAGTAATGCCTGAGGATGTAGAGAGTTCACATCCCACACAGAAATCATTTCTGCTTCTGCTACCACTACCTTTCCTCTGTTTCTCCACTGCAGTGGACTTGAATAATCCATTGTTGATACAGGCTTCTGCACCTCCCACTTCATAATTTCCTCACCATCACGGATGTCATATACTTTGACAACCTTCTGAGAGCTGGCAGTAGAGATGATAAGAGGGCCTAATGGTTTATACCACCACTGCTGAGTTTCTGGTGATAAAGTATTACACAGAGCATTTCTTCTATACAAAGTGTTATTTGGTAGGGGACCAAGTACCGTTCTTGAAGCTGTTTCCCCACACTCGGTGTGGAAAGCTCGCACATCTTTGGTATAGAAATCCCATGAGCAGAATCCTGATTCTAAAGAATTCCCAGCAGATGCAGCCACAACATATCTCCCTGAGCAACCATCTGCACTAGGAGCACGGATAATCCAACAATCCCTCCATATATTAGGTGAGACACCTGCTGGAGGCTTGTACACAGCCTTCTCCTGAAATAACGATGGACCATAATTTTAAGAAGTTGTAAGTTCAGTTGTGTCTATGACTCCATTTTTTCATCAACATGCTCAATTGGTATAAAGATGCAAAAGAATTTGATTTAATCAATGAGATTGCAAGAGAACATTTTGGTAAAAATATAGCCACATCAATGCCTCAAGCTTTCAACAAACTCAATAATTTATCCAATTCCAAGGTTAAATCCAATGAATTTTGTGGAAATCAGAATGAAGCAAGCAATAGAGACATTCAAATAATCAGAAGGAATACAAATCATCAAACAGAGATGAGAAAATAAAAAATGATGCTTGGATCACTATCATGAAACAACAGAGAGGAACATCAGACAATTTGCCAGTTGAATTTAGAATACTAAAAAGGAAAACAAAAATCCAACTTCAAACAGGTACAATAAAGAATACCTCACAGTTAGTAACGTCATAAAAGGAACATGACCCATCATCATGAGCAAGAAGAACTGCCTCTCCTTCTGACACAAACCATCCTCCAGTTGAAGTCTTGCGGCCAATTTCATTGAGCTGATAAATGCTAGCATCTTCAGACTCCAAATCAATAACAGCAGTTGGCCTATTCTCCTGGTCAACAAAGTCCTCGAATTTCTCATCTGATTCAAGATTGAACTCTATACCATGCTTTACATCAAATTCTTTCAAAGGCCCTTGTGCTCCTGAAGCGCCATCACCATCCATATCTTGAGTATCAGAATTCTCCAAAGTAGCCTGCTCATTCCTCGTGGTGACTTTAGTTTGCTCCTTATCAAGTGAAGCCAAGAACTCCAAAGCTATAGGATTATCCTCAGTGGGACTCAATAACTTCTTTTCCTCTCTTAATTCGCTACTGGATTCTATGGCATTAGAAGGTTCCTGACTTTGCGAGCTCCCTGATGATTCCTTCAATGACGTTCGATTTCTAAGCAACTTGTGATGAGGAAACAATCTAGCCTCCAATTCCTCACTCTTCAATTCTTTAACTGAAATCTTAACATTACCCACCTGCTTACTCTGACTCCTCTCAGCTCCTCTCGTACTCACATCTTCATCTGCAGAACCTTTTGAAGCACTCGTTTTACCATTCGAATCACTCACAACATGACCCATAGACTTCTCAATGCCCGAAATCTTGTCCTGAATATCTGAAAGTATCACCTTTGAGGCATCCGGATTATTCATGTCAAGAATCTCCTTAGTCCTCTTAATATCTGAAGCAATTCTCTTCACCTTCCCTTCTAGAAAAGCAAGCTTTTCATGAAGTTTGCTTGGATATTTAATAGCAACCCCACTCCCTCGATTCTCCTGTACACTCAAGTCCTTCTCTTTAGAAACCACCAAACTCTTTCCATCACTCAAAGACTTCTCTTTTAGAAACTTTGTATCACATTTCTCATCAACCCTAACACAAGCTCCAGGTTCTAAAGCAAAATCTGAAATACCCTTTTCATTAAAAGCCCCAAAACTCTCATTTTGAATATTATCTCCATTTAATTTTCCCAAATCAGAGCTAAATTTAACATCTTTTTTACAATTCCCATCTAGAACTCTAACCCCGTTTACTTTCCTCTCATTTTCCTTCACTTTCATCACCAAACTCTCCCTAAACCCGCCATTTTCTTTGCAACCTTTAACTCTCAAATCCTTAAAACCCTTCTTTTCTCTATCAATTGAAATCTTATCTTTCTTCAAATCAGAAAAAACCCTAATAAATTCAGATGGGCTCTGACTCCTACCTCTTGGGGCCGATGACGTGGACCACCGCATCCGGTCTTCATTGTCAAAGCCACCAAGCGCCGACGCCTTCTCGACGCGTTGAACGGTCCGGATCATGGGCTTCTGGGCCACCACGGAAGCCCGAGAACGGTTGCTAGGCCTTGGGTTTTCTTTTCCGGAAGATGATTTTTTGAGGGTCGGATTGGAGATTGGAGTTAGGGTTTTTGCAGGTTTTTGTTTGCCGGTGGTTAAGTCTCTTTGCTGGCGAACCGACGACGTTGACATTTTCTTCTTTTTTTTGGGTTTTTGGGGAATAAATTAACAATAAATTAAAACGGAAATGTAGAAAATGGGAACTGAAGATAATCTTTCTGAGTTTAAACTTAAAAGATTTTGTGGGTTTTGGGCGGGAAATGAATGTGAATTTTTTGCAAAGTTTGAATTTTTGGGACACTCGAGAGCGCTGTAACAATGGCTGTATTAGTCATTTTGATTTCTTTCTTTTTTTTTGTTTTTGTTTTGATAATATATATATATATATATATATTTTTTTTTTAAATTCAGGCCTCTTAAGCCCGATGAATTGGGCTGGCTGGGCCTTGTGTACGAATTTTTAAAGGTTATCCGACCTATTTCATGAACAAATTTAAGCACAAAACACAAATTTAATTGAAAAAATTATAAAAATTATATTTTTTATTTAAAAATAACAAAAATTACTCCTACTTATAATAAATATTAATATTTTAATATATTTTAAAAAATAACGATTGCTATACATTAATTGGTCAAAATGGAGATACAAATATATGAATCAATTGGTAGCAAAAAACAGAGCATGTTATTCCTAAAAATTAAATAATGTAGATTTCTTAAAATTATCTCCAACAAAATGATTACTTCAGAATAGAATTATATATCAGAGTTGTCTATTAGAAAGAGAACACAAATCAATTAGATTGAAAGAAAATTGCAAAACAAATTAATATTGAATTGATTACACTTACATGGAAAAAAACATTATTCTCTACAATAAAACTATAAACTAAATTGCTATAAGATTAAATATTCAAACCATTAAAAAAATCTAAGAACACGAATTTGACCTTCAAACCATGAAGCTAATCTAATGCTGAAGAACAAATGAACCAAAACAGGAAAAAAAAACTTAGAAACATAAACATAAACTAATATAGAACTAAAATAAAAACCAAAACAATAGATTTTTTTCATAAACCGCTAAACCAATTTTAAAAACAAAGCAAAAGTTAAAGGACAAAAAATAAGAACTAAACTGTACCAAGAGAACTTTGTGAATCGAGGATTTGCTGAGCAAGAAAATGAAAAATAAATGTGATGTAACTAATAATAAAAAAACAAAACATTTTATTGAAAAATTACTTGTATCAAAATGTAAGAGCGGACCTTATATTGCACCAATGATAATCTTATGATAAAAAATAATCATCATTCAGCACTACAAAATCAAGTAAATTGTTGTTGGATTTTATATTAAAAGGATGAAACTTAAAACAATTAAACCTTAAAATAATGAAACTAATCAAATTCTGAACAAATACTAAACCAAGCAACAAAAAAAATCAAAGTTAGAAACACGAACATAAAATAATGTAAACAAAGTAGAAACTGAAAATAGCAAAGGACAACCCTCATATCTCCATGAGTGAACTTTATCTGCAAGCAAAAAACAATTGATTACAAACATTAGAAAAGAAATGTAACAATAATCAACTCGATAAAAGAGCAAATTCCTTCAAATGCATGCAAGAAAAATCATGCATTCAAAGAAAAAATAAAAAACAAAAGTTAAACAAAAAAATCAAAAACCTCAAAAGCAATCAACAACTTACCAATTGTTATTTCAAACATAACAAAAGTAAAAGCATAACAAAAGTTAATTCAAGCAAATTCAAATAAGTATAGCAAACCTAGAAGAAGCAACCAAAACATACAAAACAATGGTGCAATAAAATATTAAAAGGCATGATATCAAGTAAATTCTAAACACGAGAACCTTAATGTCATCATAAGAAGACAATTTATCAATTAAACATGCATGAATGCATCATACACCTTATTTCATTTAATATCTTCCATGAATTTTTAAGTCATGAAAGAATAAATTCATTAGATCAAAAATTAATATAAAACCATAAGATATCCTTACTTGTTAGGGTGCAAAAAGGAAACATCAACTAATAGCAACCAAAAAACAATCAACAATGAGAGTAAGTTCTTTAAAATGAGTAAGTTCTTTTTCTTTTTCTTTTTTTTTTTTTTGGATAATTAATATTAGTAAGTTCAAATTTTCATGAAATACATTTTCGTTTTCTTGTATGTGTGTAAAATGCAAGTTTACCTTTATAGCCTACACCTAATATATCTAAAACCTGATAAACTAATCAGTACTTTTGGCTAACAACCCTTTAGTCCATTACATGAGCAGACATGTACAAAAATAATAGAAAACAAAAGAGTTTTGCTAAACAAAGTAGTAAATCACTATCTATTTGCTTCTCCATGAGTAGAATTCTCTATTTACTACAATATATACCAAGAATTTTCTTCTTTAGAAGTCAAGCACATACCTTTAACTTAAGTCATTCCAACTTTAACCTAAGATATCTAATTAAATTTGAGCTAAGTTTGACAACTACATTATGCATTGTCATGAAAGCATGCAAGGAAAGAGTCTATCTTACCACTAGTGTTATGTTTTTTAGTGAAAGATGAAAAGTTGAAAGCTTGAGCAAAAGAAATATGTGCCAACAAATTTGTTGCCACAAAAAGAATAGCTGAAGAGAACCATTCAAATGTAGAATCCAAACTAAATAAAAAAGCAATGAGGATTGTTGAAACAACAGATTGCATAAAGAGGACAATAAATTCCATATAAGAAGAAAATCCTCAAATGCATGTAAGAAAATTCAATCGTGCAAGAAAAAATAGACATTTGAAACTAAATAAAAAAAATAAAAAAAAGATAAATATCAAATAATTAGGAAAATCCCATTTAGCAGACCAAATAGAAAGAGAACAAAAGAAAATTCACACCAAAATTAAAATAAAGACAACACACCTCCAAGAACAAAACAGACTAAATGCCTTTAAAAATCCCATAAAAAATTTCAAAATCAAAACTAAAAGACAAGCATTCATGCTAAAAATGGCCTACCTATTGCATAAACAAGAGGGCAAATAACAATTGACATAAACAGAGGGTACAGTTTGGCCAAAAGAAAAAACACAAAGCAAATAAAAATGGCAAACTCAATTGAGCAAAAACAGAAACTCAACTGGGCAAAAAGTATAATCTAAACATTTAATTTAATAAAATAAAGACATAATAAACAAATACTTTCAGACTTACATGCTGAATCATGATGACTTACCTACATAATCAACACCTAAAACTATACATTTTGAGAATGCATGAATCATGATTACTCACCTATCATCATTCATTAGATGAGATTACTCTTTTTTGGGTACATGATTTGATTATAAGAATAGGAAGGCAAGAATCAATCTTTTATTTTGTCAATTCATTCTCTATCTCAATTCTCAAAGAATGATGTTATATTTTTTTTTAAATTATTTATTCTTTTAAATTATTTATTGTTCACTTTGTTCTTCTAATTACAACATAATCAAAATGCCAAGTTAAAAGTTGATTAAGGCCTCTTAATTAGTAAAATTGAAATGTTGAACATCGAATTAAAGATTAATAGTACACATATGAGAAACACATAGCAACACAAATACTATAGTAAATTACTAACAAAATGTCATACACAGAAACTGAAACCAAAACTTGCAATGACAATGGACTAAAACAATGCTCAATGTCCACCCAATGAAACTTATCAACCATGCCATTTGTTCCATTCACACTTTTGGAAAGTTTAGGATAACATTCTCTATCAGATACACAAAATAACGGAGCTGATTGTCCAATGTTGTGGTGTTCTGCAATATTTTTGGCCATGTTAGTTTCCAAAACTTATAATAACTCGAGGATTTTAGTTTTTATTTAATTAAACTTATTACCAGCTTTCCTAATACACAATATAGGAACAATCCTATCATGTCAGTCTTGAAATTTTCTTTGTATACTTTTTCAGCCTCACCTTCTATTATGATTTTTGCTGACAACAAAACGTCTAATGTGGTTAGGAAGAAATTATTCTCAACAACCTTATACAAAAGCTATTTATCACTGTTATTACTATTAAATCAATTAATAACCACCATTAACTCTTTTTAGTGAACATTATAAGGAAGAAAAATATGTTACCCAACTTAGTAACTTACCCAATGTATTTCCTGAGACTTATAGGTTGATTTCCATTTCAGTGTCTCTTCTAGCATTGTTTTAAGTTGTCAACATTCCAGTTTCGTGCCTCTAAGTATCTCTTTAAGCAAGCATCAGTACAATATTTCAAACTACCCCAGGTAGTGGCCCGAGTGAAGCTCTAAGCTGCTTAACATGCTTATATTTCCATGTAAAAGCAAATATTAACCAAATCGGAACCACAAACTAAAGACAGAATAAAATCAATTTTCAATGCTTAAAAAAATCTGAAAAATAAATCTATCACTCTTAGAAAAAAGAAAGTTCAAGAAAAATATTTTTTAAATGCAAGATCCGATAAGTTTAAGTCGGATCTGCCGTTGCCATAGCCCAAAACGACCTAAAATGGCAGGATTTGCCTCCTTCCTCCTCTAATCCCTCCATCCCTCTCCCATTTTTTTTCCCAAGGTTGATATGATAGAAAATTGACTCAACTCGTCAGTTTTCTCTGTCTACCCCTTGTATTCCCATATTCTTCCCTTTCTCCCATTTCTTTTTTCAGGTTTTCCTCTTCTCTACTCTTTTTGATCCTTCCCCATTTTCTTTTTTTGTTTCATTTAACAAACTTTAAAAAAAAAATGGGAGAGAAAAATATATACTAAGAAAAATATCTTTTGGAGATAAAAATATATACCAGATCCGACCTGTTGAGGGTGGATCCAATTTTTCTATCGACAAAAACGATCTCAAATAGGCCGGATCTGGTGATTATAGGTGGAACCTGGCCGACCCATAACCGTAAACTACCTAAAATGGATTGGATTTGATGGAATAAGAAATCAAACTAAAAAAGTGATAAAATTAAATTTAAAAAAAAATTCCAAAAAATGCATGATTCGACGTCATCAAATCCAATCTTTGTGTTAGCTCAAGTGGTGATTAAATCAAGAGAGGGTGAATTGATCTCTTAAAAAAATTAATTACGGAATTAAAACACAAGTAATTAAATTGAGAAATTTAAACAATATACTTAATTTGGCAAGTAAATAAGCAAATAAAGTAAGTAAAAAGAGTAGGGAAAGAAGATCAAACACAACTGATAGATATGTTCGGCCTCGTGCCTACGTTCTCACCATTAGCCTTCCTTGCCAAGGAGTTCTCAATTCACTATCTTGAATTGTTACCTTTTCTAGGACAGGTATAACCTTTACAATCCCTATCTCTTACGAAGGCTTAGATAGCAACCTCTACTCCTATCTTTTCAATGCTTAGATAGAACATCTCTATCTTTTTAAGGCTAAAGTAGTAACTTCCCCTTTTTTCAAAAGTATTTTGGTAAACAAGAAGAACCTCTAAAAGGCTAAGTGTTTACAAGGTTTAGGACAATAAATAAAGACTATACAATGATGCTTTTACAAAAGAATACAAGAAAAGATTGAAAGAGTTAGCTTAGAATAAAGAAAACTTCTTGAAAACTTGTGAGAGATGAAATATTTGATTTGATCTTTCTCTCTTGGTGTCGCTTACTCTTGGAAGTGTTGGAGAGCCCCTTTAATAGCTTGAATATCATTTATGACCGTTGGGAATGGATTGGGATGGAAAAGAGCCGTTATTTCTTCAAAAAATCGTACTTAGAAACCAGTACTCTCCTTGAGGGATCGATCCTCTACTTGTTCCAATTTGAAAATATGATTGTTGGATCACTAGGGATCGATCCTCTCCTTGTAAGGATCGATCCCCTACTGCCCTGCAAAGTGAAAAAGCATTCTATTTTGCAGGGATCGATCATAGGGATCAATCTTCTCTTCAAAAATTCTCCAAAAAAAGAATGTTTTCTTTGGTTTTGAAAAGAGGTTAACTTGTCTCAAAATTGTTTTTATCATAGATATACATTTAAGAACATGTATTTTGAGAAAGCTAAGGAGTTTTAAATATTTTAGTATTTTTCAAAATATTTTAAAAATAATTCAAAGAAAAATACTTAAAAAGAAAACATTGATTAGCAAGCTAATTAACACTTTGTATGGTTGAAAACTATATAAAATTGGTTGGATTAGGCCAAGCTTTCTCCTTTCCTTTTTTCCCTCTCTAATCCTTCTCTATCTCCCATCTCTATTCCTTACCCCTTCTTACAACCAACCTGATTCATCTATTTTTTTTTTATTTTTAAATGCTACCTTTTGTGCTACCTATCCCGATTCATCCATTTGTTTTTTTTTTCTTTTCTTTTCAAAATGAATAGGCCAAATTCCTCATTTCCTTATTTTCATCTCTAATCCTTCTTCTGTCTATCATCTCTATTCCTTATCCCTTTCAGCTACCTACTCGATTCATCTTTTTTTAAAAAAAAATTGCTACCTCTTTCTGCTATTAACCCCACCTACCCTGATCCATCCTTTTGCATTTTTTTTTTCAAAATGAATCAGCCAAGCACAGAGGAAAAAAAGAAGATAAAAGCATGGGTTTTTTTTTTTTTTTAGGAGAGAGGAGCAGAAAAAGATAAAACCATGTTTTTTTAAGCATGGTATTTTCTAATCCTTCTTCTGTCTATCATCTCTATTCCCTACCCCTTTCAGCTACCTACTTGATTCATCCTTTTTTTTTTTAATTTACTGCCTCTTTCTGCTATTAACCCCACATACCTTGATCCATCCTTTTGCTTCTTTTTTTTTTTCAAAATGAATCAGACAAGCACAGAGGAAAAGAAAAGAAGATAAAAGCATGGTGTTTTTTAAGAGAGATGAGTAGAAAAAGATAAAAATGAAGATTTTTTCCACCTACTTCTGTCATTGATGCTTCTTCTATATGTTTCAACTTTTTTTTTTATAAAAGAAAAAAACAAAGCAAAAGTCAGTGAGATAAAAGCAAAAAAAAAAAAAAAAGTCAAAGAAGTCAATGACACGTAGATGGCCTCCTAAACTCAAAAGCTTTTCAATATTTATTGTATGGATATACTTAATAATAGGCTTAAATAAAAAATAAAAAAAAAACCCCTATACTATACCACTTCTCCCATTTTAGTACTTAAAGAATTTTTGTTCCCAATCAGGTACCTATACTATAATTCCGTCAAATAGGTTGATACTTTTCCCTAACACCGTTAAATAAATGTTGACATGACAAACAACACCCAATGAGATCGTGACACGTGGCAAAAATGCTATTTCAACACTCATTCTATGATGTCACGTCATCATTAAAAGAAAAAAATTCAAAAATAAAATATCAAATCAAAATAAATTTTTAAGAAAATAAAAAAAAAAATTATACCTTTCTTTCCAAAAATTCATAAAATTCGAAAAAAAAATATAAAATTTTTAAACATTCAATTAAAATAGGAAAAATTATAAAAAATAAAATAAAATCTTAAAAAATCACATTTTTTTAAAAAAAATAAAAAATTCAAGAAATTCAAGAAATAGAAAAAATTAAAATTAGAAGTTTTAAAAAAATAAAAAAATAAAAAAATCATAATTTATTTTTCAAATTTGAAAAAATTGAAAAAATTAGGAAAAAGTTCAAAAACTATAAAAAATTATAACAGTTCAAAATAAAAATTCAATTTTTTTTTAATTCAGAAAATTCAAAAAATATATATAAAAAATTATAAAATTTCAAAATAAAATTCAAAAAAATCTAAAAAATTCACAATTTTTTTAAAAATTAGGAAAATTAAAAAAAATGATAGAAAATAAAAAAAGAAAAAAATTTAATAAATTAAAAAACACAAAATTTCAGAAAATTCGAAAAAATTATAAAAATTCAAAATAAATCTAAAAAATCCACAATTTTTTTAAAAATTAAGAAATTTTTTTTAAAAAAAAATTAAAATTAATATTTTTTGAAAATTTTAAAAAATATATAAAAAAATTGAATTTGAAATTAATATACATATTTTTTGAATTTTTATAATTTTGTTTTGAATTTTTATGATTTTCCTAATTTTTGAATTTTTTATAATTTTTGTCCAATTATATGAATTTTTAAATAAAATTTGTGAATTTTTTAGATTTTTTTAAAATTTAATTGAGTACTTTTATAAAATTTTCCTATTTTTTTATAATTTCTTTTTAATTTTCTTAATTTTTAAAAAAATTATGAATTTTTAGATTTTTTCCCCCTATTTTTTATGAATTTTTATAATTTATTTTTGAATTTTCTGAATTTAAAAAAAAAAAAATTGAACTTTTATTATTTTTCTTATTTTTTTTCAAATTTTTTTAATTTTTAAAAAATTGTGAATTTTTAAGAATTTTTTATTATTTTTTTAATTTTTATAATTTTTTTGAATTTTTTTAAAAAAAATGTGAAAATTTTTTAGTTTTATTTTATTTTTTATAATTTTTTCCTTTTTTTTTTTGAATTTTTTTAAAAAAAATGTGGCATCATAAAGTGAGCATTGACATGGCTTTTTTATCACGTGTCACGATCTCATTGGGTTCTATTTGCCACGTTAGCATTTATTTAACGGTGTTAGGGCAAAGTAGTAACCTGTTTGACGGAATTATAATATAGATATCTGATTTGGAACAAAAAAATTTTAAGTACAAAGTGAGAAAAATGGTATAGTACATGAGCTAATTTTTTTATTTAAGCCTTAATAATACAATATTAAAATCAAATACAAAAATATTATATATAATTTTTCACTATAAAAAACAATTTCAAATATTAAAAATGGGTACTTAATATGCACATATGATTCAAGTATTATTCCAATCATCATAATAGATATCGAGTATACTACAATTTTTTTAGTTTTTATCTTTAAGATTTTGCTAACGATTGTTCTAAAGGCATTTTTTAAAGTTATTATATATAGTAGAGTTAATAGCACAAATGGTCCCTAAAATATAAGATATATTTTATACTGATCCCCAAATTTCAAAACGTATCAATCAGATCCCCGATCTTATAGTTTTGTATCAATGTGATCATTCCGTTAGCAAAATCGTTAGAGTAGACGTTAAATGACAGATGACATGTGAATTACAAAAATGTCATCCTGCTGATGTTGTCATTTTTTGTCTTTTTCCTTTATTCTTTTATTCTTTATTCTTTTTCAAATTTTATATTTTCTTTTCTCTTTTTTTTTTAATAAATAAATACAAAAAATAAAAATAATTTAAATTAAATTAATTTTTTAAAATATAATTAATTTATAAACATATAAAATATTTAGTTAAATTAATTTTATAAAAACGTAACAATAAAATATTTTATTTCTTCTTTATTATATTTTTCTTTTTTCTCCTCATTATAATTAAAAATTAATAATTGTATTATAATTTAAACTAATTTTTTAAAAAATAATAATTTATAAAAAATATAAAATATTTATTTACATTAATATTATAAAAATATTTTAAGTTTTTTATTTTTTTACTTTTTTTTCTTTTCCCTTTTTCTTCTTATAAGTATATAAAAATAAAAATAAAAATATTTTATATTATAATTAAATTAAAATTTCAAAAATAAAATAATTTATAAAAATATAATGTATTTATTTACATTAATTCTATAATAAAAAGTAACTTTTATTTTCCTTTTCCTTAATTCTTAATTCTTATTTCTTTTTTCCTTTTTCTTTTTCTAAATAAATTATTTTTTATAAAAAAATAAATATTTTATAAATATAAAATATTTATTTATATTCATTTAATTAAATTTATATTTTTTTGTCGACTCCAATGCTGAAGTTGATGTGGCAACTACCTTGATCGAATCTGCCATAAAGCGTCAAATTGGATCCTCCTCGATCTAGCACGAGGAATCAAATTTGGCCTCTTGCAATGCCTATCAAGCGTTATGAATGGCAGTCTAATCCTTAACAGGGTCGGACTGACGGTGGGATTCAAATTTTTCTTTTTCGATCGATGAGAGTTAGATAGAGAGAATAGAAAGAAAAAATTAAAAAAGGAAAGAAAAAGTAAAATAAAATATATTTACAAAAAAATTAATGTAATAAATATTTATATTTGATAAATTATTTAATCTTTTATTTATTTATTTATAAAAGAAAAGAAAAGAAAGAAGAAAAAGAAAAATAACTTTTTTTAATTACTTAAAATAAATATATTATTTTTTATAAATTATTTAATTATTACAAAATAATTAATTTTTATTTAATTATTTAAAACAGTAAATAAAAACAAAAGAAAATTTATTTTTATAAATTAATGTAAATAAACATTTTTATACTTTTTTATAAATTATTTACTTTTTTAAAATTTAATTATATTATAAATTATTATTTTTTCTTTTTTTTATTTATTTATTAACAAGAAAAAAGAGAAAAAAGAAAAAGAAACTTAAAGTAATTTTTATAATATAAATTATTATTTATGTTTTAATTTATTTATAAAGAATATAAAATGAAAGAAAAAACAAACAAATTAAAAATAGTTTTTATAAAATTAATTTATATTTTAAATAAATATTTTATATGTTTATAAATTAATTATATTTTAAAAAAATTAATTTAAATAATAATATAAATTATTTTTTATTTTTTGTATTTATTTATAAAAAAGAGAAAGGAAAATTTAAAAAAGAAAAAAGAAAAAAAAAATAAAGGATCTGATTGATAGGTTTTGAAGTTTGAGGATCAATATAAAATATGTCTAAAAGTTTGGGGACCATTGGTGCTATTAACTCAAGAAAGAAAGAATGACCACATTAACAGATGTCATTTTTGTAATTTACACGTCACATATCATCTATCATTTAACGCCTAGTCTAACGATTTTTTAACGGAAAGATCACATTGATACAAAATCATAAGATCGAAGATCTGATTGATATGTTTTAAAGTTTGGAAACCAATATAAAATATGCCCTAAAATTTGAAGACCATTGGTGCTATTAACTCTATATAGTATTATTTTTAATCGAATACATTAAAAATGATGAATAACGTTATCAAATACTATATTTAATATAATGTTTAACTAACTTTAAAAAGTGTCTAAAAACACTCATTAATAAAACCTTTATCTTTATTAATATTATTAAGGAGGAAAATGTTAATGAAATTAAAAAATATATATTAAGAATCACAATTATTTATAGTTGTAGTGAAGGGTTTGAAGAAGGCAGCAATATAAAAAAAAATTTCCCGTTTCAGTTGTCCCATTCCATCCGGTTCCTGGTGAAAGCTTGTTCATTCATATTCTTAAATCAACGGTCGGATGGGCGCAGCCAAATATAAATCTCATTTTAAAACTTCATTTATTAAGAAAATAGACGTTGAAAATTTGAATGTAACGGCTATTTTTGTATTTCAAAACCCCTAAAAACCTCCATTTTCAAGAATACTCATATACTTCTTTTTCTCTCTCTCTCTGCTTGAAGAACTAAAAACAGAAAACCAAAAAAAATGGCTCCAACCCCATCTTCTTCTTCAAAACTAAGCCAAACCCAGATGAGGACACCCCAATCGAAGCACCGTCTAAACTTCTCATCAACAAGAAACAACCCACCAGGGGAACACCCACCAGGGGAACACCCTGTGGAAGTCATTGGCAGAATAAGAAACTACCCTGGCGACCAAAAAGATAAAACCCCCATTTCATATCTCCAGATCAACCCTGATAACAAGTCTCTCCGTGTAAGGGCTGATATTGGGTACCGGGATTTTTCCCTGGACGGGATTTCTTCTTCAGAGGAAGAGGATCTTGATACTTTCTATAAAAAGTTCGTTGAGTCAAGAATCAATGGGGTGAAAATGGGAGCTAAGTGTACTATTATGATGTATGGCCCAACTGGTTCAGGGAAGAGTCATACTATGTTTGGGTGTTCAAAGCAGCCTGGGATAGTTTATAGGTCATTGAAGGGTATATTGGGAGATCTAGGGGAGGAAGAGAGTGGAGGGGATGGGGAAAGATTGGGTTTTGGAACTTTTGTTCAAGTTACTGTTTTGGAGATTTATAATGAGGAAATTTATGATCTTTTGTCAAGTAATGGAGGAGGTGGTTTTGGAATTGGATGGCCTAAAGGCAGTGGATCTAAGGTAAATCTCATGTTAAAGTCTCTTCTTTGTTGTCGTTATTGGTGATTAATTCACATTTTGCAGGGCTCATTTAAGACTTTAAGTTGATTTTTTATTTGATATTTACATTGTTTTGGATGTTCCTTTCGTTTGGTCTTTATGGTCCCTTGAGAAGATGGGATGTGATTTTTCTATTTAAAAATCTCTCGAAAATGACATTGTGTAATCCTGCTAAAGCCAGCAGTAAGATGGTTCTTGTTTTGATTGAAAATTGAATGATTTTGATTGTGCTCATACAATTTGTAGAATTTTCTGCTAATTTATCAAAGTTAACTCTATTTATTCTCCCACAGCTTAATTAGCTCAGTTATTCAATGAAAATGAAATTGAGATGATATGATATGAGCCAAACTTAATTCATGTCATCAATGGTCTCAGCCTATCTTAGTAGGTTCAGTTTTTGTTAAAATGGCATTGAGGTAATCTTCCCAGTATACTTCTATCTAAATTACTTGCTACTTGTTAGTGTCATTAATGGTGTGACTTGTGAGGCTAGTTTTCTTGCTAAGAGCTATGTTACTCGGACTTGGATATGAGTGTCGGACACGAGTATGTGTCCGACATGGGTATGCTTAATTTTTTTTAAGTTTTATCATGTATTTGGAGAGCCCTTGGAAAGTCATATCTCCATACCATGCCCTGATTTGTGTCGGTCCCAATATACTTCTATCTAAATTACTTGCTACTTGTTAGTGTCATTAATGGTGTGACTTGTGAGGCTAGTTTTTTGCTAAGAGCTATGTTACTCGGACATGGTATGCTCAATTTTTTCTAATTTTTTTTTCATGTATTTGGAGAGCGCTTGAAAAGTCATATTTCCATACCCATGTCCTGATTTATGTTGGGCACGGATACTTCGAAAAAAATGAAGAATCGGAGCAAAATTAAGATTATTCCATGATTATTCTTGGAGGACTGCTTTTTCCACTTCTCACCATCACCATCTTATCAAGTTTTGCTGTGTTCTGTATTTGCAGGTGAAACTAGAAGTAATGGGAAAGAAAGCTAAGAATGCTACTTTCCTATCTGGAAGTGAAGCTGGAAAGATTTCAAAAGAGATTCAGAAAGTAGAGAAGAAAAGAATTGTCAGAAGCACTCTCTGCAATGACAGAAGTTCTCGAAGTCATTGCATAGTATAATTTTTCTACATATTTTATTGTTAAAGTAACCTTTCTTAAAGTCTTGTTGGTAATTAAAAAAAATAATAATAATATTTGTTTCAATATCTGCACAGATAATTCTTGATGTTCCAACAGTTGGAGGAAGGCTGATGCTTGTAGACATGGCAGGTTCTGAAAATATCGATCAAGCAGGTCAAGTTGGATTTGAGGCAAAAATGCAGGTAAAAAATAAAATCCATCTCCTTTATCTTGCTTCTTTGAGTATATGTTGTTAATTTTGTACTTGATTACTCCCTCACAATCTAATATCCAGGATTTCTTAGGCATTTTTTTGTCAAGTGTCCACTTAAGATTTCTGATTTACTGTGAATGTACTGAAAATTGCAGACAGCAAAGATAAACCAGGGAAACATAGCCCTGAAGAGAGTTGTTGAATCCATTGCAAATGGAGATTCTCATGTGCCCTTCAGAGATAGTAAGTTGACAATGTTGCTCCAGGTAAGTTCCATTCCGATTGTTGTCATCTATGTTGCTCCGACTCTTCATTTTTCTTGAAGTACCTGTATCCGACGCATATCCTGACATGGGTATGAGGATATGACCCTCCAAAGACCCTCCAAATACATGGAAAAACTTTTAAAAAATTGAACATACCCGTGTCGGACACATACCCGTATCCGACACTCACTCTCGAGTCCGAGTAACATAGATTGTCATTCATGGTGGTTCACAAAGTTTTGTAAGTTGTCGTCTCATTGGCTGCATTGCATGCATGCATGCATTCTTTTTTTGTTTCCCCAGGATTCTTTTGAAGATGATCAGTCAAAGATTTTAATGATACTTTGTGCAAGTCCAGATCCAAAGGAAATACACAAAACAATTTGCACCCTTGAATATGGAGCAAAAGCAAAATGTATTGTCCGTGGTCCTCATACACCAATCAAGGACAAAAATGAAGATTCTTCATCAGCAGTTATCTTAGGATCCAGGCTAGCAGCAATGGACCAGTTTATAAATAAACTACAGATGGAAAACAAGCTCAGAGAAAGAGAGCGAAACGAGGCACATAAACAGCTCTTAAAGAAAGAAGAAGAAGTGGCAGCACTACGAGCACTTGTGGAAGTGAAGGGTTCAGCTGCAAATGAAGATGAAATCAACTCAAAGGTAAATGAGCGAACGCAGATATTAAAACTTGAGTTGGAGAAGAAACTAGACGAATGCAGGCGAATGGCTGAGGAATTCGTTGAAATGGAAAGGAGAAGAATGGAGGAAAGAATTCTACAACAGCAAGAAGAAGTTGAGATGCTAAGAAAGAGGTTGCAAGAAATTGAGTTTGAGTTATGTTGTTCAAGGGATGGAAATGGTGAGGAGGAAAATGAGTCAAAGGAGTTGGAAGGAAGCAACTTTGCCAAAAGGCTAATTGGGATTTATGGTGATGAAGTTCCAGGGATGGTAATGTCAATGGAGTTGGAGGACATAGCTGATCAAGAACATATGGATAAAGCTGTCAATCAAGCTGAAATCAATCTGAATCATCCTCAGGCTGCAAATCATGATGGTTTTGCCCCACAGTTTGGTTCAAAAATAGGCCTCAGCACTGTCTATGAGGAAGAAGAAATAGAAGAAGAAGAGGATGAACAAAAAGAGAATGTGGAAGATGAAGAAGTGGAGAAGGTGATAATAGAGGAAAAGAGGGTGTTGGATTCTGATACAGCTTCTTCCAGAAGATTAAGAATTCAAAACATCTTTACACTTTGTGGGAACCAAAGAGAGCTTTCTCAACAAATCAGAACTCCAACAACTGCCATTGATCCTCATTGGTCCTCAGTTATGATTGATTCAAATGATTCTGTTGTGAAAAGTTCGAACAAGGAAAACTCACAGGTTAGGAACTGGGGACAAAGTTCAGCTGGTTTAATGGCTGCATCATCTTTGAAGGAGAACCAAAACCCCTCTAATGACTGCACTGATGGCCAGATTGAAGTCTATGTGAAATGGGAAGCATCTAAGGAAAATCCTGGAAAGTTTATCACAACATTAAAGGTTGTAAAAGATGCAACACTTGCTGATCTCAGGAAGTTGATTGACATCTATCTTGGTGCAGATAATCAAGCTTTCACTTTTCTAGTGCTTGGGGTAAGTTATTGTTCAAAACTCAATTCATAATACTGTCTTTGAACTTCAAACGCACTTACACGCTATGTTGCGCCCACTCTTTATTTTTCTTGAAGTATTCGTGTCTGACACCCATGTCCGACTCATATTCGGACATAGGTATCCAACACTCACACTCGAGTCCGAGTAACATAGACTATACTTAACACAAACTTTGGCATGTGCAGGATCCGACTGGGGCACCCGTGCAGAAAGAGAATGAAGCCATTGTCAAGGCTAGCAAACTGCCAATATGCAACAATGGTTATCTGGCTTGCTTACGGCCAGCAAAGGGTCTGCAGATAACAAATCATCTCCCCTTGAGTCCCTTGGAAAACAAGCTTCCACTCGCCCCAAGCAATCGCTTCTCACACCAAGGTGATGATTTATCACCTAAGCTATTGCCCCTCACCTCAGTTTCACTCCCTTTATCACTGTTCTAAGACAGTAGGATCGATATTTGCACGAGTATATGTCCCGATGTACTCTTCCATTATGTTGAATTGTGTTGATATTTGAAGCATTTGTATATAAAATGTATAATATCATGAAGTGTGTCTTCTGGTTATGGATTACCTTTCTCCCCTCAACTTCCATTGTCTTTTTTTCTTGAAACTGTTTAAGAAAATGAATTGGACTTATTTGAACTTGATCTCTCTTTTTATTAATTTATTTAGTTTTGGATCCATGGCAATATCCAATTATATATTGTTTCCCATATTTTTTTTTACAACCGTAACTTGAGGATAAGAGAAGGATTGGGTTCATGTGTTCGGTTTGAGTGGTTCATTCATAAGTTTGCTTTGATGGTTTCAGTTCAGGAGTTCGATTTGAGGAGTCTGGTTCATAGATTCGATTTGAGTGGATTTGAAATAAATCTCGAATTCATTGTTTCCCATAATTGCTTCTTAAAAATTCAACTAGATAGTTTTTGGTTATCATAGTGTAACGGAGTAATAATAGAAAAATATAACAATAAAGATTTTTGCTCTTGTTCAAATTATTACTTAAATAATAAATATTAAAAATAAACATACAAGTCAAGTAGAAATTTAAGTGTGTGTTTGGTTTAAGAAAACAAAGGTGTTTTCTAATTTCATTTTCATAGAAAATAGAAAATATGTGAGAAAAGGTTGAAAAAATAAGAAAATGAAAATGAATGCAAGTGAAAATTTAAGAACAAAATAAAGATGTTTTCATTGTTTTCAACAAAAATATTTTGAGAGAAGTGAAAAAATTGAGAACATGGGATTGAAATTTTTTTAAGATAAATGACAAATCATTGACCTAGGTTTGAATCCTTCCAACATCCAACATATTTTACCCTAATAGCTAAAGTTAAAACACGTTATTGAATACTGCTATTCATTCCATTATCCTTTTTCATAAACATCAAATATATTCAAAGAATCAAACATTTTTGCTCTTCCAATCAAATGTATATATATATATATATATATATATATATATATATATATATATATATATATATATATATATATATATATATTTTTAAAACTTACATTTAATTTTGTTGTTTATTATTATGGTTTAAAGCTTGATTGTGGAAAGATTATTTGCGTTTTTCCTTTGTAATTATTTAACTGTAATTGTTTATAATTATTTTTTGATTTTATCTCTTTAACCAGTCATTGATCTTGTTTAATTTAATGAGCTAATTTTTTTTTTTAATAGATTTGATTTTTTCATATATGCGTTGAACCTGTTTGTTATTTGTTCTGTTTGAAATTTATAATTTTGATGAATAGATTGTATCTCTCTTTCAATCCGAGTTGATAGAGCTGAATATAAAGAATATAAAGAATTGGTAGAAAGAATATAAAGATGGGAGAGAGAGGAGAGATAGAATATAAAGAATTGGTAGAAGAGATTGAGTACAGTCGACTTGAATACAAAACTGAGCTTTCGCCAAGTTTATGGTCCAGTTTACCCGACTCAATAAACTCCAAATCCTCCAAAAGTATCACATAATGTAGAACACAAAATCATTTCTTGCAATACGTAGAATACCACTTAACAAAGAGAACAAAAATATTATCCACTCAACAACATCAGGTTCAAGGAAAAGCCCCTGCCCCTACCTAGCTTCATAGTTATTAGGAAACATCAATTTAATCCCCTTACCTATGTATAATAATTCAAAAATATATAATATATTATTGTACAATCCGAAGAGACAATTGTAGCTTAGTTTGGAATTTGGAAGCTTTACTTATATACATTTCCCCTTTCTTTATATATGTGATAATCTCATGCTTAATTAATATATTATATGTACATGCTATCAATTAATTACATATAGATTGTTTAACATAAATAAAATTCAGGTGGGTTTAGTGAAAGTATGCCATGTCATCTGTAGTAATTCCCATTTCACCTTTTCTAGAATGCCACGTCATCTGTAGTAATTCCCATTTCACCTTTTCTAGATTGTAGTATTTAAACAATGAAAAAAATACAATTTCTTAAATTTAGACTATAAATTATGGGGTCTTTTTTTCTGTCATAATGTGCCAAATACGAATTTGGCATGCTAGACGCAAATCAATGGAGTCACCACTAATCATTTAATCTAAGTGTGATTAGTCACCTATACGAATCTATCCTATTTAAAGTAATCCTAAGCTTGACTAAGGCACCTTAAAAAGAATAGGTTCTGGTCTACTTATCAGAACTAGGTTCGGGAGTACGGTTACGTGTGAGGAAGGATTAGCACCCTCACAACGCCCATCTAAAGGACGGTACCTAATTAGTCTTGTGATACCTAAAAAGTCTTAATTAAATGGTCTTGTCTATCCTATCTTCATTTTAATTGTTAAAATTAGAAATCTCGAAAATTATTTTTTAGATCTTCCTTCCATTCATTCTGGAGAAATTAGTAAAAAAATGGTTTCCTCACCTCGAGAGTATTGAAGAGGCTCCGTCGTCGAAAAAATTAAATTATTTGACAAAATTATTTTTCTTAAATTAATCTTCCAAAAATTAATCCACATTTTATTAAGGTTTACTCGAAAAATAGATTCTGATTTTTAATATCGAAAATTATCACTTAAAATATTCTTCTATTCGTTATGGAGAATTTTTAAGAGAATTTTTCTCACCTAGAAATTTCTTAAAAGTCATCCATTCACAACTTTCTTGAATTTCATCATCGAAAAAAATCTGAATTTATCTTTCAATTTAAATTAAGCATTTATTATGGAAAATCAATTTGAGAAAAAAAAGATATTGAAAATTAATTATTCTTAAAAAAAATAAATTTTTGATTTTTATTGATATTGAAAATAATCTCTTAAAAGATCCTTCCATTCATTCTGGATAATTTTTAAGAGAGTTTTCTCACCTAGAAATTTCTTAGAAATCCACCGTTCGTGATCTCTTCGAATTTCATCATTGAAAAAAATCTTAATTTATTAATTTAAAATAACTAATCATTAATTAAAAAAAAAACTTATCTTATTAATAAATAAATCAATGGTTAATAATACTAAATAAATATAATAAATAATATAAAATATAAAATATAATATAATAAATAATGTAATGTAATATAAAATATAATATGATATGATAATAGTTAATAATATAATAGTAGTAACTAAAATAAATAATAGTTTTTTTATATAAAAAATAATGGTTAATAAATATTTAATAATAATTAATTAGCAAACAATAAACCTGCAAAGAAAAAAAACTTAAAATACTATTAGTAATAATAAATACATAATAATAATAATAAAAAAAGAATTATCAAATCATCAAATCATTGTCCATCATTCAACAAATCATCAAATACCAATAATAAACAAAATAAAGGAGACCAAAGTATAAAACGTAAAAAAGAGTAAAAAAAATTCAAGAAAGGATACAAATCCCATGACACTGATTAGCCCACTCTTGAATGCGTGCTTGTTTACCTTGTATTTGATATCCTTCGCAGAATCAGTCACGTAAATTGTAAAATTTGGATCATTAGCTGACATGTTCCCCGTCTCTCCCCGGAGAGCAGGGAAGAACAACGATTCAATCAATGCAGGTTTGTGATACCCTATCCGAGGAGCAACATCCCGTGTCATTCAGAAACGGATCCCGTGAATCCAAATATGCCAACAACCTTGTTGTATGTGACACACCTGGCAACCTTGATCTTATTTTTATAGAAGGCACCTCCAACATAATCAAAGTCTGAGAATATGAATGTCTTTGGTATGTCAAAACCACAAGCAATAATGTCTTTAACATTCTCACGGGCAAGTCTTTGGCTCTTCTCCACAGAAAGATTTTTAATCAGTTTTATAATAAGAGGGACCTTGAAGGCATCTTGAAGATATTTGGTAAACATAAAAGGAATCAAATAGCCCAAATGCAAAGCTTTAGAAGAAGGTCCTTGACCAGTATACAAATGAAACCTGTCCCCTTGCTCGTAGGCATCCAAAATATTAGTGAAATCCCGATGGGCAAAGAAGACGCCACGGTGGAGGACAATGTGAGGAAGACGAGGCACTGAACGCGGTCGACGAAGGATTGATCAAGCCTTTGGCAACTGAATTTGTCAATGAGCTTGTCGTAATCGATATTTTCGCCGTCTTTGGCTGATACTTCCCATGGATTCACCACTTGTTCTTCTTCTTGCTGACGCTGCTGATCCTCTACCTTCTCAATTATGGCTTCGCTGTCTCCACTCAGGAAAGAAAGAAAATGATGCTTTTATGTTTCTTTCTGATCTTTTGTTGTGAATTCCCCCCTTTTTACTGAGGTTGTGTTGTTCTTTTTATAGGAAAAGAGTTTCACTTTATTTGGTTTGTTTTTCTTTTCTGAAAATCACATCTCAAACATTTTTATCAAGAATTTCAGCTTAATCTAACTTAGAGAAAGTTCAATCCTAATCCAAGAAGAGTTTGGGTTCAATCTGTTGTGCGGAACTAAAACGAGATTACTAAAACCGATAAAAAAACACACTGAAAAAACACCGATAATTTTACGTGGTTCGGCCAATATGCCTACGTCCACGGGAGGAGGACCAAAGCTTTGTATTTATCGGAGATGGAGTATTACAAGAGATACGTATTACAAGTGCTCTCTATAGCACACACTCAACCGGGAGGGGCTCTCTCTAGAGCTCTCACATCTCTACCGGGAGGGAGCTCTTGGAGCTCACCTTTGGAGCTCTCCAACTCTATCTCACTCACACTCACTCAACTCACTCATTTTTCTCTCTCACTCTACATGGCCTTTTATAGGCACCATCCATGGTGTGAACACATAGCTAGTGGCAAACAAAGTAGCCACCATCCACCAACTATCATGGTGGGAACACATAGCTAGTGGCAAACAAAGTAGCCACCATCCACCAACTATCTTGGTCTACCATCCACCAACTATGGTTGGTGGTAGCCTCCATTATTGACCTTGGTTGGTGGCTTTGGTGGAAGCTTCCTTGGTTAACTTTGAGCCATATTCAACAATCTCCACCTTGGCGAGAATCCACAGAGAGAATTCACTGATCAGAGCTTCCTCCTTTCTCCTTCAGGTGTCATATACACCATTACACATGAGGGCACCTACTGCATTGGCATGATCCATCAATGCACTGAGCCTGAGTCAATTTTTCTGTCTATTCTGATCTCCTTCCCAATAATTTATTGGCTTCTCCAAGATCCTTCATCTCGAACTCTGAGCTCAGTTGAGCCTTCAGCCTGTCGATCTCCACCTTGCCTTTTTCAGCAGATAGACAAATGATCCATCTTGAAGTTTCCGGAAATAGACACGATGATCAAATTGACTGCGTGTGTACTTTTCATCCTGTCATGAAACAGTCCAACCGTTTGTACAGCTGTCACGGGATTGTTTCAGACCATACAGTGACCGGTTCAACTTGCTTTTGTAATCTTTGCGACCGGGGACTCCAAAACCATCTGGTTGAGTCATATAAATTTCCTCCTCTAAGGAACCATGGAGGAATGCAGTTTTTACATCAAGTTGAACTATCTCTAGGTTATACAGTGCTACTAAAGCCAATAAGATCCGAATAGATGCATGCTTAACAACAGGTGAAAATACCTCATTGTAGTCTATTCCTTCTTTTTGAGCCTAACCTTTGGCTACCAATCTGGCTTTGTATCTGATGCTGTCTTTGCCGGTAGCACTCTCCTTTTTGGCAAAGACCATTTGCACCCAATTGATCTTTTGAGTGTTGGAAGTGGAACCAACTTTCAAGTCTGATTTTGATGAAGTGATGTCATCTCTTCATCCATCGCCTCCTTCCACTGGGCATGCTCAGGGCTGTTTACAGCTTCTTTGTAATTGATCGGAACATCATCATCAATTACTGGAAGGGCGTATGCCACCATGTCTGTGTACCGAGCAGGTTTCCGAATATGTCTATTCGGTCTACTGGTGGCAACTGATTCAGGTTGCTGAAAGATTTCTGGTGATGACTCCTCCACTTCAGTTAAGGTGTCATCAGATTCTGGTTCAGATTCATCGGAATTTTGACCAGCATCTTCTGATTCAAACTCCACCTGCTTTAGAGAATCATGGTTCTCATTCTCTGGAGTTGACAGTTTCAGCATTACAGATTCGTCAAAGGCAACATCTCGGTTTACGATGACTTTCTTTGACTCAGGGTTCCACAGTCGGACTGCCTTTACTCCTTCACTAAAGCCCAAGAAGACAGCTTTCATGGCTCTAGGATCCAGTTAAGCATCCGAAAAATAGCCGATCCGGTTTTAAGACTCTACCTCTAAGGATTTTCCAACCCATGCATCCAATGCTGTAGAGGGTAGTCAGTTGATACTCTAAGAGGCCAAGCCTCTACTCAAAATGCCTCTCTCAAGCCTCACTGAGATAACTCGAACTCTATCAACCAAAGTTCTAATCATCCGTTCTGCACCTCCATTCTATCGTGGAGTGCCCGGAGCTTCAAAGTGTCTGATCTTCACTTTGAGGAACGGATAATCGCCAATATCAGATCTCAGTATTTTGAGCTTTTTACTGGTCTGGACGGGATCTTCACCTCCTACTGTGGATGGGATCTTCACCGTCTACTGGACTAGAGGGGTCTTCACCTCCTACTAGACAGGATCTTCATTGTCTACTGGACGGGATCTCCACCGTCTACTGGACGGGGTCTTCACCTCCTACTGGACAAGATCTTCACTGTCTACTGGACTGTCGCGGATTAACAGGATTCTTCTCCTATATAGGATATCCACCGCCTACTGGTCCTTCGCGGATTAACTGGATTCTTCTCCTTGATAGGATATCCACCACCTACTGGACTTTTGCGGATTAACAGGATTCTTCTCCTAGATAGGATATCCACCGCCTACTGGTCCTTCGCGGATTAACTGGATTCTTCTCCTAGATAGGATATCCACCGCCTACTGGACTGAGCCTACTGGTCCTTCGCGGATTAACTGGATTCTTCTCCTCGATAGGATATCCACCACCTACTGGACTTTTACGGATTAACAGGATTCTTCTCCTAGATAGGATATCCACCGCCTACTGGACTTTTGCGGATTAACAGGATTCTTCTCCTAGATAGGATATCCACCGCCTACTGGACTGGACTTGACAGGATCTTCACCTCCTACTGGACGGGATCTTCACTGTCTACTGAACTGGACTGGACATGATCTTCACCTCCTACTGGACGGGATCTTCACTGTCTACTGAACTGGACTGGACAGGATCTTCACCTCCTACTGGACGGGATCTTCACTGTCTACTGAACTGGACTGGACAGGATCTTCACCTCCTACTGGACGGGATCTTCACTGTCTACTGAACTGGACTGGACAGGATCTTCACCTTCTACTGGACGGGATCTCCACCGTCTACCGGACTAGACGGGGTCTTCACCTCCTACTGGAAGGGATCTTCACTATCTACTGGTCCTTCGCGGACTCACAGGTCCAGTACTTCGCACTGCCACATGCCAAAATTACGTGGTGCCATCAAATTTCTCCACCTCGAACTTTGCAGTGGTCATCGAGTTCTTTCTGATGTAAGAACTTGATGGTGCGCTGCTGGTTGTTTCAGTTGTCTCTAATGATTCTGCCATGGTAATAAAAAAAAATTACCAACTCAGAGTTTTTCCGTTACCTGTATGGAAAAACGGATGCCGCGGTTGAGTCCGGAATAGTCGAAATAGCCAGGAACGGGTCCAACTGTGTAAATTTTGGACACACGGTGAATATTCTGCGAATATTCTGCTGCAGGTGGCTCGAAATGGACTCGGTTTAGCTCAACCGGCTCGGAAAAGTCTCGGAATAGTGTTCTGAAACGGCTCAAAAAATGGCCCGAAAAAGTTGGTCGGAGCTACGGCGGCGCGTGCGGCGCGTGCGGTGGCGCGTGGGCGCGTGCAGGCTGGTGGTGACCGGCGCGTGGGCTTCACGCGCCTTCATCCTCTGGAGCGCGTGCGGCGCGTGGGCGAGTGAGGCCCACTCGCGATTCTTCTGGCGGCGCGTGTGGGCGCGTGCGGCCTCCTCTGGTGCTCCGGTTGATTCTGCTGCACTCCTCTCAACGACCTCTTCAACCTGGTATTTTCAAAACACAAATTGGAGCACTTTTGAAAAAACGGACAGAATCGAACAAACTCGGTTTTACGTAAAATTTGGCTCTGATACCAATTTGTTGTGCGGAACTAAAACGAGATTACTAAAACCGATAAAAAAACACACTGAAAAAACACCGATAATTTTACGTGGTTCGGCCAATATACCTACGTCCACGGGAGGAGGAGCAAAGCTTTGTATTTATCGGAGATGGAGTATTACAAGAGATACGTATTACAAGTGCTCTCTATAGCACACACTCAACCGGGAGGGGCTCTCTCTAGAGCTCTCACATCTCTACCGGGAGGGAGCTCTTGGAGCTCACCTTTGGAGCTCTCCAACTCTATCTCACTCACACTCACTCAACTCACTCATTTTTCTCTCTCACTCTACATGGCCTTTTATAGGCACCATCCATGGTGTGAACACATAGCTAGTGGCAAACAAAGTAGCCACCATCCACCAACTATCATGGTGGGAACACATAGCTAGTGGCAAACAAAGTAGCCACCATCCACCAACTATCTTGGTCTACCATCCACCAACTATGGTTGGTGGTAGCCTCCATTATTGACCTTGGTTGGTGGCTTTGGTGGAAGCTTCCTTGGTTAACTTTGAGCCATATTCAACACAATCCAAATTCATTTTTCTTTTTCTTGTTTTTTTTTCTGATTTCTTTTTTTTTTTGGTTTTCTTTTATTTAATTCAAAAATAAAAATCAAATTACAGCCCGGATAAAATCCGGTGTCTACATTTTCCACTAATTTTTTTCGCTTCTCAACTAGGAAATTTATTTTAAGATTCCATTTATCATACACGAAGAGGAAGATCATAGAAAAAATAAAATATAAGAACCATTAATTTCATCTCCGGCTTTATCCACTTTTCTGCATTCCATGTAAGCAATAAGCTATGCATATAACTTATAAGGCCACATTAGAGTACAATACCTCAAATGTAAATTTAACAAACATTGGCTTGGCACCGTTGAATAGAATGTTGGGACCCTGAAATGCCTCTAGGCTATTAGCTTCATTCTTTAAAACTTTCTAAGTTTGAGAAAAAGATCGAATATTACAAACAATCAGTTAGTAGATAATTATTCTTATTTTATTAAGTTTATTTTAAATGTGCTTATTGGCATCATTTTTTTAATAATAACTTAATGTACTTGTTTTGAGTAATTTCATTATTCTATTGATGATTGGCTTATATTCACTTAATTGATTAACATTATTTATGTACTTTTCATAATTTCTATTTATAAGTGATTCATATTGGATTTTTAGCACCGTTTCGTGGACAAAGATACCATGCACGAGACTTTATAAGTAGGCATCACCCGAGAGAGAGAAGAATTATTTAATAAGAGGCATTCTTCTGTTCGTAATGTGATTGAACAAAGTATCAGAGTGTTGAAAAAAAGATTTGCTATATTTAGGGATATGCCTAATTATCCTCTTAGAAGACAAAGTCATATGCTGAAAGCATATTGTACTGTGCATAATTTCATTAGATTGGAAGTTAAAAAAGATGAATTGTTTGTAATGAAGTACATTTGATTTTTTTTATTAACAATAAAAATTATTTTATTTTTCTTTATTTGACCACTTGTGTTTATTTAATTGCATTTTACTTTTATGATTTTAGCAACATTATTCTTTTTTATCAAAAAGTATATTTTAATTTAATTTAATTATTTTTCATTTTTCTATTTTCAAAAAGTAGATACTAAATATGTTTTCACTTTTTTCATTTTTGAAATTAGATTTTCATTTTCATTTACCAAACATATTTTTCAATTTTCAAAAAATAGAAAATAAAAATAGAAAATAAAAACAAAAACAAAAAATATTTTCTCAAACCAAATGGAGGTTTAAAGAATTCTACTTTCCAATGTCTCCTTTGTGAATATGGCCGAGAAGGTAAATTAACTAGGGAGACAATGACGGATCTTGACATTTAATTTTGAGGGAGTCAATTAAAAAATTAAATCTATATATATTTTATTTGAGGTATATCATAAATAGTTAAGGCAAATTAATATAATATTGTATTATAATAAAAATTAACTAAAAAATATATCAAATTTTTTACTAATCACAAAAGTTTTAACATTATTTATGCATATAACAACAAGATTATATAAACATATATTTTAAAAAATAAAAAAATAATCTTAACAAAAATCTTGTTATTTTTGCTTTGTAAGGACGTTGATAGTGACAGAAAAAATAAATAGATTTATAACAAAAATTTTAAAAATAAAGATAAAAGTTAGCATAAGTACTAACTAGTAAAAGGAGATTTTTGGGAGTATTAGTATGATCTTAATTTTTAAACTTAATAACTCAAATAACAAGCACCAAGTTACAATTTACAAACCAAATTTATTGAATTTGGAGCTGAAGAATAGAAAAAGAAAAGCTATAAGGGGTAACGGCAACATGCAGTAAAAGAAAAATCTGACTTTACAGTTTATAATATTTTGTTAAAATATTGTTGAGAAAGTTAACATTTAGAAAATTAATTTAGGTTCACATGATTGTGACTTAATATTTATAACAAATCTATTAATTTGAAGAGTTATGAATAATAATTGATGGATAAAATAAAAAGATAAATAACAATGTAATTTTAATTTTTTTAAAGTTATAATGCATAAAATTAAGTTGTAAAAAAAAATAAAAAACTAAATAAATATAAAATTTATTTTTGAGAAGATTAATTTAATATATAAGTACATATAAATATATTTAAAAAATTCAAAAATTCTTGGCCCTTTGGCTCCCACCACGCTCCACCACTGTAGGGAGAAGAATAACAATTAATTAATATCATAATTATTAACATAACAATTAATAACCATTGAACCAAAACTTGTCATAATAATATAATGATTATATAAGGAGTTCGTATTTTATAAATTGACGGTGATCGAATTTTTTAATTTTAAAAACGAAATTATGAAATTATCACATATTTTATTTTTTTAATTAATTTTTTTAATATATTTTAATAATATGTATCATCTTTTTAATTCTACTTTTAAAATTTAAAAATTTACTTAACCTGATAACATAATAATATCATAATTATATTTATTATATGAAAATTTATTCATTTATGTAATTACATGACATGTCATAAATTTCAAATCTGTCTGAAACTATCAAAATGGATTTTAATAATTTTTAAAAGATTGATCCGAACAAGTGACCCGACACTTCGAATGTGTGATTTATCCGGTCCAGTTGTTATATGATACGCTTATCATTATAAGTATGCTATGCTTAGAGCACAAGTAGAGTTCCTACTTCCTACGTTCTTTGACTTACACTAGTGACAGTTTACAAACACTTTCTCAGTAATCCTCTCTGTCTTCTGTTTTTCTTTTAATAATTTTATTTAATTCTGTTAATTATTTGTTTCTTTTTCAATCTGAATCCACAGGCTGGGTTTTGATCACTGAATCGCCATGGAACCATCACGAGCTCAAAGACCCCACTTTGACTCTTCAGAAGGAGAGGGTTTTTTTGTTCCCCTTTCCTTCTTTGAGAAGAAAAATGATTTTTTTTTCTTCTTTTTCTTGTAGAAGCGAATTGAATGGAAAACCCCAACTTAAAATTTTCCTTTCTGGGTATGTTTGGTTCAATTTGAGGTAATTTTCTTGTATTAATCTTGTTCTGGAAGCTTTTTCTGGGTTTTTATTTGTTTGGATTAATTTGGTGCTGGCTGTTTATTGTGAATTTTTTGACATAATTTTATACTATAGTATTGATCTTTGAGTGTTGTAGATGAGATGATGCTAAGATATCTTTGAGTGTTTTGAATGAGATGATACCATAGTTTATGCTAAGGTGCCTTTGGTTGTATTGTTGTCATTCAGTCATTCGTATTGGATAAAGATATAGATATGATGAATATGAAACTGGGAAGGAGAGAATGAGAGGAAAAATAGTTCTGAAAACCTGGAAAGGAATAATTGAAGGGATGTTCAAGTGTTGCTACTTGCTTTCTTTTTGGTTCCCTAGAGCTATGTTAGCCGGACTCTGGTTTGAGTGTCGGACATGGGTATGTTTGATTTATTTTAAGTTTTTCCATGTATTTGGAGGGTCCTTGGGGAATCATATCCCCATACCCTTATCCGGATATGCGTCGGACACTGGTACTTCAAGAAAAATGAAGAGTCGGAGCAACATAGCCCTAGAGTGTATTTTTGAAACTTCTAATGGAAAAATGGTGATTCTTGTGGTTTTTTTTTTTTTTGTGTGGGTGGGGTGTTGAAACTTGTGCATTCTTACTAGTTGGTTATATAATCTTGTCTATACACTGCATGTGTGGAAGATGAAACTCTATTTGTTCTTGAATGCTGTTTTCCATAGAGGTATACAATTAACTGCCCCTTTAAGTTCCAATCTCTCCAATATTTTTGGAAAAAGGTAGCAGAAAAAGTTTCTTATCTGTTCACAGAAAGATACTCAAGGTTTTGAGTTTATCTAGCAATATATGCTTTACTGTTGCTTATTCTGAGTTGTTTTTGATTGCAGATACCTGTATACTTGAAGCTCATGAAGACAGTGGCCTGGAAAGTTAAACCTACTGAAACTGTAAAAAATTTCAATGCATTATTGACTGAGAAGGGAATCATTACTGAGAATATTCAGGATCTTTTCTTTGCTGGTCAACTGCTCAAAGATGGTGAAAGGCTAGTTGATCATGGTATTAAGAGGAATTCCACTCTACATCTGGTTCTCCGGAATTTCGATGGAGTGAAGTTACTTGTCAAAATACCATCAGAACATAGGACCGTTTTGGTGGAAGCAAGGGCTCATGATACTGTCCAAAGTATCAAGTCATTGATCCAGGTGACAGAGGGGATTGAATTCGATCGGTTCTGGAAAACTACTTGAAGAGGATGATGATAGGACTCTGAGCTCTCTCAATGTAAAGAATGAGTCAACCATTTGTCTTTTTTTCTGCCAAAAGGATGTGCTCTCAGTTCATGTGAAAGCACTAACTTGAGAAGTTGTGAAACTCAAAGTTAAGGTTACATTTACTGTGGCTGATGTCAAAGCAATAGTTGGGAGCATGTTGGGTGCCTCATTAGGCAGTTTGTTCTATTCAGGACATCAGCTTGATGATTCCAAAATCCTGGCTTGTTATGACATCAAAGAGGGATCTATGCTAGAGATGTTGCATCCACTATTTCAGATATTTGTTAAAACCTGGAGTGGGAGAACCTTAACTCTTGATGTACAGCAAAGTACAAGCATCCTAGATGTGTAGAACAAGATTTTTCAGAAGCTGAAGATTCCTGTTCATCTTCAGAGTATTATATTTGCTGGGAAACGACTCGAAGAAGGACGCAATCTGGCTAGTTACGGCATCCAGAAGCACTGCACTGTTTGTATGGTTTTTGCACCCTCATCAACCATCATGCATATGAAAGTGAGCAAAATTGGTAGTAATATATCTCACTTCACCACTGTTCGTAGTGTGAAGGAAATGATTCGATCGAAAAAAGGAATTCCAGTGAAGGAAGTACTATTTGGAGAGATGGCATTGCATGATGACTTTCCTTTGGAACATTATGGGATTGATAAGGAGGCCACATTGGCTGTTGTCTTTTAAACTCTGTGAATGCAAGTGTGATATATCAGACTGGTATTTGAATGTCAAATTTTTAGATTCTATCTATGTTACTCGGACTTAGGTGTGAGTGTCAGATACGGGTATGTGTCCGTCACGGGTATGTTCAATTTTTTAAAAGTTTTTTCATGTATTTGCAGGATCTTTGGAGGGTCAACCGTTGTCTTTTAAACTCTGTGAATGCAACTGTGAATCTATCTAAGCTATTTGGACCAAAACATAATATATCAGACTGGTATTTGAATGTCAAATTTCTAGATTCTATTTGTTTCTGCCTATGTTACTCGGACTTGGGTGTGAGTGTCGGATATGGGTATGTGTCCGATACGGGTATGTTCAATTTTTTAAAAGTTTTTTCATGTATTTGCAGGATCTTTGGAGGGTCAACTGTTGTCTTTTAAACTCTGTGAATGCAACTGTGAATCTATCTAAGCTATTTGGACCAAAACAGACTGGTATTTGAATGTCAAATTTCTAGATTCTATTTGTTTCTGCCCATGTTACTCGGTCTTGGGTGTGAGTATCGGATACGAGTATGTGTCCGACACAGGTATGTTAAATTTTTAAAAAGTTTTTCCATGTATTTGCAGGATCTTTGGAGGGTCAACTGTTGTCTTTTAAACTCTGTGAATGCAACTGTGAATCTATCTAGCTATTTGGACCAAAACATAATATATCAGACTGGTATTTGAATGTCAAATTTCTAGATTCTATTTGTTTCTGCCTATGTTACTCGGACTTGGGTGTGAGTGTCGGATACAGGTATGTGTCCGACACGTGTATGTTCAATTTTTTAAAAGTTTTTCCATGTATTTGCAGGATCTTTAGAGGGTCAACTGTTGTCTTTTAAACTCTGTGAATGCAACTGTGAATCTAGCTATTTGGACCAAAACATAATATATCAGACTGGTATTTGAATGTGAAATTTCTAGATTCTATTGTTTCTGCCTATGTTACTCGGATTCGGGTGTGAGTGTCGGATTTATGTGTCCAACACGGGTATGTTCAATTTTTAAAAAGTTTTTTCATGTATTTGAAAGGTTTTTGGAGGGTCATATCTCTATACCCATGTTCGAAAATGCATCGGATATGGGTACTTCAAGAAAAATGAAGAGACAGAGAAACATAGGTTTCTGCTTTTATTTCTCTGGATGGTATTTGTTTTTGGTTCTTTGGTTTTGAACAAAAGTAGTTAGTTTTACACACTTCCATAATTTTTTATACGATTTATATTTTAACAATATAATTGTACTCGTTGTGCACGTAAAATTTTAAATCGATCTAATATCTATATCATATCGGTTGAGAATACTGTCTTTTTAAATATATATTTAACGGTTGAAATTTTTTTACATCGAACAAATACTTAGACATTTTTAATTTACTTAAAACTTGACGTGCATGATTTACGTGAATAAAACATGATATTCGACGGTTTGATAAAACAAATATAAATCATATAAAAAATTATGAAAGTGTGTAAAAATTAATTAATTTTACAACAATGTAAATGAATCCTCCTCATATATATATATATATATATATATATATATATATATATATATATATATATATATATATGCGGAGAAATTAGAAAACAACGTACATGAAACATATGTTATCATCAATTTTAAATTATGATTTTATCATCTAAGCTGCTGATGTATTATTTTATTTCAAAGGTGAGGCATACAAAAGCCAAATTAGTTTAATTACAAGTATAATTAATTCTTAAGCATTAGCTGAAATGTTAAAGAAAGAAAAATGTATTTCCATGAATCAGATCATCGGTTTGTTTCTCTCACTCTGACTTACAGCTCCATTTTTACATAGGTCCAATGTGGTAGGCTTGAAATTGAACCTCATTCACCAGGTATATAAAGTATAGGCTTAAGATTGAGGCAATCACTTAATCTTGAAGGAAAATCAGTCCTGTTAAGGACGTAAAGTACATTTTAAATGTTAGAATCATTATAAGTAAGACCTGGGTGTATTTTTGCACGTGTGTCAATATATAAAATAAACTTATCATATATAATTCTAATAATAAACCCTAAAAAGAATGGTCAAGTTTATCCCATAAAACATACAATTTTCTTTAAATGGCTAATATGCATTTTTTTTTTATGGTTTTATGTTTTGTTGTTGAATACTCAATCATTGAAAAATAAAGAATTTGATATATATATATTTTTTACTATTAAAGGTAAAGTTAACGAAAAATTTTAAAAATTAAAAAAAAAAAACTTCATTCAGACAAACTTTTATTGCGCTTACAACCTTAAAAAAAACACGCCTAGCACCTGAATTGCAATTATCAAATGTGCCTTGCCCGAGAAAAGTTAAAGCACTTTTATTATCTGACACTAAAGTGCAACGTTTAGGTGCACGCCTTAACAAGGCTGAGAGAAACTACCCCATTTCAAGAGAGGGGCTAAGTTTGGTTTCATTTGAGATGAGACTTATAACGGTAGCTCACCCTACATGAATACATGAGATTCAAGAATGTGCACAAAACTATGTTATTCGGACTCGGATACGGGTATGTTCAATTTTTTTTTCAAGATTTTAATGTATTTGAAGGGTCCGTGAAGGATCATATCTTCATACACATGTCCGAATATGCATTGAATACGGGTGTCGAAACAAATACTTCAAAAAGAATGAAGAGTCGGAGTAACATAAGCACAAAAACATGACAGCTACTGGTAAATAGTAAGCAAAACCATCCAAGACATACTTCAGTATCCAAAAATAACTGAATGAGCACTCTTCATTGAAAGAGATTGAAACAAGGGTAATTACCAGTATGTGTTTAAAGTCATTAATTATTTAAGTAATATGAAGGTTTAGAAACCGAAAGCAAGATCCAGAAGTTAAAAAAATACGTGTAAATAAAGGCCATCTCTCCCCTCCTCATTAAACTTCTTCCATCATCAAGCCTTCATATCATCCAAACCAAAATTTGCCTGCATAAACAGAATATATTTGGTTAGTTGATTTTCACAATGCAAAATGGTTATAATGGGCAATAAAAAAAATAATACGTACGACATGAAAAATAACTATGCTAAAGTCAAGGTAATGAAAATTGAAGAAAACTTATTCATTGAAGCCTAGTTTTCGGTGTTTTTTTCTTTTCTTTTTATTATTGTTTTCGATGTTTTCTTGCAAACACAAGTGGCAAGATTAGTTTATACTTTCTTAACAGAACAGAGGGTAACCACAATTAGTAAAAAACTAGAAGATATGATTGTTTAAGTTATTATTTGCTAGTAAAACATGTAAGTTTCTCCCTTCCACCTTTCCATTGTTCTCAACCTACGTTGCTCCGACTCTTCATTTTTCTTGAAGTATCCGTGTCCGACACCCGTGTCCGACGCATATCCGGACATGGGTATGGGGATGTGATCCTCGAAGGACCCACCAAATACATGGAAATCTTGGAAAAAATTGAACATACCCGTGTCCGAAACTCACACTCGAGTCCGAGTAACATAGGTCTCAAGCACTTTAATCCACACTATATGATATCATTCTCAAGATAAAAGTACAGCTGATCCAAAAAAACCAGACAGCTGCACAGAATGGTGGCATAGCAAAAATTCATCTCTTAGGAAGCTTCTTTTTACCAGAAACTTGTGATTCTCGTCAAGAAATGGAGGGAAAGTCGAACAAAATTTCTCCATGTCAGCATTAACATCTCCCGAGCCGGCTATCACTTCCATGAACTTCTTCCTCTCTGGAGCCAGCTTCATAGCAACCTGTAATCCAACATTTCACTAAGTGATGTAGGACAAGTAACTCAATACTCAAATATCCAGAAAATCCAACATTTCAAAACCTATTCATAAAAAGCCCCCTAAAACTATTACAACTTAGGTATTAATGAAAACATGAAGTACCAATTATAACCTAAAAACCCTAATTTATAGAAAAAGTGGTAAAATACTAATAAATATAAAAGAACCTAAATAATCTAAAACAGCCTAAATAAACATAAAGATTATAATCAAACCCATAAAATATAAAATAAAGTCCTAAATAACCCAATCTCTTAATTAACATATCCTGTTCTCCATCACTAAGTTAAACAATCTTGAGAAGTAGCATAAGTATATCACACCAGTTCCATTCATAAAAAGAAAATAAACATAAAATGTGTCAACTAATTTAGGATATAAAAGTAGTTTAGATTTAAAATTTCTATATTTGGTGCTTAAATTAAAACTCCTCAGTTCCATTTTTTTCAGAAAGAGAAAAAATTTCACCACACAACTCTCTCATTATCAGTATATTGAAAAATTAGAAATTAATGTTCTCAATCTTTGGGTTTCATACTAGCACAAGAAAGATGCATCAAGGACAATAGATTAACTGATTAATGAATGGTCGTATAAATTAAAGAAATCTTTCATAATATTATTGTTCAAAACATCAAAGTCTAACATCTCCAATTCATAGTTTATTATCAGGAAAGAGATATAGCAATCAAAAGAAACTTAATCCAGAGGGAATAAAAATATTTACTGTGAAACTGGAACTAGCAATCCAGCCATGAAATTTTTTCAGGGTCTTGCAATAGGAGTCTGTACAAGCTTCTGTCATAGTCCAATCAGGATGTGCAAGTAAATTGCGGAACAATTCTACAATGAAATCCATTGCTCTGAAAATCATCAAAATTATGAATTACAAATTGCTAAACAGCAGGCAATGAAACATATGAGAGAGAGAGAGAGAGAGATTTCTGCAATTGCCTATTGGCATATTATGCACCTTGTCAACCAAAGAAGACCGTTGGTACAACTAGATGATCCTTTTGCCGTTTTACATTCAACCTCTTCTTTCACCATATTGTACAAGTAGTTGTATTTAGTGGGATCAGATTGGTATTTTTTTTCCAACCTCTGAAAACAGAAGCAACAGAACACAGTAATTTAAGAGTTGAAAAGTAACACTTTTTAGAAGAGTAATATATTTTTTACGTTAAACAGATGTGCATGGTGTTAAAATGCCTTCAAACTTAAGGACAGAACAGGGAAAATAGCACATGATGACCATCTCAAAAGTTCATACGCAGTTGTTGCAGGAAATTAACACAAGGCATGTGCTAGGACAAGGAAAAATAAGTAAACGTCATCATTAGCATACTTGAAAAGTTACTCGAGAATAAACATCTTACCGATATGTTACCACCAATATCACTCTTTACAAGGGTCATAGCAGTTCCAAACTTATCTGCAAAAGAAACGACATGGAGGTTTTAATTTTTCCCTGTAAATCAAGTATCAATATTGTATCCATCAAGAAAGAAAGCCAGTAATGCCCTGCATAATGCAGGCCTTCAGCATCCAAATGATGCCTGCCTTTCACTATCTATCACACACTTGCACACATTGATCACATCTACTTTGAAATGCAATCTTAAACATTCCTATCAAAAGATTGTCAGCTAAACTATCAAGCATTTGTCTGTTACCACATGGTTTATCATCAAAGAGTATTTTGATATGGAATCGTGCATACAACCATCATCATTTCAATCTTACAATCCTTTCCAAATCTCAAAAAGGTGTAGCTATAAAGTCAACTGGTCCACTAACAAACTTGAAGAAAGATTTCAATGAAGATTCAACTCAAATTAGATGCTAAAAGTTAACTAATCTAACAAGCTTAACATAAAAAAAAAAAAATAACCCATAATCAGAAAGCCTTGAACATAATCAAAGGTATAATAAAAACAAACCTATGACTGGCAAAATCAACTTGCAGACATCCAAGAAAGGCTTAGAAAGCATTTCCCCTTCTGGAGATTTGATATGCTGCATTCCTTCCAATGATGGAGTAAAAACTGTTCCTTCCATTGCACAAAAAGCTTTCACTTTTTTTTTTCTCACTGCAACAATAAAATTAAAATCACCAAGATTTAAATTGTCCCCTTAAATTTAACTACTTTAAGATCCAATAAAGATAAGCCATTTTTATATCTCAAATCACTAAAGTTTAACCTTTTTAATAAAAAAATAGAAAACCCAATTCGACAATCATATAAAAAATACAAGTGATCGTATCAAAAAGTGTGAATTTTGATCAGATCTATCAAAAAAATATATAATAAAGGAGAGATCAATACATGGAGCTTTACTGCTCTTAAAACTGAAAAACAAGAGAGAAAAAATGGAGAATTCTGAGGAATTAAACTAGAACTAAAAGATTTAAAAATGTGGGTTTTAGATTCTGATTCGAAAGAGAAAGATCAAAAAAGGAACCTGGAGACTTTTTTTGTGTGTGTGTATGTGTGTTGAGAATCGGATTCTGTTGAAATATTAAAAACAAGAGAGAAACCGAATTTTAGTGATACTGAATAAAAAAAAACTGGGTTGGGTCGGTTTCACCTTTCACGTCTGCACATTTCAGCGCGTACACGTGGCTTCATATAATTGGAAGGAGTAACCTTTTGCTTGGGTCCCAAAGGTAAAATCCGGATGGACCATGAAAAAGAATTTGGGTCGGGTCGAACATTCATGGACCAGACTTGGATGGATTAGGGTTGGGCCTCACTCTGATCTGAGTCCTACCCTGGGAGAGCTAGTCCAGAATCTCCAGATCAGTTCAAACTCGAAATTCATCATTTAATTTTTTTTTTTTTTATCATTGAATTATTTCATACATTTTAAGTTTTTAAATTGTACATGCGATGCGATGTTAAAATATTATCACATATGTTTTTATTTATAAAAATGTATGTGATACATCGTCAAGAGAGTTTTTAAATTTGATCAACAAAATTAAAAGGTTGCGACATTCTTCATTAAGATATATTTTTCAAAAAAAATTAATATAATAAATATAACCAATATGTGACAATTTTTTTACTCCTAGGGTGAAATTTAAAACTCAACGGACCGTGTATGAAATGATAACCTTTTGCTTATTATATTAATTTTTGTTTTTAAATATACTCTAATAAATATAATAATACTTTAATTTTGTTGGTGGAGTTTTGGCGGTATAGTAGATATTTTAAACCTCTTCTTATCATGAAAATTATATAAATAAGTAAATAATTAATGGCATTCAAGCACTTAACATCAATTAATAACAACTAAAAATTTGAATGATGATATTAAAAAAGAAAAAAAAAATCAAGTGATATTATTGAAAACAATTCAATTCGATTAATAACAAAATTTAAATTAGTAACAAAAACCAAAATATTTTGGTTTTTCAAAATTTTAAACCGAATTAAAATTTTAAAATTCAAACACATATTCCTTTATTAATTTTAATCTTACCATTACAATACTTACTTTCGTCGTTTCACTAATTAATTTCACCATCATCACTGTTTTCAATTTCACTGAAACTAATCTGATCGTTCATCTAAAAAAAGTCTAAGACTCCGTTTCATTTCAAACGGAGCCTTGGTGAGGCCCGATTGGGGCACTTTTTGGCCCCAATCTGGCCACACCTTTCATTTGGGTAACATGGCCAGCACGATCTCACGATCGTGCTGGCCCTTCATTTCTCCCGGTGGGAGGACATTTATCATTTATACCCTTTTTTTTTTTTATGTTATGGGTATAATGATTAGGGATGGCAAAACCCGATCCGACCGATGGATTTCGAACCGATCCGATCCGAATGGAGAGGTTTTTTTTTTTGAACAATGGAGGCGAGGCGGGGCGGGGCGGTTTTTTTTGTCTGAAAGGCGGGGATGGAGCAGTTGTGGTAATTGCCTGCTCCGCACCGCCCCGCCCCGAATAGTGAAATTACAATTTTACCCTTACATATTTAGCTTTTAAATGAATAATAAAATAATATAATTAAACTTATTATTTTTATGTTTATATTTAATTTATTTTTAAAATGCTTTATTATTTGAAAAAAATAAAAATAATTAATAAATATCAAATGGGGCGGAGCGGGGCGGGGCGGTTATGGATGTAACCGACATCCATGGAGGTGGTAGTGGTATTGAAATTTCAACATCCATGGCGGAGCGGGGCGGGGCGGGGCGCGGAGCAGTACAATGGCGGGGCGGGGGCGGATACTGCAAAATCCGCCCCCGCCCCGCTCCATTGCCATCCCTAATAATGATGTCCCTGTCATTTTTAATTTTATAATTTTTATTTAATAAATGTAAAATAGTTTTTAATATAATAAATATATTTTATTATTATATTATTAATATAAATTAATTAAAAATAAATATAAAAATATTATTATCATTATTATTAATTTTTTATATTTATTAATAAAATTATTATTTGATATAAATTTAATTTTTTTTAATTATTTATTAATTTTATAAATATCAAATAATTTAAAATTTTCATTATATACCCATTTTTATCTAATGTCCTTAATTGCTATTTTCTCTTCTTATTATAATTCATCTCACCGCCACAGCTACTTTTGCATCCAAACACATATCACACAATTGATTTTAATCTTATCGCAACAGTACCAATCTCACCGCTATAGTAAATTATCTCACCTCCATCACTGTTTTTAATTTCACCGAAATCAATCTCACTGCCAAATGGATCCTAAATCGTCGAGAATCAAGACTCAAATCGGTGAAAATGCAAAGAATTTTCATGTTTCCCACCTAGAGATGGCGGACCACCAGTGAACTTGACTGACAAAAAGAAAACATGGAATTTAAATTATTTCTACGAAAAGAGCAAATTTCTTCTGACGTCGCTTGCTTAGTACTAATTACTGGTTATTCATTACGTTACTCCTTCGAAACATCATTTGGAGCATGCTGACTAATTCCGTGAATCGTCCGTCCCGATCATTAATAATGTTGTGCGATACTCCTCAATATTTCATCATATTTTTTAGGAACAATCGAGTTAAAATTTGTTGCAAGTTTACTTATGAAGGGAAAGTCCTTTTAAACTTGGTTCAAGCATCTAGGTTTAATGGTTGTTTAGCACAACAAATTGATGTCCTATGGCTATGATCATAAAACCTTGGTTTCATCCAAGTTAGCCCGTTATCAAGATTGTAAGTACAATAGTAAAATTTAAGATGCAAAATACCTTAAATATAACTTAAATTGTAACAAAAACATGATACAAAAGTAAAAAGTTTGTCGAGTATCACGGTTTGAATCTCATCAGTGCAGTTCTATTTAATGGATGATCTGTAAATACCACTATTAACCTTCTTTGAAACTTGTGACATACCACTTTGGACTGAAGTAGTCTCCCCTGCTAAACTTTTATACACCAAAAAAATAAAAAGTCCTAAAATACTTTGGGGTTTATTAAATATATTAATCCTATGTAGGCTTATGTTAATACAAAGAAGTCCCAAGGTGGACCAAGACAAGACAGGACAACCTAAATCTATCCGGACCTAATAATTTGGACAGAATACAAACATAATATATTTAATAAATACGAAAATAATGTAATAAATAAGATATGACACATTTAAACATGATTAATAAGATACGATTAATACTCATATTATATTCGTGTTTAAAATGTTGACACATTTAATAATTTGTATTATGTTTATATTTATACAATTAACATAAAAAAAAATTAAGACACAATATACATACACGAATTACTAGATCCCGACCCTTGTATTGTTCCACTTTACCATGGAAGGTAAAGGTACCCAACTCTTTTTTTTTTTTTGGAATAATTAAAAGGTACCGAATTCATATTATGTTGATAAGCAAAAAAGCAAGACAGTAAAAACATAAGCTTCTCAACCACCCTTAGAAAGAGTTTAATGTTTTGTCTTACATTTCAGATCTTCAGTAAACACAACAATTTTGTTATTGAAAACATGATAACAAAATCTTTGCCATCTCAGTTTGTGAGGATAAGTATAGAATACGAGTATATATTCGATACGTATATATTTAATTGTTTTTTTGAAGTTTTTTTTTATATATTTGAAATATCATATCTCATATTCATATCTGTATATATCGGACACAAGTATCAGATACAAATATTTAAAAAAAAATGAAGAATCCGAATAACATAAATTATAAATGAAAAACAACAATAATAACAAACGGTCTTTCTTGGCACATAATTTACATGTCATCAAAGTTAACGGACACATCAACATTGATAACGAAATAAATTGATCTTGCTAACAAGTAACAATTGGACTGGAATTTGTAATTCATCAAAGTAAAAAGATTTAATTTTGACCAATTAATCTATAAAAATAAATATGTATTTTCACATAAGTATAAGAATTATTTGCACAAAACCTACATACTAATATCAGTGCAGTTTTTTATTGTTAGAGGTGTTTATGGGTCGCGATCCGAATTTTTTTTACAACTTTTACTCAAATATGGTCCGACCAGATCCGTAAGTCCGAAATACTATTTAAAATTTTTAAAATATTAAAAAAATATTTTTATATTTTTATAATTAAATATAAATAAAAATATTTTTTATTAATAAATAATAATTTGAGTCGAACCGATTCGAATTGACAAAATGCATGTCTAAACTTGATCTAATACTGATCGAGTCTATCGAACCAGAAAGTAGTCTGACCTTTGAACAGGTCTACGAGTGAGTTATGCTTATGGCTCTAACATTTTGGAGCAAGTCTCAATTTATAGAAAGTTGATGGATTCATTTTGAGGATTTAAACTAAACCCAATTAATTATAGACGAAGGAAATAAAGATTAGTGCATAAAAAATATATAAGAATTAAGAAGAGAGATGACTAGACATCATGGATCGAATTCTCTTAAAAACCATAATTTGTCTTTAACAAGACAATGCCACTCAAGTGAAAAAGAAGAAAAAAAAAAAAAAAAAAAACCACGAAAAAGTAATACTATATAAATATACGAATTATCAGATCTCTAATCTTTTACCGTTTTGACAAATGTCATTTTTATTCCAAGGCTTCTTTCAGATTAATGAAAAACCTGAAGACACCGTTAGCTGCTAACTGAAAAGATTAGTGAAAAGCGTGAAGACACCGTTAGCTGCTGATAAAAAATTTGAAATCTCATCCTGAAGGAAAAAGAAAAGAGATTAACCGGAGATCAAAATTTTAAACCCAAAATTAATTACAAAATAAAATTTCAATATATATGGAAACAATTTATTGAAAATTTAATTCCCAAAAGTTATACTTAAAATTTTTAAATTGACTGATAAAAAAAGAAAAAAAAAACATAAGTTCAAGTTTCAGGTTCTGACTCGATATATGAGTGTTGAGTTTGATCATTATCAGATACGTGATACAAATATGGTCAGAACGCCATGAAATACGTGTCAGATATACGAAAACACATTAAAAAAATAAAAATAAATATCAAACACGATCAAATCAAGACACGGCTGGATATCATAAATATGAAATCAACAATGAGTAATTTGATTCTAATAAATTTTTTAAGATTCAAATAATTAAATCTAAAAATAATTGTAAAAAAATTAAAAAAATATTTGCATGTTAATATTTAATTGAAAAATATTAATTTTGCATTTTTTATTATATAAAAAATTAAAGTGATCGTATCAAAAAGTGCGAATTTTGATCAGTTCTATCAAAAAATATATAAAAAAGAGGGATCAATACAGGGAGCATTACTGCTCTTAAAACTGAAAAACAAGAGAAAAAAAGGGAGAATACTGAGGAATTAAACAAGAACTAAAAGATTTAAAAATGTGGGTTTTAGATTCTGACTCGAAAGAGAAAGATCAAAAAAGAACCTGAAGAATTTTTTTTTTTGTTTTGTTTTGTTGAGAATCGGATTCGGTTGAAATATTGAAGACAAGAGAGAAACTGAATTTAAGTGATACTGAAGCAGAAACAACTGGGTTGGGTCGGTTACACGCCTGCACGTTCAGCGTGTACACGTGGCTTCATCTAATTGGAAGAACCCACCTTTTGCTTGGGTCCCAAAGCTAAGATCCGGATGAACCATGAACAAGTATTTAGGTCGGGTCGAATATGAACTAAAGATACTTATAGACCAGACATGGATGGACTAGGGTTGGGCCTCACTCTGATCTGAGTCCTACCCTTGGAGAGCTAGTCCAGGCCAGTTCAAACTCCAAATTCATCATTGAATTATTCTTTTTCTTTTTCATATCATTCAATTATTCCACATATTTTCGGTGAAATTTTTAAAATGTACATGTCATGTTAAAATATTGTCACATATATTTTTATTTATAAAAATTTATGTGATACATAATCAGAAGTTTTTTTTTAAACTCGATCAACAAAGGGTTGAGACATTCTTTATTAGGATATATATATATATATATATATATATATAAAATTAATATAATAATATAACCGATATGTGACAACTTTTTTTTACTCCTATGGTAAAGTTTAAAACTCAACCGACCGTGTATGAAATGATAATCTTTTGTTTAATAATTTTTATTTTTTTTAAAATATACTCTAATAGATATAATAACATTCTAATTTCGTTGGTGCCTGGTGGAGTTTTGGCGATATATTAGACATTTTTTCTAAACTTAAACCTCTTCTTATCATGGAAATTATATAAATAAATAAATAATTAGTGATATTCAAGCACTTAACATCAATTAATAACAACTAAAAATGACAACTGAGTATATCATATTTACAAACTTATGAAACAATTGAACCAACTCTCTGGCGGAAGATTAAGGGTTATCCAAAAAGAAAATCTCTGCAGTTTGATCAAGGGTATGGCGTACGTCACCACAGATATTATGGGAATAAGGATCAGTATACTGCCAATCGGAGGAGTATATCAATCGCGGGCATCAGGAATTTTCAGAATTCTTTAGGTCGTCGAACCCACGATGGAAAGATGAAGGCCGAAGGGTCTGATTGGAGGAATAGGATGCATACTGTGTTTGTGGAAAACTTACCTAGAAGAGTATCCAGACCGGCGTTGTGGGAAGCTTTCAGCACGTATGGGAAGGTCACTGACGTGTATGTTGCTTATCACAATAGGAAAGACAAATACAACTCTGCAACTTTTGCTTTTGTCAGATATAGACACGAAAGTGAGATGAGGGTAGCAATCGCGTCTAGTAACAACAGGAAAATTGATGGACTCATTATTAAGGTGCAAAAGGCCCTATATGGGTGGGATAACGGGAGGTCCATGCCCCCTGCGGTCGACAAGGGTAGAAATGGTAAGGTTCCATTTCGCCCAAGCTTTAGGAATGGCGCCATCAGAGACGTCAGATCTTATAAAGAGGTCCTAGTAGGGGAAGGGGTGCACGTCACAGAGGCTCTTGAAAAGGGTGTACAGGAAGTTGGGGAGGCTGGTAAAGAATATCATGTTATGCTTGAGAGGTGTACAGTGGACAGCAAAGAGAAGCTATCCAAAGCTTCTACTAAGGAAGTTAACTTTGAATTGGAGATTCCGACAAATGAGATGGAGTGGCTTAATAGCAGTATTAAAGGGAGACTGCGAAAGAATGCCAGCCCCAAAGTGGTGCAGGAAGCGCTTTATCATGAGGGCATCCAGTGTCAGGTGTGTCTTTTAGGAGGTATATCTGTGCTTGTAATTTTCAACTCTTTAGAAGAGATGGTGTTTATACTTAGTGAACGGAAAGATTGTATTAACTTTTGGCTCGAAGCTATGGAACCATGGAAGGATGCAGCGTCCCAGCGTGATATGGCAATTTGGGTGACTTTAGCAGAAGTCCCTTTACGAGTTTGGCATGAAGTCTTCTTTAAATCCCTCGGTGATAGCTGGAGATCGTTTATTAGATTGGATGGTACAACCATAAACAAAGAGAGGTTGGACGTGGCAAGAATGTTAGTCTCAGTAAAAAGTAGAATGGATATTCCTTCCTCTGTTAAGGTCAATGTAAGGGGCGAAAAGTGTAAAGTCCTGATCTCCATCGAAGAAGGTGATGTTGAAGAAGTCTATAATTACGAACAGAGTGCTGATTTTCCAGATGATGACCCGGGTGGCTCTTCAGGTTCTGAAGATAACGAAATCGACGTAGTTGTTGCTCGTCAAGATCCGAATCAACAGTTGGTTTCGGGCACCATTGGGAGTTCGATGGGAATAGAGAATTATCTTTGGTAAGTGTGCATGAGGATGGTGTTATGCATGGGCCCTCCAGCTAACTAAGGTACGCACCGCCAATTTTAATGCTCCATAATGATGATTTAGCCCTAGGCACTCGAGTGGAAGAGTTTGACAGGTTAGTTGGAGAGGAACAACCGGGTGAGGCCCGGGTTAGAATTTCAGAACCAGATAGGGATGCTAATTCTATTGGGCTGGCCCTTATCGGCCCATGCAGCTTAGATGCCGACGGGCCAAATGAAGTGTCGTGGGCTGGCAATGATCACAGCTCATCCACAGGGCCAGAGGATATAAGAGGTTGGGCCGATGGGAGGGTCAATGAGACTACTCAAAGGGGGAAAAAAGACCCGAGGAAAAAGAAAAAGAAGCAGAGGAATAAGGTGGCTCTAGGCAACTCAATAGTGAAGAGAACGAACTCGGTAGTTAAGAAACGAAGACAATGTAGAAGAGATTAGAGAAATTAGAGAAATCCTAATGGAGAAAGGGTCCTCGAGCTCAGCAATTCGGAATTATCAGTATCAGATAGTGGTGTTCGGTTGAGGAATGCTCAAATCCTTAAAGAAGCTGAAGCAACCTGGTTAGTTAGTTCTGCCCTGGGTTTATCATTTGAGGGTAGCAAAGAGGATATAGTTAATCAGTTTATGCAAATTGATGAGGAGGAGAGGGTAGGGGTTTCTTAATACCTAAAATCCTCTTTAATTTTCAGAGGTGTGAATCGATTTTTATTATGACTATGAAAATCATAACTTGGAATATTAGGGGGTTGGGTAGGAGAGAAAAGAAATGTGCAGTAAAAAAGTTAAAGAATAAATGGAAGCCAAATATGTTGTTCCTGCAAGAATCTAAACTAGAGATAGTGGATTTCAAAACTGTTCGAGCCTTATGGGGCAGGAGGCCTTGTAATGTTGAGTTTTCAGCGGCGGTTGGAGCATCAGGAAGGCTAATATCACTTTGGGAGGATGATTTCTTTTCGATGGAAACCAAAATCATCATACCTAGATTTATCATGTTAGTGGGCTGTATCAAACCTTTTAATCTGAGATGTGGCTTCGGCAACATATATGCCCCAAATGACGACAGTGAGAGAGCATTTCTCTGGGAAGAGATTACGGGTATTATGCAGGAAGCCAATGTTCCATGGTGCTTGGGCGGAGATTTCAACATGGTACGATGCCTAGAAGAAAAAATTGGGCTATCTCTCAATCACATAGCCATGTCCCAGTTCTCAAGGTTTATTGACACTACTGATCTTATGGACTATCCAATGTATGGTGGAAATTTCACATGGAGCAATAACAGGTTTGAAGCTACGTTCTGTAGGTTGATAGATTCTTGTTCTCACCCGTATTTCTCCAGAAGTATCAGAATCAATTGCAAAAAGCTCTCCCAAGATCGCTATCGGATCATAATCCAATGATTCTATTGGAAGATGTGGGGAATTGGGGACCTAAACCTTTTAGGTTCTTTAATCATTGGATGGAGGAAAAAGGCTTTGAGGAGTTGATCAAATTAAATTGATAAGTGGCCGGGGCTGACAGCAGGAATAAACTGGGCATTTGGGAAAGGTTGACAAGTCTCAAACTAGTTATTAAGCAATGGCAAAGGTGTTTTTGTAAAGCTGATTCTGGAATGATCAATGATCTTGAGAAGAGGATAAATAAATTAGAGACAGAAGCCTAGGAGGGTCATGTGGGGGAAGGATTTCGAGAAGAGATACTAGCATCCAAGACTGAATTGTGGTCATTATATCGAAAAGAAGAGCGATCATGGTTTCAAAAGGCGAGATTGAAATGGGCTCATGAAGGAGATAGGAACACCAAAAATTTTCATTTGTCAGCTTCAGTCAGTAGAAGAACTAACCATATTGACAAGCTGAATATGAATGATACTGAGATCGAAGACCCGACTGAAATAAAAGAGGCTATCGAGTCGCATTTTGCATCTGTATACAATTCCAAGGAAACCTCAAAACTAAAAGATTTAGATTGTTGCATCAAAACCCTCAAGGAACACAGTGTATCCTTTCTAGAGAAGCCTTTTACGGAGGATGAAGTATGAAGCGTGATAGAAAGATGCGACGGTAACAAGGCGCCTGGGCCAGATGGTTTCAATTTAAACATCTTTTTAGCAGTAGTGGAGCAATTTAAAAGGTGAAGTGATGAATTTCTTTTGCTAATTCTATACCAATAACTCCTTTGATAAAGGTATCAATTGCTCATTCATCACGTTAATGTTGGTGTATGCCCTAGAGCCAATCAGATTGAGCTTGGGATACACAGTCAATAAAGCATACCCTTCACTATGATTATAGTGATACAAGGTTTTCCTTCATGTTAGTACAATAATAAGGAGTTATTAAGTACTAATTGGATGAAGCCCATGAAACATAATGGCCTTGCAAAGGAATTATAAAGAGTTATAATTATGAGATCCTTATGCATTAAAGCCTTGTTCCTCAAACTGTTCTTGGTCATCGTATTGCCAAGACGGGGCATTGGCAATGCTCAAAGACTAGTATATGTTAAGCCTTCTTACATATGAAGTAAGCAACCGATCTCATACAGGTTGAAGTATGGGATACTTAGGATAACATATAGGTGCTTGTCTGTTGAAAACGTTCACTGAACATGGCCCGCCAAGAGAACTTCATTTGGTAATATATCACTCTAATGTCTATGATAATGTTCTCTTAGTACCAGTCGTGTAAATTAGTCATCAGACTTGTGATACCAGGTCATCTTGTATAGAGAGTGTCATACTTAGATTTCATTACGAACGGGTCCCAAACACGAGGATGCTTATGGTAGGGTGTTATTAGGTATGACATGAACCATACTAAGATGAACGAGTGATTCAGAAAGGATTCACCACTCCCTGTGATATTGGAGACATATCTCATTTGTTCTTGACTACGATTAACTTGATTAAGTCTTTGGCCAAAGCATGATGGATTTAGGAGAAAGTTGTTTCTCTAAATTCATAAGGTTAATCATAAGTTGCAAAGAACTAATATGGATTGATCATGAGTAGACACTGCACCATGCTCATGCGCTATCCAGGATATATGGTGAAAGGACCGTATTACACCGACAGACTGGTTGCTGAAAAGGTTCTAAAAGGTCACGCTGACTTCACAATATTTGGGTTATCATGATGGGTTGCTAGATCCCGCTCTTGATCTATGAAAACAAGTTAATGAGATTAACTTATGTTCATTGCCAACATATTGGGAACCTAGAGGGTCACACACATAAGAACAAATATGTATGGATTAAACATGGTATTCTATCAAGGTAAAACTTAATGGAATAAAAAATCTATATTAAGGACTTAATTGAAGAAGTTCAATTGAGATGAATTGAGATATAATTGAGATTTGAGAAATCCAAGGACAATGTCTTAATGAGATAAGAGGAATCAAGAAGTCTTATCTAGTGTAGTAGTCGACTTTGACATAGAGGTATGCAAAGTGAATTGCGAATGACTATACTATATTGGGATAATATCATGAGATGTTATTAATAGATTAATGAAATGAACTGTTCATGAGGAGAAAGAAATTTAATTGAGAATTAAATTACTTTCGTTTAGAAATTAATCTATCCAATAAAAAATCATGATAAATTAGAATGGGTCCAAAGTGACTATTCTAATTTAGGACTATCCACTAAGGATGGTTGGTCCAACTTAAAGCATTAAGATTGTTGGACCATTGTTATTATTAGATAATATAATGGGCTTATTAATCCATCTTAGAATTAAATAGTTTAAGTCCAAGTGGATTAATGAAAATCTTGTGCAACAAGTTACAAGTGGCCGGCAAAGCATAGGGAGATAGGGATCAGGGTTTGCACCACTATATAATCTGATATAGAGGCTGTAGCAGCCCAAGTAATGATTATTCTACTTGTGATATTATGATTTTGCTTAAGAAAAAGTTTGGTTTCAAGAAGAGAACCTCTCTTTAGCAAAAAGGTGAAATCGCAACCTCCCTAAGCCCTTTTGTGCTTGCCGTAATTCCTCTTTTCTTGGTGTTCTTCTTGCCGCTTCTTCACCTAGTTGAGTGAGATTGATTAAGGGAAAAAGATACAAGGATATAGACCTTTTGATTGTGATCTTAGGATCAACTTGCTAGCACAAGTGAATCGCTATACCTTAGAGAAAGATCCATCAGCTGTTCGTGTGGACTAACTCTAGAGGAAGGACAATTGTGCTTCTTGTGGTCTTGGACGAGTTGGAAGCTTTGTAGATCTTGGATTCGAAAGCTATTTGAGATTTGGATCTACAACTTAAGGTTATGATATCTTAAGTAGGTAACTTCTAAATCATATGGGTGATTTAATTAGTTTTAAATGTTATAAACGTATGCAAACACAAGCCTAAGATCCTGTTGTACTTCGGGTGCTTCTTTGTTTATTTCCGCTGCACTTTGATTATCATGTTTTTGCATGATCCCGATGTAGATTAAACCTAACAGTTAATTCCCAAGATTCCTGCTCCATCTAAGTTGAATGAGTTCAGACTAATTAGCCTGGTTGGGTGTGTCTATAAAATCTTTGCAAAAGTCCTCGCTAATAGGCTGAGGTAGGTAATTGAGGAAGTCATCGGTGTGAATCAGTTCACTTTCATACCTGGCCGACAAATACTTGATTGCTCTCTGATAGCAAATGAAATTGTTGATGTAATGAGGAAAAATGGATCCGGAGGTCTTATCTTCAAAGCAGATTTTGAGAAAGCTTATGATAGTGTCGATTGGGAATTTTTGGATTTTGTGATGTGGAAAATAGGTTTTGGAGAGAAATGGAGGAAGTGGATCCGATGTTGTATCTCTACAGTCTCAATGTCTGTCCTTGTGAATGGCGCCCTTACCAATCAATTTAACATAGGCAGAGGGCTACGACAAGGGTGTCCATTATCCCTTTTCCTATTTAACTTGGTTGCTGAAGTTCTGAGCCTGCTGATGTTCAAAGCTACGTCTTCGGGTTAGTTTAAAGGGATAACAGTAGGAAATGAGAACATTGTTGTCTCGCATCTACATTTGCTAATGATACAATCGTTTTCTGTGAAGGTTCAGAGGAATAGATCAAAAAGAGTTTTTAAATGTTTCCAAGTCATTTCAGGTCTAAAGTTGAATATGGGGAAGAGTAGGTTATATGGTTTGGGTGTCGAACAACCAAAATTAGATAGATGGGCTTCTGATTTACACTGCCCGGTGGGGAGCTTGCCTTCCAAGTATCTGGGCTTACCACTTGGTGCTAGGAGCAACTCTTCGGCCTTGTGGAAACCAGTTATAGATAAATTTGAAAGGAGACTCGCAGGTTGGAAATCGCAGTTTTTGTCCATTGGAGGGAGAGTCACTTTGATTAAGTCTGTGCTCGCAAGCCTCCCCATATATTTTATGTCATTGTTTCATATGCCGTGTTCTGTTCAAAATTCTTTAAAAAGGATGCAACACAATTTCTTATGGAATGGAGTTTCGGATCGAAAAAAATTGCACATGGTAGATTGGTCTTCTGTCTGCAACCTTAAGGAGTTTGGCTGACTCGGGCTGTTGAATCTTAAGCTTCAGAATAGGGTTTTGTTGAATAAATGGATATGGAGATTTGATAATGAACGAGATAGCTACTAGAGACAGATTATCGCAGCAAAATATGAACATAGTTCGGAGATTCTTCTGCCTTCAAGTAGAGGGAAAGGTAAATTGTCCAATATCTGGAGGAATATCAGTCAACCATTGTCACGGTCTAATAGTCTTTCCCAGGTTCTCAACACAGGTCTTGGAGTTTGCTTAGGTGACGGGTGTTCGATTAATTTCTGGACTGATGAGTGGCTTGGAGTTGGTACATTGCAGTGTCGCTTCCCACGTATTTTCGCCTTAGCCGTAAAAAAGATAGGGAAGGTTTCCGAATTTGGAAGGTGGTCAGATAATCAGTGGTCTTGGAATATTGAACTAAGAATGAGACTATTTGACTTGGAATTTCAACAGTGGGAAGCGTTCATTAAATCCCTAGAGGAACAGTTGATCAGCAATAACTCAATGGATAGTGTCTATTGGAAAGGTTCGAGTGGTGGGGAATACTCATCCAAGTCTTTTTGCATCTCTGTACTAAGCATCTCATCCAAGTCTTCTTCCAACTGGTACGCCTAGGCTTCTGGCTTCTATAAATACAGACTTCCAGTGTCTGCTTTATTTATCAGTTCACTGAAAATATTTCTTCTTCTTGCTCTCGGTTTTCCTATTGTCTTGTGAGAGATACCGACATCTTTTCTGGTTCGTCGTGTTGTTTCGAGTGTGCTCTCGACAACAACGTTATCGAGGAGGCCTAGGAGATGAGTTGCAATATACTGTAACCACCTAATAGACAGGCAATAATTTCTTTTACAACTTTTACCTAAGTATGATTCGACCCGACCTGTAAGCTCAAAATACTATTTAAAAAATATTAAAATAATTATTTTATATTAATATTTATATATTTTATAATTAAATTTAAATAAAAAATATTTTTTTATTAATAAATAGTAATTTGAGCCGGACCGATTTGAATTGACAAAATGCATATCCAAACCCGATCCAATACTGATCGAGCCTATTGAGCAAGGAAGTAGTCTGACCTTTAAACATGTCTACGAGTGAGTTATGCTTATGGCTCTATCATTATGGAGCAAATCTCAATTTATAGAAAATGTTGATGGATTCATTTTGAGGATTTAAACTAAACCCAAATAATTATAGACGAAGGAAATAAAGATTAATGCATAAAAAATATATAAGAATTAAGAAGAGAGATGATTGGACATCATGGATCGAATTCTCTTAAAAACCATAATTTGTCTTTAACAAGACAAGGAATTAAGTTCCAAGTTACATATATAAGCAGCTGGATATTCGTAAGAGACATTTGGCAATATATGCCACTCAAGCGAGAAAATAAAAATACGAATAGGATATAAATATACGGATTATTACCGTTTTGACAAATGTCATTTTTATTCCAAAGCTTCTTTCAGATTAGTGAAAAACCAGAAGACACCGTTAGCTGCTAACTGTAAAGATTACTGAAAAGCGTGAAGACACCGTTAGCTGCTGATGAAAAGGTTGAAACCTCATCCTGAAGGAAAAAGAAAAGAAATTAATCGGAGATCAAAATTTTAAACCCAAAATTAATTACAAAATAAAATTTCAATATATATGGAAACAATTTATTGAAAATTTCATTCCCAAAAGTTATGCTTAAAATTTTTAAATTGACTGATAAAAAAAAAAAAAAAAATTTAAGTTCAAATTTAAAGTTCTGACTCGATATATGAGTGTTGAGTGATCATTAGTTTTTTCTACAAATTCTAATCTTTTAATAGAAAAGGAGTGTTTAAGTGTTGGACACGTGTTCGATACGGATACGGTTTTGACATGGTGAAATACGTGCAGGACATGCGAGGACACGTAAAAAAATAAAAATAAAATCGAACACAGTCAAAATATGGTCAAAACACGACTGGACACATCTAGACACACGATTAAGGTTATTTTTTTTTTTTGTTGCATTTTTCTCCCAAATTTTAAATCAACAATGAGCAATTTGGTTCTAATAGACTTTTTAAGATTCAAGTGTTTAAATTCAAAATTAATTTTTAAAAAATTGAAAAATTATTTGCATGTTAATATTTAGTTAAAAATGATTAATTTTACATTTTTATTGTATATATAAAAAAATATATTTTTTGTCATGTCATGCCATACTCGTGTCTTAATTTTTTAAAAAAAATTCTATCGACGTGTCGTACCCGTATTGCGTGTCCGTACTTCCTATAAAAACAACAGAGAAAATTAGGTCAAAGGAGCAGCAGCGGTTGAAGCAATCTTCACAAGTGAAGTAAACTCCCTTGAGAAAAATTCTACATCCATCACAATGCACAAATCGTCCACTTTCAATCAAGTAAAACAACGTTATAACCTCATCCAAATCCAGGCTGCCATTTCCGTCTTCGTCTAGGTCTTTGAAGAAGACTTTCTCGGTTATGTTTATCCCTAGCTTTTGAAGCGCAGCGATAAACTCTTGGAGGTCGATTTTCCCATCTCCATCTTTGTCCAATGATCTGAAAAATTGACCTGCTTTTTGCTTCCCTGATTGTGGCAAGTTAGCATAGTATGCCAAAGCAGTCTTTCGTATTTCTTCCATTTCGTTCAATGATTCTCTTTCTAATGAATAAAAGTTATTTGAAAAAGAGAAATTAATAATTAGAAATTGTTATAAAGGATATTGTAAAGATAAAATTATCCTTGATAAAAAAATATTTTCCTCCCTTTTTCTTTTATTTTTTAATTTACTTTTTAATTAAAAAATAAATATTCTAAAAATAATTTTTTTTTAATTTTAAAAAATAAATTTTTAAATTTTTTATTTACTTTTTTTAATTAAAAAATTTCAAAAAATAAAAATAATATGCCTAAAATTAATTTTTCTTTATTTTTTTAAATTTTTTTTAAATTTTAAAAAAATATATATTTAAATATTTTATTTTTTAAATTTATTTTTAATTAAAATTTTAAAAAAATAATATTTCCTTAATGAAAGAAAAAGGAAAAGTAAGTTTTTTCATTAAGGGTAATTTTGTCTTTACAATATCCTTTAATAGTAATTTCTAATTATTCATTTCTCTTTTTCAAATAACTTTTATTCATTATACCATTTAACAAATACTTCGTTTGGAGGGCATGTTTTTCATATAAACCCAATTTTATAGAAATATGATTCAAAACTTTACATGCACAATGAGTATAATTATATTGTTAAATTCAACGATCGGTTTGTTAAAATATAAATTGTATAAAAAGTTATGAAATATATATATATATATATATATGTAGGAAGGATCCACTTACATTAGTGTAAAATTAAATTAGTTTTACACACTTCTATAATTTTGTATACGATTTGTATTCTTTTAATCCGACCGTCGTATTTCATGTTCTATTCACGTAGATCTTGCAAGTCAAATTTTGAGTAAATTAATATATATATATATATATATATATATATATATATATATATATATATATATACACACACACACCAAAGGAGTATAGACACTTATCATAGTTGAGAAAGAAAAAAACTCGAATTCGGTTTTATCATTGTCAAGCCTCGAACGAACTAAATTTGAGTATTCTAATGTCCGCTTCAAGTAATTTGAAAGTCTAATCAATGTTTTTTTATTTCCAATATATATTTTTATAATTTTTAATTAGTAATAAAAAAAAAAAACTCAATTTGAGCTCGAACTTAAATACAAATAGTCAAGTTTGAAGTCGAATATGTGAATTGAACTTACTTTTTATTAAGTAAATAAATTTAATCGAATGAACTTGAATAATTTAATTTTTATTTTGAATCAAGTTTAAATTATAAAAATAAAACTCAATCAAATTCGAATCAAATTTTGAATCTCGAAATTCAAATCGAATTTGAGTTTAAACTTTTCATTATTTGGACTCGGCTCATTGACACCCGTGCAAAACACGGATAGCTTTAACTCAAGGGGATAGCCGTGGTCATTACTCTAAAAAGATGGAGCTAAGTAGGGATGGCAAAACCCGATCCGACCGATGGATTTTGAACCGATTCGACTCGAATGAAGAGGTTTTTTTTTTTTTTAACAATGGAGGCGGAGCGGGGCGGTGCGATTTTTTTGTTTGAAAGGCGGGGATGGAGCAGTTGTGGTAATTGCCTGTTCCGCACCGCCCCGAATACTGAAATTACAATTTTACCATTAAAATATTTAGCTTTTAAAACAATAATAAAATAATATAATCAAACTTATTATTTTTCTTTTTAAAAAACTAAACCTAATACTTTATTTTTTTCTCTTCCTAGATTAGAAACATGTTTATATTGAATTTATATTTAAATTTTTTTATAATGCTTTATTATTTGAAAAAAATAAAAATAATTAATAAATATCGAATGGGGCGGAGCGGGGCGGTGATGGATGTAACCGACATCTATGGAGGCGGTAGTGGTATTGAAATTTCAACATCCATGACGGAGCGGGACGGGGAACGAGGCAAAACAGTGCTATGGCGGGGCAGGGGCGGATACTGCAAAATCCGCCCCCGCCCGCTCCATTGCCATTCCTAGAGCTAAGTCTAAATTTCCATGATATTACTTTTCCACGACGACAGGACTACCAAATAGTGACAATTCTTGAAAGAAACAATACTAGAAATCTAGAATGGGTCCGTTTAACTAGTGTTTATAGATATCAATTAAAAATTATTTAATTATCAGTTTAGAAATTTTTTTCATTTAATACATTATTTTTATTAAATTAAAAAAATTATTAATTATATATTTTTTTATATATATTACCTTAATTAGTGTTTAATGACACTGATTAACATTTTTTATCTAGTATAGAATAAAGACTTAGAGTCAACTGTTTATACAAACAAAGAATAAATAATGTTATAGCATAAATGTTACCACAAAAGTCGAAATCACTCATTCTCCAAACAACTTGGAAGGCTAATAAATTTATGTTTTTATTGTATTTAATTGAATTTTTAAAATATTATTTTTTTATTTAATTGAAGTACTATTTGATAAACCGAAAAATAAAATGCAAAAATTTTAGCATTGAATATGGCTTGAGTTAAATAATTTTTGCCGTGGTCATTACTCTAAAAAGATGGAGGTAAGTCTAAATTTCCACGATATTACTTTTCCACGAGGACTGGACTACCAAATAGTGACAATCCTTGAAAGAAGACAATACTAGAAATCTAGAATGGGTCTCTTTAATTAATGTTTATAAATATCAATTAAAAATTATTTAATTATTAGTTTAGATTTTTTTTATTTAATATATTATTTTTATTAAATTAAAAAAATTTATTAATTATTATATATATATATATATATATTATCTTATTCAATGTCTAATGACGTTGATTAACATTTTTCATCTATAATAAAGACTTGAAGTCAACTGTATATACAAACAAAGAATAAATAATGTTATAGTATAAATGTTACCACAAAAGTCGAAATCACTCCTTCTCCAAACAACTTGGAAGACTAATTAAATTTATGTTTTATTGTATTTAATTGAATTTTTAAAGTATTATATTTATTTAATTAAAGAACTATTTCATAAACCGAAAAATTAAATGTTGAAAAATAAAATGAAAAAATTTTAGCATTGAATATGGCTTGAGTTAAATAATTTTAGCCGTTGTCATTACTCTAAAATAATTTCAAACAATTCTTAAAGATACGTAAGTTTTGCAATAACTTAAAAAATTTCATTATATAATCCTAAATTTTCTAAATATCTTTTAATTCTTATTATATATTTTTAAAAATATATGAATCGTTTTTCTTTTGAAAAATATTTTGTTTACATGTTTACCCTAATTTTCATTACATTTTAGTTTATTCTAAATAATTTCAAATTCGTACTACCATATTTTGATTTGAACACAATAGTTAAAATAATATTCATAAATCCAAAGTAACTGGAAGGAGCGTCTACATGTTTCAGCGTGTACACGTGGCTTCATATAACTGGAAGGAGCCACCTTTTGCTTGGGTCCCAAAGGTAAGATCCGGATGGACCATGAACAAGTATTTGAGTCGGGTTGAATATCTACCCTAAATGTTCATGGATCAATCTTGGATGGACTAAAGGCTAGTTTAATATTACTGTTAAAAAAATTTGGGTTGAAAAAAATTTGGGTTCAAAAAAGTGTGTTTATAAGGTGTGGCGAAAAAGTGTGATTTAAAAACTTTTAAGTGTTTAGCATTGCTGTGAAAAAGTGTTGTAGGAAATTGAAATGTCAAAAAAAGATATGTTTAAAATAATAAAAATGTAGAAATGTGAGGATAATAAAGTTATTTTATTCAAAAGCCAGCTTTTAAAGCCCAAAAGCTATATTTTTTGGCTTTTTGGTTTGGCTTTTCAAACCATGATTTCAACAGCAGAAGTCAAATTTTTTTACTTGTTTAGCATTGCGTTTGCGATGAAAAACAGTTTTTGACCTCAAAAATTATGCTAAAAGCAATGCTAAACAAGGCATAAGTAAGTGAAGTTTTTAAATTGTACATGCGGTTAAAATATTATCATATTTATAAAAATTTATATGATACATCGTAGGAGAGTTTTTAAACTCAATCAACAAAATTAAAGGGTTGTTGCATTCCTCATTAAGATATATATTTTAAAACTTAAAAAAATAAATATAATCGATATGTGATAATATTTTTACTCAATCCACCGTATGAAATGATAATCTTTTGTTTATTATATTAATTTTTATTTTTTAGGCATATTAGATATTTTTTCTAAACTTAAACCTCTTCTTATCATGAAAATTCTATAAATATTTTATATTATTATTTTTGACGGTATATTAGATTTTTTTTTCAAAACTTAAACTTTAAAATTATATAAAAAACGAATAATCCGACGTTTGAACAGATTAAAAATTATGTCCGAAGTTGGATTTCTAAGAACAAAAAAGAAACATAAGAAAAGCCCAAATGCAAGAAAATAGCCTAATAAAATGCAGGTTCGAAACGTGATGAGCCCAAATCACTAAAATCATCATCACCCAAATTAAAAGGAAAAAACCCTAGATCCAACGGTTATAAACACCCTATAAAACATCCATAAACTGAAAACCTTAATTCCTATCCTCTCTTTCATTTCCTCTCCGCCTCTTTCTCTTTCAGCTCCAACACTCTCGCACACTTGTAGAAAAAATGGTGAGTTTTTCTTCAATCTTCAAAGGAGGGTACCTTTCATGATTCTCAATTGTTTAGCTGGCTTTTAATTTTTTTCTTCTTATTATTTTTAGCCGTTCAAGAGGTACGTTGAGATCGGGAGAGTGGCTCTCGTTAACTACGGCAAAGACTACGGCAAATTGGTTGTCATCGTTGATGTCGTTGACCAGAACAGAGTATGTCCTTTTTTTTTCAGATTTAATATAGTAGTATTTTTAATTTGAAGTTTTTATTTTTCTTTATTGTTTAGTGGATTTACAATTATGAAATAGCATTTGGGTTTTAAATTTTGTAGTGAATATTTAATGGGTTTAGTGTAAAGTTGAATATTTAAGGGGAAATATGATTTTGAGGGGTTTTAATGGATTTTGCATATTAGGGTATTTTTGTTGGATTGAATTTGGTACGAGGATGAATTGATAACTTATAGTGGAATTTAGGGGTTTTGATTCTAAAGAGTTTGACTAAAATTGGGTTCTCTGTATTTGTCTTGTTGAGTGTAATCTAGCCTGAAACATGTTATACGGTGGCGACTGGCGGCGCGGAAATGAATCTTCATGATGTTAAGTCATGGTATTTTTAGTGATGAAGTTTATTAGAGTTACTGTTCGAACCCTATGTTGCTTGGACTTGGGAGTGAATGCTGGATATTAGTATTTGTTAAACATTGTGCTAAGTTTTACCTTTTATTTGGAGGGTCAGGAGTGCATAGGAAAAAAAATGAAGAGTCGGTGAAACATCAGTCTAACCCTATATGGATTAGGCGTGCATGTTTGTTAATGTGTATTTTCTCAGCATTTGTCGATCTGCAACTTTTGTTTGTGGTATATGTTCATGTCATTGTACATGATGAATGGTTTTAACTTTGAGCGTGGATAGAATGTGGAGTTTTTAGTGGCCATACTGAAAGATAGAATCATGAGTCTAGTTAAAGTTAGATAGGTGATGATTGCATATGTGTGCATAGAAGTGATGCGTATTTTTGCTTATATCTTGGTGTGGCAGGCACTTATTGATGCCCCAGATATGGTCAGAGGCCAAATGAACTTCAAGAGGCTTACATTGACAGATATCACAATTGACATTCCCCGAGTTCCAAAGAAGAAGACATTGATTGAAGCTATGGAGAAAGCTGGTAAGGATTATATTTTTTACTGACATTATCATGTTGTTGTTTCTCAAAGTAATGTTTTCGTTCTAATTCGTTTTTATGTGATTGTCGTCGCAGATGTTAAGAACAAGTGGGAGAATAGCTCATGGGGTAGAAAGCTGATTGTCCAGAAGAGAAGGGCATCTCTCAACGACTTTGATAGGTTCAAGCTTATGTTAGCTAAGATCAAGGTTAGTTATGTGTTTACCTGTTTTTATGCCTAATTGCTTTTGTCAAAATCTATATGCTTTCTTGCTATGTTACTCCGACTCTTCATTTTATCTGAAGTACCCGTGTTCGACACATATTCGGACATGAGAATGGGAGTATGATATTTCAAATATATGAAAAAACTTTTAAAAAAATTGAGCATACCCGTGTCGGATACATACCCGTATCCGACACTCACACCTGAGTCCGAGTAACATAGCTTTCTTGAAACTTTGTCGCTAGCTGACTTGCTGTAATATGATTTTGCAGAGGGCTGGAGTCGTCAGGCAAGAGCTTGCTAAGCTTAAAAAGGAGAATGCATCTTGAACTGATACTGAATTATGGATTTTTGCTAGTTTTGTCATCAACATTCTGCAAGTTCTTTTGGAATGGTTTTTTGTTTTTCTATTAAGAAAGGATTAAGATCAGTTGAGGGCACCTTCTTTGCTATATATGACAGAATCTGTAGTGAGTTTATAGCTAGATATTACTCGTCTAATGTGGCCTTGCTGCAATTTTTGCTTTCAAACTTCTGGTATTTGTATTGGCTGCATGAGAGTCTATATCTTGGCTGAACATCTGTTCTTCATTTGATGGCAGCAAATGCTTGTATCGATCTCCAATAATGTCGGGACATTGTGCTTCGAGCTGGATGAGTTAATTTGAACCCGATAATTATTTCGGGTTGACCTGTAACTGAACCCGAAAAATTTTGGATCTTGAAAAAATTTGTCCGTAATTTAATTGTTACTGGGGGTGTTATCGACTTGAGTCGAGCTCAAGTAGTAAGAAGCTCTAATTCGATTCGAAATTCGGTTCAAGTTTAATCAAATTTTATTTTTAAAGCTCATAGTATATGCTAAATAATATGATAAAAAATAACTAAATAAAAAGCATAGGATATCATAAAATATTCAAAATCATATGATAAACAATATAACATCAAAAATATAAATCAAAATAATAATAATACCATAGAAATTATCATAGCGAAAATCACATTTTATATAAAATGCATTAATATGAAAGATGCAATGCATGAAAGTGTATTTTTTTCTTTAATTAAGGAAATCCGTATATCTAAAAAGATATCCGGCCATCTTAGAAAAATATATCAAATTAAATATTTTAAAATCAAAATACTTTGTGATTGTTTGAAAATAATTTTGAAAAGCTTAGATTAAAAATAAAAACTTAGTTAAACCCTTTTTAAAATGGTTCTAATTTTCTAAGTTTAAAATCTCGGATTTGACCACCCTTAATCTGAGACTTAAAAAATCATTTTTAGAGTTTAAAAAGGCTTAGAAACTACACTAAGTCAGTAGCTAAACTTCCTAATCAACCCCTCTAAGTAACTTAATCAAAACAGAAAAATGATATTGAAAGATCGGGATTATTTTTCTAACTCCACTGTTTAATTGTTTAACGAGAATGATTCGAAAAATTCAAATGCTTAGGGTTGAAAGATCGTTTAACCTAATCAACCTATTACTCCAATTAAATGCTTACATAGATCTAATATATTTAATATATTTACAATTACAAAAATACAACAATCCTAGATTAGGAATATCTATATGAAATATTTACAATTAAACTCCAATTAAATATTTACAATTAATCTATACTTATTTAATATAGATTAGGAATATCTATATGATTAGGTTGAAAGATCTATGTAATATATCTATGTATATATAATGTAATATACATGTAATATCTAATGTTTTTTTTTCACCCAGTACTGAAAATATTAGATATTACATGTATACATTACAATTACTGAAAACATTAAATATTACATGTATATTACATTATATATACATAGATATATTACATAGATCTTTCAACCTAATCATTTATTTCAATAACAAAATAAAGATATTACTTTTCGAATCAACCCTAATCAACCTATAACTCCAATTAAATATCCTTCAAATTTAATTCTAACTCCACTGTCGAGTTTTAAACCACGATTTTTTACCCTATTTTTAAAAATTCTAAAAAATCTAAAAAAATAAATACTGGAGACTCAGGACATGTAAAACTACACGGTAAAAAATTGGCTTAATTTTTTGATTAAAGATGACTGCCCAGAAAAATTGGGAAAGTACGAGTACTAGGTGAAAAAAACTGTTTTGCCAAAACACATTTTTGCCTTTGATAAAATCATTTAAAAATCAAAGTAAAAATATTTAAGACTCTTTAAATGACTCACAAACAGTAGCTAGTACTTTTGAAAAGTTAGACAAAAATTGACTAAGTAAAAAAAATCACAAAGGTAGAATAATCAATTTGACAACTCTTTAATTTTCCAGAAGTATGCTCAAGAGAGCATGACTTTGAACCATTGATTGGCCTAAGTCATAAGTCAAGTGGCATGGACATGAAATGCATGAAAAATACAGCAAATATGATGCATGAAATGCATGATTTTAAACCTAAATGTCATGAAAAATGCATGGCATCAATAAAATGACCTAGACCTAAATGAACTTGCATGACATTTAATGCAACCTAGGTCTAAAATGCATGGATATGCATGGCAAAACAAACCAATCCTAACATCTAAAATATGCATGGCAATAACACAAACACAAGGCATGCTTAAACCAAATACTCAATCAAATGTCATGAAAATGCAAACCTATCAACTAACATAACAAAAATGCACACACAAAGCAAAATAAATGAGGTGGTCGAATGGCCTCAAGTTCCAAGTGAGCATGGCATTTTCACAAACACTTGATATACTAACATACTTAACTAAAACATAACACTCAAATCATGCAAATATAAAGTAGAGCTATGAAAACTAACAAGCATTTTCACAAACACATGTATTTCAAAATATAAAACATAAACAAACTTAAACATTTTGGAAACAGAAAATCAAAAATACAAGAACATGATAATAGACTTATAAATGGAAATAAACAAGCAACCAAATTAAAACAAGTTTCAAGTATATGTAGTAGAAGAAGATTTAAAGCATCAAAACTTATTTAATATCAAAAATAACATGAAATAACAAAGCAAAACAGCAACTAAAAAAAATATGGGCCATTCGGCCATGTCAAAGAACAAGAAAAAAATATTTCAAGAAATTTTTATAAGAAAGGATGAAGAAAGAACTTAAAAAAGAACATTAAAAACACTTATTTAAAAAGAAAAATAAAAAGAAACTCACCAAAATAATAACCAAAACAGCAAAACAAGAATGAAAAATCAAAGAAAGTGCAAGAGTATGGTGCTAAAAGCAACCTCTAGAAGCTATCTTTCAAGCTTTTTCTCTTCAAACTTTCTTTTCTTTTCTTTTCTTTTTTGCTTTGCAACAATGGAGAGAAAATCAGCCAAAAGCAAGAGAGAATAGGAAATGAGAGTCTACTGAAAATGAAAGAAGGAAAATATCTTGTAGTGGCCGAAATTCCCCTCTCTCTAGGCTAGCATGTTGTCATTTTTTTTCCAACCAATTTTCATCCAAGGGCTATTGATCCAAGATGTTTAAAACATGAAATTATCACCCTTAGATTAGGCCATCAGCTATCCACAATTACAGCTGTTCAAGAATCTTAAGCCATTATGTTGACACTCTCCCTCTTCATGCATTGGTCTATGTGGCTTATTTGCAAAGGCTTGATCAAAAAATCACTAACTCACTCTTCATTTTTGGCCTCTTAATTAAAAAATCAGAAACCTCCTTCCCCTCCTTGGGCCTTGGCCAGCCATCCCTCCTCCTTCCAGCCCAAGTTTGATTTTTTTGAAAGGCAAGAAAAAACCTTTTCGGTTTCTTGGGTAAAATTAGAGGTGGCAAAATGAACCCGAACCCGAAAACCCGCCCAGGAAAACCCGAACCCGAACCCGCCCAAACCCGATTTGACCAAAAAGTCAAAAACCCGAACCCGAAAAAGCCCGAACCCGAATGGGCCCGAACCCGAATGGACCCGAACCCGAATGGGCCCGAACCCGAATGGACCCGAACCCGAATGGACCCGAACCCGAATGGGCCCGAACCCGAATGAGCCCGAACCCGAATGAGCCCGAACCCGAATGGACCCGAACCCGAGACCGGCCCGAACCCGAACCCGAATTTAATACTAAAAATAAAAATAAACAAATTGCAATTATTTTTTTTTTACAAAGCAATAACTTTAATTATTAATTTTATTCTAATTTTTTTTAATAATTTAATTAAAATTTAAAATTTAATATATTATATATATATATGATGAAATAATAATTTTATCAAAAAGTAAATTATATTTTGTACTTATAAGTTATAACTTTAACGTCTCATATCACGATGAATTTACAATCTAAATATTTTAAATTTTTGAAAATTTTAAAGATGTGAAAAAAAATTTGACAATAATTCAATTAATCTATAAGGGTAAAAAAATTGACAATAATTCAATTATTTTGGCCTTTTGGGTTATACTTAGACCTGCTCACCCGCCGGGCCTGGGCAGGATATTTTGTGTTCCGGGCCGGCCCGGCCCGGAACAGTAATTTTTATTATAATATTATTTTATTTAATTTTAATTATAAAAAAATAAAAAAAAAATAAAAAAATTATTTTTTTATTCCAATGAACAGTGTTTCGGGCCTAAACGGGCGGGCCGGGCCGACCCAGGGCCAGGCCTGGGCAGAGAAAATAAAAAAAAAGGGCCGCGGCCCGGCCCATAAGCAGCTCTAGTTATACTTATGCGGTTAGGTTAGGGTGAGTTTAATTGGATTATGGCTTTCATGTGATTTTATTTTAGCGGGTGGATTTAATGGGGTTTTGGGTTTTATGGCCTTTTGGTTTTGGGTATATTTATTATATATTAATAAATAATCATATTAATTATATATTTATTACGTATAATTTAAATATAAATTATATTTTTTAGTACTACTTTATAATTTATACTTTATACTGATGAAAAAAATATAAGTACTCGATATATATATATATATATCTTGACAATAAGCATAAATGTTTTGCATTTTATAAGTATATAAACGAATAGATGAAGGCCAGGATTTATTTTTAAAAGTTTTTTATTTTATAGTGAATATAAATTATAATGTATTTATATTTTGAAATTCGAGCTCATCAAATCAATTATTTTAAATATCAATATATTAATTTATAATATATCATACTTTTTATAATAAATTATTTCAAAATTTGATTTTATATAACAAATTAATTTCTTATTCTTTTGGTGCTAACAAATATTAATTTTAAAAAATAAATATAATTAAAAATATCATATAATAGCAAAAGTATAAAAATAAAAATAATAATAATAAATTAATAATTTGTTTTTAGATATAAATATTTAAATTACGTAAAAATGATTACATCTAATATAAAATAAAATAATGTAAAACATACCCGTACCCAGATCGAACCCGAACCCAGACCGAACCCGAACCCGAATGGGCCCGAACCCGAATGAGCCCGAACCCGAATGGGCCCGAACCCGAATGGGCCCGAACCCGAATGAGCCCGAACCCGAATGGACCCGAACCCGAATGAGCCCGAACCCGGATGGACCCGAACCCGAATGAGCCCGAACCCGAATGAGCCCGAACCCGAATAAACCCGAACCCGACCCGAACCCGCCCGAACCCGCCCAATTGCCACCTCTAGGTAAAATGACCTTTTTGCCCCCCGAATGCAAATAAATGGAAAACGGACTCCAAATTCAAATTTTATTTTTTCAATACTTTCAAAATAATACAAAATTGAATTATGAAAGTTTTCAAAAATTTTCGAGTCCGTTTGCTATTTATTTGGATTTTTTCTTCCAAAATTGCGCTTTTATGCCCCCAAATTTTACCATTTTTAAACGAGTTCCAAATCAAGATTTTTCTTCACCAATCTCTTCCAAATAATTTAAAAGTGTGATCTGAAAGTTTTTCATAATTTTTGGAACTCATTTGGTATTTTTTCGGGATTTATCTGCTTGAATTACTATATAGGGGGGCCGAGATTTGGCCATTTTGCAAACGAACTCCGAATCAAGATTTTATTTTGCCAATCTCTTCCCAATAATTTAACAATGAGATTTGAAAATTTTCAAAAATTTTGGAGTTCATTTGCTATTTTTTCGGGATTTATCTTCTTGAATTTCTGTATAGGAGACCCGGGATTTGGCCATTTTGCAAACAAACTCCGAATCAAGATTTTCTTTCGCCAATTTCTTCGAAATGATTTAAGAATGAGATGCAAATTTTCAGAATTTTTGGAGTTCATTTGCTATTTTTCCCAAATTTTCCAATTTTGTCCTTTTACCTCCGAAACCCGGTATTGCTCAAAACAAGTCCGATTTTCATATTTTCTTCAAACTGAGCCTTGGGCTATCCTTTTTTAATCACTCCACATCCATTAGGGGCTTTATTCCTACCAAGTCGGGCAATTTCTGTAATTCTTCCCAATTTCTCCGAAATTCACCAAATCCTGATTCTCGATTTTCTCCCGGATTGACTTTTATTTCAGTTTTTCTTTCAAGTGGCTTCTTCATTACCAGTAGTCAGTGCTCATCTTTCATTTGGAACCTTTAATTTCGACCAATTCGATCGTTTAAGCACTTTTCCCCAAATTTCCCGAATTAGGATATAATCTCCATAACCCAACTTCCAAACTCCATATCTTTCGATGTAGACCTTGGGTTATCAAAATTCTTTCTCCATTTTTCATTTGAACTTCAAATCTTGATTTTGAAAGTGGGTTGACTTTTTCAATAGTTGACTTTTCAGGGTTGACTTTTCGGGGTTGACATTTTTTCAAGTTTGACTTTTTATGCTCGCCTTCTTAAACTAAGTCTCGAACCACCTGCAGGATGAAAAAAGTATTTTTACATTCTGAAACATCAATTTAGGAAGAAAACATACCTGTTTTAGTGGTCCGGACAAAATTAGGCGTCTACATTCACCTCGTACAAATTTTATTGTAGATTTGATAATTCGTGTATTCGTGTATTTTATCGTGTCATAATCGTGTTTAAATATAAAATTTTAACACGTTATTAATTCGTATTATATAAATTTAAGACATTCGTATATTCATATGATTTTTTCGTGCCGTATTTTGTATTGTGTTTTAGTTATTATTCAATATTTTCAGATCTATCTTATTATATTCATTTTTATTGATTTTTATTTTTATTTTTATTTCGGGAAGAAAGATTCGAACAAAGAGATCATGCATGTTTGAATTACCAGCAATTTGGGTAGGTCATAAGAACATACTCACTTGTTTACTTAATTAATACAGTCAAGCATGAAATAAACCACATTGTAACAAGATGTTGGGGGTTACAGGGAGGAAAATTAAATATATATATATATATATATATATTGGACCCACAAAGCTCATAGTAGCCTTAATATCAGTTGTGGTGAGCTAGCTAGGTAAACAATTTATTTGAAATTATTAAGCCAGATCGATTCATGCTTCTGGCTTTACCTATCTTGAATTCAAGTCAATGAATGAGAATTGATAAACAAAAGCAGCACGAAAGAGAACGCAATATTTGTCATGGCTCATGCCTTTGCCTGGATTATGTTATCCCGATTTGGGAGTAAATGTTGGATACGGATATATGTTCGATATGGATATGTTTAATTTTTTTTTTTAAATAAGTTTTTTCATGTATTTAGAAGATTATATTCTCGTATCCATATCCGAATGTGTTATATACAGATATTAAATAAGGATATTTTTAAAAAAAATAAAAAATTCGGATAAAATCGGACATGAATCGCCTTTACGCCAAAAAAGCCAAGAAAGTTACACTTCAACTGTTGATAATAAACAGTGGTTATAAGGTCCAAGAGAAGTAGGTGTGTGCAAGTGCAACCAGTTTGAGAAGAAAACAAAGGCAACAGGCCAGACAAAATCAATCTTAGATAAATTAGGTTGCAATTTTATTTTTTCAACTGTTTTGATAGGAAAGATAAATCCAATTTAAATCCATTGTTTCGAAACCGAAATCGATATGAAATTATCTGATACATCCATTTCTAAAGTATCATTCTAGTTTCTGCAATGGAAGATGCATGATTCTTTTATTCAAAGAATAAAGTTCAAATTAGACCTATTCAAAGGTCGGATCGTAGTTTAAATTTTTTTTTATTTCTTTATTCAAATTCAGGTTGGGCCGAAGCCCATTTTACTGTTTATTAAATATTAAAAATTATTTTAATATTTTCTAATTAAATTTAAATATAAAAATATATTTTTTAATGAATAATAATTCGAGCCGGACCGGTCTGAATTACTAAAATCTTTATTCAAACCTGGCTCAATTCGAATCGAACCTATCGGATTGGACAAATAGCCCAGCTTTTGGATAGGTTTAGTTCGAATCTCTACCTTCAAATTTTTAAAAAAAAAAATAGTCAGGTCTATTATTTAGTTTGAAGTTTGGCCTGCAACTAAACACATTCAGAAGTCATAAGAGATACATGATGGAAAACATTTTATCTTTCCAGCCAGGAATTCATGGTTTTTCATTTTATTCTCAGTCTTCTGAACCTTATTAGGTTCAGGATTTCTTACCATAGTTCTTTTGGCCTTTGCGGATTTTGAGGCTATGTTGCTTCGATTTTTCATTTTTTTTAAGTATTTGTGTTCGACATTCATGTCCGATATATATTTGGACATGAGTATGAGGATCACCCTCCAGGGATCCTCCAAATATATAAAAAAAAAAAACTTTAAAAAAATTAAATATATCCGACACTCACACTCAAGTTGTTTTCAAAAAGGTAATGATTTTTAATAAAATTAAGACATTCCCGAGTTAAAATAATTCATGAATTCTCTGCCGGATTTGCTGGAGAGGATATCATCAATTATCATTAATAACGGAATATCTTCTTTAAAATGAGAATGATTCGGAAAGTTTTTCAAACTAATAAAAATTTATATATTTTTCCACGTTTGTTGGAGAATATAGAAAAATTTTGAATTTATAAATTCCGGATCATTTTCAATTAAAAATGAAATTATTTTTCTTTAAATTGGGAATTAACCTGAAATACTAAATTTAAAACCGACTTTTTTACCGAGACTTGAGGTAACACATGATTAATAAGGTACCGTTTTATACGGGCGTTGTGGGGGTGCTAATCCTTCCCCACACGTAACCGAGTCCCGAACTCGTTTCTTTGATTTCTTTGGTTTAAAACGCGGAGTTGAAATTGGTTTTAAAAATATTTTAATTAATTTTAAAATATTTTATAAAATCGATTTTAATAGGTGGCCGATCACATCTAGCTAAAAAATATTAGTGACAATTTCATGTATTTTTCAAGGTCATTTTCAAAACCTTCATTTTTTTTAAAAAATTAAGTCGATTTTTTTTCGTTTTTTTTTTAATGTTACGCTTAACGAATAATAAAGTATTACGATGAGACTTGTTATGTTTTTAAGTTCGACAATAAAATTTAAGCGGACCCAACTAAGAAGTCTTAATTTCGTGTCTTCTTCTCTATTTTTTTCACTTAGAAAGAGTCACACAGATAGTTAAGTGCATTTCTCAACCCCAAAAAAAAAAAAAAAAGGAGGCAGGGTACAAAAAATAACCGTTATATTAGTAAATTTTCTCAACAGATACAATTAAAGTCAATAAATTTTCCCATTTAAACCATTAATCTATATTTCAGATTTGATATTCTCAACAGCTTTAGACTCCCTGTTGATTTTAAATACATCCAACTGTTATAAAAAATATTTTTCCAACCAACCAAACAAACAAATTTTTAAAACCTACCTTTGGTTAGCAAGTTTAAGTTCCTCATTTCCCACCCTTCTCTCTCATTTTCTCCATTTGAAAATCTTTAATATTTGTATGTAATCTTCTTGGCACTAAAGAGTAACATACACTCTTCTCAAGTTTGATCAAGGATAAACATGGGACTGAAAGATCTTCACCTTAATCTTAAGGTAAGGTCAAGCTAACACCTTTTTTCTTTTCTTTTTGAACTATTTTTTTTCCGTTCTTTGATGATCATATATATTTATTTCATGAAGAAAGAAATTAAAGATTTTGGTTAAAGGGTATCTTTCTCCGTTGATATAGTGATGCACACTCACATTTTGAATCGTATGAAAAAAGAAATGGATTGTAAGATTAAAACCCAGATTTTTTTTTTTTTTTTTTGATGTGATAAAATTTACCATTTTTTTGGTCAAATATAAGTGATAACCAAGTTTACATAAAAGCTTCTTTAATCATGCTAGTTTTCATATATATAACCAGCTCTGATTTTTTTTGCTGTGTTTGGGTTGATGAGGAAGGCATTTAGGCTGAGACGATTTCGGATAGGAGATGGTGGGAGCAAGAAAAGAGAGAATGGGATTAAAAAGAAGCAATCATGGATGATGCCAATCTCTCATGGCTATCATGTTGTGGAGCATTCGGATAACTCAGACTTTGATTCGGTTGTGGTACAGAGAGAGCAAATTGAAGAGCTTGAATTGTGGTTCTTTGGAGTTTTTGATCCTCGGATTGGGGATGGAGTTTCCAAGTACATTCAATCTCATTTCTTCGATAAGAAGCCTAAACTGGTACTCGAGTTCATTACCAAACATTGAAATTTTGTTTTCATGGAAATAATTCTTACTATTATGAATTATAGTACTAAGAAATGTCTTAGTAATCTAGAAATCATCAATATGCAGTTGCTCATAACAAATGGTTAGAGACTTGTTACTTGAATTTAGGAGTGAGTGTCAGATACGGGTATACTCAATTTTTATTTTTTTTAAATCATATATTTGGAGGATCGTATTCCATATCCATGTCTGAATGTGTGTCGGACACGGTTCTTCAGAGTCAAAGTAACAATTGTCTTCTTATAAGTAGTGTTATTAAATCGGATCAGATCGGTCGGTCAAACCGGTTGAACTAGGAATCGGTGACTTGTCCGGTCCGATGTATGTCAAAAAATCGGATTTTTTTGAACTGGTAAAAACCGGTTTTACGCTTAGTTTTTTAATTTTTTTTTTTATAAAAAAACTTATTGTATCTAATGAGATTTGAACCTTTAACCCCTTGAATCTATATTAAAAATCATAGTATTTAGCCAAATACATATTTTTATTAAATATTTACTATATTTAATAATTTTTTAATATAACTTAGCTGTACGGATAATCGGAAATCTCACCGGTTCGATCTCCGATCCGGTTTTTTCAACATTGCTGACAAGTAAAAATGTGCATATATTATCTAGATTATGAGTAAATTGAAAGGTTCACCCTTCAAAACATGTATGAAAATGTAAGTTTTAGCTTGAGATTTCTCCTTTTCAATCTCTGGCCTTAATATGTCACAATGTGGCTTGCAGTCTCAAATAAATAGAAAGGCCAAAGAGACAATGAGAAAAGCATATCTTGGTGCAAGAGCAAAGGTCAGAGAGGCAGAGAAAGAAGATGAGATGCTGCGAGCTGGCTTAGCATCTGTGATGCTGATCAATGGAGAAAAGCTTGTCATAGCCAACCTGGGTGGCTACAGAGCTGTTGTATGTAGAGATGGTGTGGCTCATCAGATGAGCAGCAAGCACCATGGTGGAGCTAGAAGACGTTGGACTCGCAGACTGTTTCCAGGTATTCAACAGCTAAAATCAAACTTTTCTGTCTATAAAACTATATAATATGTGTTTAGACACAAGCTATGTTACTCGGACTCAGATGTGAGTGTCGAATACGGATATATGTTCGACATGAGTATGTTTTTTCTAAGTTTTTTCATGTATTTGGAGGATCTTTGGAGGGTCATAACTCATATCCCATATCCATATCCGGATATGCATTAGACACGAGTGTCGAATACGAATACTTTGCTTCTAGAAAGCAAATATATAAGCTTCAATTAAGTTCATCTTCAGTGCCTAGAGTCAGAGGCATAAAGCTTGAAAACCCAAAGACAGATCCAGCACATTATATCTAGATTTTGCTGAAATTAGATTTGCAAAAGACATTATACAATCCAACAAATCCAATTTCTGCTAGTTATCTTCCTCTGATCCATGTGCTTCTAATTTTCTTTTTCCTATGTTTTTGAAAATCTTTAAACATTTTGTGAATGAAATTGTCTGATGCTGGGTGCCACTGCCATATTTGTGCCTAAAGTACGCATATTAGTATGCGACTCAAGTAATGCAGCAGCGATAAGGAACCCCAAAAGCTCAGAAATTGTTGTTGGGGCTGAAACGGTGGATACTGAGACTGAATTCATCATCATAGCAAGCACTGGAATCTGGGAGGTAAGACAAGCAACTCTCATCCATTAATTTAAATTGCGGTCGCAGACATATTTTCGGTCGAATCGTATTTATCACGATTACGGACGTAATAAATGCTACCGCAATCATTGCGTTAAATATTAGCCGTGAATATCGACAATAGAGAAAGCCGAAACCACAAATTAACGGCCATAACATCGCGTGGCGGCCACTATTTAAATCCCTTTGTACCAAAAAGCCATACAATCCTTCATCCTATTTTCAATAATTAACTAGTAAACTATAAATTTGCTGTCATCCATTTGTTTTGTTCCAGGTGATGAAAAATCAAGAAGCTGTGAATCTGATCCGGCATTTGGAGGATCCACAAGAAGCTGCTGAGTGCCTAACAAAGGAGGCTTTATCAAGAATGAGCAAGGGCAACATATCTTGTGTCATCATCCGTTTTGATTAGTACTCTTTTGTTTTTTCTTCTAGAGTTGGGCAATTGCAAGTGAAAGGTGTTTTCTTTTGTTTTTTTTCAACATTCAAGAAATATTTTTTAAATTTGATTTGTTGATCTTGCATGGCAATAAAATGGAAAATGGCAACAATCTGATACTTGCAGCAGATGAATTGAAATTCTATTTCTTATCAAACAGAATAAACATCCATAGATAGACCTTACAAGTTAATCTAACATATAAGAGACTGCTTCAACAGTTCTACAACAATAACACATAAGGCAACCACTGAATTAAAGGAATTCTCTCATTTACAGTAAACAATGGCAGAAATCCATGGATACAAAAAAAAAAAAAGTATAAAAATCATATAGAGATGTCGCTACGAACCAATTCAGTTTAACGACATTAACCGATGAATGTGTCTGCCGAGAGAACTTTTTACAACTCACAGTCAAATCCACAGAAACGAAGACAATTCTGCCACTTCACCTTCATCATCAAGCTGTCAACTTCTTCTCACTAGTCTTGCTTCTGAATGGTGACAATAGGTACAAAGAGCGAGAAGCTGCATGATTATAAGTCCTTCATGTCAGATTATCCACCTTAATGATGTAAAAAACTGATGTTTGTGAAACATTGAGTGAGAAAAGGAATCAAATGATGTAAAAAGCTGCATGATTATTGCTGGCTGTTGGGGTCTCATCCTGAGAGATCAGATTCTTCAACGTATGAACTGACAAAAACCAGAAAATTAGTCAGTTTCAGGACCAAATACAATCAGAAAACTACCAAAGCTACAAAAAAAAAAAAACATCAAATGACCTAAATGCAGTATTCTAGCACTGGAATTTTCAATTTGCAAGTAAATTGCTGACAATCTTAGCACATGTAGCTAGTGACAATTGACAGCAGCCAATTTGTAAATCAATATTGTCAGTGCTCCACCCAATAAATCAGCCTGGAGCATTTATAGTTTGATAATAATATACCCTATTTCAGAGCTTCATACTGAAACCAAACACTCTCCCATGCACATAATAAGACTATGTTACCCGGACTCGGGGGTGAGTGTCGGATACGGGTATGTGTCTGACACGGGCATGCTTAATTTTCTTTAAGTTTTTCCATATATTTGGAGGATCATACTCTCATACCCATGTCCGAATATGTCTCGGACACTGAGTACTTCAGGGAAAATGAAGAGTTTGGGTAACATAGAGGTAAGTTATTATCAGTGTGTCAAGACACTCAACCCAGAACCAAATTGATGCAAATTAGCCTCTCCGACCAAATGATATCCCACTTAGTGTCAAAAGCATTTCCATAAATGCATTGGAGTCAAACAACAAAACTTAAATACCTAAAGCTCATATGTCATACATTTTCACAGTGAAATTTGATCCAACTTCTACCACATTTTCTTCTTTCGTAGTTGCTTTATACTAATCAAAAACAAAACAAAACAAAAGGAAATTCAATAACTCTGACAAAACTTAAATAATCGAAGTATATCAGAAGACAGATTTGCAAGTGGAGCTCATGACTCTCCCTGCAGCATATCAAAGATGTTCGACAACAATTCCCAAAACTTAAAAGTACCAATAACTCATTTGGTCCAATTCCAAATAATACTGATTTTAAAATGGTATGAATCTTTTAAAGCAGAATTTACAACAAATAAAATTGTATCAGAGCCTGAGATAGTCATGCATTTTGCATCTCACTACCCATAAAAGTACACAAGGGATGAAATATAAGGCAATTACCTTCACTAGAAGAGGCAGGGTTTGCAACCAACTCATCAGCCGCAGAGCCATTAACACTGACACTATCCGATTTGATACTACATTCGCTTGTAGCTGAGCTATGATTCTTTCTTCCAAACTTTAACAGCCGTCGAAACCCTTTGGATGACTCCTTTACCTGAGGCTTATCCAACACTTCAGGAATCTTTTCTAGTTTCAAGTTCTTCGAATCAGCTATAAGAGCTCTAACACTCACTGACTCTGTTGCTGCAACCTGCATGCTAGTTGGAGTTGCTCTACCATACTCCGAAATTTCAGTACATGGATCTTTCAAAGAAGAGACCCGAGCAAAAGGGGCTTGATAAGGTATTTCAGTAACACTTGAACTTTTAAACTTTGATGATTCCTTCCCAGTGTTACTCACATTAACCTTTTGAACCTGGAAATTTGTACATCATATTATCAAGAAGACTCATGAAATATTTATTTTCTGGTTAAGATGAAAAAGAAAATTCATTAAAACAGATTGTTTCACCAACTTGGCATTGAACTGAAATCACAAAGGAAGTAATTGAGAATAGGGTTTCAATTTAATATGGAAATTGAGGAAAAACTACTAAATAAAGTTTCAATATAGAACTACAAAACTCTAGGCTACATTAATTTTAAAAAAAAAGCCCTCCCTTGTCAATCAAGTTCTACAAACCCTACCTTATAAGCTTGTTGTCTTTGTTGTATCTGGTGTTCTTTATCAAGTACATCGACATTCAGTGAAGAAACTGGTGCACAAATGGCGGCATAACCTGACACCATCTCAGTTTTCCTCCCTATTTTAAAGATGCCATCATTTTCCTTCTGTACTGCTGCAATTCCTTCTGAAGAGTTTACTGTGGGAATGGAGGGCTTCTCACATTCAAGCATCACAATAGTTTTCTCAATTACTGTACTATCATCCCCATCAATGTCAAATGAAACTTTGTCCTGGTTCTTATTTGGTTCAGTAACATTGGTGGTAGAAGAAATACTTCCATTCACCTTCTGAGTCATTTCATTTCCTCCTGATTTTCTGTGGGTAATATCAGGGGCTCTAGTTGTTTTAATTTTGAGCTCTGCAAGAGATGCAATCTTACTTTTATCATAGTTCATAATTGCTGATACTTTTTTGGTTTCAGGCCCTCCAGATACTTTTGTTTTGGATGATGGTTCAGAGTTCCGGGACTTCACTGAAGAAACATGCGGGCTGCTACTTGTTTTCGGCTCTGATAATCTCCTAATCCTTGCCATAGATGCCTTTGCATCAGGAGTTACACTGTCGATGTCTTTCAGTTCAGGCAGTGATGAAACTGACTGGCTTAATCTATGTCCACTTGAGTGGGTTCCAGTGTTCAATTTACTGGTTTTGGAGGCTTTATGAGAACCAGCTGATCCCACAGAAGCAGTCCTGATGGATCGTTGTAGTGGCGATGATGATCCAGGCTCAGCATCAGTAAACTTTGATCCCTTATGAGAGCTTGGGGAAAGTTTTGAAGGCAATTGTCTCCTGCATTGCACGGCCGCAGATGACTGAGCAGGAACAGAACTGCCTCTAGCAGCGATTCTCTTCTGTCTCTCCATCTTCAATGCTTCCAGTCGTCTAATCTCTACCTCTTCCTGAAAAAAATGTTAAAAAATGAATTAACAAATAAATATTTACTTGATAAACCACCTGAGCTAGCTGTAAAGATAGCTGAGGTTGTATTGTACTATAAGCATTCAAAAGTATTCAGTTTGCACCAAAAGCAGCATACCTTCTCCTTCTTCATTTTCTGAAGATCAGCTTTATAGGTTCTTAGCCTCTCAGCCCGGGCTTTTGCTTCGTCCAAAGGACTCAGTTTTGAAGGCTTTCCTTTCCTTATTGGCCCTACAACCTTCTTTTTATCTGAAGGATCAGCAATAAGTTTCGATTTTCGGTCCTTGTCCGACTTTTTAGACCCCTGCATGCCCTCTTTATTTTTCCTTTTATCTTCAGCATGAACCTGCATTTCATAATCCAAAGCAGGATAATAACCAATTGACCCCATTTCCGTTCCACGCTGCGGCATCAAAGTCAAATCATCTGTTTCATAGTTGACTTGGCTTCCAACCGTGTTAGGTATAGTTTCTGCTTTCTGAAGTGACAACGAGAACTCGGAATCCATATTGATAGCATTGCGATCATCAGTTCCAACTAGAGTGACTGAAGTTGACCTGAATGGAACTATGTAGGAATCATCATCTATATTATTTGATGATCTTCTTTCCAAACCGTTAGACGAACGTTCAAACCCGTTAACAGCCAATGGATCTGATGGAGAATTCATAAAATCTGACTGATTCTGTTGTCTATTTACTATAAAGTCATCATTTGTGGTCCTCCTATACACCTTCCTGCCATCTATTTCAGTATAATGTAAATCTATTTGACCATCAATGAAAATCCTACCGTCAGCCGAGTGACCACCTCTTCTAGAAATCAAAGACTGATCATTCGATGCTTTAAGCATGCGAGAGCCACTTGCACTAATTTTATGCATGTCAGTTGTATTCCCTTCTTCGTATTGACTCATTTCTTGTCCATCAAAAACTAATGGGTCTTCTTCACCCACTCTATTTGGTCTTCTCTTTCCTCGAACCTCCTTTTCTGCCGAAAACATGCCTTGGTTAGTTCTACGTTTTTCCTCTTCGGCACCTCTAAGTAAATAACTTTGAAATGCTTGCCAGTGTACACCATCTGTCTCCTTTCCAGAAACTGTTTCTTTCATATCAAATGAATTCAATGCATCAACGGACTTTGTTCGACTTCCTTTTCCCTTTGAGGATTTTAGAGAGTTCTTCTGCTCAGAATCTCCATCTTCCTCATCCATTTCAGAGCCAGAATGTGACTGTGAATCACTACCTGAAGAGTTTTCACTCTTCGAAGTGATATAATTAATGTTGCGAACGACCACCCTTCCTGATTGCTTTTTACCTGACCTGCTACTCTTCTTTCTTGATTTTGGACTTGGTGAAGTTTCATTCTCCAACTCCTTGTCATCTCGAGGTTTTGCTCTCTCCAGCTTCCAAGCATCTGATCCATTCTGGCTATCTCTTTGACCAACATTGAGTCTTGGATCCTCCATTGATGGATAAGGTTGCTGAAAAAATGGGCTACTTCCTGGATAGTGTGGGTAGTAGGGCATGCCTTGCATAGCATATCCTTGAAAGGTTGGCATATTACCACCTGGTGGGGAATGGATAGGCCAGGGAGAAAACATGGGATGAGGAAATCGGGCCTGGTAATATTCTTTACGGCCGGGGGTCTGTTGATCCATCGGAGGCTTCTCATCTGGACATATCAGAATTTTATTTATTTCAATTCATAATTAGGAGAAAGTAGCAAGCATGAACAAAATATTAGTCAAGCATACAAATGAGGTGTGAAAAGCAAAATGGATGAATGCCACAAAGGAAGAATATTCCAACTGAGATATAAGTTATGTTGTAACCAGCAAAGTAATGACACAAGTGGCTAGCGATGGCGGGAGTTTGCAAGTCCTGGGATCAAGTCCAAGCATATGGAGTGGGTGGAAAATTGGACAGGAAAAACTTACCTCTTCTTAAATAACCCAACCATATTATAAAAATTTAAAAAGACAAAAGAAAACAAAACCAAAAACCAAACAATAGTAGTGGTTTCCCTAAACAAGACCATGTTTTTGACATTGAAAAAAAAAAATTGAGTGGTTCCTTTTAAATTATAGAGCAACAAGCAATGCCATAAGTACTAGAAATTAGGACTATCTCATGCTATGTTACTCGGACTCGGATGTGAGTGCCGGATACGGGTATGTGTCCAACATGGGCATGTTCAATTTTTTTCTAACTTTTTCCATGTATTTGGAGGGTCATATCCCCATACTCATGTCCAAATATGCGTCGGACACAGGTACTTCAAAAAAAATGAGGAGTCGGAGCAACATAGATCTCATGCACTGTAAGCAAGGCAGACAGACAAAACATTAATGCACATAATTACACATGCACTGAACATGCTGACAGATATATAAACAAATCACCAGCACAAAGAAATTTTTATTTTAAAATTCTATGAAAATCTATGTTACTCGGACTCGCGGGTGAGTGTCAAATACGGGTATGTGTCTTGACAGGGGTATGCTTAATTTTTTTCCTAAATTTTTCCATATATTTGGAGGATCGTACCCTCATACCCATGTCTGAATATGCGTCGAACACGGGTAACTTCAAAGAAAATGAGGAGTCATAGTAACATAGATGAAAATAGCAATAATGCTAAAGTAACCTGTGACCTGTAGAAGACAACAAAAGTTTCAAAAATTAATAATAATATCTCCCTTTGCTTCAAGAAGGAAATTGATGAGTTACTCGAAGAATATCAGAACAACGTGTCCTGTCATATAGAAAAAATGATGAACTAACATTTTATCTAAGAGGAAACCTCTAAAAAAACATACCTGTACTTGACTCAACACCAGCTTTTCCATTGTTTTCTGAAATTCCAGGCCATGCTTCCTTGAGCTCTTTCTGCTTATTGATCATATTGGAAAACACAATGCTAGATGCATTCATAGCAGAGAAATCAGATCGACTAGACATTTCTTCAGCTGCTTCAATTTCAAGCCACTGGCCAGTTTCATGCTTTCTTTTCCATAATTCAGTAAATTTTACACAAGCATCCCTGCAATGAAAAAAAAAAAAAGACTTAAACAAAAAACTTTTCACAGGTTCATGAATTATTCTTCCATGAGTCTCATCGGTGGAAAACTGACATCTTAAACTATGGGTAATTTTGAGCTTGGAAAAAACACCCAATCATATATGAGTATGTGATCACCCAAAATATATATGGTTGAATACAAGTAAGTTGCCTGTTTGAAAATTCCACATACCTATGTTACTCGGACTCGGGTGTGAGTGTCGGATACGGGTATGTATCTGACAATGGAGATGCTTAATTTTGTTCTAAGTTTTTACATGTATTTGGAGGGTCATATCCCCATACCCATGTCCGAATATGTGTCAGACATAGGTACTTCAAGAAAAGTGAAGAGTAGGAGCAACATAGCCACATACCTCAAACGAGAGGCACCAAAGCTTTCAGCAAATGACATCAAAGTTGCCATGTGGTCAACGTCAAAACCAGCAGCTACAGCGCGTGCAAAGGCCATACCTTGCTCTTTCTGCAGCACTGTCTTCCTTGTCTCCAGGACTTTCAAAAGTTGAACTCTAGTAAAAAAATCAAAACAATATGTTAGATTATTCCAACAAATTAAAACATATAAAAAGAGATGATATTCAACACTATGTTCTTCATTGTTAACATGACATGTGCCACTTGTCTCATTCTTTTTGCCTTTTCTTCCTTTTTTTTAAATAAATAAAAAAAAAAAAAAAGCAATCTTTTATTCTGCAAATTATGCAATGTCCACTATCCTGAGTAGTTAGCTAATTAACTACAAACATTTTGATCACTTTTTAAATTCTTACCCGTTACTATAAATAATTAAGAGTATATATAAAGTGAAAGAGAAAAAAGTTAAACATAATGTTATGCAAAACATTGAAGTAATTTGCAAAGTATCTAATATGCCTCTCTTCCACATCCTCTCCCCAAAAGCCGTAATTTTTTTTTCCCCTTCCCCGAAATTCCTGTGTCCCCCAAGGAAGATCCTCTCAGATAAAGGTGTAACCAAGTCAAGCCTACTTGCAAGCTACTTGGGCTTGACTCCAGTCTCCAAGAATACTCAGATTTGACTCATTCACTGTTCAGTCTAGCTTCAGGTAAGTAGCTAAAATAGTCGAGTGAGCCAAGTTCAAACTTATTTTGTCTGTTAGATGAGCGCGAGTATCACAGCACTTCCCCTTGAAATTTTACATGCTGACCTGTGCTGGTATTTACCATTATAAGGTTATTGCATTCATGACATCCCTGATTCACTCACCAAAGTGAATGCTTTCTAGGAAACTAGATGGATTGAAAAATACATCAAACTATGGAAAATTCGAAGTGACCACTAAAAACTAGATAATATGCAATTCAATGTCCTCAATTAAAAAATAACCATGTAGCCAAAGTATAACATACTTAGAATTTCCTTCCTGCACAGCAGACCCATTCGCTTCAGGTGGCTGTGCACTAGGCTGCCAAAACAAAACAAAAAAAAAGAGTTTAACAAATTTCCGAAAATTTTAACAAATGCTAAGAACTATTTAGTGGATACTCACTGTGTAAAGGACGAGTGCTTTCTCCTCATAGGAATCTGGTGTAACCCTGTTGCCTGTCCAAAGATATCAGGTGTAATACAAGAAAAAAAAAATCGGAACTAATGATGAAAGAATTGTGGAATGAAAGACTTGAACGCGCATGATACTGCACTAAGAACCTTTATTAGCATGATAGTAACTCCAGAATGGATAAAGGAACACGAAGGTACAAAATGACTAGCAAATATGAAATAGCATGACTTTTTAATCCACAACTCCATCCATAATTATATCTAAAATGGCACTAATCCAGATGAATTTCGAAGTGAAGAAAGTAGGCAAAAAGTTTATTAACAGTACCTTCTATGCTTTCCAAAGGTTTTACGTGATGTTCTTCTACCTGTCCAAAAAACGAACAAGTATAATTAATCTCTACGGTATACATACAATAGAACTCCCAAAGTTTTTACTTACAGCACTCAATCCTATATTGTTGTTGCTTTGAATTGCAATAGCCTCTTCAATCTGCAAAATTTCTGATTCGATAGTGTACACTCGTTCCAAGATCTCTGGAGTACTCACAAATCGAACAAACCTTCAAAAGCGAAAACAAATAGTATCTCATGCCAATTTCAAGGCGAAAGAAAAGTTTTATCCTAGAGCCATTTTCGACGACAAGCTCGGTAGATATGACAGACTCAACCATCACACTGTCACAGCACAAAATTATATTACTCGGACTCGGGTGTGAGTGTCGGATACGGGTATGTGTCCGACACGGGTATGCTCAATTTTTTCTAAGTTTTTTCATGTATTTGGAGGGTCATATCTCCATACCCATGTCCGAAAATGTGTCGGACACGAGTACTTCAAGAAAAATGAAGAGTCGGAACAACATAGGCACAAAAACAGTGCTCCAATGCCAAATTTTTTCTTTATGTAGTAAGTAGTAACAACTAACTGGCCTTTATCAAACAACAGAGAAGACTCATCCAATCTTCATAATATAGAACTATGTTGCTCCAACTCTTCATTGTTCTTAAAGTACCCATGTCCGACATCCGTATCTGATGCATATCCGGACATGGGTATGGGGATATGATCCTCTAAGAACATAATATATGAAAATCTTAGAAAAAATTGAACATACCCGTGTCCGACATATCTCACACCCAAGTCCAAATAACATAGATATAGAAAATAATCCTAGTAAGAAAGAAACACCAAATAAGCTTACAAACCTTTCCATGGTTCCTTTTGTAAACCAAGTTGCATCCATGCTGGGGTCTGGTTGAAGGATAATTGAATAACCCCCCTTGGCCATCTGCTCTTGTGCAGTCTTCAAATGGGCAAGAAATGGATTAAGCAAACCTGAAGCCATTTTCTCTGTCTTTCCATTTGCAGATATCACCAATTCACACCTGATGAAAGCAAAGCAGAATATAATAAATTGTATCTACAAAGATTATAAAGCAAACAATACCAAATTCAAAATCTTAAACATATATTAATGTACACACACTAAGTAAACAAACTCTAATGCTAAAAATTCACACTGATAAAACATCTCTCTCTCAAAAAAAATATATAAGAACAAATTTTTATCAAAATACTAAAAAATAGAAGCATGCTTAATGCCTCTATTAGCTAAGTATTAGCTACCAATCAAAGAAAACTATTACCTGGTTCGAGTTGGTGTGAGTTGGAACACAACTGAGTCAAGCTGAGTTGAAGGCTTCATTGTTACCCCCTCAAAAGACAGATCTTTGATGGTGAAATGACTTTGTTATGAAATAAAAAGCAACAATTTTCATGAAATTTCCCAGAAAAGAAATTTTTTTGACATTTGGGTTCTAAAGATAGCTCAGTTCAGTAACAGAAAAAGGGTTGCAGAGAATCAGAAATACCTCAATAAAAGGGAAAGTTCTCATAGAAATAGAGATGTTTTTAGAGAGAGAAAGTGAAAATCTTTTTAGAGAGAGAAAGATAGAGGATCCAAAGACCGTTTTGTTGAAGTCTTAGGATGCTGAGTAAGTGAAAAGAAAACTGAAGAAAAAACATTTACTTGTTTGATGACACTTTGGTCGGAAACTTTTTGTTGGGTAAAACAAGGAAAAGTTGAGGGGTATAATGGGGAATTGAAGTAAAGTTGACGACAAGTATCGGGAAATGCTGAAGCGTAAAGGACAAATATTATATTATTTGATGAAATTATTTATTAGGTAAATATGAAAAACATGCAATCGAAACATTTGTTAAATGATATAATGAATAAAAGTTATTTAAAAAAAAAAAAATAATTAAAAATTATTATAAAAGATATTGTAAAGATAAAATTACCCTTAATGAAAATTTTTTTTTTTTTCTTTCATTAAGAAAATATTATTTTTTAAAAATTTTAATTGAAAATAAATTTAAAAAATAAAATATTTAAATATATATATTTTTTAAATTTTAAAAAAAATAAAGAAAAATTAATTTTAGGCATATTATTTTTATTATTTTAAATTTTTTAATTAAAAAAATTAAATAAGAAATTAAAAAATTTATTTTTTAAAAATAAAAAATTTTTATTTTCAGAATATTTATTTTTTAATTAAAAATTAAATTAAAAAATAAAATAAAAAGGGAGGAGAAGATTTTTTTATTTAAGGATAATTTTATCTTTACAATATCCTTTATAATAATTTTTAATTATTCATTTCTCTTTTTCAAATAACTTTTATTCACTATACCATTTAACAAATACTTATTTTGGAGTGCATGTTTTTCATATAAACCCTTATTTATTTTGTGAATTTATATAAATAATCATTTTGTTTTTTTTCTCAACGGTAACGTTGAATTTTATATTATATATATGCCACTTCTACAGTTCTATTTAATGAGGTTTTAAATTTAGTAGGTTTATGCTAATTTCATGGGGATTTGATTATATATTTAGTTTTTTATTAAATAATAATTCTATCAACCAACCAACCAAAATTTGCCATGTAATAATTTAGATGTGCAAATGTAAAGTATATTATATATATATATATATATATATATATATATATATATATAAGGAATCCAAGTTAAAATAGTAATAAGTAATGTTTACTGATAACTCGTATAATTATATAGTTCTTAGTTATGTTTTATTATTGTTTTGTGTCAAATACGAGTTATTATTGCTTAGTCTAATTGTGTTTATGATATTTTATATTTTTATGTAATTTGGTGTTTTTCACGAGTTTCTTTGAGTGATTTCAGATTACTAGGTTAAATCAAGAATTAAGGGCAAATCCAATTCAGTTCCAGTTCCGACACCTTTTGCCATATCAGCTATATCTGGAGTTTCACTAAAGCATTAAGGCTGAAATTTTTACAGTGCATATTTAAGAGGCATATCTATCTTTTTCATGTTTTACACTTCTTGAAACGGAGTCGTTTTCCTTAGCGAAATCGACCATCAAGTTGGCTGATGTGCAATGACGTCTGTGCTGACCTGTTTTGGTATTTTGACCATATCTTCCGATCCACATGAGCAAATGATCTGATTCCAACGGCTATGGATCCGTAACTGATAGGGGTATATTTTTCTAGAAGACCATTTGATCAGATCGAGGCTCCAACATTGACAAAATCGACCATCAAGCTGGCTGATCAGAATTGTCATACAATATGACGAAAATTGTTAGAAAAATGCACCTACCTATTATACCTACCTTTGAAATTTATAAAGCTTGTCTCTTGTCATTTAGCTCTCCAAAATGTGTATAAATAGAGGGCCTTGGATGAGCATTAAAGATACATTGGTAGGATATTAGCCATTGTAATAAAATTCTCTAAGTTTTCTTCTTCTTTCCTTTCTCTAGTTTTCTTTTTTTTTTTATTTACTTATGCTTCTTACATTTCTTTTCATTTTATTCATATCTAGTATGTGTTGCTAATCATATTGTTGAGGTGATGAGGTGAAGCTTTTGGTAAATGCTAAGGTTAGTCTCTTAAACATGAGCTAAAATGAATCATCATTTATAAACACTAGTATAGATAATATTTTCTTTTGGTTTAAAATCATACTTGCAAAGTAGGGATCTTGATTCATTATTGACAATGAAAATGGCACAGTAAATGCTTGGTTTCATAACCTTGATTTGTTGTAGACATATACCTTGGCATAAGGAATGCTTGGACTCTTTTTATGAGTTTTGAGGACACCAAATGAACATAATATCATATGCTATGGACGTTGGACAATTTGGACTGAATTGCTAAACCTTCCGATTGGAATCTCCCTTATGTATGAATTTCAATTGTGTAATAAAACAAGATTAATCTTAGCATAACACCAAGAGTGGATTCTCTAACCTCAACATCTTTTCTTATTGTTTTTTATATCTTGTTTAATTTCTTTTATATTTTGTTTATTTTGTTCTCTAATATCTTGTTTATCTTATTTTTTTGTTGATTCCCTAATATCTTGTTTACTTTCTTTGTCTTATATATTTATAAACTTATACTTACTAATACGCTTCCCTGTGGTTCGACCTCGGACACCCGAGAATTTATTACTTGAACATAACCTGCACTTGGGTTTACAACTCTTAATTGAGTCTCCATCATTTACTAAGTAATGTGCAGTAAGGATTTAAATAACGATCGCAACGCGATGTACGGTCGTTATTTAGCGGTTTTAGCTCTCTCTGTCGTCGATATTTGCGGTCGATATTTATCGCAATTGACCGCAGTAAAGTTCATTACGCCCGTGACCGCGATAAATGCGACGTGACCGAAATTTAAACCGTTGATGTGCAAAGGTGTATATAAGTAGGGATGACAATGGAGCGAGACGGGAGTGGGAATTGTTTTATCCACCTCCCTTCACTCTTGCATGGATGTTGGAAACATCCATCTCCATGGATGTCAGTTACATCCATAACCGCTTCACGGTGCTCCACTCCGCTACATCCCAATTTTTATTAATTATTTTTAACTTAATATTATAAAAAATTATATTGTAATTTATTCATTAACATAATTTTACTATATAAAATTCTTTAATATATATATATAATATACATATACATACTAAAAATATAAGGGAAAATATAAAAATATTTTAAGGAGTAAGATAGTAATTTCAAAAGTCGGGGCGGAGCGGAGCAAGTATTTACCAAAATCACCCCGCTCCACCCCTCCCTTGCATTTCAAAAAAAAATCTCTCCATTCGGAGCGGATCGGTGCGAAATCCATCGGTCGGATCGGGTTTTGCCATCCTTATATATAAGTCGGGTCTAAGTATAGTATCAATATCATATTTGTTTGTTTAAGTTCGATCTGAGCCAATAATTTGGGTTTCAAATTCTATCCAGGTCCGTCCAAACCTGTAAATGGATAGCCTAGACTTGTCTATATTTTTTAAAAATATATAAAAATATATATTATTTTTTATTTAATCTTTAATAATTTTATTTTTTAAATATTTTTTATATGATATAAATTACATAATATATATAGATATAAAAATAATATTTATTATATAATTAAAAATGAATCAGGTCGGATTCAGGTATTAAATATTGAAGTCAAGAACCGATTTGTTTTTTAAACGAATCTTAATTTTTTAACAAACTCATTTTTGAATTCTAATATTTTTATCTAAATTCTCTCAAATATCAATCGAACTTTAAACGAATAATCCTAGGACATATTTAATAATGAGTTATAGAAAACTTGTATTTTATGCATATTATATTCGCAATAATTTTTAGAAGGAAAGGAAAGTTATATTTTCCACAAGGGTTAAGGTGATGTCTGAAGTCTGATGATATTCTAAAAGCATGTTAATTCCATCCATAAAATACATATGATGAGAAAATTAATGGTTTAGGATTGGTTTGATTTGATTTGGTGCGATGTGATGTGGTTTGGTCTAGTTTGATCTTAAAAAAAAGATTTTATTAATAAATATTTTTTTAAAATATTTATATATAATTATATTTTTATTAATATATTAAAAATATAAATATAAATAAAATTATTAATTATTATATTTAATAAATTATTGTTATTATTATAAATAATACATTATATAATCTTAAAAAATATATAAAGATATTGAGTAACAAAATCTTTAAAAAACCCAATGATAATGAGGTATAAAAGTCAAAGATCATAATTTAAAAATGAAAGGCTTAAGCCAATCAAATTTCCCAAATCTTTCTTTTTCCTTAGTGACTAGGAAGGAAAAGGATCTTTTGCCCAGTCAATGATTTGGGATAACATGATGATGAGAAAGATTTTGTCACTGGAACAATTTCTGATTTTACATACAAGCCCTCACTTGGTTTTTTTATCTTAATATAATTCTCAAAATATCGATATTTTATTTTTAAATATCAAAATCAGTTTTTTTTTCTAATCAGTTGAAAAATCGTCATGGCCTATAACGATTTTTCAACATAAAAATATAATTTTTTTTAGAACAACATTGGGAAATCGCCATGGCCTATGGCGATTTTCCAACTGCAATTTAAAAAAAAATGTATTTTATCAGTTGGAAAATCGTCATGGTCCATGAAGATTTCCTAATATTGTTTTTTAAAAATTGTATTTTTGTGTTGAAAAATCGTCATGATTCATGGCGATTTTCCAATAGATTTTTCAAATCTTTTTTGAAATTGATTAAAAAAATTTCATATTTTAAATTGGAAAATCGCCAATTATATAATTTATAATTTTAAAAAATAAAAATTTAATAAAATTTAAATAATAAAATAATAAAATTAAAAATGATTAATTTACAAAAAAATTAAAAATTATATTCGTAATGTCAATCGGATTCTTTCAACTTGTATTCGTAATAAATGGATCTCAAGGAGAAAGGCCAACCAAAGCATTGTAAATTATGCAGGAATAAAGGTTTAGCTAGACCTATCCACGGGTTGGGTAGTCTGCTCGACCTGGTAAGCCCGGATGTGTCCCGATGTACCAGATTGATAAGGACATTTTCGACGGCTATGACTAGAGTTGTCCATGGGTCGGGCCGAGGCCCAAAATTTTTTTATTTCCCTTGCCAAAGCCTGAAAATAAAAATTATATAATTTATAATTTAAAATTTTTTTAAATTAATAAAATTTAAATAAAAAATAAAATAATAACAATTTACAAAAAATTTAAAAATTATATACATTTTTATATAAATATATATATATTAAAAATATATTTTTATATTTATATTTTAATTAAAGTTAAACAAAAAATATTTTTTATTTAATAAATGGTAATTCGGGCTAGATCGAACCGGCCCAAATTACAAAAACACTTTGTCCCATCTCGGCCTAATATAAATTTAATATAAAAATATTTTTTGAATAGTTATTTTTTTAAAATTATTAAATAATAAACTTTAAATAAAAATTATATAATTTTAAAAAATAAAATAACAAAATTAAAAAATAACAATTTACAAAAAATTTAAAAATTATATTCGTAAAGACCTGCTAATGGGCTGGATCGTGGCTCGAAATTTTTTTAACTTCTTTGTCCAGGCCCGGCCCGTGGGCTCAAATTTAATTATTTTAATATATAAATAGTGATCCGGGTCGGTCCGTGGATAGGTTTAATTATAACCTTCATTCCTAAATAATCCACAATGCTTTATTTCTTTTGCCCAAGCCCATTTAGAGTTGGGCCGACCCGAAAGCCAGTTTAAAAAAATATTAAAAGAATATTTTTATATATTATAATTAAATTTAAATAAAAAATATTTTTATTTAATAAATAATAATCCGGGCTAGGCCGGCCGATCCGAATTACAAAAACACTTATATTATTGAATTATTTTAATAAATAATATTTTTTATTTTGTAAATTAATATTTTTTAATTTTATTATTTGAAGTTTATTAATTTTTTATTTTTTATTTTTTAAAATTATAAATTATATAATTTTTATTTAATTATTTTTATAATTATTTAATAATTAAAAAAAGTTGGGAAATCGTCAACATTTCTTCATGGCGATTTCTCAACTTAAAATATAAAAAAAAAATAATTGATTTTAAAATAAAATAAAATAAAAAATCTGTTGGGAAATCACCATGGGCCATGGTGATTTTCCAATACAAAAATACATTTTTTTTTTTAAAACAACGTTTGAAAATCGTCATGGGCCACTGATTAAAAAATGAGCGGATTTTGATACTTAAAAATAAAGTTTCGGTATTTTAAAAATTTAAAAAAAAAAATAGCTATATTAAGATAATAAAAAAAAACCCTCACTTCAACCTTTTTCTTTTACTAATAATATATATAGTAACTTTGATCCAATTTTTTTAAGACATTAAAACATTTTAATTGAACCTCAAATTTAATTAATTGATTCATATGATCATTTTAAAAAAGATAACATTTAATGATTTTAAAATTCAAATCTTTGCATTTGCAATCATTTTTCTTATCTTTTATAAAAAAAATTCGCCTAATTAAGCAAAAAAAATGAAGATTAGGTGAAGAGTTATCTTGTTTAAGTTTCATTGGTTAAAACTTTTTTTTATATATTTTTGGTTTATTTTTAAATTTTTATTTTTTAGTTTTTTAAATAAATAAATTATAAAAATATCAACCAAAATGAATAGAAACTTAAATAATGTAAGTTTTGCTACCTCTTTTGTTTTTATTTCAATTTTCAAGTAGGAAAATTTGTCAAATTAAAACAGTTTTTGTGAAAGTTAATGACTCCAAATTTACATAAACCTAAATGCATCAATGATTCTGGTATAATATTAATATATGAGAGGCAGTTTAATCAAACTTTAAATCCCTTTAAAAGTGAAATCTTAAAATTAATTTTAAAATAATATAAAATAAATGCATTTAAAAAAATTACAGGTTGACAAATGACAACTATACTTTAGTAATTCCAACTAAAAATAAATAAATAAAAAGTGGTCCAATGATAGTGAACTTACTAGTTAAAAAATGAATGGTCCTCTTTTTCTCTTTTCTTGTTTTTTTGTTTATTATTGCAATTTCTTTTTATATATTTTTTTGTCCAAGGTCCAGTCCGAATTGGAAAATACCTTGTTCAGGCCCGGCTCAATATAGCCGAATGGATAGTCCGATCCTTGAACAAGTTTAGAACCAAGCTCGAAAACCTATTTTATTATTTAAGAAATATTAATATATTTAAAAATTATATTAATATTTATATATTTTATAATTAAATTTAAGTAAAAAATATTTTATTAAGTAAATGATAATCTGACCTGATCTCGATACTAAAAATCTTACCCAAACCAATCTAATTCGAATTGAACTTATCAACCAGTCGAATAACTTGACCTATGAATTTCGCACTTCTTTTATTTTGTATGATCCTCACCTTTCCTAAGATGATATTTGCATTTATATATTATCAATACTTTTACTTAAAAAATTTCCCTTACTTTTAATCATCATTGATCTAGTTTAGAATTATATGATGAGTGAATTTCAAGTACAAGTAAATTTTTTTTTTTTTTTTTTTTTATGATTGAAATTAAAGAATTGGACCTGATTGGGAAATGTAGATGTCAACATGTGATAAATGTGAAAATCTTGTCATAAAAAAAGTGTGAAAATCAAAATAAAGTTTGATGTAAAGACAAATTTAAAAAATTTCTTTAAAATAACCCTCACATAATTTTAACTTTCACAAAAGGATTTATATAACACATGCATCTTCCTATCCAATACTTTAAATTGGTCTCATTCAATCTTTAAGGTCATGAATTATCGATTTTATTTTTATTTTTACAAAAGAGATCATAAGCTGGGATAAGAAAAATGGATTGCAGATATCATAATTTAACTCTAAATGTCACTTCTTTAAAATAATTGTATAAATCAATCGAATTAAACTCCAAGTTCAATTATAAAATTTTTATCATTTGTGTTGTCCCCTATCCCCAAACAAGCATCAAATAAACATTTTTAATTTATTCTTAATTGGCTAGTAATACCTAATGGATTTATATTTAATGCATTGACAGTGTATAAATCTATGCACTATTAGTGAATCAAATAATATACTTCATTAAAAATAACATTATCTGTATTTATTTTTAAAAAAATTTAATGAGTTGGCATCATCTGATTCACTAACAGTATATATATTTATACATTGTCAATGCATCATATATAATCCCATAATTACCAAAAAGTATGTTAATTCATTTGATTTGACAGTAAGTGATGCACCCAAAAGAGTGTATCTTATTTAACCTTGCACTAAAAAGATCAATTGTAAGTATAGTAGTTAGCAAGGGTCGAGTCCTCAGGGATTGGGTTTTAGTTTATAAGTTGATAGTTTAAAACTTAAATTCAAGAACAATAAAAGAAAAGGGGTTTTTGAAATCAGATTTAAACTAAAGTAAATAATAAGAATAAGATGCAAGGCGGTATAACCAGCCAATAAAAATATATATACTAAATTAGGCGGTATAACCAGCCAATAAAAATATATATACTAAATTAGGCGGTATAACCAGCCAATAAAAATAAAACAAAGTTAATATACAAATTAGGCGGTATAACCAGCCAATAAAAATAAATATACTTTTAAAAATAAGCAAACTAGAAAAGTAAGAAAACAAGTAAGTAAGAAGAATCAAATATGAAAAATATGGTTAAGGTTTCATTCTCCACCACTAGACATCATTAAGAATCAATTTCAGATCTATCAATATTAACCAACTATCAAAGTTAACAACCGTAGATAACAACAAGCTCTGTTACCCCAATCTTTCCTTAGTTTGTCGTTAAATAGAACAAGCTCTCTATTTAATCTCTAACCATTAAACAACCTAGAATAAGCTCTCTAAATTCAATTTAATGGCAGCTTTATGATGAGAAAGATAGGTTGATCTAAGCAACAAACACATAAGCTCGGATTGTTCAACTTAGGTTATGTTCCACTTTGCAATTATTGAAAACTTGACCATAATCATTAATCACAAATTGCCACTTATGAATAGGAAATCAAGACAATTACACGGATCAAGACTCCTAAACTAGCAATAGATAATTATCAAGATCTATCTAGTTGTACACCTAAATAAATCAAGACAACATCATGAACAATTCTTGTAGAAGAACATAAGCAACTTTGATAGAAAATTAATGATAGATAGAATCTGAAAATCAATCACAAAACATGTCTAGGGCTTTGAAATCACCCTTAACCAAATAGAAGTTTAGCCTAGCATAGGCATTATAAACATAAAATTAAATAGAATCTAAGAAGAAAATAAAAGAAAGAAAGAAGAAGAAGAAGAATATTAATTATCCAACCTCTTGCTCTTTCTAAAGAAAAAGAAAACTAGAGAAAAGAAAGAAGAAGAAAACTTAGAGAATTTTGTTAAAATGGCTAATATCCTACCAATCTCCAATATGATCCCTTACAATCATCCAAGGCCCTCTATTTATACACATTTTGGAGGGCTAAATGACAAGAGACAAGCTTTACAAATTTCAAAGGTAGGTATAATAGGTGGGTGCATTTTCTAACAATTTTCGTCATATATGACGATTTTGATCAACCAACTTGATGGTCGATTTTGTCAATTTTGGAGGCCTTATCTGATCACATGGTCTTCTAGAAAAATGTTACCCTATCAGTTACTGATCCATAGCCGTTGGAATCAGCTCATTTGCTGATGTGGATAAGAAGATATGGGCATAATACGAAAACAGGTCAGCACAGACGTCATTGCACATCAGCCAACTTGATGGTCGATTTCTCTAGGGAAAACGACTCCGTTTCAAGAAGTGTAAAACATGAAAAAGATAGATATTCCTCTTAGCTTTGCATGGCTACAAATTTCAGCCTTATTGCTTCAGTGAAACTCGAGATATAGCTGATATGGCAAAAGGTGTCGGAACTGGAACTGAACTGGATTTGCCCTTAATTCTAGTAATCTGAAATCACTCAAAGAAACTTGTGAAAAACACCAAAATACATAAAAATATAAAAGATCATAAACACAATTAGACTAAACAATAATAACTCGTATTTGACACAAAACAATAATAAAACATAACTAAAAACTATATAATTATACGAGTTATCACACCCCCACACTTAGATTGTTGCTAGTCCCTAGCAATGACTCAATAAAAATAAAATAAGAAAATCTAATCTAATCCATTTTCGTAGGAAATCACGGTGGCACTTAGCATGTGACACAAGCCTTTAAACCCCTAGGTGTCCCTAGTGGACGAGTTTAGTCTCGTGAGGGTTTACTAGAACGATACCCACAAACATTGAAAAACTAAAATATAAATAAACTGCATATACTAAAAATATTTACTCCTAATCCTTTCAATACAAATTAGAGACAATATTTGAACAAGTCTTATAAACTAATCAATAGCTTAAAGAATTTCACAAAAAATCATGCTTGAATGTAAATTGTTTGAGTTAAGCCAATATTAGCATAACATATCTCAATCAAAATATTGCATGTTCAACTTTAATCTCAACTTCTCACATGGGATACCCTCATGATTTTCACTCTTTAAAGTAGTGGTGAAGTGTTTACACTCAATCAATCTCATGAAAACAGTTCTACCATATTCTTGCTTGTCCACCTATTCTCCACTATTTAGATCATACAACTTCATGAATCAAGAGGTCTTTAATCAAGGTTGTAATGGGGCCAAGGGGTTTGTAATGTGGTTGAAGAACAAAAGGATAAAGATATCACAAAGGTTCCAAAGAGTTCATAAAGTTTAGAGACATAAAAAGATCATACAAAGAAACTTCTCAAAACTCTTTACAAGTACATAGTCACCTAGGCCGGATATTCATGTTGGGCCATTTCTTCATTCTAAACGACTTTGTAACATCTTTTTCTTTTTCCACAAATTCAAGAGATGATTCATATTTTTTTTTTTACATAGGAATGTATTTGCCAGTATTCCATTTATTTTTCTCTTGACTTTTCTTTTCTTTTCCCCCCATACTTATTTCTTGTTTCTAACCCAAATTTTTAACTAAAAATATCCCTTGTCTTTGCAACTTGTCTCAAAACATGCTAATTCATCTTTGGAACAAAGGTAAAGATATAAGTATATTTAGGTTAGGGACAAGTTATGGTTACCAAAGAGATAGCTTATTCAATGTAGGCTCAAATTGGTTCACTAAGGGTGTGTTCTCTTGGAACATCAATAAGGGATGGCTGTTTGGCCCTGGCTAAAAATCCTAATGCCTCTATCATATTCATGTTGTCACATGTATCAATATAGTCTCAAACGGTTTAAAGCAAGTTCTAGAGAATCATGTAATCATAAGAGCACTCAAGAAAGAAATTAGATTGATTTGTATAATGCATCAATCATTATAGGCTCAAAAACTCACAAGGATGATTATACAAGTCAGATTAAGTCTAAACATGCTTCTTTCTCAATCAACATATTATATTAACATTGGCTCATAAAAAGGTTGACATCAAGCTCAATTCTCATGAAAATCTTCTCACTAATAAATCTGTTTTAGACTTATGCAATTCATATCTCATCATTGTATTAAAAAGGAACTAAAACTCACAAAAAAAAAATAATAAAGAAAAAAAAAATAGTAGACAAAAATAAAAGAAATCCTAAATCATTCCCCCCCACACTTAATTCTTACATTGTCCTCAATGTAAGTCTATTAACTCAAATGAAAGAATCATGTGTAAGAGAAAAGAACTAATAACATAAGAATAGGAACAACTAAGACTCAAAACAAAACAAAACCATGCAACCTGAATAATCTTAAAATACTAAACAAAAATTAACAAGTAAACATAAAAAGATTAAAATCAAACTGACAAGGTGTGTCTCAAGTCTCCCTTACTCAGACCTTGTTCAGAATGAATACTTCTAAATTGCTTAAAACACAACAAACTATTTTTTTTTTTTTTTGAAAAGAAGAAATCAAACTGACAAGGTATGTCTCAAGTCTCCCTTACTCAGACCTTGTTCAGAATGAATACTTCTTAATTTTTTTTTTTTTTTTAAATTAGCAAAATATGTCCCTTACCCCCTACTAAAATATGACATTGTCCCCAATGTCAAATTTTAAAGGTAGAATTTAGGAGATATTACCTGCAGAGGTTGCTAACCACTTATTATAACTGAGACACAACAAGCAAAATGTTAGATAATGTCACAAAGACAAAGTGCAATCCACTCCTTGCTCGTCCATATCTCTTTTTCTTTTTCCGAGCGTTTGCGAAACAACCGTAGCAGATAAACACTCATAAGCTTGGAGCTTTTTAAGTAAATCTTCAATGGTTGTAGCAGAAATTATGGTTCTCCTTGCCTCTGAAAACATGAATCCATTATCCACAGCATTATCTAAATATAAAAGCAAATTACTAAAATAACCATTAATATTAAGCAAACCAATGGGTTTCTTATTTGTGACCAAAGATGACCAAGAAGCCACGCAAGCTATTTCTTCCAATGTACCCAGACCTCCTGGTAAAGCAATGAATGCATCGGCAGAATGGTACATGATTGTTATCCGTTCAGGGACACTCCAGACTTGTATTTCCTTACCCACGGTAGGTCCACAAAAACTTGTGAATAGTTTTGGCACGATTCCTAGAACTGGACTTCCTCCGGCGTGTGCTGCTGTAGCGACTGCTCCCATTAAACCCGTACTACCGCCTCCATAAATCAAGTGGATCTTTTGTTGGGCAAGTATTACTCCAACTCTTATGGCTTCATCAGCGAATATGTTATTTTTTCCTGGATAAGCACCTCCAAAGACACAAATTTTTTTAATGCGCTGGGATGAAGTACTTTCCATTTTTTTTTTCGAGTGCCTGAAAGAGAATGAGTACATGGTGTAATATATAGAGGACTCAGTAGTGAATCAGACAAGAGTAATAATGTCGCCGAAAGTGTATCTGACCTGTCAGAAGAAAATGTTAACCTAACAAAAGATTTTTGAGTGATTTCAGGAAGAAAATCAAAAAGAGAAGAAAAAATCAACCGTAAAAGACAAATAAAAAAAAAACGAGAATAGTTACACAAATCGAACAACACGTAAATTAAACCAAAATAAAGTTATTGCAAATCAAACCAAAAGCTGAGAAGTCATTTATTGTAGTTGTGATTGTGGCTCACATCTTTCTCTGGTTTTACGTCCAGAAACGGCTTAAACGCCTTCTATGAGTCGAGGATATGCTTCCCATCCAGTTTTCTTACAAGCTGGCAAACAGGGTCTTTTAACATCAGATTCTCAAGATGTTGCCATTCCCTTTGGAATTGCGGCCATAAATCAAGAATTTCTCTTTGTACGTCTCCACTAGGATGCGTCTCAAGAGAAAGTTGGATATTACCCAAATTCTCCTTACTCAGTCCATCCTTAATGAATTCAATTTTATCATCTCGATTAGAGGACGGAATCCCAATAGAACGACATTTACCGTTACACGTCCATCGTGCACATTTGTGGCAATTTGAACTCATGCGCTTTGCTCGTCGCTTCTTTGCAAAAGTGCTTCTACCTGTACCTGGTAAATGCAAAACAGGAAGATATTCATCTTCACGTACCTTGGCTTCAATTATCCAACGTATGTCGTCAGGAATCCCTTTGTGCATAAGCATTCTTAATCTTTCAAGTCGAACTTGGTAAAGCTTCAGTAAAATATTTCGAGGAAAAGGAGGAAATCGTTTCTGCAATCTTGTGAGAATATCATCCATCCTGAAAAAAGAATGAAAAAAAATTGAAAGAGAAATTGGAAGAGAAATTTATATACAATATCAGTTTTGTGGGTAGCTGATGGAACCGATTTAAATAATCACGGAGTACCGTTATCCGCCATTTAACCGGGGTTAAAAAAAAAATTATATTTACATCTAGTTATTTTCAAAACAAGGATCAGAAAGAAAAACAACATAAAAAGACTCAAAAACAAAACACTCTAAATAAAATCCTAAATTCTTCCCCCCACACATAATTTTTACATTGTCCTCAATGTAATGCTATTATCCCCCAATGCAAGAATTATATGTAAGAGAAAAGAACTATTAAACAAAAGAAAAGAAAAACAATAAAAGATAGAATGATGGAGAGTAAGGAATATGCAAATCTGATATAATAGATGCTCTCCATCCTTTTGGGTTGCCTCTCCAAGAAGCGCTTGGTTTATTGTCCTCAGCTTGACTTAGACCCATGCCATTATTATTCAACATACTTTGGCTCAAAAAGTGGAAACTCCTCCACATCTTGTATTGGAAAGTTCTCATAGTAAGGCTTCAATCTATGACCATTCACTTTGAATGCCTTATCTGTTTTCGGGCTTTGGATTTCAACTGCACCATGAGTAAATACATTAGTAATAACAAAAGGTCCAACCCAACGAGAACGTAACTTACCTGGATATAACTTAAGGCGTGAATGGAAGAGAAGAACTTTTTGTCCAACAACAAATTCTTTTCTTGATATCATCTTGTCATGGAATGCCTTAGTCTTTTCCTTGTAAATCCTAGAATTCTGATAGGCATCATTCCTTATCTCCTCTAATTCTTGTAGGTCAAGTTTTCTTTTCTTTCCTATCTCATCCATCTCCATGTTGCATTGTTTGATAGCCCAATATGATTTATGTTCCAATTCAACCGGAAGATGACAAGGCTTACCATAAACAAGTCGATAAGGAGACATACCAATGGGTTTCTTATATGCTGTCCTATAAGCCCAAAGTGCATCATCAAGTCGTGAACTCCAATCCTTCCTATTTGGATTAACTGTCTTTTCAAGGATGGACTTAACTTCTCGGTTTGACACTTCAGCTTGCCCACTAGTTTGAGGATGATATGAGGTGGAGACCTTGTGTGTGATGTTATACTTCCTCAAAAGTGCTTCCATAGTCCTATTGCAAAAGTGAGTACCTCTATCGCTGATTATGGCCTTTGGCGTTCCAAACCTAGCCAAGATGTTAGTCTTGACAAAATCTGAAACAACTTTAGAGTCATTAGTCATAGTGGATTTTGCTTCCACCCACTTTGAAACATAATCAACGGCAAGTAAAATATAAAGATTACCAAAAGAAGGAGGAAAAGGTCCCATGAAATCCATGTCCCATACATCAAAAATTTCAACAATAAGTATTGGAGTTTGAGGCATTTGATTTCTAGGACCTAAGTTACCTGTTCTTTGGCAACGATCACATGACTTGCAAAAGAGGTATGCATCTTTGAATATGGTAGGCCAATAAAATCCAGAATCAAGAACTTTCATGGCTGTTCTTTTGGATCCAAAGTGTCCTCCACATGCATAAGAGTGACAAAAGGTGAGAATAGATTGAAATTCAGTTTCGAGTACACACCTTCTTATAATCTGATCGGAGCAATGCTTCCAAAGGTAAGGATCATCCCATATGTAGTATTTGGCATCACTCTTGATCTTATTTCTTTGAGCTTGTGTCAACTCTTGTGGCAACTTCTTGGTAACTAAGTAATTAACAATATCAGCATACCAAGGAGTTGTTGTACTTATAAAAAGAAGTTGCTCATCCGGAAAGTTCTCATTCAAGGGTAGTGCATCCTCTTCATGAACTAAACGGCTAAGATGGTCCGCAACCAGGTTGTCACTACCTCTCTTATCTTTTATCTCCAAATCAAACTCTTGTAAGAGAAGTATCCATCTAATCAACCTTGGTTTGGCCTCCTTTTTAGTGAGCAAGTACTTAAGGGCTGCATGGTCAGAATATACAATTACTTTAGTACCAATTAAATAAGATCGAAATTTTTCTAAAGCAAATACAACAGCCAAAAGTTCTTTTTCAGTAGTGGAATAGTTCAATTGAGCATCATTAAGAGTTCGGGAGGCATAATAAATGGCATGTGAGGCTTTGCCAACCCGTTGGCCCAAAACAGCTCCAATGGCATAGTCACTAGCATCACACATGATTTCAAAAGGTACATTCCAATCTGGTGGTTGGATGATAGGAGCTGATGTCAAGAGTCCCTTCAATGTTTCAAACGCCTCTTTGCATTTATCATCAAAGTGGAAAACCACATCTTTTTGTAGTAGCTTGCAAAGAGGTAATGTGATCTTTGAGAAGTCTTTGATAAATCTCCTATAGAAACCTGCATGTCCAAGAAAAGAACGAATCTCTCTCACATTTGTGGGAGGTGGTAAAGAATGCATAATATCTATTTTAGACTTATCAACCTCTATCCCTCTAGAAGAAATAACATGGCCCAAAACTATTCCTTGTTCTACCATAAAGTGGCATTTTTCCCAATTCAAAACAAGGTTAGTTTCCATGCATCTTTCAAGTACAAGTGTAAGGTTCTCTAGACATCTATCAAAAGAATCACCATAGACACTAAAATCATCCATAAATACTTCTATGATGTTCTCTACATAATCTGAAAATATGCTAACCATACACCTTTGGAATGTAGCTGGTGCATTACAAAGACCAAATGGCATACGCCGGTATGCAAAAGTACCAAATGGACATGTGAATGTTGTTTTCTCTTGGTCCTCCGGAGCAATGGCTATCTGATTATAACCTGAAAAACCATCAAGAAAACAATAATGAGAATGGCCAGCTAACCTTTCAAGCATTTGATCAATAAAAGGTAAAGGAAAGTGGTCTTTGCGAGTTGTGGAATTAAGTTTACGATAATCAATACAAACTCGCCATCCTGTTTGAATCCTAGTAGGAACAAGTTCATTCTCATTATTTGTTACCACCGTTACACCTGATTTCTTTGGAACCACTTGGACTGGGCTCACCCATTTGCTATCCGAGATAGGATAGATCACTCCAACATCTAGGAGTTTCAGTATCTCCTTTTTCACAACCTCCATCATAGGAGGGTTCAATCTTCTTTGTGCTTCTCTTGTTGGTTTAGACCCTTCCTCTAACAAAATCCGGTGCATGCACATGGATGGGCTTATTCCCTTGATATCGGCAATTGTCCAACCAATTGCTGTTTTATGCTCTCTAAGCACCTGGATAAGTCGCTCTTCTTGCAAAGGTGTGAGCTCTTTGGCAATGATGATCGGTAGTGTGTCCTTTTTACCTAAGAACACATATTTCAAGTGGTTCGGTAGTGGTTTCAATTCTAAAGTTGGTGCCTGCAAAATGGAAGGTAGAAGTTTCTCATTAGATAAAGGCAAATCAATAAATGAAACATCAAACCTTGCATCTTTAGGTTGCAGCGAGTGTAAAGATTCTAGTGCCCCTTCCACCTGGTCACTCAAGGCTAGTTTAGCATTCCCCATTCCGAGATGGTTGCTAATGACTATTTCTACACTATCTTCACCATCTAGCTCATAAGCTTGCTGCACTAGTGAGTCAATTATATCAATATTAAAAACAGAATGCACATCACTAGGATATCTCATGGCCTCAAAAATGTTAAAGCGAATTATTTCACCATCAAATTCCATAGTTAAAGTGCCATCATGTACATCTATTTTAGTTCTTGCTGTTTTCAAGAATGGTCTCCCTAATAGAATAGGTGTGGGATTAGAAGACATCTCATCTTCCATCTCAATAACATAAAAGTCAGCGGGAAAAACCAATTCATTAACCTGTACAAGAACGTCTTCTACAACTCCTCTTGGATAAGTGTTAGAACGGTCAGCAAGTTGTATTATAACACCGGTTTCCACTAATGGTCCTAGATTCAATGAAGCATAAATTGAATATGGCATGACATTAATAGATGCCCCTAGATCTATCATAGCACGCTCAAACCTGGTGTTGCCTATCTTACAAGGAATGGTAAACATACCTGGATCCTTGCATTTAGGTGGGAGTTTCTTTTGAAGAACAGCTGACACATTCTCCCCCACACTTACCTTTTCATTCCATTTCAACTTCCGTTTAGATGTGCACAACTCTTTTAGGAACTTGGCATATCTTGGCACTTGCTTGATAGCATCTAGTAAAGGAATGTTCACCTCTACTTTCCGGAAGGTTTCCAAAATTTCCTTCTCTTGCTCCTCCTTCTTGGACTTTGCTAACCTGCTAGGAAAAGGTGGAGGAGTTATATAAGAAGGAAAGGATGGTTTAGGAATTACCTTTTTTAGTGGCTCGTTGGGATGTGAAGAGGATGCCATGGTATTGTTCTCCCCTTGAGCACTATCATTTTGTGGTGTCTCTAGCTGTTTCCCACTTCTTAAATTTATAGCATTGGCATTCTCTCTTGGATTCACTATGGTTTGGGAAGGTAATTTCCCAGAATCCCTTGCTTGCATTTGACTCATGGTTGTTGCCAATTGCCCTATTTGAGTCTCCAAATTTCGAATACTTGTCTTTGTTTCCTGTTGAAATTGAATTGTATTAGTAGAAAGAGCTTTAACAAGATCTTCAAGAGAAGTACCTGAATTTTGGGTGGGTGGTAGTTGTTGTCGGGTTTGGTATGGTTGTTGCACTCTTTGCTGAAAACCCGGTGGCCTGTGGTCAAATGGTGGAGGAATAGTTTGTGATTGGTTCCCTCCATAATTGAAGTTTGGATGATCCCTCCATCCTGGATTGTAAGTGTTTGAGTAGGGATCATATTTCCTTGATTGGTTCTGAAATCCACCCATGGCATTCACATGTTCATTGGTATCCTCTTGAAGTGTTGGACACATATCAGTTTGGTGCCCTATGTTTGAACATATGCCACAAGCCTTTATTTGTTGTATTTTACCTACAGCCAATTGTTGAACAAGAGAAGTCAGTTTATCAAATTTTTGTTCAAGGGATGATATACTTACCTCATTAACTCTCTTGGGTTGTGGTGGTGGATCTTGTCTCATTGAGAACTGTTGAGAATTGGCTGCCATGTTGGAGATTAATGTTCTAGCAGCCCTGGGAGTCTTATCAACTAGAGCTCCCCCACTAGCGGCATCTATCATACTTCTCTCCATGGGCATGAGACCTTCATAGAAGTATTGGATGAGAAGTTGTTCACTTATCTGATGATGTGGACATGATGCACAAAGTTTCTTGAACCTCTCCCAATATTCATATAAGGACTCTCCGTTGTATTGCCGAATCCCACATATCTCTTTCCTAATGTTGGCAGCCTTAGATGCTGGGAAATACCTTTCCAAGAATGCTTTCTTCAAATCATTACATGTAGTGATGGTCCCGGATGGTAGATAGTAGAGCCATTCCTTTGCTGAATCAGCTAGAGAGAATGGGAAGGCTCTCAACTTAACTTGCTCTTCCGTGACCCCTGTTGGTCTCATGCTTGAGCAAACTACATGGAATTCCTTGAGGTGCTTATTTGGATCCTCTCCTGCAAAACCATGAAAAGTTGGGAGAAGATGAATCAAACCAGATTTTAATTCAAAAGCTACCTCAAGATTAGCATATTCAATGCATAATGGTTGTTGACCCAAGTCCGGAGCGGCTAGCTCCTTGAGAGTTCGGTTGTCAGCTGCTGCCATCTCTCCTTGCTTCTCTTGGATGTTTTGGATCAACTCCTCGATTGGTTGTTGGTGAGAAGTTATAAATTCCCGAATTTTCCTAAGTCGTAAGTCTTCTTCGGGAGCTTGGAACATTCACTAATAAAAAAAAATAAGAAAGTAAATAATTAGAACAGAAAATAAGAATAAACCAATAAACTAATAAACTAAAGAAAGCAATCCCCGGCAACGGCGCCAAAAATTTGATGCACCCAAAAGAGTGTATCTTATTTAACCTTGCACTAAAAAGATCAATTGTAAGTATAGTAGTTAGCAAGGGTCGAGTCCTCAGGGATTGGGTTTTAGTTTATAAGTTGATAGTTTAAAACTTAAATTCAAGAACAATAAAAGAAAAGGGGTTTTTGAAATCAGATTTAAACTAAAGTAAATAATAAGAATAAGATGCAAGGCGGTATAACCAGCCAATAAAAATATATATACTAAATTAGGCGGTATAACCAGCCAATAAAAATATATATACTAAATTAGGCGGTATAACCAGCCAATAAAAATAAAACAAAGTTAATATACAAATTAGGCGGTATAACCAGCCAATAAAAATAAATATACTTTTAAAAATAAGCAAACTAGAAAAGTAAGAAAACAAGTAAGTAAGAAGAATCAAATATGAAAAATATGGTTAAGGTTTCATTCTCCACCACTAGACATCATTAAGAATCAATTTCAGATCTATCAATATTAACCAACTATCAAAGTTAACAACCGTAGATAACAACAAGCTCTGTTACCCCAATCTTTCCTTAGTTTGTCGTTAAATAGAACAAGCTCTCTATTTAATCTCTAACCATTAAACAACCTAGAATAAGCTCTCTAAATTCAATTTAATGGCAGCTTTATGATGAGAAAGATAGGTTGATCTAAGCAACAAACACATAAGCTCGGATTGTTCAACTTAGGTTATGTTCCACTTTGCAATTATTGAAAACTTGACCATAATCATTAATCACAAATTGCCACTTATGAATAGGAAATCAAGACAATTACACGGATCAAGACTCCTAAACTAGCAATAGATAATTATCAAGATCTATCTAGTTGTACACCTAAATAAATCAAGACAACATCATGAACAATTCTTGTAGAAGAACATAAGCAACTTTGATAGAAAATTAATGATAGATAGAATCTGAAAATCAATCACAAAACATGTCTAGGGCTTTGAAATCACCCTTAACCAAATAGAAGTTTAGCCTAGCATAGGCATTATAAACATAAAATTAAATAGAATCTAAGAAGAAAATAAAAGAAAGAAAGAAGAAGAAGAAGAATATTAATTATCCAACCTCTTGCTCTTTCTAAAGAAAAAGAAAACTAGAGAAAAGAAAGAAGAAGAAAACTTAGAGAATTTTGTTAAAATGGCTAATATCCTACCAATCTCCAATATGATCCCTTACAATCATCCAAGGCCCTCTATTTATACACATTTTGGAGGGCTAAATGACAAGAGACAAGCTTTACAAATTTCAAAGGTAGGTATAATAGGTGGGTGCATTTTCTAACAATTTTCGTCATATATGACGATTTTGATCAGCCAACTTGATGGTCGATTTTGTCAATTTTGGAGGCCTTATCTGATCACATGGTCTTCTAGAAAAATGTTACCCTATCAGTTACTGATCCATAGCCGTTGGAATCAGCTCATTTGCTGATGTGGATAAGAAGATATGGGCATAATACGAAAATAGGTCAGCACAGACGTCATTGCACATCAGCCAACTTGATGGTCGATTTCTCTAGGGAAAACGACTCCGTTTCAAGAAGTGTAAAACATGAAAAAGATAGATATGCCTCTTAGCTTTGCATGGCTACAAATTTCAGCCTTATTGCTTCAGTGAAACTCGAGATATAGCTGATATGGCAAAAGGTGTCGGAACTGGAACTGAACTGGATTTGCCCTTAATTCTAGTAATCTGAAATCACTCAAAAAAACTTGTGAAAAACACCAAAATACATAAAAATATAAAAGATCATAAACACAATTAGACTAAACAATAATAACTCGTATTTGACACAAAACAATAATAAAACATAACTAAAAACTATATAATTATACGAGTTATCAGTAAGTTATAAGTATATGTATCTTTCTGTTTAAAAAATGAGTTCGAATTTTTTTTCCTTAAAATTTTAAAAATATATATTAATGAATTAATTAAAAATTAAAAAGAACATAAGAGTTTTTCGTGGGGTACCTGTTCCTTATAGTCTTGATTATCTTTACCATGCCTTCAAAATCAATATGAGATTCTCTTATTTAGAAGTAAAGTAACAAAAATAATATGGTATTCTAGAGGGATTCTCAATTTTTTTTTTTAATGATAGGATAGGATTATCAAGTTTGAACATGTTATAAAAATTTCATCTTTGAAAAGAAAAATGGATTGACTGGTTTTTGGCCTCTATCACCTATCTTTTTGTCCATTATGGGACGTGGTTCATTTTCCAAAACAAAGATAATATATATTTATTTATTTATAAGATTTTATTATCTAATGTTTTTAAGATATTTTTTAAGATTAATTAATATATTATTTATAGTAATAATATTATATTAAATATAGTAGTTGAGAATTTTATTCATTATTTTTAATGTATTAGATGAATATTTTATTATATATAATAATCTTAAAAGATACTCTTAAAATACTCGTTAATAAAATTATATATATATTTATTTATTATATAAACAGAATAGAGCTCATAAATTGCAACCATATGCACTGTCTTTGCTATGTTTTTATGGAATCCAATAAGATTATAAAATCACCTTACTTTGTCCATATTCTCCATGGAAGAAATAGATGAATATAATTCCCCAAAAAAAAATATAAAAAAGGAATTTATAAAGAAAAAATATTGCAAATGTTTTTGTGGAATCCAACAAGAACATAAAAAAAAAAAAACATATTGAAAAAATAGATTGGCAATTATTCAAAGGGAAAAAAATTAATAAAAAAATCACAACCCAATTTGGACCCACTTGGAATAATGTTGTTAGCCAAAATAAATTAATTAAGGCTTCTTTATCACCAAACTGATAAAATAAAACAAAAGAGCAGGTTATGAAGCATATTTTGGTAAGGAAAATTTCTCCAAGTAACCAAAACTTCAAGTATATAATAGCTGGTATTTTTGGATGGAGGGCAATTATTATTTTGGCTGACTTTTTGAACGGTTCATCTATATATCATGACTTACATGTCAAGATATTATTGGATACTTGGCAAAGTTGCCTCCCAGATTTGTACACTAATTTTATATTGCAATTTAGTTATGGGTCCGGATAATCGATGCTATAGGCATCAATTAAGAATTTATTAATTGTTATTTAAAAAAAAAAATTTACATTTAATGTATTATTTTTATTAAATTAAAAAAATAATGTATCAATTATAATTTTTTTTTTAAATATTATCTTTATCAATATGATGCACCCAAAAAAGTGTATCTTTATTAAACCTTGCAATTAATATGATCAATTATAGTAAAGTAGCATGCAAGGATCGAATCCACAGAGATTGGTTTTTAGTTTATAAATTATTAGTGTAAAACTTAAATTCAAGAACAATAAAAGAAAAGGGGGTTTTTGAAATAGTTTTTTTTAAAAAAAAAAAAAATTAAGAAAACAAGAAAAGTAAGAAGCAAATAAATAAGATGAAATCAAATATAAGAGAAATATGATTAAAGTTTCATTCTCCACCACTAGACATCATTGAGAATTAATAATCAGATCTATCAATATCAATTAACTATCAAAATTATCAACCGTAGATAACAACAAACTCTGTTACCCCAATCTTTCTTGTTCGTCTTTAAATAGAACAAGCTCTCTAATTAATCTCTAACCACTAGACAACCTAGAATAAGCTCTCTAGATTTAATGTAATGGCAACTTTATGATAGAAAGATGGGTTGATCTAGGCAACAAACACATAAGCTCGGATTGTTTAACCTATTTTATGTTCCACTTTGCATATAGCTAAAACTTGACCATAATCATTAATCACAAATTGCCACTTATGAATAGGAAATCAAGATAATTACACGGATCAAGACTTCTAAATTAGCATTAGATAATTATCAAAATCTATCTAGTGTGCACCCTAAACAAATCAAGACAACATCATGAACAATTCTCATGGAAGAACATAATCAACTTTGATAGAAAACTAATGATAGATAAAATCTAAAAATCAATTACAGAACATGTCTAGGGTTTTGAAATCACCCTTAACCAAAGAGAAGTTTAGCCTAGCGTAGATATAGATAATATATACATAAAACTAAAAAGAAATAAAAGAATGGAGAAGAAGAATAATAATAATGATGATCCTTGAGTCTCCTCAAAAGATAGATAGTTTGTGGCTCAAAAGATGGTATTTATAGAGTTTTAAAACCCTGAAAACAAGTCCTTGCCGCACAAGTAAGGTTAGGGGTTGAAAAATCACGTTTTTGGGCTGTTTTCCCGATTTTGCGGTTTTTTTTGGGCATTGCGACACCTAGCTTCTGTCTCCATTTTTCTAACACACCTTCTTTTACTTTTTCAGTTGATTTGGATACTCATTTCTTGTCCGATTTAGGCGTGTAAACTATCGTTGGAAAGGCATTCAAGTCAGCTTCAAAAGTCAAGAGGAAGTTTCTTCAAATAAAGAATTTAACATCATGATTTTCTTGCAACAAGCTCCGGAGGTCAAATCTGCCTTCTTGCTTTGCAACCAGAAATTGATCTTTTTGACTCCCGAGTTTTCTTCCATCTTGTGATTATAATTTTGTAAGCTCTTTACCATCATTATTGACATCTTTTTACTTCATTCTCCTTATTGTACCTAAAATTCAAAAACATAATATAAGTAAACAAAATAAAGATCGAAAACATAACAAAAACTAAAGGTAGAAAGGCATAAAATGTATATTTTATGAGTTTATCAAATACCCCCACACTTAGCTTTTTGTTAGTCCTCGAGCAAAAAAAAAAATAATAAATAAATAAATCTAATCTAATCCACTTTCGTAGGAAATCACGGTGGCACTTAGCATGTGACACAAGCCTTTAAACCCCTATGTGGACGAATTTAGTCTCGTGAGGGTTTACTAGGACGATACACACAAACATTGAAGACATAAGAAAAACTAAAAAAATAATAATAATAATAATAATTATAACTAATCCTTCCAATATAAATTAGAGATAATCATGGGACAAGTCTTATAAACTAATCAATAGCTTAAAAAAATTCACAAAAAATCATGCTTGAATGTAAATAGTTTGAGTTAAGCCAATATTAACATAACATATTTCAATCAAAATAGTGCATATTCAAACTTAATCTCAACTTCTCACTAGGATACTCTCATGATTTTCACTCTTCAAAGTAGTGGTAAAGTGTTTACACTCAATCAATCTCATGAAAACAGTTCTACCATATGCTTGCTTGTCCACCTATTCTCCACTATTTAGATCATGCAACTTCATAAATCAAGAGATCTTTATTCAAGGTTGTAATGGGGCCAAGGGGTTATAATGTGGTTAAAGAATAAAAGATAAAAGATATTACAAAGGTTTCAAAGACTTCATAGAATTTAGAGACAAAATAAGATTTTTCAAATAAAACTTTCTCAATATTCCTTGGAAGTACATAATCACATAGGCTGAATCTTCTATGTTGAGCCTTTGCTTCATTCTAACCAACCTTTTAACATTCTTTTTCTTTTCTTTAACTAGAAGTTCAAGAGATGGTTCAATTTTTTTCTTTTTTCTTTCCATTTTTTTCCCTGGGAATGTATTTTTACAATGTTCCCTTTTTTTCGCAATATGTCTCAAACATTCTAGTCCATCTTTAGAACAAGGGTAAATATATAAATGTGTTTAGGATAGGTTTAAGATATGGTTACCAAAGAAATAGCTTATTCAATGTAGGCTCAAATTGGTTCACTAGAGGATGTTCTCTTGGAACATCAATAATGGATGGCTGTTTGGCCCTGGTTATAATCCTATTGCCTCTATCATATTCATGTTTTCACATGTATCAATATAGTCTTAAACGGTTTAAAGCAAGTTCTAGAGAATCATGTAATCATAAGAGCACTCAGAAAGGAAATTAGATTGATATATATAATGCATCAATCATATTGGCTCAAAACTCACAAGGATGATTATACAAGTCAATTTTAAGTCTAAACATGCTTCTTTCTCAATCAACATATCATATTAACATTGGCTCCATGAAAAATGATATCAAGCTTAATTCTTATGAAAAATCTTCTCACTACTAAACTAGTTTTAGACCTATGCAATTCATGTCTTATCATTATATTAAAAAAGAACTAAAACACACTAAAAATAATAATAATATTAAAGACTCATAAAAAAATAATAGCCAAAAATAAAAGAAATCCTAAATCCTTTCCCCTTACACTTAATTCTTACATTGTCCTCAATGTAATGCTATTAACCCAAATGAAAAATCATGTGTAAGAGAAAAGAACTAATAACATAAGAATAGAAATAACTAAGACTCAAAACAAAACAAAACAAATTCATGCAACCTAAATAATCCTAAAATACTAAACAAACAAAAATAAACATAAAAACAATAAAAAAAGGAAAAGAAAACAAATCTAAGTATGGCAGGTTGGTAATTTCTTCATTAATTGGGCTGCCTTCCCAATTAGCACTTGAGTTAGTGTTTTGAACCTAACCAACACCCCTTCTTGGCATTTTGGTATTTTCAGGCTCATACAAGAAACTTCCCGAATTTATGCGTTTTGCAGGGCGGTTTCTTTGCACAATAATATATGCATTCTCCATTACAAGTATTATTCCATCATCCCTTGTGGTGCATAGCTCATCAAGGAATGGTGCATCTTTTGGTACTTGTTGGATGGCATCCACAAACAAACTGTTTAAGGTTTTCAGTATGTCTTGTTCATGTTCCTCCTCCTTGAACTTTGCGAATTTACTAAGAAAAGGTAGAGAATAGACATTAGTAAAAATTGGAACCTTAAACGTTACCTCAGGTGCCGAAGTACTCTTATTTGGATTTGTGACTTCATTATCCTCAAGAATAGAATCCATCTCTAATTTTGTCTCATCCTCATCTTGTTCCTCATTCCTCAAGGTCACAATAGTAGCATTCTCCTTTAGGTTAATCATCGTTCGGGAAGGGAGTTCTTCAGATCTTTGTGCTACCCATCCCACCATACTACTAGCCAATTGGCTTATTTGCTTTTCCAAACTCTGGATGCTTGCCCTTGTTTCTTGTTGAAATTGCAAAGTATCAGTAACAAGAGAAAAGACAAGATCTTATAAAGAAGTACCTGAGTTTTGAGTCATATGTGGTGGCTGAAAAAGATCTGGTTCGTGAGACCATGATTGATTGAAGCTAGATGGATGAATGTAATTGGCATAAGGATCTACTTCTTGCTAATTTTCCGAGTAGCCATAATTAGTATAATCCTACTATCCCTCATGGTAAGTGTTTGAGTAATGATCATACTGTTGGTCTTGGAACCCTTGATAGCCTTGACATCCTCCCATGGCCAATTGTTGAACTGGGGAGGTGAGATTGGCTTGTTGATTCTCCATGTTCATGTATGCCACCAACTCTTCAAGTGTTAGATTGCTCAATTCCATCATTTTTTTTTTAAATTTGAAAAGAAAAATCTGTATGTACAAGAAAATAAAACTAATTAGAACTGAAAATAAGAATAAACCATTTAACAAATAAACTAAAGAAAGCAATCCTTGGCAACGACGCCAAAAATTTGATGCACCCAAAAGAGTGTATTTTTTTTTAAACCTTGTAATTAATATGATCAATTACAGTAAAGTAGCATGTAAGGGTCGAATCCACAGAGATTGGTTTTTAGTTTATAAATGACTAGTTTAAAACTTACATTCAAGAACAATAAAAGAAAAGGGGGTTTTTGAAATAGTTTTTTAAAAAATTAAGAAAACAAGAAAAGTAATAAGCAAATAAATAAGATGAAATCAAATATAAGAGAGATATGGTTAAGATTTCATTCTCCACCACTAGACATCATTGAGAATCAATAATCAGATCTATCAGCATCAATTAACTATCAAAATTATCAACCGTAGATAACAACAAACTCTGTTACCCTAATCTTTCTTTAGTTCGTTGTTAAATAGAACAAGCTCTCTATTTAATCTCTAACCACTAGGCAACCTAGAATAAGCTCTCTAGATTTAATGTAATGGCAGCTTTATGATGAGAAAGATAGGTTGATCTAGGCAACAAACACATAAGCTCGGATTGTTTAACCTATTTTATGTTCCACTTTGCAATTAGCGAAAACTTGACCATAATCATTAATCACAAATTGTCACTTATGAATAGGAAATCAAGATAATTACACGGATCAAGACTCATAAACTAGCATTAGATAATTATCAAAATCTATCTAGTGTGCACCCTAAACAAATCAAGACAACATCATGAACAATTCTTATGGAAGAACATAATCAACTTTGATAGAAAACTAATGATAGATAAAATCTAAAAATCAATTACAAAACATGTCTAGGGCTTTGAAATCACCCTTAACCAAAGAGAAGTTTAGCCTAGCATAGGTATAGATAATATATACATAAAACTAAAAAGAAAATAAAAGAATGGAGAAGAAGAAGAAGAATAATGATGATCCTTGAGTCTCCTCAAAAGATAGAGTTTGTGGCTCAAAATATGGTATTTATAGAGTTTTAAAACCCTGAAAATAAGTCTTTGCTGCACAAGTAAGGTTAGGGGCTGAAAAAATCACGTTTTTGGGCTGTTTTCCCAATTTTGAGGTTTTTTTGGGCGCTACGGCGCTGAGCTTCTGTCTCCATTTTTCTAACTCACCTTCTTTCACTTTGTTAGATGATTTGGATACTCATTTCTTATCCGATTTGGGCGTGTAAACTATCTTTGGAAAGGTATTCAAGTCAGATTCAAAAGTCAAGAAGGAAGTTTCTTCAAATAAGGAATTTAACATCATGATTTCCTCGCAACAAGCTCTGGAGGTCAAATCTGCCTTCTTGCTTTGCAACCAGAAATTGATCTTTTTGACTCCCGAGTCTTCTTCCATCTTCTAATTTTAATTTTGTAAGCTCTTTACCATCATTATTGACAACTTTTAACTTCATTCTCCTTATTGTACCTAAAATTCAAAAACATAATATAAGTGAACAAGATAAAGATTGAAAACATAACAAAAACTAAAGGTAGAAAAGTATAAAATGTATATTTTATGAGCTTATCAAAATATCATTAAATATTGGTTAATATTTTTATTTATTAATTTTGGTTATAAATGTTATAATTAAATTCTAGCTTTGTAGCTGTTGGTGAGTAGGAAGTAGCTAGATGGTAGTTCTCACATCTCAAAAGGAAATGAAGAATTGGAAAGAAAAAAAAGAGAAAAAATATTTTAACCATTTAATTGGGAAGGTTGTTTCACATATTGGAGTGTAATGATAAGAAATAAGCTTGCTAGGGTAGCCAACACAAGTATTTATAAACCACAAATAGCCAAATAAAAGTTAGTAATGTATTAATTTTTGACATTAAGGTAGAAGTTCTTTTAGGGACATGGTTGTTTTAATAAGGCTCAATTATGAGGTTTTAAGGACAACAATGTTAAAGATTGTTCAACATCACTATGTAAAAATGTCAAAAAGAGAGAAAAAAAATATTTGGTTACGTTGGACAAGGGAAAAGGAAATCTTCTCTTGTTCATTTCTTTGTTCTTTTTTCCTAAAATTTTGATCTTTAGTTAGAGTGTCTCTAAATTTTGCTAAGCAACCTAATTTCATTTTCCGTCGATCTTAAAAGTGCAACCTCTTACATTGACTGATGTATTTAACATTTTATTTTTAGAATACTTGATAACTCGTATAATTATATAGTTTTTAGTTATGTTTTATTATTGTTTTGTGTCAAATACGAGTTATTATTGTTTAGTCTAATTGTGTTTATGATCTTTTATATTTTTATGTAATTTGGTGTTTTTCACAAGTTTCTTTGAGTGATTTCAGATTACTAGAATTAAGGGCAAATCCAGTTCAGTTCCAGTTCCGACACATTTTGCCATATCAGCTATATCTGGAGTTTCACTGAAGAAATAAGGCTGAAATTTGTAGCCGTGTAAAGCTAAGAGGCATATCTATCTTTTTCATGTTTTATACTTCTTGAAACGGAGTCGTTTTCCCTAGCGAAATCGACCATCAAGTTGGCTGATGTGCAATGACGTCTGTGCTGACTGGTTTTCGTATTTTGCCCATATCTGCTTATCCACATCAGAAAATGAGCTGATTCCAATGGCTATGGATCCGTAACTGATACGGGAACCTTTGTCTAGAAGACCATATGATCAGATCAGGCCTCTAATATTGACGAAATCGACCATCAAGTTGGCTGATGTGCAATGATGTCTGTGCTGACATGTTTTCGTATTTTGCCCATATCTGCTTATCCACATCAGCAAATGAGCTGATTCCAACGGCTATGGATCCGTAACTGATAGGGGAACCTTTTTCTAGAAGACCATGTGATCAGATCAGGCCTCCAACATTGGCGAAATCGACCATCAAGTTGGCTGATCAAAATTGTCATACAATATGACGAAAATTGTTAGAAAAATTCACCCACCTATTATACCTACCTTTGAAATTTGTAAAGCTTGTCTCTTGTCATTTAGCCTTCCAAAATGTGTATAAATAGAGGGCCTTGGATGATTGTAGAGGATCATATTGTACATAGGTAGGATATTAGCCATTTTAATAAAATTCTCTAAGTTTTCTTCTTCTTTCTTTTCTCTAGTTTTCTTTCTTTTCTCTAGTTTTCTTTTTCTTTAGAGAGAGCAAGAGGTTGGATAATTAATATTCTTCCTCTTCTTCTTTCTTTCTTTTATTTTCTTCTTAGATTTTCTTTAATTTTATGTTTATGTTTACAGTGCCTATGCTAGGCTAAACTTCTATTTGGTTAAGGGTGATTTCAAAGCCCTAGACATGTTTTGTGATTGATTTTCAGATTCTATCTATCATTAATTTTCTATCAAAGTTGCTTATGTTCTTCTACAAGAATTGTTCATGATGTTGTCTTGATTTGTTTAGGTGTACAACTAGATAGATCTTGATAATTATCTATTGCTAGTTTAGGAGTCTTGATCCGTGTAATTGTCTTGATTTCCTATTCATAAGTGGCAATTTGTGATTAATGATTATGGTCAAGTTTTCAATAATTGCAAAGTGGAACATAACCTAAGTTGAACAATCCGAGCTTATGTGTTTGTTGCTTAGATCAACCTATCTTTCTCATCATAAAGCTGCCATTAAATTGAATTTAGAGAGCTTATTCTAGGTTGTTTAATGGTTAGAGATTAAATAGAGAGCTTGTTCTATTTAACGACAAACTAAGGAAAGATTGGGGTAACAGAGCTTGTTGTTATCTACGGTTGTTAACATTGATAGTTGGTTGATATTGATAGATCTGAAATTGATTCTTAATGATGTCTAGTGGTGGAGAATGAAACCTTAACCATATTTTTCATATTTGATTCTTCTTACTTACTTGTTTTCTTACTTTTAGTTTGCTTATTTTTTATATTTATTTTTATTGGCTGGTTATACCGCCTAATTTGTATATTAACTTTGTTTTATTTTTATTGGCTGGTTATACCGCCTAATTTAGTATATATATTTTTATTGGCTGGTTATACCGCCTAATTTAGTATATATATTTTTATTGGCTGGTTATACCGCCTTGCATCTTCTTCTTATTATTTACTTTAGTTTAAATCTGGCTTCAAAAACCCCTTTTCTTTTATTGTTCTTGAATTTAAGTTTTAAACTATTAACTTATAAACTAAAACCCAATCCCTGAGGACTCGACCCTTGCTAACTACTATACTTACAATTTATCTTTTTAGTGCAAGGTTAAATAAGATACACTCTTTTGGGTGCATCAAATTTTTGGCGCCGTTGCCGGGGATTGTTTTCTTTAGTTTATTTGTTACTTGGTTTATTCTTATTTTCAGTTCTAATGAGTTTTATTTTCTTGTACATACGGGTTTTTCTTATCAAATTTTGAAAAAAAAAATAAAAATAAAATAAAAATAAAAAAAACGATGGAATTGAGCAATCTAACACTTGAAGAGTTGGTGGCATACATGAACATGGAGAATCAACAAGCCAATCTCACCTTCCCAGTTCAACAATTTGCCATGGGAGGATGTCAAGGCCATCAAGTGTTCCAAGACCAACAGTATGATCATTACTCAAACACTTACCATGAGGGATGGTGGGATCATACTAATTATGGCTACTCGAAAAATTACCAAGAAGTAGATCCTTATGCCAATTACACTCATCCATCTAGCTTCAATCAATCATGGTCCCAAGAACCAGATCTTTTTCAACCACCACATATGACTCAAAACTCAGGTACTTCTTTAGAAGATCTTGTCTATTCTCTTGTTACTGATACTTTGCAATTTCAACAGGAAACAAGGGCAAGCATCCAGAGTTTGGAAAAGCAAATGATCCAATTGACTAGTAGTATGGTGGGATGGGTAGCTCAAAGATCTGAAGAACTCCCTGCCCAAACGATGATTAACCCAAAGGAGAATGCTACTATTGTGACCTTGAGGAATGAGGAACAAGATGAGGATGAGACAAAATTAGAGATGAATTCTATTCTTGAGGATAATGAAGCCAATGATCCAAATAAGAGTATTTCGGCACCTGAGGTAACGTTTGAGATTCCAATTTTTACTAATGTTTCTTCTCCACCTTTTCCTAGTAGATTCGCAAAGTTCAAGGAGGATGAACATGAACAAGACACGCTGGAAACCTTAAACAGTTTGTTTGTGGATGTCATTCAACAAGTACCAAAAGATGCACCATTCCTCGATGAGATATGCACCACCAAGGATGATGGAATAATACTTGTAATGGAGAATGCATCCACTGTTGTGCAAAGAAAGCTTCCTCTCAAACGCATAAATTTGGGAAATTTCATGTATGAGCCTGACAAGCCTAAAAAGCCAAGAATGGGTGTTGGTTAGATTCAAAACACTAACTCAAGTGTTAATTGGGAAGGCAGCCCAATTAAAGATGAAATTGCCAACCTTCCATATTCAGATTTGCTTTCTCTTTCTCTTTCTTTTCCTTTTTCTTTTATTATTTTTGTTGTTTTTATTTTTATTTCTTATGTTTCTTTGTTAATTGTGTTTACTGTTTTTAAGTTCATTTAGGCTGCATAAGTTTCTTTTGTTTAATAGTTCTTTTCTCTTACATATAATTCTTGCATTGGGGGATAATAGCATTATATTGAGGACAATGTAAAAATCATGTGTGGGGGGAAGAATTTAGGATTTTATTTAGAGTGTTTTGTTTTTGAGTTTTTTTTATGTTGTTTTTCTTTCTGGTCCTGGTTTTGAAAATAACTAGATGTAAATATAATTTTTATTTTTTTACCCCGGTTAAATGGCGGATAACGGTACTCCGTGATTATTTAAATCGGTTCCATCAGCTACCCACAAAACTGATATTGTATATAAATTTCTCTTTCATTTTTTTTCTTTTTTCAGGATGGATGATATTCTCACAAGATTGCAGAAACGATTTCCTCCTTTTCCTCGAAATATTTTACTGAAGCTTTACCAAGTTCGATTTGAAAGATTAAGAATGCTTATGCACAAAGGGATTCCTGGAGACATACGTTGGATAATTGAAGCCAAGGTACGTGAAGATGAATATCTTCCTGTTTTGCATTTACCAGGTACAGGTAGAAGCACTTTTGCAAAGAAGCGACGAGCAAAGCGCATGAGTTCAAATTGCCACAAATGTGCACGATGGACGTGTAACGGTAAATGTCGTTCTATTGGGATTCCGTCCTCTAATCGAGATGATAAAATTGAATTCATTAAGGATGGACTGAGTAAGGAGAATTTGGGTAATATCCAACTTTCTCTTGAGACGCATCCTAGTGGAGACGTACAAAGAGAAATTCTTGATTTATGGCCGCAATTCCAAAGGGAATGGCAACATCTTGGGAATCTGATGTTAAAAGACCCTGTTTGCCAGCTTGTAAGAAAACTGGATGGGAAGCATATCCTCGACTCATAGAAGGCGTTTAAGCCGTTTCTGGACGTAAAACCAGAGGAAGATGTGAGCCACAATCACAACTACAATAAATGACTTCTCAGCTTTTGGTTTGATTTGCAATAACTTTATTTCGGTTTAATTTACGTGTTATTCGATTTGTGTAATTATTCTCATTTTTTTTATTTGTCTTTTACGGTTGATTTTTCTTCTCTTTTTGATTTTCTTCCTGAAATCACGCAAAAATCTTTTGTTAGGTTAACATTTTCTTCTGACAGGTCAGATACACTTTCGGCGACATTATTACTCTTGTCTAATTCACTACTCAGTCCTCTATATATTACACCATGTACTCATTCTCTTTCAGGCACTCGAAAAAAAAAATGGAAAGTACTTCGTCCCAACGCATTAAAAAAATTTGTGTCTTTGGAGGTGCTTATCCAGGGAAAAATAACATATTCGCTGATGAAGCCATAAGAGTTGGAGTAATACTTGCCCAACAAAAGATCCAGTTGATTTATGGAGGCGGTAGTACGGGTTTAATGGGAGCAGTCGCTACAGCAGCACACGCCGGAGGAAGTCCAGTTCTAGGAATCGTGCCAAAACTATTCACAGATTTTTGTGGACCTACCTTGGGTAAGGAAATACAAGTCTGGAGTATTCCTGAACGGATAACAATCATGTACCATTCTGCCGATGCATTCATTGCTTTACCAGGAGGTCTGGGTACATTGGAAGAAATAGCTTGCGTGGCTTCTTGGTCATCTTTGGTCACAAATAAGAAACCCATTGGTTTGCTTAATATTAATGGTTATTTTAGTAATTTGCTTTCATATTTAGATAATGCTGTGGATAATGGATTCATGTTTTCAGAGGCAAGGAGAACCATAATTTCTGCTACAACCATTGAAGATTTACTCAAAAAGCTCCAAGCTTATGAGTATTTATCTGCTACGGTTGTTTCGCAAACGCTCGGAAAAAGAAAAAGAGATATGGACGAGCAAGGAGTGGATTGCACTTTGTCTTTGTGACATTATCTAACATTTTGTTTGTTGTGTCTCAGTTATAATAAGTGGTTAGCAACCTCTACAGGTAATATCTCCTAAATTTTACCTTCTTAAAAAAAAAAAAAAAAAAGTTTGTTGTGTTTTAAGCAATTTAGAAGTATTCATTCTGAACAAGGTCTGAGTAAGGGAGACTTGAGACATACCTTGTCAGTTTGATTTCTTCTTTTCAAAAAAAAAAAAAAAGAGTTTGTTGTGTTTTAAGCAATTTAGAAGTATTCATTCTGAACAAGGTCTGAGTAAGGGAGACTTGAGACATACCTTGTCAGTTTGATTTTAATCTTTTTACATTTACTTGTTAATTTTTGTTTAGTATTTTAGGATTATTTAGGTTGCATGAGTTTGTTTTGTTTTGAGTCTAGTTATTCCTATTCTTATGTTATTAGTTCTTTTCTCTTACACATGATTCTTTCATTTGGGTTAATAGACTTACATTGAGGACAATGTAAGAATTAAGTGTGGGGGGAATGATTTAGGATTTCTTTTATTTTTGTCTACTATTTTTTTTTATGAGTCTTTATTATTATTATTATTATTTAGTGTGTTTTAGTTCCTTTTTAATACAATGATGAGATATGAATTGCATAAGTCTAAAACATATTTATTAGTGAGAAGATTTTCATGAGAATTGAGCTTGATGTCAACCTTTTTATGAGCCAATGTTAATATGATATGTTGATTGAGAAAGAAGCATGTTTAGACTTAATCTGACTTGTATAATCATTCTTGTGAGTTTTTTAGCCTAAAATGATTGATGCATTATACAAATCAATCTAATTTCTTTCTTGAGTGCTCTTATGATTACATGATTCTCTAGAACTTGCTTTAAACCGTTTGAGACTATATTGATGCATGTGACAACATGAATATGATAGAGGCATTAGGGTTTTTAGCCAGGGCCAAACAACCATCCCTTATTGATGTTCCAAGAGAACACACCCTTAGTGAACCAATTTGAGCCTACATTGAATAAGCTATCTCTTTGGTAACCATAACTTGTCCCTAACCTAAATATACTTATATCTTTACCTTTGTTCCAAAGATGAATTAGCATGATTTGAGACAAGTTGCAAAGACAAGGGATATTTTTTTGGTTAGAAACAAGAAATAAGTGTGGGGGGAAAGAAAAGAAAAGTCAAGAGAAAAAGAAATGGAATACTGGCAAATACATTCCTATATAAAAAAAAATAATGAATCATCTATTGAATTTGTGGAAAAAGAAAAAGATGTTACAAAGTTGTTTAGAATGAAGAAAAGGCCCAACATGAATATCTGGCCTAGGTGACTATGTACTTGTAAAGAGTTTTGAGAAGTTTCTTTGTATAATCTTTTTATGTCTCTAAACTTTATGAACTCTTTGGAACCTTTGTGATATCTTTATCCTTTTGTTCTTCAACCACATTACAAACCCCTTGGCCCCATTACAACCTTGATTAAAGACCTCTTGATTTATGAAGTTGCATGATCTTTTAGTGGAGAATAGGTGGACAAGCAAGCATATGGTAGAAGTGTTTTCATGAGATTGATTGAGTGTAAACACTTTACCACTACTTTAAAGAGTGAAAATCAAGAGAGTATCCCATGTGAGAAGTTGAGATTAAATTTGAACATGCACTATTTTGATTGAGATATGTTATGCTAATATTGGCTTAACTCAAACAATTTACATTCAAGCATGATTTTTTGTGAAATTTTTTTTAAGCTATTGATTAGTTTATAAGACTTGTTCAAATATTGTCTCTAATTTGTATTGAAAGGATTAGGAGTAAATATTTTTAGTATATGTAGTTTATTTATATGTAGTTTATTTATATTTTAATTTTTCAATGTTTGTGGGTATCGTTCTAGTAAATCCTCACGAGACTAAACTCGTCCACTAGGGACACCTAGGGGTTTAAAGGCTTGTGTCACATGCTAAGTGCCACCGTGATTTCCTACGAAAGTGGATTAGATTAGATTTTCTTATTTTATTTTTATTGAGTCGTTGCTAGGGACTAGCAACAATCTAAGTGTGGGGGTGTGATAACTCGTATAATTATATAGTTTTTAGTTATGTTTTATTATTGTTTTGTGTCAAATACGAGTTATTATTGTTTAGTCTAATTGTGTTTATGATCTTTTATATTTTTATGTAATTTGGTGTTTTTCACAAGTTTCTTTGAGTGATTTCAGATTACTAGAATTAAGGGCAAATCCAGTTCAGTTCCAGTTCCGACACATTTTGCCATATCAGCTATATCTGGAGTTTCACTGAAGCAATAAGGCTGAAATTTGTAGCCGTGCAAAGCTAAGAGGCATATCTATCTTTTTCATGTTTTATACTTCTTGAAACGGAGTCGTTTTCCCTAGCGAAATCGACCATCAAGTTGGCTGATGTGCAATGACGTCTGTGCTGACCGGTTTTCGTATTTTGCCCATATCTGCTTATCCACATCAGAAAATGAGCTGATTCCAATGGCTATGGATCCGTAACTGATACGGGAACCTTTGTCTAGAAGACCATATGATCAGATCAGGCCTCTAATATTGACGAAATCGACCATCAAGTTGGCTGATGTGCAATGATGTCTGTGCTGACATGTTTTCGTATTTTGCCCATATCTGCTTATCCACATCAGCAAATGAGCTGATTCCAACGGCTATGGATCCGTAACTGATAGGGGAACCTTTTTCTAGAAGACCATGTGATCAGATCAGGCCTCCAACATTGACGAAATCGACCATCAAGTTGGCTGATCAAAATTGTCATACAATATGACGAAAATTGTTAGAAAAATTCACCCACCTATTATACCTACCTTTGAAATTTGTAAAGCTTGTCTCTTGTCATTTAGCCTTCCAAAATGTGTATAAATAGAGGGCCTTGGATGATTGTAGAGGATCATATTGTACATAGGTAGGATATTAGCCATTTTAATAAAATTCTCTAAGTTTTCTTCTTCTTTCTTTTCTCTAGTTTTCTTTCTTTTCTCTAGTTTTCTTTTTCTTTAGAGAGAGCAAGAGGTTGGATAATTAATATTCTTCCTCTTCTTCTTTCTTTCTTTTATTTTCTTCTTAGATTTTCTTTAATTTTATGTTTATGTTTACAGTGCCTATGCTAGGCTAAACTTCTATTTGGTTAAGGGTGATTTCAAAGCCCTAGACATGTTTTGTGATTGATTTTCAGATTCTATCTATCATTAATTTTCTATCAAAGTTGCTTATGTTCTTCTACAAGAATTGTTCATGATGTTGTCTTGATTTGTTTAGGTGTACAACTAGATAGATCTTGATAATTATCTATTGCTAGTTTAGGAGTCTTGATCCGTGTAATTGTCTTGATTTCCTATTCATAAGTGGCAATTTGTGATTAATGATTATGGTCAAGTTTTCAATAATTGCAAAGTGGAACATAACCTAAGTTGAACAATCCGAGCTTATGTGTTTGTTGCTTAGATCAACCTATCTTTCTCATCATAAAGCTGCCATTAAATTGAATTTAGAGAGCTTATTCTAGGTTGTTTAATGGTTAGAGATTAAATAGAGAGCTTGTTCTATTTAACGACAAACTAAGGAAAGATTGGGGTAACAGAGCTTGTTGTTATCTACGGTTGTTAACATTGATAGTTGGTTGATATTGATAGATCTGAAATTGATTCTTAATGATGTCTAGTGGTGGAGAATGAAACCTTAACCATATTTTTCATATTTGATTCTTCTTACTTACTTGTTTTCTTACTTTTAGTTTGCTTATTTTTTATATTTATTTTTATTGGCTGGTTATACCGCCTAATTTGTATATTAACTTTGTTTTATTTTTATTGGCTGGTTATACCGCCTAATTTAGTATATATATTTTTATTGGCTGGTTATCCCGCCTAATTTAGTATATATATTTTTATTGGCTGGTTATACCGCCTTGCATCTTCTTCTTATTATTTACTTTAGTTTAAATCTGGCTTCAAAAACCCCTTTTCTTTTATTGTTCTTGAATTTAAGTTTTAAACTATTAACTTATAAACTAAAACCCAATCCCTGAGGACTCGACCCTTGCTAACTACTATACTTACAATTTATCTTTTTAGTGCAAGGTTAAATAAGATACACTCTTTTGGGTGCATCAATACTCTTTACAAGAATCGAACTATGATCTAATTAATTAAAAAACTTAGAATATTTAAAATCTCAAATTTTTACTTATGAAGTAACAAGGCCTCAAGTTACAATGTATTTAAATAAGTAGATATCCTTTTTTTTTTCTTTACATAATCAAAATCCCAACATGTTTCCATTGATCAAACAATCTGATTTATCATTTTCTTCTTCCCCTTCAGATTCTAACAAGGACACTTTTTCTTGAATTGGAGGACAATTCTAGAGGTGTAAACCCTGTTCAAATTTTCATCTTCTGAGAGAAATTCAAGAGAGTCTGCTCTTGGATTCCTCATTTAGAACAGTTTTCTTTTGTAAGCAATATTGGGGTTTCCAATTTGTCTAGATCATTTATATCATTGCATGTGGAAGCTGAAAAAATATGAGCCAAAAGCTGAAGCTCTATGAAGAAGATTTGTATTCTTGTCGTGTTCTGTTATTTTTTTCGTGTCATAATTGTGTTTAATATATTATATACTTATATAAATTTTGATACATTAATAGTTCATATTATATAAATTTTAACACATTCGCGTGTAATTAATTCGTGTCGTATTTTAATTATTTTTCTCGTACTGTATTCGTATTGTGTAATCGTGTCATGCCTAATATTACCATGTCAATACTACCAAATCCTTGGATTTCTTTTGTTATTTTGAGGGCTTTCTGTCTTGCTACTTTTAATGTTTCTTCTCCTCCTAGTAGCTCTACTACCTTATCTGATTTTTTTGCACGTTAAGAGCCTTAAGACCCAATTGAACCTAACAAAGAACAGTAAAATATATACATACAAAAAATTAGCAAATTGAATAGGTAATTAGGTAAATGTGGAACCTAAAAAAAGAAGAAAAACAAGATTACCCTTTCTCATCTACATGTCTAAATGTTCCAAGCTGTATCACATAGAAACGGTGAAAGTATGTGGGAGATCTTGTACTACATCATCTAATGCAAATTAGTTCCTTTACTATAAAACTGGGTAATTTAGTCTTTATTCTTTTTAAATTGAAGCAAAAAGGTAAAATCACTAAGTAAACCATTAAAAAAGCTGACTTGGTATTTAACCTATGTTTAATTGATGACGTGGATGTCAAATGCTGACGTGACACCAATAAAATATATTATTTATGATGACATGGACAAAATAAATAATATATTTTCAACATTTGATGTGGCATTTTCAACAACTTAGTTATTTATTTTATCTACGTCATCTTAAAATAATATATTTTATTGGTATCATGTTAACATTTGATATTCACGTCATCAATTAAATGCAGGTTAAATACCAAGTCAACTTTTTTAACGGTTTATTTAGTGGTATTACCTTTTTGCTTCAATTTAAAAAGAATAAGAACTAAATTATCTAATTTTATAGTAGAGGGACTAATTTGCACTAGATAATATAATATAGGGACCTCCTAAGTGCTTTGACTCATAGAAACTCTTCAGCAAAGGTTACAGGGCCATGAGCTAGTAAGAACTAAAGGAGTATCAATGTTTTGTAGGATTGTCTCCGATGCTTCCAATCAATGCTATCCAACCTGCAATTATGTTATCCGAATTCGAGGGTTATTTGAAATACTTATCGATTTGGTTTGTAAAATGAAAATAAAAAACTAATTCGTTATTTATCAAAAATGAGGTACAATATGGGTAGTCTTTTTCTATTCATTTAAAAAGAACGAAATTCGATTCTCCTAATGTTGCAATTATTTTTTATATATTCATTAATATGTGTTAATTAAAATAATTTTTTTTAATTTAAAAAAAAATCAATTAACTTTTAAAAAGATTTTCAATAGTTATAAATAAAAAAAAAGTTTCAGCACTTAATATAATATCTTAAAGTCATAATCAATTTAGTTTGAAATTCAATTTTATTCTCTAACAAACGGATTATTTTAATTTTGCGAATTAAATCATTTTCGTACCATGTTTCAAATCATTCAATTTAATTCATAATTCGAAAGAAGTTAATCAATTAGATAACTCTAGGTAAGCCTTGCTACTTGATTACTTTTACCTTTTCAATGAATCTTTATGTTGTTTTAATGCAATTTTTAGGTTGTATTCCCTTTTTTGACATTTTTCATTTTGGTGCTTTTAGAGAGCTAATTTTATGTATCCAAACCACCTTCTTAAAATGAGCAAATTTCTAAATACCAAAACCATTTTGTTTTTGGAAAACACAAATATTTATCCCAAACTATTAGAAGGCAATAACTATTACATTTCCCAAGTAAATAATTTCTTTCGCTTAATTGATGTTTATAGTAAAGTAGTCACTAATTTCTTAAGGTTCTCTTAATTGATGTTTATAGTAAAGTAGTCACTATCGTATTGGTAAGTGTATCATTTTTGTTCTGGTATTAGTATATATCGGTATTGATATATTTCTGTATATCGTTTCGGATTTATCGATATTTTTCAAATATTTTTTCATATATAGTCTATTTCCAAGTTCCCTAATAAAATATATATTATATACACATGCAAATATACCTCAATTACATTCATATATTATATGTTTATATGTAAATATAATTTTTAAATTTTTAAATATCAAATAAATTAAAAATATAAAAAATTATTATTAATTAAGTTCAATACTCTAATTTATTGAACATATTTTATTTTAAATAAAATTATAAAAAAATAAAAATGATCATAATAAAAAAATTAAAAATTGGTTAAAAGAATCAAATAAGTGATTTTTTTTATAAAAAAAAATAAATTAAAATCTTGTACCGATCTGTATGTGCCAATACAAACCGGTACAAAAACCGAAAAGGTACGATACTGATATCGTTTCGGTTTATCTTAAAATCAGTACAACTGGTACCGGTACGGTACCGACCACACTGGTCTATAGACATTGGTTAAGGATTATTTTACTAATTTTAATTTTTTTTACATTTAATACATTATTTTAATTGAATTTAAAAAAATCATTAATTGTATATATATATATATATTTAATATTATTTTAATCAATGTCACTAGCCACTGAATAATATTTCCCAAATTCTTGTACGTCTTTTACCACTTGAAATTTCCTGGTGAGGAAACTTTTGGTGGTTTGAACTTTGCAAAACAACTAGCAAATCATAAACAAGACTATGTGAATATTGAAGAATCAAAGGAATTGAGTAGGAGATTAGGACAATTTCCAAGAGGGTATGTTCAGCCAAAATTGGTTAAGACATGTGATTTAGCTTAGAGTATAGAGAAGAGTAGACATTTTGGGGTTTTATGATTGCATTAGAGTCAATAATTAAATGGTTTTGGCTGCCCTTATATCAAAATCAAAACATTAGCTAATCCACCTAATCAATTACTTAAACACTTAAGTCCAAGGCATGAGAAACTTCAATGGCTATGAGGTAGTTAGGTATGGCAATGGAGCGGGGCGGGGGCGGATTTTGCAGTATCCTCCTTCTCCACCATTGGACTGCTCTACTTCGCCCCTCGTCCCGCTTCGCCGTGGATGTTGAAATTTCAATATCACTACCACCTCCATGGATGTCGGTTACATCCATAACCACCCCACTCCGCCCCATTCGATATTTATTAATTATTTTTATTTTTTTCAAATAATAAAGCATTTTAAAAAAATTTAAATATAAATTCAACATAAATGGGTTTCTAATCTAGGAAGAGAAAAAAAAAATAAAGTATTAGTTTAGGTTTTTAAAAATAAAAACAATAAGTTTAATTATATTACTTTATTATCCTTTTAAAAGTTAAATATTTAAGGATAAAATAGTAATTTTAGCATTAAGGGCGAGGCGGGGCGAAGCAGGCAATTACCAAAACTACTCCATCCCTGCCTTTCAAACAAAAAAAAAACTGTCCCTCCCCACTCTGCCTCCATTATTCAAAAAAAAAAATCTTCATTCGGAGCGAATCAGTTTGAAATCTATCAGACGGTTCGGGTTTTGCCAGGTAGTGAGTACTTAATTGGCAATCAAACTTTATGTTTAGAAAGGAGGTTTCATATTGGGATCTTTTATCCTATAACTATTGAAAGAAGTATAGCCATCATTCAATGGCTTGATAATGAGAGATAAAATAGTGCAAGAGGCTATCCTTTGTTAATCTATAGATTCCTCTAGCAAAAAAAAAAAAAACACGCGGATGCCATGTTACTACTACTTGTGTTATATATGGATGTCACATATGCAATTCAATATATTTTTTTAGTATGATGTGGTTTATATTATGCCACATGTCATAATATGAGTAATTGATAAATAGATCATCCATCTCATTTAACGATATTAACTCCGGATGTTAGTATGTTACATTGATAGACATAATCATAATACAAGAATTCCATTATATATTTTAAAAGTATAAGTATCACATTAAAAAAATTAGAAAAGTATGGGAGCCAAATATGAGATTAACCCTTTTAAAACTCACAAAAAATGAATCTTAATTGATAAAAAAAACTCATTTTTTTTACCAATGGAATGACATTGGCATATTGCCATAATCGTTTGAAAATAGACACTAAAAAATACATGGCCCTTTGATAGGATTGTGGGCCAAACTCAATCTATGGAATTAAATGGGTGTTTGCTTGGACCCTAGTTTGGCCCAATTGTTCAACTTGCACCCAAGCCTAGAGGGGTAAAGAAAAACAAAGACAAATTGGTCTAATTTGGACCACAAAACTTTTAATAAACGAAAATTTAGGTCAATTCAGTTGCCAACCCTTTATCTGTTTGTAAACTTATGAAAGCTACATTGCATATTTTTCGACATGCAAATATGCACCAACTGACAAAAGCTGCCCCGAATTTTTAGGCTTTATCAGTAAAGAATTCTGCATATATGACCCTGTTTTTGATTGTACATATTTTACCCACAATCTCATCCTCATTTTCACTCAAACAGAAAAGAAAAAAAAGAAATATTTGTTTCAAAAGTTGTCTGCTTTTAGACTTTATAACTTTAAATACTACACACAAAAAAATAATTAAAATATAATAAAAAATAATATGAATATATTATGAATATACAAATATATCAAAATTTATATAATACAAATTATTAAAATATCAAAATTATATAAATATACAATAACTTAAATACAATTATAACACAAAAATTATATAAATATATGAATTACCAGTTCTACTCTCAAAGGTTGGGAGGCAGATGTGAAGGGTGATTAACAGTTTATTGGGAGGCAGATGTGAAGGGTGATTAACAATTTATCTCCCTTGCACCAATATCCCGCAGTCAGGCTGCTCTGTCAGCATTGCAATTGCTTTCCCATATTTGATATTTGCTTCTTTATTCAATAAATTTATTTTTCTGCCTCCCCCCACCAAAACTCCAACTCCTTTCTCTTTGATAGGAAATTCCCAATAACAAATAAATAGGGATGATGTAATGAAAATAAAGCCTAGATATAAGAGACTTTTTCATGGATCGGATAGAGTTGTGACTTTTTTTTTTATTCAGGTTTGAGTCGAGTCGATTTCGAGTCAGTCTAAAAATTTATATCACTGTTTAAAATAATATTTTTATATTAATATTTATAATTAAATTTAAACAAAATATTTTTTTTATTGATGAGCAATAATTCAAGCTAGGTCAGACTTGTCTAAATTAGAAAAATTCCTGTTCAAGTTCAGCCCAATACGAGTCGAGCTTGTCGGACTGGACGAGTAGCCCAGGCTTGTCGGCTCGTCCGGCTCTTGAACATGTCTAGTCATAGCAAACCCTAATCAACTGTCACATTTTTTTATAAATAATAAAAAAAAATTCAAAATCAAAATCAAGAAATGCAACCAAAAAAAAGAAAAAGAAAAAATCTTAACCCTAAATTCTCTTAAAGAAAGATAACAAGAATAATGGTTCTAAGCCTATTAAACATTTTGATTTTGAATGTTCCAAAATTTCTAAGTTGCAATGTTGTATAAATTAAATAAACCGAAAAAATAAATGTTTAATTTGGTTAATTTTAATGGTAACACCTAAACTTTCTTTGCTTTGAAATCAAATGATAAGGACAAAAATACATCTAAAAAATTTGTTTGAAGCAACATCTGCAATTTATTTGTGAAGAAATCAAAGGTGCAACCTTTTTGTCTTAAAAGACATTAACCATTTTGTAAAAATGCATTTAAATTATATTTAATTTAAGAATTCGTATTTGATATATTAACATTGAAATTTTTTAATTTCACAAATAAAATTAAAAATCTGTTTCATATCTCATTTTTCTAATTAATTGTTTTTTTTAAAAAAAATTATATACTCTAATGTATCACCCTACTAACCTCTTATAAAATTTAAAAACTCCAATAATAATAAATCAAATAATTTTCTTAATTTAAATCCTACAAAATTATCATTAAACCAAAACAACACACCTATATAATCCAAGCCAACAAAGGTTAATTTTTTTACTTTTAATAAATACTTTTTCTTGAACTTGTCCATTAGCATCACATTAGAGTAAAAGGCTACGAAAAAGTAAAAGACGGCCTCAATCAATCATAAACTTAATCAAACATCCCAAAAAAAAGTAAATTATGTTAAAAAAATTAAGATTTTCGAGTATCTTTACATATTTTTTAAAATTAATTAATATATAATTTATAATAATAATATTATATTAAATGTAGGATTTTGTTAACAAAATTTTAAAAACATTTTTAAAAATTGTTATTTATAATAATATATTCATCTAATTTATTAAAAATAATAAATAAAATTATCAATTTTTATATTTAATATAATATTATTATTATTAATAATATATTAACTAACATTAAAAAATACCTAAAAATATTTTTAATAAAATCTTAGTGTAATAATTAATACTTTTATTTATTACTTTTAATATATTTGTAGACACCTAATTTTGTCCGGACCATTAAAACAGGTGTGTTTTTTTTCCTAAATTGATGTTTCAGAATGTAAAAAGACTTTTTTTCATCTTGCAGGTGGTACTCCGAGACTTAGTTTAAGAGGGCGAGCATAAAAAGTCAAATTCAAAAAAAGTCAACCCCGAAAAAGTCAACCCCGAAAGAGTCAACCCCAGAAAGTCAATTACTGAAAAATTCAACCCACTTTCAAAATCAAGATTTGAAGCTCAATTGAAAAATGGCGAAAGAATTTTGATAATCCGAGGTCTACATTGAAAGATATGGAGTTCGAAAGATGGGATTTGGAGATTCAGTAGAAAGGAAACCCTAATCCGAGAAATTTGGGGAAAAGTGCTTAAACGATCGAATTGGTCGAAATTGATGGTTCCAAATGAAAGATAAGCATTGACTACGGGTAATGGAGAAGCCATTTGAAAGGAAAACTAAAAGAAAAGTCAATCTAGGAGAAAACCGAGAATTAGGGTTTTTGGTGGATTTCAGTGAAATCGGGAAGAATTACAGAAATGGCCCGACTTGGTAAGACTAAAACCCCCAATGGATGAGGAATGATTAAAAAGGGATAGCCCAAGACTCAGCTTGAAGAAAATCTGAAAATCGAACTTGTTTTGAGCAAAACCGGGTTTCGGAGGCAAAAGGGCAAATTTGGAAAATTTGGAAAAAATAGCAAATGGACTCCAAAAATTATGAAAATCTGTAATCTCATTCTTAAATCATTTGAAAGAGATTGGCAAAAGAAAATCTTGATTCGGAGTTCGTTTGCAAAATGGTCAAATCTCAAGCTTCTTTTGTAGTAATTTAAGAAGAAAAATCCCCAAAACATAGCAAATGAGCTCCAAATCTTCTAAAATTTTACAAATCTCATTTTTAAATTATTTGGAACAGATTGGCAAAAGAAAATCTTGATTCGGAGTTCGTTTGCAAAATGGCCAAATCCTGGGCCTCCTACGCAATAATTCAAGAAGATAAATCCCGAAAAAATAGCAAATGGACTCCAAAAATTCTGAAATTTTGCAAATCTCATTTTAAAATTATTTGGAAGATATTGGAAAAAAAAATCTTGATTCAGAGTTCGTTTGCAAAATGGCCAAATCCCGATCCCCTATGTAGTAATTCAAGCAGATAAATCCCGAAACAAATACCAAATGAGCTCCAAAAATTATGAAAACTTTTAGATCACACTTTTAAATTATTTGGAAGAGATTGGTGAATAAAAATCTTGATTTGGAGCTCATTTAAAAAATGGTAAAATGTGGGGGCATGAAAGGGTATTTTTGGAAGAAAAAATCCAAATAAATAGCAAACGGACTCGGAAAATTTTGAAAACTTCCAGAATTAAATATTTTATTATTTTGAAAGTATTAAAAAAAGAAATTTTGAATTTGGAGTCCGTTTGACATTTAGTTGCATCTGGGGGGCAAAACGGTCATTTCACCCACGCAACCGAAAAGAGCTTCTTTTGGCCTTTCAAAAAATCAGACTTGGGCTGGAAAAGAGAAGTTCTGGCCTGCCAAGGCCCAAAGGAAAGAGGAAGCTTCTGATTTTTTAATCAAATGGCCTAGAATTAAGAGTTAGTTAGAGATTCTTTTTAATCAAGCCATTGTGATTAAGCCACATAGGCTAAGGGAGAGTGTCAACATTATTCTTGAATAGCTGTAATTATGGACAGCTGCTATGCTAATCTAAGGGTGATAATTTCATGATTTTTCACCTTGAATTACTAGCCATTTGATGAAAATTGGTTAGGATGAAAATGACAACATCCTTGCATGAGAGAGAGGGGCATTTGGCCAGCCTTAAGGGAGGGAGCATAATTCATTTTCATGGAATTCATTTTTTCTGATTTCTCTTGGTTTTTGCTTGGTTTTTCTCTCTTTGGTTGAAAGCAAAAAGAAAAAGTTTAGAAAAGAAAGGAAATTTTGAAGAGATAAAGCTTGAAATATAGCTTCTTGAGGTTGCTCTTGAGCACCAACTCTTGCACTTTCTTGATTTTCCATTCTTGATTTTTGCTATTTTGATTATCATTTGGTGAGTTTTCTTTTTAAATAAGTTTTTTTTTTTATATTTCATTTTAAGTTCTTTCTTCATCTTTTTCTTAAAACAAGTTTTTTTTTTTTACATTTTTTTTCACTTCCTCACCATGGCCGAATGGCCTACATTTTATTATTGATGCAGTTTTTTTGCTTTAATTTATCATATTATTCATGTTATTTTATTTAATCTTGATGTTTTAAGTGTTATTCTACTTTATATACTTGAGTCATATTTTAATTTGGTTGTTTTATTTGTTGCCATTTATGATTTAAATATCATGTTCTTGCATTTTTAATTTTTTGTTTTCATAATGTTTAAATTTGTTGATGTTTTATATTTAGTATATCAAGTATTTGTGAAAATGTTTGTGAGTATCTCTACCTTGTGTTTGCATGATTTGAGTGTTATAGTTGAACATGTTAGTATATCAAGTGTTTGTGAAAATGCTTGTGAGTATCTCTACTTTGTGTTTGCATGATTTGAGTGTTATATTTTAGTTGAGCATGTTAGCATATCAAGTGTTTGTGAAAATGCCATGCTTGTTGGAGCTTGAGGCCATTCGGCTACTCCATGTGTTTTGCATTGTGTGTTGCATTTTTGCCATGTTAGTTAATAGGTTTTGCATTTGCATGACATTTGATTGAGTATTTAGTTTAAGTATACCAAGTGTTTGTGAAAATGTCATGTTTGTTGGAGCTTGAGGCCATTCGGCTACTCCATGTGTTTTGCATTGTGTGTTGCATTTTTGCTATGTTAGTTGATAGGTTTAGCATTTGCATGATATTTGGTTGAGTTTTTAGTTTAAGCATGCCTTGTGTTTGTGAAAATGCCATGCATATTTTAGTTATTAGGCTTGGTTTATTTGCCATGCATGTTCATGCATTTTAGACCTAGGTTGCATTAAATGTCATGCAAGTTCATTTAGGTCTAGGTCACTATATGGATGCCATGCATTTTTTCATGACATTTAGGTTTAAACTCATGCATTTTATGCATCATATTTGCTGTAATTTTTCATGCATCTCATGTTCATGCCACTTGAATAATGACTTAGGCCAATTAATGGTTCAAAGTCATGCTCTCTTGAGCACACTTATGGAAAATTAAGTTTTGTCAAATTGATTATTCTACCTTTGTGATTTTTTTTACTTAGCTAATTTTTATCTAACTTTCAAAAAGTCTTAGCTACTGTTTGTGAGTCATTTTGTGAGTCTTAAATATTTTTACTTTTATTTTTAAATGATTTTATCAAAGGCAAAAATGTATTTTGGTAAAACAGTTTTTTTCACCCAGTACTCATACTTTCCTGATTTTTCTGGGCATTCATCTTTAATCAGAAAATTAAGCTGCTTTTTTCCCGTGTATTTTTACATGTCCTGAGTCTCCAGTATTTTTTTCAGAATTTTTTGAATTTGTAAAAATAGGGTAAAAAATTGTGTCTTAAAACTGGACAGTAGAGTCAGAATTGAATATAAAGAAAAATCATTTTTCTGTTTTGGTTATGTTACTTAGAGGGAGCTGATTAGGAAGTTTAGCTACTGACTTAAGGTAGTTTCTAAGCCTTTTTAAACTCTAAAAATGATTTTTTAAGTCTCGGGTTAAGGGTGGTCAAGTTCGAGATTTTAAATTTAGGAAATTAGAGCCATTTAAAAAAGGGTTTAACCCAGTTTTTTTTTTTTATTTTTTTTTTATTTTTAACATAAGCTTTTCCAAATTGTTTTCAAACAATCACAAAGTATTTTGGTTTTAGAATATTTAATTTGACATATTTTCCTAAGGTAGCCGGATATCTTTTTAGATATACGGATTTTCTTAATTAAAGGAAAAAATATATTTTCATGCATTGCATTTTTCATATTCATGCATTTTACATAATATGTGATTTTTGCTATGATAATTTCTATGATATTGTTATGATTTTGAGTTATGTTATATTGTTTGTTATATGATTTGGAATATTTCATGATCTCCTATACTTTTTATTTAGTTATTTTTGTCATATTATTTAGCATATACTATGTTCATGCATTATTATTTTTATTTTCATGCATATTATATGATAGCGTTATTTTATATTTTATGTCATTTAAATTATATGCCATATCATTCATATTTGCCATGTCATTTAAATCATTTCATTTCATATAGAATATGTATGTTACTTAGGTCATTTCATTTCATATAGAAGATGTATGTTACTTAGGTCATTTCATTTCATGTAGAATATATTATGTTACTTAGGTTATTTCATTTCATTTAGGATATATTGTCATTTAGGATATTTTATTTCATTTAAAATATATTATGTTACCTAGGATATTTCATTTCATTTAGAATATATCATATGACCTAGGCCATTTCATTTCATTTAGAATATGTCATATAACTTAGGATATTTCATTTCATTTAGAATATGCTAAGGCATTCAAATCATGTCATATCATTTAGGTTGTATTATATTATTTAGATTTTGCTATGTCATTTTATTTATGTCATGCATACACATATTCATTTCTTTTAAATGTTTTCAAAAAAGATAATGATTTTCAATAAAATAAAGATATTCCCGAGTTAAAATAATTCATGAGTTCTCTGCCGGGTTTGCTGGGGAGGATATCATCAATTATCATTAATAACAGAATATCTTCTTTAAAATGAGAATGATTCGGAAAGTTTTTCAAAACTAATAAATTTTTTTGTATTTTGCCACGTTTGTTGGGGAATATAGGAAAATTTTGAATTTATAAATTCCGGATCATTTTTAATTAAAAATGGAATTATTTTTCTTTAAATTGGGAATTAACTTAAAATACTAAATTTAAAACCAACTTTACACCGAGATTTGAGATAACACACGATTAATAAGGTACCGTTTTATACGGGCGTTGTGGGGGTGCTAATCCTTTCTCGCACATAATCGAGTCCCGAACCCGTTTCTTTGATTTCTCTGGTTTAAAACTCAGACTTGAAATTGGTTTTAAAAATGTTTTAATTAATTTTTAAATATTTTATAAAACCGATTTTAATAGGTGGCCGATAAAAAAGATTGGTGGAGACTCTATGTCTTTTTCAAGGTCATTTTCAAAACCTTCATTTTTCTAGAGGAATTAAGTCAACTTTTCCTCGATTTTTTTTAATGTCACGCTTAACGAATAATAAAATCTGGCGATGAGACTCGTTATTTTTTAGGTTGCGACAATATTAAATAAAAATATTATCTAATAATTTAACAATAATATAAACTTGACTATATAAACTCTCCATGAGTTGACACATGACTTTTGCTTTTTTTTTTTTCCCTCCACGAGAAGTAAAGAGAGAAAAGAAAAAAAAAAAAAGGAGAAAGGAAGAGGAAGAGGAAAAGGAAGAAATGCTAGAGAAAAAAATGATAAAAATTTGTGTGTTTGTGTTCGTGTTATTTTTTCGAATGTTTAAAATATTATAAATTTATACAAATTTTTACATGTTAATAATTCGTTTTATGTATATCTTGACACGTTTGTGTATTCGTGTAGTATTCATATTATTTTTCGTGTTGTGTTTTAATTATTTTTTCTATGCTCTGTTCGTGTCGTGTCTTAATTTATTTCATATTTTGCATAGTTTGTCATTGTGATTCAATTTAGAAATTTTTTTTTTGTGTGTTTGTGTCATGCCTCAATTCATGAAATATTTTGCATAATTTATTATAGAGATTCAATTTAGAGAAAATTTTCTGTGTTCGTGACATGTTCGTGTTATTTTTTGTGTGTTTAAAATATTAAAAGTTTATATAAATTTTTACACGTTAATGATTCATTTTATATAAATTTTGACACGTTCGTGTATTCGTGTTGTGTTTATGATATTTTTCGTGTCGTGTTTTAATTATTTTCTCATGTGATGTTTGTGTCGTATCTCAATTTATCTCATATTTTACATAATTTATCATAGTGATTCGATTTTAACTCTAAATATATTTACTTACGATATTGAAATATAAAAATTTATTTAAATAAATAATAATAATTTAATATTATTTAATTTATATTTATTTATGAGTATTAATTTAATTAAAAATTTATAAATATAAAAAAAAAAAACAAATTCAGCGAAATAGGAACAAAATTATCTATCTATACTATTATAAAGGGAATGACTGAGTTGGTGTCACTGAGTCAAGTGACACAAACTCAGTTAATGAAAATATTAAAAAATCATTAAATGTTAAAAATAAAAAGAATAAATAAGAGTAATTACGTATTTTAATATTTTATATAATAATTTTTTTTAAAAACAATTATCAATTTACTTATAAAAAAAACTATTCAATTTTTAAAAAATTATCCACTAACAAAAATTACCCATTATTTATATTTAATTTTTTAAAAACAATTTATTATTTTAAAAAAAATATATTCACTCCCATAAGGTTTCATAGAAAATACACTTACCTCTAAGATTTGAAAAATACCCACTTACCCCTTTAAAGTTTGACATAAAATGCACTAACCCCCTAAGGAACTATTTCTAGGTTAATTTTAAATAAAAATACAAATATACCTTTTGTCAATTATTAATTATTTTTTTATGTTTTTTCTTTTCATTCTTTTTTTTACTCAACTTTTTTAACTACAAAATTATTTTTTAATTACTATCAAGTTAAATTATAATTAAATTATATTCTAATTCAAGTATACATTTAAATATTTTAAACTTATCCCAACATGAATTGATTCAGTTAGTTGAGTACTTATTAGTACCTTGGCAAGTATCAGAGTTTGAATCTCACCAACAATTTCACTTGATGGGTGATCTGTAAGTATCACTGTTAGCCCTCATTAAGACTTGTGACATGCTCTGACCCTGAACTAAGTAACCTCACCTCACCTAAATTTTTTGTACCAAAAAAATATTTTAAACTTACCTTTAATTCAATTATATATTAACTTTGATAGTAACATATTATGTTATTATTATTTAAAAATAAATTAATTGCCTTTATTTAAAAAAGTTTAATGATAAAAAAATTAAAAAATAGATAGAAAAAATTAAAAAAATTATCGTATTTTTAATATTTAAAAGTAAAGTTTGAATAAATATTAATTTGATTAGCAGAATGCTAATATAGTTACTGTTTTAAGAAATAAAATGTATTTTTCAAAGTAATAGGGATAAGTTTATTTTTAATAAAATCTCATAAAAGATAATTATATATTTTTTTATTCTCCTTTTTTTTTTATTTTTTCTTTAATCAATTTCATTATCACTAAATTTTTTAAATAACGATAATTAATTAAATAAAAATATTTTAATAAATTCATTTCAAAATTAATATATAATTGAATTAAAGATAAGTTTAAAATATTTAACATGCACTTGAATTAGAATTTAATATAATAGTAATTAAAGATAATTTTAAGACTAAATAAATTTTTATTATTTTTTAGTTAATTTTTTTTGAGAAAAAACAAAAATAAATAATTAATAAAAAATATATTTATTTTTTCATTTAAAATTAACTTAAAAATAATATCTTAAAAGGTTAAAGTTTTTTTTGTTAAACTTTAAAGAAGTAAATGAGTGTTTTTTAAATTTGAAAGAAGTAAGTATATTTTTTATGAAACCTTTGTAAGTATCTCTTACCTTTTTTATACTTAATTTTGTTAAAACAATTTATTATTTTAAAAAATATATATTCACTCATGTGTGGATTATATATGATAATCCGCACGCTGGTTAGCAAAATCCACCTAATATCATCATCCATCTTCCTCTTGTTCAATCATCCGTTTATTTTTTCTCTCTCTCATACAAATAACCAAAAAAAAAAAAGTAATTCCTTTTTTTCGTTCAAAAGAATTTTCCCGAGAAAATTAAATCCTTGTCTTTAACCCAGATCCATAGATCATCGCCCCAAATTCTTGCCCATAAATTCGTTCCTTTTAGATTCTTTTTCCCATATTCCCTTTTTCTGGGGCAATCAAAATATACCATTTTCTTTAGTACTCCTAAATTTTTATCTCTTAAAAATTTTCTCTTCACTTTTTCCCACCTAGAAAATGCGGCTTGATGATCCCAAAACGTTTGTTTTGGTTCACTGATAATGGGTCTTCCATAGATTTTCAATCAAGTTTTCTCCCTTTGTTTATCACTTTAGTCACAAAAAGGGTTATCGATTTTATTTTTTTGAAAATTTGGAGGTTTTATAAGGATTTTAGAACTAGGTTTTGATTGTTGGAGTTCATAGATAAAATTTTTGAAGGATCTGAGAGTTATTTTAAAGAGAAGGATTTTGCGTCAATTTCTGTGTTGAAAGTCAAATTTTCAATATTAATAAAGTGAAATAAGAGGGGAGGGTGTTTTTCCCCCCTTAATTGTGATAAGGTAGAGTGTAAAAGTTGAGTAAGATTAGATCATGGAGCATATTATTGGTGGAAAATTCAAGCTTGGTCGAAAGATCGGGAATGGATCGTTTGGTGAACTTTATTTAGGTATTATGATAATGGCATTTTTATAGATATTTTATCTTTCCAGCTGTTTTGTTGATTTTGGTGTTTTTGTTTTGCAGGCGTTAATGTACAAAGTGGAGAGGAAGTGGCTGTTAAGCTGGTAATGTTTGACGTTTTTCTGTTTTTCCCCAACTTTAATTAGGGGGTGGGGTGTGTGTTTCTTTTTTGTGTTTTTTAGATTGTATTGGTTGATCACTAGATATGTAAAAGAATATGGTCGATTTTTTAGCCAAGGATTGTTACACTTGTGTTCGATGTTATGCTGTGATGCATTTCTTTGTGTTTCATTTGGATGTCTAGTACTACAGATCATGCGTTTGCTTTTTTGGGGGGTGTAAACTAGTTCATTAGTTTATGTATATGCATGTGCTACTATGGAGATGCTAGATTTAATGTTTGTAGAGCTACCTCGTAAAAGGAGATCTGGTGGCACCTGGGATTGTTTTAACCCAAGCAGTTCTTTTATGCCATTGAAATTGAAGAAAACCAACTAGTGAATCTTCTTCTTTTATTTATTAGTTCACTGAGTTTGAAGTTAGATGTCTGCAATTAGTTCAAGTTGATCTGAAGATAATAATATGCAGCTATAAAGGCATTGTTAGAGAGTTTTAATGAGAAAAGGAGTTAGGGTAAGAATTTGTTTGACTGTGATTTATTTTGAGTATTCTTAGAATTGGAGTGTGTGACATTTGCTGCTAATATAGGGCTGGATCCATCAATTATTCAATCTGATAGCTTTGGATGATGTGCTTAAGTGCTTAAAAATTTCTCTAGAAGTTGAGTTGTTAGATTGTAGTTATACTTCAAATGTTTCTTTTTCCATTCGATATTTTAATTGAGTTTCATAATCTTGCTGATGTTGGAAGTTTTGAATCCGTTATCAATATGTATTCTCCTTGTTTGCCCAGGAATCTGTCAAGACCAAGCATCCCCAACTTCACTATGAGTCAAAGCTGTACATGCTTCTTCAAGGAGGGAGTAAGTTTTGTTTCTCTCACTTTTTTATTTTTTTTTTATTTTTTATGTGTCTATCTATTTTTTATGGTAAGTTGGAGTCAATAAGTAGTTTTTCTTACTTTCTTTTACGTGTGCAGCGGGTATTCCTCATTTAAAATGGTTTGGAGTTGAGGGTGAATACAATGTTATGGTTATTGATCTTCTTGGACCAAGCCTAGAAGATTTGTTCAACTATTGCAATCGGAAGTTATCTTTAAAAACAGTTTTGATGCTTGCAGATCAGTTAGTAAGTATGCTACCTTTTTCAGGAAACTTTAATCTTGTCAGTTGGCTGCGTTACTAATAGTTGTTCTTTCCTTGTTGATTCAGATAAATAGAGTTGAGTATATGCACTCTCGTGGTTTTCTTCACCGTGACATAAAGCCCGATAACTTCTTGATGGGTTTAGGGCGCAAAGCAAATCAGGCATGTTCTTCTGTCTATTCCCTGCATCTATTTGTGCATGCGTTTCTTGGATTTGTAAACAGATGATAAGGCATGAGATCACGTTGATAAGATTTTCACACAATTTTATATTCCATTTGAAATATCATTTTCCCTAGCAATAGTTATCTTTTTCCCTTAACTGAAATTTAGTTTGACATAACAGTATCGTTCGAGTCACTTATTCAACAAGATGTCCTAGTTTGTGTTGCTTAATTCCATTGTTTCCCCCTTTTCACCACAGGTATACATAATTGATTATGGCCTTGCAAAAAAGTATAGGGATCTTCAAACACACAAGCACATACCATACAGGTAATACTTTTGATGTTTTTATTTGTAGAATTTGATATTTCCTCTTGTAGATTGTTCATCAATTGACCCCGAGTTAAATAACTCTAAGCTTGACTTAATTCTTCTGGTAATAGATTTAATGACCACGAGTTCTCATAGAAAGGCTATTTAGCTTAGCAGAACAGGAGATGGTTAAAATTTTCATTATGTTTGTCACTCATCAGCATACCTAAGGCATCCATTTTCGATCCTAGACTTAGAGTGCCTCAAACAATTTGGTTTCAAATTAAGTATTTTGAGAAAATCTTGATACTTAATTCTGCTTTTAGCTTTAGTCATAATTGTCAATTCTTCCAATAAGGATAGCTCATATGTTGCATGTATGTTTCTCTAGTGAAATCATTTAATGTGTGCCACACTGACATCATATTGTAATACTTTTTCTTCTTTGTAAACCTTTTTCACTAGCCATGGACACTCATTAAGTTATCTATTTTTTCTAATAGGGAAAACAAGAATCTTACAGGAACAGCTCGATATGCAAGTGTTAATACTCACCTTGGAGTTGGTGAGTGAACTTACTGCATCTAATAGTCATATGGGTTTTACTTTCAGCGAACACCTGTCGCTTTGGACTATTTTGGCTTTATATATGATCCAACGTGCTCTACATAACTTGCAGAGCAAAGCAGGAGGGATGATCTGGAATCTCTTGGTTATTTGCTTATGTACTTCCTCAGGGGAAGGTTGGTTGAATACATAACTGGTTGCTTACTTCACAGACCTTTTAAATGTTGAGTCACACTGTTAACTTAGTTTCTTGTTTCTATCTCAGCCTTCCATGGCAGGGCTTGAAAGCTGGCACCAAAAAGCAGAAGTATGACAGAATTAGTGAAAAGAAGATGCTTACTCCCATAGAGGTAGCATTACTTGCTTGCTTTAATACCTGTGAGTTTTCTTATACAAACATTTGAGACCAGACAAGAATAAGTTGGTTAATCAGAAGTTGAATTTTTTAAAAAGGTTTCCTGCTAGTTCTCTTCATGTTCAAGAAATTGAAGACTGAATGTCTGACAAGTAATATGCCATTTTCAGGTCCTTTGCAAATCATATCCTTCTGAGTTCACATCGTACTTTCATTATTGCCGATCACTACGGTTTGAAGACAAACCGGATTATTCATACTTGAAGAGGCTGTTCCGGGACCTTTTCATTCGTGAAGGTTAACTTGTTATTCTAAGTCTCACTGTTCAAATTTTGCTCACCTTTTGAATTTGTTTAATTTTGAAAATTGAATCAGTCTTCGCATTAGTTCATCTTCACAAATTTGCTAGAGAGCTTTTATCATGAAATCTGCCGGATTCAACTCCCAAAGTTATTGATTTTGACAACCAACTGATGCAGGTTATCAGTTTGACTATGTATTTGATTGGACTATACTGAGATATCCGCAGGTTGGCTCTAGCTCAAGAACACGGGTCAGTGATCTTTAACTTGCTGGACTTGATTTTCATGGAAATACTAATTTTGTTTCTTCATTAAGGATTCTTATACTAATTTTTTTTTTATTCTTCAACAGCCAAGCCCAAAGCCAGGTTTAAATCCCCCAGGAGTATCTGCTGAAAGAACAGAAAGGCCTTCAGGTCTGTTCCTTTTCACAGCCTGTTTTGAGAATACAAGACAATTTAACTGTTGATAAATTTTTTGACATAAATATTGTATTTGAGACACCTAACTTACCCATGTTCTGACCTTGGTTTCCTTAAATTAGCTAACTTACAAATCTTAGTACATATCTTTTTTTCCTGTAGTTGGCCAAGAGATTCGAGAAAGGTTCTCTGGTGCTGTTGAGGCATTTGCACGACGGAATGGCTCTGGGCATGGTTTGCATGGTGATCGGTCTAGATACAGATCTTCAGATGATGTGCCATCATCCAAGGATGTGAGCAACCTTGCTTCTGCATTTTTTCTGTACATTTCATCGGTTGTTTTCCGTTGAATTTCACTTTCTTTCTAGGAAATTGAAGTTTAAATGCCTTTAGCTATTTGCCACAGAAGTTATGATTTTCTTTTAATCTTTTCTCTCCTTCAGCAACCTGATTCTGATAGGGCTCGTTCCTCCTCGAGAAATGGTAGTACTTCAAAGAGGCCTGTCGTATCAGGCAGCCGACCTAGCTCCTCTGGTGAGCCCAGTGAAAACCGCTCTAGCAGATTAGTCTCAAGCAGTGGTCGCCTGTCAACAACTCTGAGAGTCCAACCTGGGTTTGAATCCAAATCATCATCTTTACCTCGTACTGCAGCCACAAGTGGTGGTCGCGATGATACCCTTCGGAGCTTCGAGCTCTTGACAATAGGGAGTGGGAAAAGGAAATAAATGGCATATGCATCTCTGGTAGGAAGGATTTGCTTGTGTTTAGGGCACACAATTTCCCTATTCTAATTTCTTATGGAGATCTTGGCACCATAATGGTATTTACAAACAGTTACTCTCTCTGTATATCTGTGTCCATGATTAGGTTCCATCCATATTAGCAACAATCTCCCCGAAGAAGTTCATCCTCGGGAAAACTTGTCGTCTCCTTCCTGTTGTACCCTTGTCAGGTATTCTTGCCATTATGATGCCTCTGGGGTCATTAAAGAAAGAGAGATATGATCCACCTTAGGGAATTGTTCATATATTTCCAACTATTCTAGCTGTAATAAACACTTGATGTTTCTTTCTTTCTTTCATTTTAATCAGAAGCAAAAAAGAAGAATGCCAAAAAAGTCTTTATAGCAAAGACTTTTCTGGCTTTATGTGTCATCTGCTTAGTCTGTTTATATCTTCACATTGTGTAACCATTATCTGTAACATGGATTTTGCGGTGAGTGATTATAACATGGGTTATGTTGTTAGGGTTTTGCTAACGAGTATCTTTAGGATACTAAATAAGATTAGTTAATATATTATTTATAATAATAATGTTATATTAAATGCAATAATTGATAATAAACACTTAATGTTTCTTTCTTTCATTTCATCTGAAGCAAAAATGAAGAATGCCAAAAAAGTCTATTATAGCAAAGACTTTCTCTGGCTTTAAGTGCTATCTGATTATAACATGGGTTATGTTTTGTTTAGGAGCGTCTTTAGGATATTATTTAAAATTAGTTAATATATTATTATAGTAATAATATTATATTAAATATAATAGTTGATAATCAATTTAATAATTTGTGTATTTGTGTCGTGTTCGTGTATTTTATTATGTTTTAAGGTATTTTATATTTATATAAATTTTGATACGTTAATAATTTGTATTATATAATTTTTGAGATATTCGTGTATTCATATTATTTTTTCGTGTCGTGTTTGTATTGTGTGATCTTGTCGTGTTTTATCAGGATAATATTATATATAATAATAATTTGAAATAATATTTTTAGGACACTCATAGTAAAATTCATATCGTTAATCAATGCTTTTTAAACTTTTTATATTTTGTCCACTTTAGTTGAAAGTGACAAAAGGTTTAGTTTAGTAAACCCTATTATCATCATTTTGGTAGCCATGAATGAGAGTAAGCAACCTAGCTTATGATCCCAAAGTAAAGGGGAGTAGGGCATCAATAATTGATCATAACTTCGTTGTTCACCTTTTCTAGCCTAGCCTAGCCTAGGTGCCACATATAACAATTATGTCTTGTTATTGTTCATGAATCTTCTTTTTTTATTTTTATTTTTTATTATTATTAGAATGACTCCATGAATGGGGTTGAGAAGCATATGATTGTATGATTAAGTAATGCTTTTATTCACATGAATGAATGGTTGATAGAAAAAAGACATTCATGTCTCTTTTTAAAAAAAAAAAAAAAATTGGTTGATGCTGTGGGAGATGTTAACTCTTTCAACATCAGGTTTTTGGAATTAACAAAATTTGAATTAAACTGACAGCACACGATTATAAAATATAAATATGATATATGATATAAAAAATAATATAAATATAATATAAAATATAAAAATAATACAAATTCCATACAAATATATGAATAACATGTCTAATTTGAACATCACATAATTCTCTGCATCTAGATACAATCTACTAAACAATGATAAAATTTAGTGTTCTCTTCTAAAAAATTAATTCCATATTTACTTTCTTCTAATAAAATCCCCTTTCCTAGAACAAAAAATAAACCCTAAATAAATTCTACTTAATCTTATCAAATGTGTTACGGGTCACTACTGAGGCAATTACTGTTTTACTATTTTACTGTTTTATTCATTTCTATTGTAACAGAATTTGCTGACTAGGCAATTCTGAGTGCTATTTGAACACTGTCAGAGGTTGGTTGTTGGGGATGGGAAAATGATTAACAGATTTCTATTCTTTTCAATAATTCTCTTATTCTGATATTCTTCTCTCTTTCCTATATTCTAATCTTCTCTTCACAGTGTTCTTGCTGTGTTCTTCATTTGTTACAGTGATTTACTGGAAATATTGTTGGTGTATATCATTGGTATCAGAGACTAATCCTGGCTATGGCTGAAGGAGTTACCACAAGGTTGCAAAAAGATGTGAATCAGTTGCAAAAGGATTTTGAGAAGCTGAGTGTTACTACTGGACAGCTGCGCACTGATCTGCAAATCGGGCTTGAAGGTGTTGGGGTAGAGATGAGGACTATGTTCGAACAAATGATGCTTCGTTTCGATCAGTTCTCCAAGGGACCTCAATGCAGTACTTCCATGGAAGGTGGGTCTGCCATCGACAAACAAAAATCTGCACTGGGCAACCTCGAAGATCCCCTCAAATCTGCAACATCTGATGATCTGTTGGGAGGATTTCGAACCCAAACCAAGCTGTCTAAATTGGGATGTCCTCACTTTGATGGCACTGATTTCAGAGGCTGGCTGATGAAGATTGAACAGTTCTTTGAAGCTGATACTACCCAGGAGCATGATAAGGTGCGAGTAGTGATGATGCATTTGGAAGGCAAGGCTCTTCAATGGCACCTGAGATTCATGAAGGGCTATGATAAACTTACTGAGGTTAGTTGGGACTGCTACCTTACTGAGATGAAATCTCGTTTTTCTGACAATGAGTTTACCAATCCTATGTTTGATTTGGTTAGCCTTAGGCATCTTACTACTGTTGATGATTATTATGAAGAATTTGAGAGTATCCTTAACCTGTTACAGTTAACTGATGACTATGCCTTAAGTATTTTCATAAGCAATTTAAAACCTGAGATATCCAATCCTGTTCGACTGTTTTATCCCAAAACATTGACTCATGCTTACAACCTAGCCAAACAATGGGAATCTCTAATGTTTAACATTCCCAGGAAGCCTCACATTCCCTACAGAAATCCAACCATTCCCTCTCCTGCCCATAATATTAACCAACCCCCACCAAAAACAGACTTACCAGCTTTGTTACCAACACCGAAACATTTTTTACCTTCCTATCAAACTCAACCCCGATATCACCAACAAAACCTGTTACAAAACACCTACAAACCACCTATGAAAACAGACATCACCACCAGACCTTCATCCAAACCACCTACCAGAGAGGAAAGAGATGATAGGAGGAGAAGGGGGCTATGTATGTGGTGTGGAGCCAAATATGGTATGGGGCATAAATGTGTGAGGTCTCAACTATACCAGCTGCTTGTGAATGAGACAGAAGAACTTCCTACTGATCCTGAAGAATTCTTGGACTGTTTGGATACTATGGAACATCCTACCAGTGAGGAACCTGTCAATACAGGGACCCCAGTGATCTCACTGCATGCATTATTGGGAACGGCTACTCATCAAACTATGCGTATGCAGGGCAGCATCAAAAATTTTCAGGTCATCATCCTCGTGGACTCAGGTAGCACACACAACTTCATTGACCACTCATTGGTCAAGAAGATGGGGTGTAAGACACAAATGGTGACTGGTATGAGTGTCTCAGTAGCTAATGGAGACCAAATGTGGGTACAACATATTTGTCAGGATGTTCAATGGGAAGTACAGGGTCTTGATCAGACCTCTGATTTCTTAGTCCTTCCCCTAACAGGCTGTGACGTGGTTTTAGGAGTCCAATGGTTGAAGTTACTTGGTCCCATTACTTGGAATTTTAGTGATCTGACTATGCAGTTCTCGATTGGGAACTCTAAAGCTATGTTACAAGGAATCTTGGCCGGAGCAGTACAGGTTATGGCCAAAAAGCAAGCATCCAAATTATGCACTCACTATACTGCAACCTGCACACTGGTGATGCTGGATGCTCAGCCATCGCAGGTAATGGCTATGCACACCACACTGCAGGATATTACTACTCTGCCTAAGGATCTCCAACTTTTATTATCTCAATTCTCTCTCTTATTTGAAGTCCCAAAAGGGTTACCACCCTCAAGACCTCAAGATCACAAAATTCAGTTGATTGATGAAAGTCAAACTGTCAAAATCAGGCCTTATAGGTACCCTACTGTTCAGAAAAATGAGATTGAAAGAATTGTGGCTGAAATGGAGGAAGCAGGTATTATCAGAAACAGCACTAGTGCTTTTGCATCCCCTGTGGTGCTTGTCAAGAAAAAAGATGGGTCATGGCGCCTGTGCATCGATTACAGACAGCTCAACAAGTTGACTATCAAGGATCGATTTCCAATACCCTTGGTAGAAGAATTGCTTGATGAACTTACTGGTGCATGCTATTTTTCTAAGTTGGACCTCAGATCTGGATATCATCAGGTACGTATGCACGAGCATGACATCCACAAAACAGCATTTCGAACCCATCAGGGGCACTACGAGTTCCTAGTCATGCCCTTTGGGCTTACTAACGCTCCTTCCACTTTTCAAAGCATCATGAACAGTATCTTCCAACCCTTCCTCAGAAAGTTTGTCCTTGTCTTTTTTGATGACATATTAGTCTATTCAGCCACTTGGTCAGATCACTTGAGACATCTACAGCTCATATTTGAAGTGTTATACCATCACCAACTCTATGTCAAACTCTCCAAATGCGACTTTGGAGCTTCCCAAATTGAATACTTAGGCCATATTATTGGTGTACAAGGAGTCTCAATGGATTCCAAGAAGGTCGAGTGCATGGTTAACTGGCCTACTCCTACATCAGTCAAGGAATTGAGAGGATTCCTAGGCTTAACAGGGTATTACCGAAGATTTATTAAGGGTTATGGTTCTATTGCTCAGCCCTTAACTGCCTTGCTCAAGAAGAATGCTTTTACTTGGAATGACACAGCCCAGGCAGCTTTGGAACAGCTAAAAAGGGCCATGGTCACTGCCCCTGTGCTTGCTTTGCCAGATTTTACTGTCATGTTTGTAGTGGAATCAGATGCCTCTAGTGGTGGAATTGGAGCAGTGTTAAGTCAAGGGGGGAGGCCTGTTGCATATTTTAGTCAAGCTCTTTCTATCAAGCATCAAACTCTTTCAGTATATGAGAAAGAGATGTTAGCCATATTGGCTGCAGTTAAAAAGTGGAATCCTTACTTGATGGGCAGACATTTTCAGATTAAGACTGACCACCATAGTCTTAAATTTCTGTTAGATCAGAAGACCAACACTCCAGCACAACAGCATTGGGTGGTGAAAATGATGGGCTACGATTATGAGGTGGTGTTCAGAACAGGAATCACTAATGTCGTTGCTGATGCCTTATCCAGAAGGCCTACAACTGAATTTCATGCTATCTCAGTTATTACTACAGGACTGTTAGCTAAAATCAAACAGTCTTGGCTCAAGGATCCCCACATCATCCACCTTATTCATAGAACTCAGCATAACCAGGGATCATCTTCTAAATATTCATGGCAAGCTGGTCAATTGCGAAGACAAGGAAAACTCATGATAGGATCCGACCCTGGACTTAAGAAGGAATTGCTGGATTACTTCCATGGATCTTCCCTTGGTGGTCATTCTGGTATTGAGGCTACTTTAAAGCGGATCTCTAGTGTGGTATATTGGAAAGGGCTGAAAAAGGAAGTGAAGCAATTTGTCAAAGAATGCTCGACTTGCCAGAAGTGCAAATATGATACATCAGCATACCCAGGGTTATTACAACCACTCCCACTGCCTGATAAGATCTGGTTTGATATATCCATGGACTTCATTGAGGGTCTTCCTAAGTCTCATGGCAAAGACACCATCATGGTGGTTGTTGATAGGCTAAGTAAATATGCCCACTTCCTTACCTTATCTCATCCTTTTTCTGCTATCACTGTCGCTCAACTTTTCTTGGATCAGATATATCGACTCCATGGGATACCACATAGCATAGTATCTGATCGAGATAAGATTTTCCTCAGTACCTTCTGGAGAGAACTCTTCAGGCATATTGGTACTGCTCTGCACATGTCTACCTCCTACCACCCGCAGACTGATGGGCAAACCGAAGTGGTTAACCGAAGCCTGGAGACATACCTCAGGTGTATGACAGGGGAGAGACCCAAAGATTGGTCTAAATGGATTCCACTAGCTGAGTGGTGGTACAATACCAACTACCATACGACCCTCAACAACACCCCTTATGAAATTGTGTATGGGCAAGCTGCCCCTAATCACATGCCTTATCTGCCTGGTGAGTCCAAAGTCGAAGCAGTGGATCGCAGCTTGCAAGCTAGAGAAGCAGCTATTAAGATGCTCAAATTTCATTTACAAAGATCTCAGCATCGAATGAAACAGATGGCAGACAAACACAGAACTGATAGACAGTTTGAAGTGGGAGACTTTGTTTATCTCAAGCTCCAACCCTACAGACAGAAAACGGTGGTTAATAGGATCTGTTTGAAATTAACTGCAAAGTACTTTGGTCCCTATAAAGTACTGAGCAAGGTAGGCGCTGTAGCCTATAAGTTGGAGCTACCTCCTGGGTCACGAGTTCATCCCGTATTCCATGTTTCACAACTGAGGAAACATGTAGGTAATCTGCCTACACAGACAAGCTTGCCAATACTCGACACTGATGGAGTCATCACCAAGGAACCTGTTGCTATCTTGGACAGAAGAATTAATCAACGCCGGAAGAAGACGATCACAGAAGTCTTAGTACAGTGGAGCAACTGTTTTCCAGAGGACGCGACATGGGAATGTCTGTTTGATCTTCAACAGAGATTTCCATCCTTTGATCCTTGAGGACAAGGATCATTTTGAGGGGAAAGTATTTGTTACGGGTCACTACTGAGGCAATTACTGTTTTACTATTTTACTGTTTTATTCATTTCTATTGTAACAGAATTTGCTGACTAGGCAATTCTGAGTGCTATTTGAACACTGTCAGAGGTTGGTTGTTGGGGATGGGAAAATGATTAACAGATTTCTATTCTTTTCAATAATTCTCTTATTCTGATATTCTTCTCTCTTTCCTATATTCTAATCTTCTCTTCACAGTGTTCTTGCTGTGTTCTTCATTTGTTACAGTGATTTACTGGAAATATTGTTGGTGTATATCAAAATGCTTCATTAATACACTGAGTCGAAAAGTAAAAACCTCTTCTTTCTTTCTTGCTTCCCTGTTTTCTCCGCTGAATAAAAAAAAAATCGCTCAAAAGTTCTTCGATTTCTCATCGCAAAAGGAAAAAAAATTCAATTCCCTCATAAAGTTTTTTAAAAAAGAAACTTTATTTTCTTTTTTCTCGATAAAATTCGCTGAAACTCTCCCTCAATCCAATTTAAACACTTAAAAAGGAAAAGCTTAAATCTTTTTCTCTCTGTTGTACGTGATGATATAGGGTTTTTAATTTATTATTCAAAAACTGAAATTTTGTTGTTTGGGAAGGGATTGAATTTGGGATAAATATTCAGACAAGAGTTATGGAAATGGAGGTGGTAGGTGACGTGGCATCTCTTGACCCTGATTTACTTCAGCTCCCAGAGCTCTCTTCTTTAGCTCTCAAATCCAATCCCTTTCTCGCCGAAGAACTCTTCTCCCTTTGGCTTTCCCTCCCCGAAACTGGTCGCCTGGTAAGGTTTTTACAATTACTAATCAAACAATCTTCCTTTTCAGATTTTTTTTTTCTTTCTGTTTATGACCTTTTTTTTTTCCCCACTGTTTTTCTTTAATTTAATTAGGTTAAGAATTTGCTTACGGATGCGAAAACGGGGACGTCGTCGTTGAACGCCACTGGGAATTCCACCAGTATTAAAGTTTCTACAGCAAATTTGTTGCCTTCCATATTTCCTGCTGCAAGTACTCCTCCGCTATCGCCTCGTAGTACTTCCGGTTCTCCACGTATTGTCAAACAACGGTCTGGCCCTTCTTCTTTAGGTTCGCCTCTTAAGATAGTCAGTGAGCCAGTCCGCGAAGTCATACCGCAGGTATAGTGTAAACTTAGCTGATAAATTTTGGAAGTGTTTTAGTTGAATTAACGGTTTCTGATAAGAGAATTCTAAGGAAAAAAAAATGTTGGGTTTTGCAGTTTTACTTTAAAAATGGTCATCCACCTCGAAATGAATTCAAAGAGCAGTGCTTGTTTGCGATTGATATGCACTTTTATGGTCATTTGGGATTGCAAATTCATGGTGAGGAAACATTTATGGTTTTTAGTCAGAATTGGTTTTTGCTGCTGTTGTTAAATGTTCTCTATCTTGCGTGGCAGAGTTTAAAGCGGTAACGAAAGACATTTGCAAGCTACCGTCTTTTTTCTCCACCACTCTGTTTAGAAAAATTGATTTCAACAACAGTGGTATTGTGACAAGGTATGTCTCGCTGCACCTTTGAATTTATAGTTTCATGATATGTGTAGTGGTATAATTTCGAAGATATCTTTGTAGGACTAGAACCACTGATTCATAGATAGTAATAGATGAGGCACCCGCTACAAATAATGCTGTTAACCATACAACATTGCTTAAATCCAAAAGGTTTCTGTGGTGGTTGCACTCCTTTGCAATCCCCATTTTTATTAGGGATCATTTGCTCTAGAATCAGGAATAGCCTGATTAGTAGTGCTATATGATCCTTGACTATGTAGGCATCTCTGTGTTTTGTATCTTTTCTTGGGTTAAGTCTTTGACTGTACATTAAGAAAGGCTGTGATTGGTAGTTTAGGGAAGGGTTGGATGGCAGTATTGGCCTAATCTATGTTATCCTGACTCGTCATTTTCCCTAAAGTACCCGTGTTCGACATCTGTATCCGACACATATTCAGACATGGTATGGGGGTATGATCCTCCAAATATATGGGAAAAACTAGTTAAATTTGAGCATACACGTGTAGAATACATACCAGTATCCGACACTCACCCCCGAGTCCAGGAAACATAGGGCCTAATTACTGGAAATTCCCTTGATGGGTTTTGATTGACTTTATGCAGAAGCTTTAATAATGCAATGGCTGAATAGAGTCTTTATTGTACTCTTGGTTAGGGTTTAGGAGGGGTTACTGCTGGTGCTTACTTGTTCTCTATGCTAAAAGAGCTTGAGTAGTTTTTTATGGTAAGGAACCATCTGATCCTCTTGCAAACTTGCAAATCATATTATTATTTATCTTTTAGGTCATCTGAGACTTTTTTTTTTTTGGTCTTTGAAACATAATTAGTTATGATTGAATTATGAAATTGTAAGGTCTTGGATGGTTTAACATCTGTTTCTAAATTAAACAAATTATAATTAGGTGTGACCTTATGTGAATTTTAGGGATCAATTTGTCAATTATTGGATTGGAGGCAACATGTTAACAATGGATTTAGCAACCCGAATCTATACAATTCTTAAGCAACCTGATTGCAGATACCTTACTCAGGTATATTCAGCTTTCCTCAATGCATATTACTTGAACATCTCTAGGAGACAAGAAGGAGAGAAAGGAATATGCTTTTATAAACGTGCATTCATGTGCTTTGTTCATACTAGTCGTTGAAGGGGGAAAATTGTGGTTGCAAAGTTAATAAGTTATGTGCCTTCTTTTAGTAATTGGTACTGAATGCAGGATGATTTCAGACCCATTTTACACGACCTCTTGGCATCTCATCCAGGCTTGGAGTTTTTACAAAGCACCCCAGAATTTCAGGAAAGATATGGTATGACAACAATCATTTGAACAAATATCTTTGTCAATTCGTTTCAAATTAGAGTATTTATTCCTATTGTCTAGAGCCCACACTTCACACATGTCAAACAGGCACCAAACTCATCTGATAATTGGCTTACTGCATTTCTGAGTTTGTATGTTAACATTTAGTAGTGTCACTAAATTTAACTTAGCCCTAGCATTTGGTGCGAGGTGTAACCTTAGCAATAGCATTATTGCAATATTACTTAGCGTACTGCAACCTGCTTCAGAAATAAATTATTAACTTTTAGGTTTGTACTGTGCTGTCAATGTCAAGTTCTGATTGTTATAAGCTAGTAACTTGATATGGTTCTGCTCTTACATATTTTAACTTCTTTTGTTTGTAACAGCTGAAAGTGTCATATATAGAATATTTTACTATATAAATAGATCAGGAACTGGTCGTCTTACCCTCAGGGAGTTGAAGCGTGGGAACCTAATTGCTGCAATGCAGCATGTGGATGAAGAGGAAGACATTAACAAAGTTTTGAGGTAAATCAGTCGGCTGAAAGCATGCAATTTTGGTGAAGTTTTATATGATATTAGTAGTGGTTTTTGATAACCTTTGTTTTCTCATTTAGCATTTTGGTTTTTGTTCTCTCTAATTTGATGAATTAACATTTTATTCTAATATTTTCTTATTGCAGGTACTTCTCTTATGAACACTTCTATGTAATATACTGCAAGTTTTGGGAGCTCGACACCGACCATGATTTTTTGATCGACAAAGAGAACCTTATCAGATATGGTAACCATGCTCTTACCTACCGGGTTGTTGATAGAATTTTTTCTCAGGTTCGCATTTGTGTTATACTATTTTCTATTATCCACATCAATCATTTCAGCTTTAAGTGGGAAGTTTTTCTGCTATATCAAAGAACAAAGAAAAGAGATTCTGCTATATCAAAGAACAAAGAAAAGAGATAATCCTTTTGATCTTTCAGGTTCCAAGGAAATTTAGAAGTAAGGTTGAGGGGAAAATGGGTTATGAAGATTTTGTTTACTTTATATTGTCAGAGGAGGATAAATCTTCAGAACCTGGTCTGGAGTACTGGTATATTTCCTCTCCTTTTCTTTAGTTGAAGCACACACTTTCTTTGCTTAGATCACTTACTGGTTTTAAATGTTAATATTCATTGATGGAAGTTCTGCAAGAAACTTAGGGACATGTGTTGTTAACCTCTCTTATTTCTGAGTGGCAATCTTTAGAGTCGAATTACTGAGTATTTTGGTTCTTCATAGTTCTGTAGCAGTGTTAATTTGTTGATTGCCTGGTATTTTACTGTGATCCAAATTGTTGATAGTTTGTTTATGGATCCTTTTCAAATTTCAACCACTAAGATTTGAGAGATCAATGAATGATAGATCTAGATGATACTAAAGGAGTCACATTGTTGCTAGAACCTTATATTGACTGATTTTTCCTGTGAATCACCCTTAGGAGAAACAAATTGAAAATAATTCTAAATCATTCTTCCGTTGACTGCTACATTGAGAAATAGTTTTTGATCTGCTTCCTGTGTTTGAAGAACTTAAAAGGTTGCAATCTCTTTGATTATCAGCATGAGGTTGTTTGATAAAATTTTGCCGCATTTTCTTACTAGCCTCATTTCAGGTTTAAATGCATTGATTTGGATGGAAATGGGGTGCTCACACCAAATGAAATGCAATTTTTTTATGAGGAGCAGTTACATCGGATGGAGTGCATGGCCCAAGAACCTGTGCTTTTTGAGGATATATTATGCCAGATTGTTGACATGATTGGACCGGAGGTCACCCCTGGATTTATGACTCATTGTTGTCTTTTGACTGCATGTGGACATACATATATGCATACATACATATTCCTGCATGACCAGTGCTAATACATGATTGTTTGATTACAGAATGAGGGCTACATCACTCTACGTGACTTGAAAGGCTGCAAACTTTCTGGAAATGCTTTCAACATTCTTTTCAATCTCAATAAGTTTTTTGCTTTTGAAAGTCGTGATCCTTTTCTTATTCGTCAGGTAAATGCATGTTTAACTTTTATTTTAAGATAATTACGAGTAACCTTTTTTTCTTCTTGAGGTGCTGATCACTAGATAGATTTATATTAGGAGCGTGAAAATCCAACATTGACAGAGTGGGATCGCTTTGCACATAGAGAATATGTTAGGCTTTCCATGGAAGATGTTGAGAATGCTTCAAATGGAAGTGGAGATATCTGGGATGAATCATTTGAGGCTCCCTTTTGAAGTTAGTTAGGTACGTTGAGGAGAGGTGCTGTTGTATTAAATACATGCTATTGAAGCTGTTTTCTTTTGCTGTTCTTATTTTTTGCGTTTTATTTTGTGAGAAAGGATGCAATGAATTACAAATTGCATATCTAGATGATTCTTATTGGGCGGTCTTATTGCTAAAATAATCTTTACGAACGAGTGTATATTTGAAGAAATTAGAGCCTATGTTACTCAGACTTAGGTGTGAGTGTTGGACACAGGTATGTGTCCGACATGGATATGTTCAAATTTTTCAAGATTTTCATGTATTTGGAGGGTCCTTGGAGGATTATATCCTCATACCTATGTCCGGATATGCGTCGGACACGGGTACTTCAAGAAAAATGAAGAATTGAAGCAACATAGATTAGAGCACCTGGAGCTTGACAGTTTTTAGATGCATAAAAGATGTATCTGAGTCTATAACTGCTATCACCTAAAGCATAATCCGTTTGAGGAACTTAGTTCTGGTTTTTGTGCTTTTTCAGAGGTCTACAAGAAATGATGGAGGTGCTTCCATGTTCATTAAGCTGTGCATTAATCCAACTGGTTTTTGCTCAAACCAGTGTTATTTCAACTCTGGTGGCATAACTGTAGCATATACTCCTGCAGGCCATATTCAGATGGTAGTTTTGAGTATAGGGATTGTAGATGGGAGTGTCAGGAGCTTTCTACTTGGAGCTTCTAGCTTAGAATATCAGATGCCTTAATTGTGTAGGGGCAGTTGCAGAATAGGGAAACTTTTATTGCCCATATAATGTCAGGAGCTTTCTACTTGCAGCTTAGAATATCAGATGCCTTAATTGTGTAGGGGCAGTTGCAGAATAGGGAAACTTTTACTGCCCATATAATGATAGTTCAGAATAATGTGAAATGAAATTGAAATTTTGTTTGTAAAAAGTCTGTCTTGGTTTCCTCTTGTTGCTAAATCTATGCTGTCCTTCATATGTCTTACCCTTGTTTTCTTTTTTGGGTTGTATTTATGATGAAAAGAAACTGTTATTATTTGTAACAATTTGTTATTGAGATGCATCCCTCTCAAGTAGTAGACCTATTCACTACTTGAATTATGCGTTCCACTAGTTGAATTATCCGTCCAAATTTGAAATAAATATTAGGTCCGAAAAATTACTCAAGCAAAAAATGAAACCATTTAAAAAACATGTTGAGTTTTGATTTCAATATTTAAGACTCGAATTATGCTAGATACAACCCATTTTTATTATATAATATATATTATTTATATATATATTATACAATTTATATCAATTATCATGTAAAACATAAAATATATTTATAATATTATAATATAAACATTAAAAAATATGTTATTATGTTTTAAAATTTAATAAAATGAATAAATTTATTAAAAATTAAATAAAAAAAAAAATATTGATGAGTTTAAGTTACTCCTTTACAAATATAGATGGCAACATCTATTTACAAATCCTTTGCTCTATAGGTATCAAGCATTCACAATCCTATTCCCATTCCTATTAAGAGGGGACGTTTAGATTACAGCCTGGTTGGCTGATCATTTGTGCTGGGATTTGATACCCAATTTACCCTGCTGGTTCGTTTAGTAATACAATGTATTTAAACTATATTATCACTTATCAGCTAGTTTAGTTATCAGTTGCAATATTTTGACATAATCTTGTCTGATGTTTTCTGCAATGGCTGAATGTAAAATATTCTCTGCAACTGCAACTGGGTATTTTATGCTTAAAACGTCTATGGAGCCAAATAATCCGGCCAATTTCATGACACTTCCAGCTCAATGGCCACATAATAGCAGGTGATTATTGCGGAATATCCTAGAACTAGACCTATTCAAGAATCGAGCTACCCATCCAAGTTCGAAAACCCACCCACTATTTAAGGGGACTTGAACAAAAATATTAAACCTGAAAAATAAACTTAGCAAAAAATGAGACCCTTTCAAAAAATGAACCGAACCTTGATTCCAACATTCAAGGCTTGAATGTTTTTTTTTTTTTTTTTTTTTGGATTTTAATATTTTTTCCTATCCAAAAAAAAAAAAACATTCAAGGCTCGAATCGACCTAACCCGATCCGTTTTCTAATTAAATAATATATTATATATATATATATATATTTCATATAATTTGTCATATAAAGATTAAATATATATAATATATTATAGTGTAAATATTAAAAATATGTTAAGTTGTTCATGGTTAAAAACTTAATAAAACAAAATTATATAAAATTATTAAAAATTAAATAAAAACTAAAAATGTTTGTTTTTTTTTTTTTTTTTAAAAATTAGAAAAAAAATAATACAGATGGATCTAAATGAGCTTGGGCTATCCATTTACAAATATAGTTGAAATTAGACAAATTTAAGACCCATATTTCGGACCGGGCCGGGTTTGAACAATCATTTATAGTTTTGATATCATACATAGATCCAGTCCGGCCCATGGACACCTCTAACCAGGACTATGAGAAATGATTTGTCATGGCAAGTCATGTTATCATCATCATCTGCTCTGCTACATGTAAGCTATCTAAGCTTGTAAACATAGAATCTCAAAATCCTATCAAAGGGGAATAAAAAGGAGAAACTGGACGAATCTGCTTTTATTTCTTCCTCCATCTCTAGTTTTGTTTTGTTCTGGTTTAAAAGCTAGCTAGTTCCTATTAAAATAAACGCCAGAGAAAGACTTACCCATACCTCTTGTAAACCTGAGAACAAGTTACTAATAATTACATGCAAAAAAGAAAACAACAATGGGGTTATTGTACAGGAACTTCTTTCTGCTTGCATAATGTGGGGGAAGGGGGAAATACACAACAAATATGAAAGAATATTTACTTCCAGATATTATTTTACAAAAGAACAATCTCCTAGCTGAGCTGACTCAAGAAGAAGCCAATCCCATATCTCAAACCACTTTGTTTTGGGGCCTTTGCCCCCTAAAACTTTTCACTCAAAGTTTGAAATGTAAGACGCAGCAAAATAAACGTGTTACTTACCAGAACAGTAAGATTTTAGCTTTGGATATCTGAGGCCATCTCTCATCTCATTTTCTCAAATTCTTCTCAGGGGCTTCTATTTGCGGAGGTAAGAGGTTTAAGAAGCTCCCTTGAACAGGTTGACTGGCAGCTGCAGCTGACTCATCCTCTGCAAAAACATAGACCAAGATTAACACAAGTGAACCATCGACCTGATTGATACGGTATCAATGCCGAAACATCAACATTCAACGCTTGCAACGCGCCCAACTTAACAACTATTATAGTAAATAAACATTCTATAAACTGTAACCCAACAACTGGAGCTCACCCACCAAAAGCATAATAATAGTGATAATATCTTACCAAAAAGGGATTTGATGGAGGGTCTCTTGGGTTTTGAGCTCTTCTTCTTCAATTCAGCTGCACAATGGAATAAATGAAAACTGGTCAAACACTAAGATATTTGCTAGGTTGGAAATTTGCAGAGGATAAACTTGTGTTCAAAATAACCAGAAGAGGATGGAGAAGAGAGATAGATTGAGAAAAACATGTATCAATGGTCTTCACAGAGATACATAAAGTATTTGAGAAGTAGTTAGATAAACTTCATGCATGGAAAACAGAAGGCACAAAGGACAAAAATATAGATTTGAGGGAGGAGGAAGCAAAATACCGATGCCAGGTAACTGATTATCATTTACAATTTCAAAGTTCTTGTATGTGTAACCCACAAAGTTTATATCTTTGGATGAAAGCATCTGCATCAAAGGAAAAAATTAAATAATGTTGTGCATGTGAGCAATAGAAACATCATTTATCAGCAACTACCTTTTCTTAACCATGTTAAATAGGTTGATTTCAATATTTATTATATATTAAAGACAATAGACATTATTATATCTGCTTTCTTTAGAAAGTTGATTTCGATAAGAAACATACTGAAATATAACATACACATAAAGCCAATAGACCAGAAAATGGTATGTTCCCCAAGATAAATCTTCACATGAAACTGGCTCGGTATTTAAGGAAAAAGCAGATTTTCAAAGAATTCATTTGATGAAACATTAGTATAGGTGCGACAAAAGAACCAACAGAACTAGGGCTGTAATCGAGCCGAGCCGAGCTCGAATACTGAGAAGCTCGAGCTCGAGCTCGATTCGAAACTCGAGGCTCGAAACTCGGTTCGAGCTCGATCGAGTATCATTTTTTAAGCTCGAGCTCGGCTCGAGATAAAATCGAACTATTCGAGCTCGACTCGATTAGGCTCGTTTAAATACTCGAGCTCGAATTAAGGGTTTTTAAGTATGTATATATATATTAAGGGTAAAATAGAAAATTAATAATAAAAATATTATAAATAAAAAAAGCTCGATTAGGCTCGCGAGCTGCTCGAATCGGGTATTAAGATACTCGAACTCGGCTCGCTCGATAGCTCGAGCTGCTCGAGCTCGAGCTCGGCTCGATAATGACCGAATCGAATTCGAGTTTTTTTCGAGTCGAACTCGAGTAGCTTGCGAGCACAGGTGTCTCGTTTACACCCCTAAACAGAACCCCACCCCCCCCCCCCCCCCAAAAAAAAATGGTGCCATTAGATTTCAAAAAATTCAATAAAGGGAATTTCTAGCAAACTTGATTAAAAAACAGCTACTCATAGTGAATGGTAGCAGCAGGAATTTACAGTATACATACTAATTACTCAAGTCCTAACCTTTCTCCATGGACCTGATTTTGCTGCAGACGGAATTTGGTTGTCAGCCTGGTGCATGAAAGAAAGGAGAGCAATAAGAATATGTCTAAACAGGTCATTTTGCATATTTGTAGACACAGTACAAAAAATCTACCTCTTCAAACTTCTCAAAATTTTGCGTATCCAACTCATCATTGACTTCAGGAATAAATGCAGCTTTCATTTGATACAACTTGTCCCATTCAATACCTTTAAACCAAGGGTGAATCTGAAAACAACAGATACAGCCAGTTAATTAGTAATTTGCATTCTATTTTAAAACAAAATAAAAGAATCTAGAACAGAACACACCACACAGCACCTTAATTTCATGGGCACCTTTTGTGCCAAGCCTCTGCTCAACATTACATAAAAGTTTACTGATAAGATCTTTTGCTTCTGGGGATAGTTTTGCTTCTTCTGGAAATTTTAAGTGTGTTCTCCAATTTACTATCTGGAGAATGTAGAAAAAAGGACGATACTTTAATCATTGCTAGGACAATACTTAATCATCGCTAACAAAGAAGGTAAGAAGTACAATAAAGAGTTGTGATATGGAAGTTAATCACAAACAGCGTTCAGATGTAAAGACAGATAAAAATATAAATAATAGCACAAAACAATGACAACATAATAACTTAATGGTAAAAACATACCTTCCGACAGGTTGACATTGGCTCATCTGAATAAAAGGGTGGATATCCAACAAGCATTTCATACATGATAGCACCAAGAGACCACCTAGAAAAATATAAAAAAAAACACCATTATAACCATATCTCACAATATAAATACAAATAAAAAATCATGTTTAATATACAAACCAATCACATTCCATTCCGTATCCTTTCTTCAGCAAAACCTCTGGAGCAATATAGTCAGGTGTACCAACTGTAGAATAAGCCTGAAGTATCACAATATTCAAGCAACATTCTTTTGCAATTTCAATAAAAAGAAAACGAAAGCTTTCTATTTATGAACTTAGCAGGAGAAAGAGGTGAGCTTGTGGTCTTTCTAGAATATCTAAGGCAACTAACAGCAGTAAAATATAGCCTTGCAAACTCTAATAAAATCAAACAAAGCCTGAACTATGGAAAATGAAGGAGAAACAAGTTGAGAACTTTCTTGCTTTGTAAACCCAATATTACCATCAATAATAATAATAATACTTAATGTTGCATTAGTTACATGGCAGTCAAGTACTTACAAGCATCCTTCTGTTCCTCTGCCAGTGCTGCAACTGCTCTTGTTGTGTGCGTTTTGGTGCTGCAGGTCGTCCATCGCTTTGAAGAGCCCCACTGAGATTGTTTGCCGTAGAAAAATCTTTTTCCTGGAGATTACTGCAATCTAATGGTTTACATAATCCAAAATCTGATAATTTCATATGACCATTTCTATCAAGTAGTAGGTTGTCAGGCTTGATGTCTCTGCAACATGTGACAAAAATGGGTTCACCCCTTAGTGCAAACTCAGGAAGACCATTATATAATTATGTTTAACGTCATGCCAACTCACCTATGAATATAATTATGTTTGTGGATTGATTCAATCGCCAGGACAGTTTCTCCAACATAAAACCTGGCCTCATCTTCAGTTAGTATATCCTTCCGCATCAGTAAAGTCATCATATCTCCCCCAGGTAAATATTCCATAATGAGATATAGATACTCTTCATCTTGGAAGGAGCAATATAGTTTGACAATGCAATTACTGTCAACCTCAGCAAGTAGATTTCTCTCAGCTTTCACATGTTCAACCTGAACTTAGAAATGCAAACTAACGAATTAGTATCATGGCTCAAAACACATTAAGGAAATTACATAGCTGGCTTAAAATTGTGTACCTGGCCTCTACGAAGCATCTCTGACTTCTTAAGCTTCTTCATAGCATAAACATGACTAGTTGCCTTCTCCCTACAGACTCTAACCTGTAACGAGAGAAAGTGGAGTTAAAAGTAATTCTGGCAAAATTCCTTCTTTTTTTTTTTTTTTTTGGGGGGGGGGGGGGGGGGGGGGAAGTTAACTAAGAATATAGGTGAATCCTACGAGAGAGGTAAAATAAAACTATAGCCAATATGCTCAGAAGCATCAGTAACTAGCAAATCATGCAACTAAAGCAGTACATATGTAGAAGCCTACCCTTCTAGAAGTTTCCTAGATGCATTGTCACAGGAAAACAAAGTTGTGATGGCAGGGAGAACAATTTAAATATATGATTTTAGCACAATGATCTAGTGGTAGTGTAGCTCATCATTTTTTCTTAATTTTGGCAAGTAGATTAAAGCAAGACTAGAAATAGAAGCAAAAGGAGCATCTATGTTATGATGTACAATATGACGAAGATATAATTACCTCTCCAAATGCACCCTTGCCAATCATGGTCAATGGCTCAAAATCATCAGCCCCCATCTTATGCCTCTGAATACGCATGTATTCTGTCTCCTTCTTCTCCAAATACTTTAGTAAGTTGTTTTGTTCTTCTTCAGAGACTTCAGCATCAGCCAACTTCTTTTCTAGAATATCACGTCTGCAGAAAATCATAATTACCCAAAACCATCATCCCTATTCTTCAAACAAAACTACCATAACTTCCCCGGCATTCCTCCGATCACAAACACATATTTTATCATGTTACATTTTTGCAGATGATATAGAATGCAATGACAGCATTAAGTTTTTCGCATAAAGTTTTGAACCAAAACCTGCTATGAAGCATCTTGACATGCGATAATTCTGCCAAATTGTCAGTCCATAATATAGAGCACAGTTACATTGCTTGCAATATTATAGTTATGTGACCATAACAATGATTATTACATGAGGAAATTTCCATGAGAGGAAGAATTTAAATCATACCGCTCCTTTCTTTCCTGCAGACTTTTCATCTGCTTCTTGTAATGGTTTTCAATATACTGCTTTGCAGCTGCTACCCGCTGTTTGGTGACATTTGATAGTGCATCTTCACTTGTTGGTGGTTTAGACCCCTCCTTTGCATTACCTGCATCTTCTTTCTTCTTTGAAGGCCTTAACTTTTCTTTTGATTTCAACTTGTTGAACCAACACCTTGCAGTTTCCATTGGTTTACTCGATAAATACAACCCTTGTGAACCCACAATCCTAAATGTACATTACAGCTCAGTATTACACAGGAATAACCTTGTTATCGACTATCTTATTCTCACAGACTAAAATCTTGCTGACTTTAGCACATCACTGTTGACCAAAATATCCAACAAACAGATTCTGCAATGAAAAAAAAAAGGGAAATAAGAGTACATTAGCTTAGAATGAGGGCTAAATTTCAGAAACAGAAAAAAGGGAAACCAAGCGACTTTTAAAACACAATTTTAGGTTGCTATCAGCTGTCAAAGGATATGAACACATAAACAAACAAAAATCAAATAATTGGACAGAACATGCTAATTATCCGAAACCTCATGATCCACTGGAGGTGAGTAATGTCTCACCAAATATTCAATTACAATGTTAGCTTAATTAGTTGCAACATGCTCACATTAGCCAACTAAGGTATACACAATTAGATGCACTTTTGCACAATTCTTACCAACCAGCATGGTTTTTCCCACATTTTCCAGCAACCAAACAACAAACTAGACCTCGACTCAAAACCCAATTCCCAACTAAGAACAAGGCAAATGAAAAAAAAAAAGTTTTAAACACAAAGCAGTGTTCCATTGATTCGAAGTGACCATCTAAAACACCTATAGAACAAATATTAATATCCCAACACTTTATCATCAATTCAGAACAAAAAATGAAATGATGCTGTGATCCTCACCCAAAAACATCTAATTGCAAACAATTTAAGTCAATCAATAAAACTCAAAGCAATTCAACTCAGATATTCTGGGAAAAAGAGTTAAGAATGCTTAACATTACAAAATTCCAGCTTTTTGCTACATTTTCTAACCAACCAAACAGAACACTCAAAATCTGAGACTAAAGGGAATCTAAGAACCGAAAATCACATATCAGAGTCAAAAGCTATAATTCAACAGGAAAAAAACGATCTAAAACACTGAACTACCCAAACAGCCACTAAAAAAATCCCCTTTCAATTGTCCAACGTTTTCTCACCAACCAAACAGAAAGAACCAAATCGAAATCTCAACTCCGCAGAACTAAAACTAAAAACTCCAAAAATAAAAAATAAAAACCCCTCAAATTCTTTTTTCTAAGGAAGAAAAACTAATTGTAGTAAATTAAACTGAAAGAACCATTAAAACGCACCGGAGAAACCGAACGGGATGGATTTCTGGAGAGTTCGATTGGGGCAAGCGAGAGAAAAGATAAAACGGCAGCGTACGAATTGCAGAGAAGAGTGAGGAGAAACCCTAAAGGGAAAGAGGAAGCCGAAAGAAGAGAAGATTGAGGCGAAGATGACGAAATTGAAGTCCCATTGGTTAGGATTTTAGGCCTTTTGAAAAAGTTAGAAGCTTTGCCCTTTGACTTTGCCTTTGCTTTCAGCTGCTTTTTATTTTTTATTTTTTATATTTATATATTTAATATTTCTGTATTAAAAGTAAAAGCCTTTTAAGACTATCTCAGTTCTGTTATTAGTTATGTTTTTTTTTTTTTTTTTGGATTAACTTGAAAAGCATGCTCTGAGATTAATTTAAAAATGATTTAATGTTTAATAAAAACTTGTAAAAGAGAAATAAAATAAAATAAAAATATTGTTAAAGAAATTGTATAGACAAATTTATTCTTAATAAAATAAACTTTCCCTTCCCTTTTTTTATTTTCTTCCTCCCGACCATTTTCCATTTTGAATAATTCAAAATTTTGACTTTAATTAATCTTAATAATGTAAATTTAATTAATCTTAAAATTATTTTTAATTATTATTAAATTAAAATTTAATTAAGTTATATTTTAATTTAAGTACATATTAAATATTTTTAATTTTAATTCAATTTTATATTAATTTTGAGATAAATTTATTAAATTGTTTTTATTTAAAATAAATTAATTATCATTAATTAAAGAAATGTATATTTTCAATCAAACTTCAGACAATTAGTATTTTTACCCAAAAAGAAATGTATCTTTTTGTTCAAAAATTTGAATTTGATATTTTTTAATAAAAAAAGTAAAATATGATTATTATTATAGTAAATCATACATTGGAATGGAAATAATAATTGTGTTGCATCTTATTTAGTTCACGAAAAATCATACGTAGCTGAAATAGCATTATTTGAAACAATGAAATGTATGATTTTTTTTTTTTTTTATAAACCAAAATAATAAAATTTTATTCAGTTAAATAGGGATAATGCCACAATAACATATTTAACTTAAACTATTGTCGATATATGCCATTATGTTAATTTTATTGACAAAAATTTAAAAATCTTTATGGGCGATTAATATAGAAAATGAACTTTTACTCAATTTGGTACCTTTTTGAACTTTGAATTAAAATTTGTTTATCATGAGATGAAAATTTGAATTATCAAAACAAAAAAAAAAATGTGGAGGGAAAATTTTGTCTTTACAGAATGGGGAACGAGAGGAGGGAAATAAAAAAGTGGAAGGAAATGTTTATTTTATTAAGGGTAAAATTATTTTTGCAATTTTCTTAATAACAATTTTTTTTATTTCTCTTTTATAAATTATTATTAGACATTAAACCATTTTTAAATTATTCTCAATAGAGAGCATGTTTTTCAAATTAATCCTTTTTTTTTTATCTTCTTCCTCGATCAACTTTTTTTCCCTCTGCTTTTTACATTTATTATTATTTTTATTTAATTAATGTTTTTTTTTGTATTTTTAATTTTATCTGTTTGAATTATTTATTTATTTATTTATTAAGGATCACTGTCACATCTAAGACCCTATACAATATTTGATTGCATTTGTTAAAAAAGTGTTGACAATTACAAACTCATCCTTTTTATTTTCATGCATCTCGTATTTTTTTTATTAATAGTGTAAATATAAATATAATATAAATTATTAAATATATTAAAATTTTAAACAAAAATATGATACGTTTATTAAATGAGTTTATATTTGATGCACTGATAGTGTGTAAAATAATTTTATTTTAATGAGGTTTTCATCATTTGATTCACTAATAATGTATTGATTTATACACAATGCATCAAAATAATTCATATTAAATATATCATGTTAATCGTGTTTAGACCTACTCATGGGCCGAGCCGCGACTCGGAGCCTTTTTTTTTGCTTGCCCAGGCTCAGATTTGGGCGGGCTCGAGCCAACCCTTGGACCAAAATTTACTGTTCATCCTTAATAAAAAAAAATATTTTTTTTATATATTTTTATAATTAAATTTAAATAAAAAATATTTTTTATTTTATGAACAGTGATCCGGGTCGGCTCGGATCAGAAAAACACCTACCCAGGCCCGGCACAATATAGGTCGGGCCGGACGGGCTGCCCGGCCCTTGAGCAGGTCTAATAGTGTTAAGTCATATTTATTACATTATTTTTATTATTATTAAACGTGTCGTATTTGTATTGTGTCCAAAATATCAAATCTATTTACTTATTTTTTCTCATAGTTGATTTAATTTATTTGTAAAATTATGGTAAATTTTGTCACTATATTTGACTTAATATTAAATTTTATCATTGTACAATCTTTACTCGATTTTTTGAATCTTTTTATTAAAATGATAAGTGCTTAAATTCATGTATTTTCATATATCAATTCCTTATATTTTATGCTTAGTTCCTTGAAATCCTTGATAATTTACTATGGTTTTGTTTTTTGTAGGTGTTTTGGATGATAAGGATTGCTATGGACTTGAAAAGAAAGAATTTGAATAAGAAATAAAGCTTCTAGCACAAAAGGAAGCTGCATGCCCATCAAGGAGACACTATGTGGCTAAACCTAACCTAAACCTTTCATAAATAAACTAGTGGCTTATCATATACTCTTTATCCATAAAAATCCTAATTGGAAAAACCATTCCCACACCTAAAAGAGGGCTAGCGGCAACTTTTATTTGACCTAGAAGAAGTTCAGCCACCACATTTAATTTATCATGCATGGGTTGTGATGGAGACTCAATTAAGAGTTGTAAACCCAAGTGCAGGTTATGTTCAAGTAATAAATTCTCGGGTGTCCGAGGTCGAACCACAGGGAAGTGTATTAGTAAGTATAAGTTTATAAATATATAAGAAAAAGAAAGTAAACAAGATATTAGGGAATCAACAACAAAACAAGATAAACAAGATATTAGAGAACAAAATAAACAAAACAACATAAAAGAAATTAAACAAGATATAAACAAAACAATAAGAAAAGATGTTGAGGTTAGAGAATCCACTCTTGGTGTTATGCTAAGATTAATCTTGTTTTATTACATAATTGAAATTCACACATAAGGGAGATTCCAATCGGAAGGTTTAGCAATTCAGTCCAAATTGTCCAACGTCCATAGCATATGATATTATGTTCATTTGGTGTCCTCAAAACTCATAAAAAGAGTCCAAGCATTCCTTATGCCAAGGTATATGTCTACAACAAATCAAGGTTATGAAACCAAGCATTTACTGTGCCATTTTCATTGTCAATAATGAATCAAGATCCCTACTTTGCAAGTATGATTTTAAACCAAAAGAAAATATTATCTATACTAGTGTTTATAAATGATGATTCATTTTGGCTCATGTTTGAGAGACTAACCTTAGCATTTACCAAGAGCTTCACCTCATCACCTCAACAATATGATTAGCAACACATACTAGATATGAATAAAATGAAAAGAAATGTAAGAAGCATAAGTAAATAAAGAAAAAGAAAACTAGAGAAAGGAAAGAAGAAGAAAACTTAGAGAATTTTATTACAATGGCTAATATCCTACCAATGTATATTGATACTCTTACAATCATCCAAGGCCCTCTATTTATACACATTTTGGAAGCTAAATGACAAGAGACAAGCTTTATAAATTTCAAAGGTAGGTATAATAGGTGGGTGCATTTTTCTAACAATTTTCGTCATATTGTATGACAATTCTGATCAGCCAGCTTGATGGTCGATTTTGTCAATGTTGGAGGCTCGATCTGATCAAATGGTCTTCTAGAAAAATATACCCCTATCAGTTACGGATCCATAGCCGTTGGAATCAGATCATTTGCTCATGTGGATCGGAAGATATGGTCAAAATATCAAAACAGGTCAGCACAGACATCATTGCACATCAGCCAACTTGATGGTCGATTTCGCTAGGGAAAACGACTCCGTTTCAAGAAGTGTAAAACATGAAAAAAATAGATATGTCTCTTAACTATGCACTGTAAAAATTTCAGCTTTAATGCTTAAGTGAAACTCCAGATATAGCTAATATGGCAAAAGGTGTCGGAACTGGAACTGAATTAGATTTGCCCTTAATTCTTGATTTAACCTAGTAATCTGAAATCACTCAAAGAAACTCGTGAAAAACACCAAATTACATAAAAATTAAAATATCATAAACACAATTAGACTAAGCAATAATAACTCGTATTTGACACAAAACAATAATAAAACATAACTAATAACTATATAATTATACGAGTTATCACACCCCACACTTAGATTGTTGCTAGTCCCTAGCAACGACTCAATAAAAATAAAATAAGAAAATATAATCTAATCCATTTTCGTTGGAAATCACGGTGGCACTTAGCATGTGACACAAGCCTTTAAACCCCTAGGTGTCCCTAGTGGACGAGTTTAGTCTCGTGAGGGTTTGCTAGAACGATACCCACAAACATCGAAAAACTAAAATATAAGTAAACTACATACACTAAAAATATTTACTCCTAATCCTTTCAATATAAATTAGAGACAATCTTTGAACAAGTCTTATAAACTAATCAATAGCTCAAAGAATTTCACAAAAATTCATGCTTGAATGTAAATAAATGAGTTAAGCCAATATTAACATAACATATTTCAATCAAAATAGTGCATATTCAACTTAATCTCAACTTCTCACTATACTCTCATGATTTTCACTCTTTAAAGTAGTGGTAAAGTGTTTACACTCAATCAATCTCATGAAAACAGTTCTACCATATGCTTGCTTGTCCACCTATTCTCCACTATTTAGATCATACAACTTCATAAATCAAGAGGTCTTTTTTCAAGGTTGTAATGGGGCCAAAGGGTTATAATGTAGTTAAAGAACAAAAGGATAAAGATATCACAAAGGTTCCAAAGAGTTCATAGAGTTTAGAGACATAATAAGATCATAAAAATAAAACTTCTCAAAACTCTTATAAAGCACATAATAACATAGGCTAAATATTCATGTTGAGCCTTTGCTTCATTCTAACCAACTTTGTAACATCTTTTTCTTTACTTTAACTAGAAGTTCAAGAGAAGATTTTTTTTTTTTTTTAATATGGGAATGTATTTGACAATGATCCCTTTCTTTTTCTCTTGACTTTTGCCTCTCTCCTCCCCCACACTTATCTTTCGTTCTAACCCAAATTTTCAAAAAGTATCCCTTGTTTTTGCAATATGTCTCAAAATATATAATCCATCTTTAGAACAAGGGTAAGGATATAAGTATATTTAGGCTAGGTGTAAGTTCTGGTTACCAATAAAATAGCATATTTAATGTAGGCTCAAATTGGCTCACTAGTGGGGATGTTCTCTTAGAACATTAATAATGGATGGCTGTTTGGCTCTGGTTATAATCCTAATGCCTCTATCATATTCATGTTGTCACATGTATCAATATAGTCTCAAACGGTTTAAAGCAAGTTCTAGAGAATCATGTAATCATAAGAGCACTCAAGAAAGAAATTAGATTGATTTGTATAATGCATCAATCATTATAGGCTCAAAAACTCACAAGGATGATTATACAAGTCAGATTAAGTCTAAACATGCTTCTTTCTCAATCAACATATCATATTAACATTGGCTCATAAAAAGGTTGACATCAAGCTCAATTCTCATGAAAATCTTCTCACTAATAAATCTGTTTTAGACTTATGCAATTCATATCTCATCATTGTATTAAAAAGGAACTAGAACACATTAAAATAATAATAATAATAATAATAATAAAGACTCATAAAAAAAAAATAGTAGACAAAAATAAAAGAAATCCTAAATCGTTCCCCCCACACTTAATTCTTACATTGTCCTCAATGTAAGTCTATTAACCCAAATGAAAGAATCATGTGTAAGAGAAAAGAACTAATAACATAAGAATAGGAATAACTAAGACTCAAAACAAAACAAACTCATGCAACCTAAATAATCCTAAAATACTAAACAAAAATTAACAAGTAAACATAAAAAGATTAAAATCAAACTGACAAGGTATGTCTCAAGTCTCCCTTACTCAGACCTTGTTCAGAATGAATACTTCTAAATTGCTTAAAACACAACAAACTTTTTTTTTTTTTGAAAGAAGAAATCAAACTGACAAGGTATGTCTCAAGTCTCCCTTACTCAGACCTTGTTCAGAATGAATACTTCTAAATGGCTTAAAACACATCAATTTTTTTTTTTTTTTTACAAATTAGCAAAATATGTCCCTTACCCCCTACTAAAGGTAGAATTTAGGAGATATTACCTGCAGAGGTTGCTAACCACTTATTATAACTGAGACACAACAAACAAAATGTTAGATAATGTCACAAAGACAGAGTGCAATCCACTCCTTGCTCGTCCATATCTCTTTTTCTTTTTCCGAGCGTTTGCGAAACAACCGTAGCAGATAAATACTCATAAGCTTGGAGCTTTTTGAGTAAATCTTCAATGGTTGTAGCAGGAATTATGGTTCTCCTTGCCTCTGAAAACATGAATCCATTATCCACAGCATTATCTAAATATGAAAGCAAATTACTAAAATAACCATTAATATTAAGCAAACCAATGGGTTTCTTATTTGTGACCAAAGATGACCAAGAAGCCACGCAAGCTATTTCTTCCAATGTACCCAGACCTCCTGGTAAAGCAATGAATGCATCAGCAGAATGGTACATGATTGTCATCCGTTCAGGGATACTCCAGACTTGTATTTCCTTACCCACGGTAGGTCCACAAAAACCTGTGAATAGTTTTGGCACGATTCCTAGAACTGGACTTCCTCCGGCGTGTGCTGCTGTAGCGACTGCTCCCATTAAACCCGAACTACCGCCTCCATAAATCAACTGGATCTTTTGTTGGGCAAGTATTACTCCAACTCTTATGGCTTCATCAGCGAATATGTTATTTTTCCCTGGATAAGCACCTCCAAAGACACAAATTTTTTTAATGCGCTGGGACGAAGTACTTTCCATTTTTTTTCGAGTGCCTGAAAGAGAATGAGTACATGGTGTAATATATAGAGGACTGAGTAGTGAATCAGACAAGAGTAATAATGTCGCCGAAAGTGTATTTGACCTGTCAGAAGAAAATGTTAACCTAACAAAAGATTTTTGCGTGATTTCAGGAAGAAAATCAAAAAGAGAAGAAAAATCAACCGGAAAAGACCAATGCAAAAAAACAAAACGAGAATAATTACACAAATCGAACAACACGTAAATTAAACCGAAATGAAGTTATTGCAAATCAAACCAAAAGTTGAGAAGTCATTTATTGTAGTTGTGATTGTGGCTCACATCTTCCTCTGGTTTTACGTCCAGAAACGGCTTAAACGCCTTCTATGAGTCGAGGATATGCTTCCCATCCAGTTTTCTTACAAGCTGGCAAACAGGGTCTTTTAACATCAGATTCCCAAGATGTTGCCATTCCCTTTGGAATTGCGGCCATAAATCAAGAATTTCTCTTTGTACGTCTCCACTAGGATGCGTCTCAAGAGAAAGTTGGATATTACCCAAATTCTCCTTACGCAGTCCATCCTTAATGAATTCAATTTTATCATCTCGATTAGAGGACGGAATCCCAATAGAACGACATTTACCGTTACACGTCCATCGTGCACATTTGTGGCAATTTGAACTCATGCGCTTTGCTCGTCGCTTCTTTGCAAAAGTGCTTCTACCTGTACCTGGTAAATGCAAAACAGGAAGATATTCATCTTCACGTACCTTGGCTTCAATTATCCAACGTATGTCTTCAGGAATCCCTTTGTGCATAAGCATTCTTAATCTTTCAAATCGAACTTGGTAAAGCTTCAGTAAAATATTTCGAGGAAAAGGAGGAAATCGTTTCTGCAATCTTTTGAGAATATCATCCATCCTGAAAAAAAAAAAGAAATATAAAATGAAAGAGAAATTGAAAGAGAAATTTATATACAATATCAGTTTTGTGGGTAGCTGATGGAACCGACTTAAATAATCACGGAGTACCGTTATCCGCCATTTAACCGGGGTTAAAAAAAAATTATATTTACATCTAGTTATTTTCAAAACAAGGATCAAAAAGAAAAACAACCTCTTCTTGAGTAACATGATTTTCCAAAAAGAGTTTGAGTCTTTGTCCATTTACCTTGAATACGTTACCATTTTGAGGATTCTCAATGTCAACTGCTCCATAATGATACACATGCTTAACCACAAATGGGCCAGTCCATCTTGATCTTAACTTACCAGGAAATATGTGAAGTCTAGAATTATAAAGTAGAACTTTTTGCCCAACATCAAATGTTTTTCTTGAAATTAACTTGTCATGAAAGGCTTTAGTTCTTTTTTTATGAATTTTAGAATTCTCATATGCATCTTTGAATAAAGTTGGCCAGTAAAATCCACACTGTAAAATTTTTGCAGCAGTTTTCTTTGATGAAAAATGACCACCACATGCCTCGGAATGACAAAACTCAATTACACTACTTACCTCATTGTCGGGAATGCATCTTCGAAAAATTTGATCAGGACAATATTTGAACAAGTAAGGGTCATCCCAGTAGAACTTCTTTACCTCATTCAGAAACTTCCTTTTATCTTGGGGGCTCCATTGAGAAGGAATTTTTCCCAAAAAAGGAATATTTTAGCTCGGATGGCAATGGTTTTAAATCCAGCTTGGGCGGTTCAATAGTTGATGGTACAGTGACATTTGTGAGTGATGGGAGTTCCTCAAACTTTTGTTTCCAACGATGCTTATCCTGAAAAGAATTTAACAAAGAATCAGTGTGTGAAATTTCTGAAGCATTATCAAACTCACATTCAATTAAATAAGCTTCTAAAGGATCATGGAATGTGGTAGTGGTGAGATGTTTATGAACAAGTTCTTCAATGAATTCCACTTCATGTACTTCTGAATCATCACCAGGTTGCTTGCAAATGTTGAACACATTTAATTCTAAAGTCATATTTCCAAAAGAAATGTTCAAAATACCATTCCTGCAATTTATCAGAGCATTAGAAGTTGCAAGAAATGGACGGCCTAATATAACAGGAATTTGAACATTTGGATTTGAAACAGGATGTGTGTCCAAAACAATAAAATCAACAGGGAAGTAAAAATTATCAATTTGAACCAAAACATCTTCAACTATCCCTCGAGGAATTTTTACAGAACGATCAGCTAGTTGAAGTGTAACAGGTGTTTCCTTGAGTTCACCTAAACCTAACTGTTGATAAACAGAAAAAGGCAAAAGATTAACACTAGCACCAAGATCAAGCAATGCACGTTCTATTCTAGTGTTTCCAATGATGCATGAGATTGTTGGACATCCAGGATCTTTGAATTTTGGTGGAGTAAGGTGCTGAATGATTGAGCTCACACTTTCCGTCAGAAATGCTTTCTTTTGTACATTATGTTTCCTTTTAAATGTGCACATGTCCTTCAAAAATTTAGCATAAGATGGACCTTGTTTGATTGCATCCAATAAAGGAATGTTAATCTTAACTTGTTTGAAAAGTTCATAAATTTCTGCATTTTGATTCAAATTCTTTATTGTTTGCAACCTTTGAGGAAAAGGAGCAGGATGCATACCTTTTTCTTTGTCCAAATTTTCAAGAAGTTCAGACTTACCATCATCCTTACCGTTACTTTTTGGAGGGGAAGGAGGATCTTGGTCTTTTGATGGAATGTTTTTGTCAATTACCTTTCCACTTCGAAGAGTTGTGATAGAACTGGCATTTTCCTGTTGAGTTTCATTGGAGCAAGAAACAAAACATTGAGTAGAAGGGTTAGGCTGAGGTTGAGCAGGAAACTTACCTTTTTCTTGAGTGCGTAATGAAGCTGTCAATGTGGACAAGGTGTTTTTGATCTCATTGATGTCCTGTGAAGTTTGGTTATTCATATTTGCTTGTGTTTGCATGAATGCTTGCAATGTCTCTTCCAAGGTTTGTACACGTGAAGGTTGATAGGAAAAAGTGTTGCCCGGCTTTTGAGATTGTGGTACCTGAACATGATTATTATTCCGCCAACTGAAGTTGGGATGATTTCTCCATTCAGGGTTATACGTTTCAGAGTAAGGAGAAGGAAAAGGCTTTTTAAATGTGTTTATGGAATTTACTTGATCATGCAACGCTTCTTTAAGAATGGGAATGTTTGGACATTCAGAAGTGGGGTGTCCCATGATTTCACAAATTCCACAACTTCCTTCATTTTTAACCGTTTTGACTTCTTTTACTTCTCTAAGTTCCATGGCTTCAATCTTTCTAGCCAAATTAGCTACTTTAGCTTTTATCTCATCTTCTTGACTAAAATGATATTTACCTCTGTTAGAAACAAGATTAGATCTATTGGAACTTTCAGAGGAATTATCTGTGTGCCAGGCTTGAGAGTTATCTGCCAAATGGTCTAAGTAGTCAAAGGCTTCTTCAGGTTCTTTTTCTAGAAACTCACCGTTACACATTGTTTCAACAAATTGTTTAGTTTCGGGAGTTAAACTTTCATAAAAGAAACTAATAAGACGCCATTTTTCAAAACCATGATGTGGACAAGAACTTAACAAATCTTTAAAACGCTCCCAGCACTGAAAAAATGCTTCATTTTGATTTTGATTGAAATTTTGAATCTGTCTTTTCAAAGCAGTAGTTTTATGTGCTGGAAAAAATTTCTTTAGAAACTCAGGTTGTAATTCTTGCCATGTGCCAATTGACCTTGGTTTTAAATTATGAAGCCAAATTTTTGCTTTATCTTTTAAAGAAAAAGGAAATAATTTTAGCTTGACAATTTCATTTGTACATTGTTGGTCATTAAAGGTGACACATACATCTCCGAAGTCTTTTAGAAACGAGTAAGCACTTTCCGATTCTAACCCATGGAAATTTGGAAGCAAAGCTATCATACCTGGTTTAAAACGAAAGTTGTTTGCATTGAGAGGAAAAATAAAACAAGAGGGTGATGATAACTCGTATAATTATATAGTTTTTAGTTATGTTTTATTATTGTTTTGTGTCAAATACGAGTTATTATTGTTTAGTCTAATTGTGTTTATGATCTTTTATATTTTTATGTAATTTGGTGTTTTTCACAAGTTTCTTTGAGTGATTTCAGATTACTAGAATTAAGAGCAAATCCAGTTCAGTTCCAGTTCCGACACCTTTTTCCATATCAGCTATATCTGGAGTTTCACTGAAGCAATAAGGCTGAAATTTGTAGCCGTGCAAAGCTAAGAGGCATATCTATCTTTTTCATGTTTTACACTTCTTGAAACAGAGTCGTTTTCCCTAGCGAAATCGACCATCAAGTTGGCTGATGTGCAATGACGTCTGTGCTGACCTGTTTTCGTATTTTGCCCATATCTGCTTATCCACATCAGCAAATGAGCTGATTTTAATGGCTATGGATCCGTAACTGATACGGGAACCTTTGTCTAGAATACCATATGATCAGATCAGACCTCTAATATTGACGAAATCGACCATCAAGTTGGCTGATGTGCAATGACGTCTGTGCTGACCTGTTTTCGTATTTTGCCCATATCTACTTATCCACATCAGCAAATGAGCTGATTCCACGGCTATGGATCCGTAACTGATAGGGGAACCTTTTTCTAGAAGACCATGTGATCAGATCAGGCCTCCAACATTGACGAAATCGACCATCAAGTTGGCTGATCAAAATTGTCATACAATATGACGAAAATTGTTAGAAAAATTCACCCACCTATTATACCTACCTTTGAAATTTGTAAAGCTTGTCTCTTGTCATTTAGCCCTCCAAAATGTGTATAAATAGAGGGCCTTGGATGATTGTAGAGGATCATATGGTAGATTGGTAGGAAATTAGCCATTTTAATAAAATTCTCTAAGTTTTCTTCTTCTTTCTTTTCTCTAGTTTTCTTTCTTTTCTCTAGTTTTCTTTTTCTTTAGAGAGACCAAGAGGTTGGATAATTAATATTCTTCCTCTTCTTCTTTCTTTCTTTTATTTTCTTCTTAGATTTTCTTTAATTTTATGTTTATGTTTATAATGCCTATGCTAGGCTAAACTTCTATTTGGTTAAGGGTGATTTCAAAGCCCTAGACATGTTTTATGATTGATTTTCAGATTCTATCTATCATTAATTTTCTATCAAAGTTGCTTATGTTCTTCTACAAGAATTGTTCATGATGTTGTCTTGATTTGTTTAGGTGTACAACTAGATAGATCTTGATAATTATCCATTGCTAGTTTAGGAGTCTTGATCCGTGTAATTGTCTTGATTTCCTATTCATAAGTGGCAATTTGTGATTAATGATTATGGTCAAGTTTTCAATAATTGCAAAGTGGAACATAACCTAAGTTGAACAATCCGAGCTTATGTGTTTGTTGCTTAGATCAACCTATCTTTCTCATCATAAAGCTGCCATTAAATTGAATTTAGAGAGCTTATTCTAGGTTGTTTAATGGTTAGAGATTAAATAGAGAGCTTGTTCTATTTAACGACAAACTAAGGAAAGATTGGGATAACAGAGCTTGTTGTTATCTACGGTTGTTAACTTTGATAGTTGGTTGATATTGATAGATCTGAAATTGATTCTTAATGATGTCTAGTGGTGGAGAATGAAACCTTAACCATATTTTTCATATTTGATTCTTCTTACTTACTTGTTTTCTTACTTTTCTAGTTTGCTTATTTTTAAAAGTATATTTATTTTTATTGGCTGGTTATACCGCCTAATTTGTATATTAACTTTGTTTTATACACATAAGCTCGGATTGTTCAACTTAGGTTATGTTCCACTTTGCAATTATTGAAAACTTGACCATAATCATTAATCACAAATTGCCACTTATGAATAGGAAATCAAGACAATTACACGGATCAAGACTCCTAAACTAGCAATAGATAATTATCAAGATCTATCTAGTTGTACACCTAAACAAATCAAGACAACATCATGAACAATTCTTGTAGAAGAACATAAGCAACTTTGATAGAAAATTAATGATAGATAGAAACTGAAAATCAATTATAAAACATGTCTAGGGCTTTGAAATCACCCTTAACCAAATAGAAGTTTAGCCTAGCATAGGCATTGTAAACATAAACATAAAATTAAAGAAAATCTAAGAAGAAAATAAAAGAAAGAAAGAAGAAGAGGAAGAATATTAATTATCCAACCTCTTGCTCTCTCTAAAGAAAAAGAAAACTAGAGAAAAGAAAGAAAACTAGAGAAAAGAAAGAAGAAGAAAACTTAGAGAATTTTATTAAAATGGCTAATATCCTACCTATGTACAATATGATCCCTTACAATCATCCAAGGCCCTCTATTTATACACATTTTGGAGGGCTAAATGACAAGAGACAAGCTTTACAAATTTCAAAGGTAGGTATATGACGATTTTGATCAGCCAACTTGATGGTCGATTTCGTCAATATTGGAGGCCTGATCTGATCACATGGTCTTCTAGAAAAAGGTTCCCCAATCAGTTACGGAACCATAGCCGTTGGAATCAGCTCATTTGCTGATGTGGTTAAGCAGATATGGGCAAAATACGAAAACATGTCAGCACAGACGTCATTGCACATCAGCCACCTTGATGGTCGATTTCTTCAATATTGGAGGCCTGATCTGATCACATGGTCTTCTAGAAAAAGGTTCCCCTATCAGTTACGGAACCATAGCCGTTGGAATCAGCTCATTTGCTGATGTGGTTAAGCAGATATGGGCAAAATACGAAAACATGTCAGCACAGACGTCATTGCACATCAGCCAACTTGATGGTCGATTTCGCTAGGGAAAACGACTCCGTTTTAAGAAGTGTAAAACATGAAAAAGATAGATATGCCTCTTAGCTTTGCATGGCTACAAATTTCAGCCTTATTGCTTCAGTGAAACTCGAGATATAGCTGATATGGCAAAAGGTGTCGGAACTGAAACTGAACTGGATTTGCCCTTAATTCTAGTAATCTGAAATCACTCAAAGAAACTTGTGAAAAACACCAAAATACATAAAAATATAAAAGATCATAAACACAATTAGACTAAACAATAATAACTCGTATTTGACACAAAACATTAATAAAACATAACTAAAAACTATATAATTATACGAGTTATCACACCCCGACACTTAGATTGTTGCTAGTCCCTAGCAACGACTCAATAAAAATAAAATAAGAAAATCTAATCTAATCCATTTTCGTAGGAAATCACGGTGGCACTTAGCATGTGACACAAGCCTTTAAACCCCTAGGTGTCCCTAGTGGACGAGTTTAGTCTCGTGAGGGTTTACTAGAACGATACCCACAAACATTGAAAAACTAAAATATAAATAAACTGCATATACTAAAAATATTTACTCCTAATCCTTTCAATACAAATTAGATACAATATTTGAACAAGTCTTATAAACTAATCAATAGCTTAAAGAATTTCACAAAAAATCATGCTTGAATGTAAATTGTTTGAGTTAAGCCAATATTAGCATAACATATCTCAATCAAAATATTGCATGTTCAAATTTAATCTCAACTTCTCACATGGGATACCCTCATGATTTTCACTCTTTAAAGTAGTGGTGAAGTGTTTACACTCAATCAATCTCATGAAAACAGTTCTACCATATTCTTGCTTGTCCACCTATTCTCCACTATTTAGATCATACAACTTCATGAATCAAGAGGTCTTCAATCAAGGTTGTAATGGGGCCAAGGGGTTTGTAATGTGGTTGAAGAACAAAAGGATAAAGATATCACAAAGGTTCCAAAGAGTTCATAAAGTTTAGAGACATAAAAAGATCATACAAAGAAACTTCTCAAAACTCTTTACAAGTACATAGTCACCTAGGCCGGATATTTATGTTGGGCCTTTTCTTCATTCTAAACGACTTTGTAACATCTTTTTCTTTTTCCAAAAATTCAAGAGATGATTCATATATATTTTTTTTTCTTACATAGGAATGTATTTGCCAGTATTTCATTTCTTTTTCTCTTGACTTTTCTTTTCTTTCCCCCCCACACTTATTTCTTGTTTCTAACCCAAATTTTTAACTAAAAATATCCCTTGTCTTTGCAACTTGTCTCAAAACATGCTAATTCATCTTTGGAACAAAGGTAAAGATATAAGTATATTTAGGTTAGGGACAAGTTATGGTTACCAAAGAGATAGCTTATTCAATGTAGGCTCAAATTGGTTCACTAAGGGTGTGTTCTCTTGGAACATCAATAAGGGATGGCTGTTTGGCTCTGGCTAAAAATCCTAATGCCTCTATCATATTCATGTTGTCACATGTATCAATATAGTCTCAAACGGTTTAAAGCAAGTTCTAGAGAATCCTGTAATCATAAGAGCACTCAAGAAAGAAATTAAATTGATTTGTATAATGCATCAATCATTATAGGCTCAAAAACTCACAAGGATGATTATACAAGTCAGATTAAGTCTAAACATGCTTCTTTCTCAATCAACATATTATATTAACATTGGCTCATAAAAAGGTTGACATCAAGCTCAATTCTCATGAAAATCTTCTCACTAATAACCAGTTTAGACCTATGCAATTCATATCTCATCATTGTATTAAAAAGGAACTAAAACACACTAAAAATAATAATAATAATAAAGACTCATAAAAAAAAAAAAAAGTAGACAAAAATAAAAGAAATCCTAAATCATTCCCCCCACACTTAATTCTTACATTGTCCTCAATGTAAGTCTATTAACACAAATGAAAGAATCATGTGTAAGAGAAAAGAACTAATAACATAAGAATAGGAACAACTAAGACTCAAAACAAAACAAACTCATGCAACCTAAATAATCCTAAAATACTAAACAAAAATTAACAAGTAAACATAAAAAGATTAAAATCAAACTGACAAGGTATGTCTCAAGTCTCCCTTACTCAGACCTTGTTCAGAATGAATACTTCTAAATTGCTTAAAACACAACAAACTCTTTTTTTTTTTTTTTTTTTTTTTGAAAAGAAGAAATCAAACTGACAAGGTATGTCTCAAGTCTCCCTTACTCAGACCTTGTTCAGAATGAATACTTCTTAAATTTTTTTTTTTTTTTTTTAAATTAGCAAAATATGTCCCTTACCCCCTACTAAAATATGACATTGTCCCCAATGTCAAATTTTAAAGGTAGAATTTAGGAGATATTACCTGCAGAGGTTGCTAACCACTTATTATAACTGAGACACAACAAGCAAAATGTTAGATAATGTCACAAAGACAAAGTGCAATCCACTCCTTGCTCGTCCATATCTCTTTTTCTTTTTCCGAGCGTTTGCGAAACAACCGTAGCAGATAAACACTCATAAGCTTGGAGCTTTTTAAGTAAATCTTCAATGGTTGTAGCAGAAATTATGGTTCTCCTTGCCTCTGAAAACATGAATCCATTATCCACAGCATTATCTAAATATAAAAGCAAATTACTAAAATAACCATTAATATTAAGCAAACCAATGGGTTTCTTATTTGTGACCAAAGATGACCAAGAAGCCACGCAAGCTATTTCTTCCAATGTACCCAGACCTCCTGGTAAAGCAATGAATGCATCGGCAGAATGGTACATGATTGTTATCCGTTCAGGGACACTCCAGACTTGTATTTCCTTACCCACGGTAGGTCCACAAAAACTTGTGAATAGTTTTGGCACGATTCCTAGAACTGGACTTCCTCCGGCGTGTGCTGCTGTAGCGACTGCTCCCATTAAACCCGTACTACCGCCTCCATAAATCAAGTGGATCTTTTGTTGGGCAAGTATTACTCCAACTCTTATGGCTTCATCAGCGAATATGTTATTTTTCCCTGGATAAGCACCTCCAAAGACACAAATTTTTTTAATGCGCTGGGATGAAGTACTTTCCATTTTTTTTTTTTCGAGTGCCTGAAAGAGAATGAGTACATGGTGTAATATATAGAGGACTAAGTAGTGAATCAGACAAGAGTAATAATGTCGCCGAAAGTGTATCTGACCTGTCAGAAGAAAATGTTAACCTAACAAAAGATTTTTGCGTGATTTCAGGAAGAAAATCAAAAAGAGAAGAAAAAATAACCGTAAAAGACAAAAAAAAAACGAGAATAATTACACAAATCGAACAACACGTAAATTAAAACAAAATAAAGTTATTGCAAATCAAACCAAAAGCTGAGAAGTCATTTATTGTAGTTGTGATTGTGGCTCACATCTTCCTCTGGTTTTACGTCCAGAAACGGCTTAAACGCCTTCTATGAGTCGAGGATATGCTTCCCATCCAGTTTTCTTACAAGCTGGCAAACAGGGTCTTTTAACATCAGATTCCCAAGATGTTGCCATTCCCTTTGGAATTGCGGCCATAAATCAAGAATTTCTCTTTGTACGTCTCCACTAGGATGCGTCTCAAGAGAAAGTTGGATATTACCCAAATTCTCCTTACTCAGTCCATCCTTAATGAATTCAATTTTATCATCTCGATTAGAGGACGGAATCCCAATAGAACGACATTTACCGTTACACGTCCATCGTGCACATTTGTGGCAATTTGAACTCATGCGCTTTGCTCGTCGCTTCTTTGCAAAAGTGCTTCTACCTGTACCTGGTAAATGCAAAACAGGAAGATATTCATCTTCACGTACCTTGGCTTCAATTATCCAACGTATGTCGTCAGGGATCCCTTTGTGCATAAGCATTCTTAATCTTTCAAGTCGAACTTGGTAAAGCTTCAGTAAAATATTTTGAGGAAAAGGAGGAAATCGTTTCTGCAATCTTGTGAGAATATCATCCATCCTGAAAAAAATGAAAAAAATGAAAGAGAAATTGGAAGAGAAATTTATATACAATATCAGTTTTGTGGGTAGCTGATGGAACCGATTTAAATAATCACGGAGTACCGTTATCCGCCATTTAACCGGGGTTAAAAAAAATAAATTAAAAATTATATTTACATCTTGTAAGAGAAAAGAACTATTAAACAAAAGAAAAGAAAAACAATAAAAGATAGAATGATGGAGAGTAAGGAATATGCAAATCTGATATAATAGATGCTCTCCATCCTTTTGGGTTGCCTCCCAAGAAGCGCTTGGTTTATTTTCCTCAGCCTAACTTAGACCCATGCCATTATTATTCAACATACTTTGGCTCAAAAAGTGGAAACTCCTCCACATCTTGTATTGGAAAGTTCTCATAGTAAGGCTTCAATCTATGACCATTCACTTTGAATGCCTTATCTGTTTTTGGGCTTTGGATTTCAACTGCACCATGAGTAAATACATTAGTAATAACAAAAGGTCCAACCCAACGAGAACGTAACTTACCTGGATATAACTTAAGGCGTGAATGGAAGAGAAGAACTTTTTGTCCAACAACAAATTCTTTTCTTGATATCATCTTGTCATGGAATGCTTTAGTCTTTTCCTTGTAAATCCTAGAATTCTGATAGGCATCATTCCTTATCTCCTCTAATTCTTGTAGGTCAAGTTTTCTTTTCTTTCCTATCTCATCCATCTCCATGTTGCATTGTTTGATAGCCCAATATGATTTATGTTCCAATTCAACCGGAAGATGACAAGGCTTACCATAAACAAGTCGATAAGGAGACATACCAATGGGTGTCTTATATGCTGTCCTATAAGCCCAAAGTGCATCATCAAGTCGTGAACTCCAATCCTTCCTATTTGGATTAACTGTCTTTTCAAGGATGGACTTAACTTCTCGGTTTGACACTTCAGCTTGCCCACTAGTTTGAGGATGATATGAGGTGGAGACCTTGTGTGTGATGTTATACTTCCTCAAAAGTGCTTCCATAGTCCTATTGCAAAAGTGAGTACCTCTATCGCTGATTATGGCCTTTGGCGTTCCAAACCTAGCAAAGATGTTAGTCTTGACAAAATCTGAAACAACTTTAGAGTCATTAGTCCTAGTGGATTTTGCTTCCACCCACTTTGAAACATAATCAACGGCAAGTAAAATATAAAGATTACCAAAAGAAGGAGGAAAAGGTCCCATGAAATCCATGCCCCATACATCAAAAATTTCAACAATAAGTATTGGAGTTTGAGGCATTTGATTTCTAGCACCTAAGTTACCAGTTCTTTGGCAACGATCACATGACTTGCAAAAGAGGTATGCATCTTTGAATATGGTAGGCCAATAAAATCCAGAATCAAGAACTTTCATGGCTGTTCTTTTGGATCCAAAGTGTCCTCCACATGCATAAGAGTGACAAAAGGTGAGAATAGATTGAAATTCAGTTTCGAGTACACACCTTCTTATAATCTGATCGGAGCAATGCTTCCAAAGGTAAGGATCATCCCATATGTAGTATTTGGCATCACTCTTGATCTTATTTCTTTGAGCTTGTGTCAACTCTTGTGGCAACTTCTTGGTAACTAAGTAATTAACAATATCAGCATACCAAGGAGTTGTTGTTCTTATAAAAAGAAGTTGCTCATCCGGAAAGTTCTCATTCAAGGGTAGTGCATCATCTTCATGAACTAAACGGCTAAGATGGTCCGCAACCAGGTTGTCACTACCTCTCTTATCTTTTATCTCCAAATCAAACTCTTGTAAGAGAAGTATCCATCTAATCAGCCTTGGTTTGGCCTCCTTTTTAGTGAGTAAGTACTTAAGGGCTGCATGGTCAGAAAATACAATTACTTTAGTACCAATTAAATAAGATCGAAATTTTTCTAAAGCAAATACAACAGCCAAAAGTTCTTTTTCAGTAGTGGAATAGTTCAATTGAGCATCATTAAGAGTTCTTGAGGCATAATAAATGGCATGTGAGGCTTTGCCAACCCGTTGGCCCAAAACAGCTCCAATGGCATAGTCACTAGCATCACACATGATTTCAAAAGGTACATTCCAATCTGGTGGTTGGATGATAGGAGCTGATGTCAAGAGTCCCTTCAATGTTTCAAACGCCTCTTTGCATTTATCATCAAAGTTGAAAACCACATCTTTTTGTAGTAGCTTGCAAAGAGGTAATGTGATCTTTGAGAAGTCTTTGATAAATCTCCTATAGAAACTTGCATGTCCAAGAAAAGAACGAACCTCTCTCACATTTGTGGGAGGTGGTAAAGAATGCATAATATCTATTTTAGACTTATCAACCTCTATCCCTCCAGAAGAAATAACATGGCCCAAAACTATTCCTTGTTCTACCATAAAGTGACATTTTTCCCAATTCAAAACAAGGTTAGTTTCCATGCATCTTTCAAGTACAAGTGTAAGGTTCTCTAGACATCTATCAAAAGAATCACCATAGACACTAAAATCATCCATAAACACTTCTATGATATTCTCTACATAATCTGAAAATATGCTAACCATACACCTTTGGAATGTAGCTGGTGCATTACAAAGACCAAATGGCATACGTCGGTATGCAAAAGTACCAAATGGACATGTGAATGTTGTTTTCTCTTGGTCCTCCGGAGCAATGGCTATCTGATTATAACCTGAAAAACCATCAAGAAAACAATAATGAGAATGGCCAGCTAACCTTTCAAGCATTTGATCAATAAAAGGTAAAGGAAAGTGGTCTTTGCGAGTTGTGGAATTAAGTTTACGATAATCAATACAAACTCGCCATCCTGTTTGAATCCTAGTAGGAACAAGTTCATTCTCATTATTTGTTACCACCGTTACACCTGATTTCTTTGGAACCACTTGGACTGGGCTCACCCATTTGCTATCCGAGATAGGATAGATCACTCCAACATCTAGGAGCTTCAGTATCTCCTTTTTCACAACCTCCATCATAGGAGGGTTCAATCTTCTTTGTTCTTCTCTTGTTGGTTTAGACCCTTCCTCTAACAAAATCCGGTGCATGCACATGGATGGGCTTATTCCCTTGATATCGGCAATTGTCCAACCAATTGCTGTTTTATGCTCTCTAAGCACCCGGATAAGTCGTTCTTCTTGCAAAGGTGTGAGCTCTTTGGCAATGATGACAGGTAGTGTGTCCTTTTCCCCTAAGAACAAATATTTCAAGTGGTTCGGTAGTGGTTTCAACTCTAAAGTTGGTGCCTGCAAAATGGAAGGTAGAAGTTTCTCATTAGATAAAGGCAAATTAATAAATGAAACATCAAACCTTGCATCTTTAGGTTGCAGCGAGTGTAAAGATTCTAGTGCCCCTTCCACATGGTCACTCAAGGCTAGTTTAGCATTCCCCATTCCGAGATGGTTGCTAAGGACTATTTCCACACTATCTTCACCATCTAGCTCATAAGCTTGCTGCACTAGTGAGTCAATTATATCAATATTAAAAACAGAATGCACATCACTAGGATATCTCATGGCCTCAAAAATGTTAAAGCGAATTATTTCACCATCAAATTCCATAGTTAAAGTGCCATCATGTACATCTATTTTAGTTCTTGCTGTTTTCAAGAATGGTCTCCCTAATAGAATAGGTGTGGGATTAGAAGACATCTCATCTTCCATCTCAATAACATAAAAGTCAGCGGGAAAAACCAATTCATTAACCTGTACAAGAATGTCTTCTACAACTCCTCTTGGATAAGTGTTAGAACGGTCAGCAAGTTGTATTATAACACCGGTTTCCTCTAATGGTCCTAGATTCAATGAAGCATAAATTGAATATGGCATGACATTAATAGATGCCCCTAGATCTAGCATAGCACGCTCAAACCTGGTGTTGCCTATCTTACAAGGAATGGTAAACATACCTGGATCCTTGCATTTAGGTGGGAGTTTCTTTTGAAGAACAGCTGACACATTCTCCCCCACACTTACCTTTTCATTCCATTTCAACTTCCGTTTAGATGTGCACAACTCTTTTAGGAACTTGGCATATCTTGGCACTTGCTTGATAGCATCTAGTAAAGGAATGTTCACCTCTACTTTCCGGAAGGTTTCCAAAATTTCCTTCTCTTGCTCCTCCTTCTTGGACTTTGCTAACCTGCTAGGAAAAGGTGGAGGAGTTATATAAGAAGGAAAGGATGGTTTAGGAATTACCTTTTTTAGTGGCTCGTTGGGATGTGAAGATGATGCCATGGTATTGTTCTCCCCTTGAGCACTATCATTTTTATTTTGTGGTGTCTCTAGCTGTTTCCCACTTCTTAAATTTATAGCATTGGCATTCTCTCTTGGATTCACTATGGTTTGGGAAGGTAATTTCCCAGAATCCCTTGCTTGCATTTGACTCATGGTTGTTGCCAATTGCCCTATTTGAGTCTCCAAATTTCGAATACTTGTCTTTGTTTCCTGTTGAAATTGAATTGTATTAGTAGAAAGAGCTTTAACAAGATCTTCAAGAGAAGTACCTGAATTTTGGGTGGGTGGTAGTTGTTGTCGGGTTTGGTATGGTTGTTGCACTCTTTGCTGAAAACCCGGTGGCCTGTGGTCAAATGGTGGAGGAATAGTTTGTGATTGGTTCCCTCCATAATTGAAGTTTGGATGATCCCTCCATCCTGGATTGTATGTGTTTGAGTAGGGATCATATTTCCTTGATTGGTTCTGAAATCCACCCATGGCATTCACATGTTCATTGGTATCCTCTTGAAGTGTTGGACACATATCAGTTTGGTGCCCTATGTTTGAACATATGCCACAAGCCTTTATTTGTTGTATTTTACCTACAGCCAATTGTTGAACAAGAGAAGTCAGTTTATCAAATTTTTGTTCAAGGGATGATATACTTACCTCATTAACTCTCTTGGATTGTGGTGGTGGATCTTGTCTCATTGAGAACTGTTGAGAATTGGCTGCCATGTTGGAGATTAATGTTCTAGCAGCCCTGGGAGTCTTATCAACTAGAGCTCCCCCACTAGCGGCATCTATCATACTTCTCTCCATGGGCATGAGACCTTCATAGAAGTATTGGATGAGAAGTTGTTCACTTATTTGATGGTGTGGACATGATGCACAAAGTTTCTTGAACCTCTCCCAATATTCATATAAGGACTCTCCGTTGTATTGCCGAATCCCACATATCTCTTTCCTAATGTTGGCAGCCTTAGATGCTGGGAAATACCTTTCCAAGAATGCTTTCTTCAAATCATTCCATGTAGTGATGGTCCCGGATGGTAGATAGTAGAGCCATTCCTTTGCTGAATCAGCTAGAGAGAATGGGAAGGCTCTCAACTTAACTTGCTCTTCCGTGACCCCTGTTGGTCTCATGCTTGAGCAAACTACATGGAATTCCTTGAGGTGCTTATTTGGATCCTCTCCTGCAAAACCATGAAAAGTTGGGAGAAGGTGAATCAAACCAGATTTTAATTCAAAAGCTACCTCAAGATTAGCATATTCAATGCATAATGGTTGTTGACCCAAGTGATGCACCCAAAAGAGTGTATCTTATTTAACCTTGCACTAAAAAGATAAATTGTAAGTATAGTAGTTAGCAAGGGTCGAGTCCTCAGGGATTGGGTTTTAATTTATGAGTTATTAGTTTATAACTTACATTCAAAGAAAACAATAAAAGAAAAGGGGTTTTTGAAGCCAGATTTAAACTAAAGTAAATAATAAGAATAAGATGCAAGGCGGTATAACCAGCCAATAAAAATATATATACTAAATTAGGCGGTATAACCAGCCAATAAAAATATATACTAAATTAGGCGGTATAACCAGCCAATAAAAATAAAACAAAGTTAATATACAAATTAGGCGGTATAATCAGCCAATAAAAATAAATATACTTTTAAAAATAAGCAAACTAGAAAAGTAAGAAAACAAGTAAGTAAGAAGAATCAAATATGAAAAATATGGTTAAGGTTTCATTCTCCACCACTAGACATCATTAAGAATCAATTTCAGATCTATCAATATCAACCAACTATCAAAGTTAACAACCGTAGATAACAACAAGCTCTGTTACCCCAATCTTTCCTTAGTTTGTCGTTAAATAGAACAAGCTCTCTATTTAATCTCTAACCATTAAACAACCTAGAATAAGCTCTCTAAATTCAATTTAATGGCAGCTTTATGATGAGAAAGATAGGTTGATCTAAGCAACAAACACATAAGCTCGGATTGTTCAACTTAGGTTATGTTCCACTTTGCAATTATTGAAAACTTGACCATAATCATTAATCACAAATTGCCACTTATGAATAGGAAATCAAGACAATTACACGGATCAAGACTCCTAAACTAGCAATAGATAATTATCAAGATCTATCTAGTTGTACACCTAAATAAATCTAGACAACATCATGAACAATTCTTGTAGAAGAACATAAGCAACTTTGATAGAAAATTAATGATAGATAGAATCTGAAAATCAATCACAAAACATGTCTAGGGCTTTGAAATCACCCTTAACCAAATAGAAGTTTAGCCTAGCATAGGCATTATAAACATAAACATAAAATTAAAGAAAATCTAAGAAGAAAATAAAAGAAAGAAAGAAGAAGAAGAAGAATATTAATTATCCAACCTCTTGCTCTCTCTAAAGAAAAAGAAAACTAGAGAAAAGAAAGAAAACTAGAGAAAAGAAAGAAGAAGAAAACTTAGAGAATTTTTTTAAAATGGCTAATATCCTACCTATGTACAATATGATCCCTTACAATCATCCAAGGCCCTCTATTTATACACATTTTGGAGGGCTAAATGACAAGAGACAAGCTTTACAAATTTCAAAGGTAGGTATATGACGATTTTGATCAGCCAACTTGATGGTCGATTTCGTCAATATTGGAGGCCTGATCTGATCACATGGTCTTCTAGAAAAAGGTTCCCCAATCAGTTACGGAACCATAGCCGTTGGAATCAGCTCATTTGCTGATGTGGTTAAGCAGATATGGGCAAAAACCGAAAACATGTCAGCACAGACGTCATTGCACATCAGCCACCTTGATGGTCGATTTCTTCAATATTGGAGGCCTGATCTGATCACATGGTCTTCTAGACAAAGGTTCCCCTATCAGTTACGGAACCATAGCCGTTGGAATCAGCTCATTTGCTGATGTGGATAAGAAGATATGGGCATAATACGAAAACATGTCAGCACAGACGTCATTGCACATCAGCCAACTTGATGGTCGATTTCGCTAGGGAAAACGACTCCGTTTTAAGAAGTGTAAAACATGAAAAAGATAGATATGCCTCTTAGCTTTGCATGGCTACAAATTGCAGCCTTATTTCTTCAGTGAAACTCGAGATATAGCTGATATGGCAAAAGGTGTCGGAACTGAAACTGAACTGGATTTGCCCTTAATTCTAGTAATCTGAAATCACTCAAAGAAACTTGTGAAAAACACCAAAATACATAAAAATATAAAAGATCATAAACACAATTAGACTAAACAATAATAACTCGTATTTGACACAAAACATTAATAAAACATAACTAAAAACTATATAATTATACGAGTTATCACACCCCCACACTTAGATTGTTGCTAGTCCCTAGCAACGACTCAATAAAAATAAAATAAGAAAATCTAATCTAATCCATTTTCGTAGGAAATCACGGTGGCACTTAGCATGTGACACAAGCCTTTAAACCCCTAGGTGTCCCTAGTGGACGAGTTTAGTCTCGTGAGGGTTTACTAGAACGATACCCACAAACATTGAAGAACTAAAATATAAATAAACTGCATATACTAAAAATATTTACTCCTAATCCTTTCAATACAAATTAGAGACAATATTTGAACAAGTCTTATAAACTAATCAATAGCTTAAAGAATTTCACAAAAAATCATGCTTGAATGTAAATTGTTTGAGTTAAACCAATATTAGCATAACATATCTCAATCAAAATATTGCATGTTCAAATTTAATCTCAACTTCTCACATGGGATACCCTCATGATTTTCACTCTTTAAAGTAGTGGTGAAGTGTTTACACTCAATCAATCTCATGAAAACAGTTCTACCATATTCTTGCTTGTCCACCTATTCTCCACTATTTAGATCATACAACTTCATGAATCAAGAGGTCTTTAATCAAGGTTGTAATGGGGCCAAGGGGTTTGTAATGTGGTTGAAGAACAAAAGGATAAAGATATCACAAAGGTTCCAAAGAGTTCATAAAGTTTAGAGACATAAAAAGATCATACAAAGAAACTTCTCAAAACTCTTTACAAGTACATAGTCACCTAGGCCGGATATTTATGTTGGGCCTTTTCTTCATTCTAAACGACTTTGTAACATCTTTTTCTTTTTCCACAAATTCAAGAGATGATTCATATATATTTTTTTTTTACATAGGAATGTATTTGCCAGTATTTCATTTCTTTTTCTCTTGACTTTTCTTTTCTTTCCCCCCCACACTTATTTCTTGTTTCTAACCCAAATTTTTAACTAAAAATATCCCTTGTCTTTGCAACTTGTCTCAAAACATGCTAATTCATCTTTGGAACAAAGGTAAAGATATAAGTATATTTAGGTTAGGGACAAGTTATGGTTACCAAAGAGATAGCTTATTCAATGTAGGCTCAAATTGGTTCACTAAGGGTGTGTTCTCTTGGAACATCAATAAGGGATGGCTGTTTGGCCCTGGCTAAAAATCCTAATGCCTCTATCATATTCATGTTGTCACATGTATCAATATAGTCTCAAACGGTTTAAAGCAAGTTCTAGAGAATCATGTAATCATAAGAGCACTCAAGAAAGAAATTAGATTGATTTGTATAATGCATCAATCATTATAGGCTCAAAAACTCACAAGGATGATTATACAAGTCAGATTAAGTCTAAACATGCTTCTTTCTCAATCAACATATTATATTAACATTGGCTCATAAAAAGGTTGACATCAAGCTCAATTCTCATGAAAATCTTCTCACTAATAAATATGTTTTAGACTTATGCAATTCATATCTCATCATTGTATTAAAAAGGAACTAAAACACACTAAAAAATAATAATAATAATAAAGACTCATAAAAAAAATAGTAGACAAAAATAAAAGAAATCCTAAATCATTCCCCCCACACTTAATTCTTACATTGTCCTCAATGTAAGTCTATTAACCCAAATGAAAGAATCATGTGAAAGAGAAAAGAACTAATAACATAAGAATAAGAATAACTAGACTCAAAACAAAACAAACTCATGCAACCTAAATAATCCTAAAATACTAAACAAAAATTAACAAGTAAACGTAAAAAGATTAAAATCAAACTGACAAGGTATGTCTCAAGTCTCCCTTACTCAGACCTTGTTCAGAATGAATACTTCTAAATTGCTTAAAACACAACAAACTCTTTTTTTTTTTTTTGAAAAGAAGAAATCAAACTGACAAGGTATGTCTCAAGTCTCCCTTACTCAGACCTTGTTCAGAATGAATAATTCTTAATTAATTTTTTTTTTTTTTTTTAAATTAGCAAAATATGTCCCTTACCCCCTACTAAAATATGACATTGTCCCCAATGTCAAATTTTAAAGGTAGAATTTAGGAGATATTACCTGCAGAGGTTGCTAACCACTTATTATAACTGAGACACAACAAGCAAAATGTTAGATAATGTCACAAAGACAAAGTGCAATCCACTCCTTGCTCGTCCATATCTCTTTTTCTTTTTCCGAGCGTTTGCGAAACAACCGTAGCAGATAAACACTCATAAGCTTGGAGCTTTTTAAGTAAATCTTCAATGGTTGTAGCAGAAATTATGGTTCTCCTTGCCTCTGAAAACATGAATCCATTATCCACAGCATTATCTAAATATGAAAGCAAATTACTAAAATAACCATTAATATTAAGCAAACCAATGGGTTTCTTATTTGTGACCAAAGATGACCAAGAAGCCACGCAAGCTATTTCTTCCAATGTACCTAGACCTCCTGGTGAAGCAATGAATGCATCGGCAGAATGGTACATGATTGTTATCCGTTCAGGGATACTCCAGACTTGTATTTCCTTACCCACGGTAGGTCCACAAAAATCTGTGAATAGTTTTGGCACGACTCCTAGAACTGGACTTCCTCCGGCGTGTGCTGCTGTAGCGACTGCTCCCATTAAACCCGTACTACCGCCTCCATAAATCAAGTGGATCTTTTGTTGGGCAAGTATTACTCCAACTCTTATGGCTTCATCAGCGAATATGTTATTTTTCCCTGGATAAGCACCTCCAAAGACACAAATTTTTTTAATGCGCTGGGATGAAGTACTTTCCATTTTTTTTTCTTCGAGTGCCTGAAAGAGAATGAGTACATGGTGTAATATATAGAGGACTGAGTAGTGAATCAGACAAGAGTAATAATGTCGCCGAAAGTGTATTTGACCTGTCAGAAGAAAATGTTAACCTAACAAAAGATTTTTGCGTGATTTCAGGAAGAAAATCAAAAAGAGAAGAAAAATCAACAGTAAAAGTCAAGAGTAATAATGTCGCCGAAAGTGTATTTGACCTGTCAGAAGAAAATGTTAACCTAACAAAAGATTTTTGCGTGATTTCAGGAAGAAAATCAAAAAGAGAAGAAAAATCAACCGTAAAAGACAAATAAAAAAAAAGAATAATTACACAAATCGAACAACACGTAAATTAAACCAAAATGAAGTTATTGCAAATCAAACCAAAAGCTGAGAAGTCATTTATTGTAGTTGTGATTGTGGCTCACATCTTCCTCTGGTTTTACGTCCAGAAACGGCTTAAACGCCTTCTATGAGTCGAGGATATGCTTCCCATCCAGTTTTCTTACAAGCTGGCAAACAGGGTCTTTTAACATCAGATTCCCAAGATGTTGCCATTCCCTTTGGAATTGCGGCCATAAATCAAGAATTTCTCTTTGTACGTCTCCACTAGGATGCGTCTCAAGAGAAAGTTGGATATTACCCAAATTCTCCTTACTCAGTCCATCCTTAATGAATTCAATTTTATCATCTCGATTAGAGGACGGAATCCCAATAGAACGACATTTACCGTTACACGTCCATCGTGCACATTTGTGGCCATTTGACCTCATGCGCTTTGCTCGTCGCTTCTTTGCAAAAGTGCTTCTACCTGTACCTGGTAAATGCAAAACAGGAAGATATTCATCTTCACGTACCTTGGCTTCAATTATCCAACGTATGTCTCCAGGAATCCCTTTGTGCATAAGCATTCTTAATCTTTCAAATCGAACTTGGTAAAGCTTCAGTAAAATATTTCGAGGAAAAGGAGGAAATCGTTTCTGCAATCTTGTGAGAATATCATCCATCCTGAAAAAAAATGAAAAAAAAAAATGAAAGAGAAATTGAAAGAGAAATTTATATACAATATCAGTTTTGTGGGTAGCTGATGGAACCGATTTAAATAATCACGGAGTACCGTTATCCGCCATTTAACCGGGGTTAAAAAAATTATATTTACATCTAGTGTTTTTCAAAACAAGGATCAGAAAGAAAAACAACATAAAAGGACTCAAAAACAAAACACTCTAAATAAAATCCTAAATTTTTCCCCCCACACATAATTCTTACATTGTCATTAATGTAATGCTATTATCCCCCAATGCAAGAATTATATGTAAGAGAAAAGAACTATTAAACAAAAGAAACTTATGCAGCCTAAATGAACTTAAAAACAGTAAACACAATTAACAAAGAAACATAAGAAATAAAAATAACAACAATAAAAATAATAAAAGAAAAAGGAAAAGAAAGAGAAAGCAAATCTGAATATGGAAGGTTGGCAATTTCATCTTTAATTGGGCTGCCTTCCCAATTAACACTTGAGTTAGTGTTTTGAATCTAACCAACACCCCTTCTTGGCTTTTTAGGCTTGTCAGGCTCATGCATGAAATTTCCCAAATTTATGCGTTTGAGAGGAAGCTTTCTTTGCACAACAGTGGATGCATTCTCCATTACAAGTATTATTCCATCATCCTTGGTGGTGCATATCTCATCGAGGAATGGTGCATCTTTTGGTACTTGTTGAATGACATCCACAAACAAACTGTTTAAGGTTTCCAGCGTGTCTTGTTCATGTTCATCCTCCTTGAACTTTGCGAATCTACTAGGAAAAGGTGGAGAAGAAACATTAGTAAAAATTGGAATCTCAAACGTTACCTCAGGTGCCGAAATACTCTTATTTGGATCATTGGCTTCATTATCCTCAAGAATAGAATTCATCTCTAATTTTGTCTCATCCTCATCTTGTTCCTCATTCCTCAAGGTCACAATAGTAGTATTCTCCTTTGGGTTAATCATTGTTTGGGTAGGGAGTTCTTCAGATCTTTGTGCTACCCATCCCACCATACTACTAGTCAATTGGATCATTTGCTTTTCCAAACTCTGGATGCTTGCCCTTGTTTCCTGTTGAAATTGCAATGTATCAGTAACAAGAGAATAGACAAGATCTTCTAAAGAAGTACCTGAGTTTTGAGTCATATGTGGTGGTTGAAAAAGATCTGGTTCTTGGGACCATGATTGATTGAAGCTAGATGGATGAGTGTAATTGGCATAAGGATCTACTTCTTGGTAATTTTTCGAGTAGCCATAATTAGTATGATCCCACCATCCCTCATGGTAAGTGTTGGAGTAATGATCATGCGGTTGGTCTTGGAACCATTGATGGCCTTGACATCCTCCCATGGCCAATTGTTGAACTGAGGAAGTGAGATTGGCTTGTTGATTCTCCATGTTCATGTATGCCACCAACTCTTCAAGTGTTAGATTGCTCAATTCCATCGTTTTTTTTTATTTTTTAATTTTTTTTTTTGAAAATTTGATAAGAAAAACTTCTATGTACAAGAAAATAAAACTAATTAGAACTGAAAATAAGAATAAACCAAGTAACAAATAAACTAAAAAAAACAATCCCCGGCAACGGCGCCAAAAATTTGATGCACCCAAAAGAGTGTATCTTATTTAACCTTGCACTAAAAAGATAAATTGTAAGTATAGTAGTTAGCAAGGGTCGAGTCCTCAGGGATTGGGTTTTAATTTATGAGTTATTAGTTTATAACTTACATTCAAAGAAAACAATAAAAGAAAAGGGGTTTTTGAAGCCAGATTTAAACTAAAGTAAATAATAAGAATAAGATGCAAGGCGGTATAACCAGCCAATAAAAATATATATACTAAATTAGGCGGTATAACCAGCCAATAAAAATATATACTAAATTAGGCGGTATAACCAGCCAATAAAAATAAAACAAAGTTAATATACAAATTAGGCGGTATAATCAGCCAATAAAAATAAATATACTTTTAAAAATAAGCAAACTAGAAAAGTAAGAAAACAAGTAAGTAAGAAGAATCAAATATGAAAAATATGGTTAAGGTTTCATTCTCCACCACTAGACATCATTAAGAATCAATTTCAGATCTATCAATATCAACCAACTATCAAAGTTAACAACCGTAGATAACAACAAGCTCTGTTACCCCAATCTTTCCTTAGTTTGTCGTTAAATAGAACAAGCTCTCTATTTAATCTCTAACCATTAAACAACCTAGAATAAGCTCTCTAAATTCAATTTAATGGCAGCTTTATGATGAGAAAGATAGGTTGATCTAAGCAACAAACACATAAGCTCGGATTGTTCAACTTAGGTTATGTTCCACTTTGCAATTATTGAAAACTTGACCATAATCATTAATCACAAATTGCCACTTATGAATAGGAAATCAAGACAATTACACGGATCAAGACTCCTAAACTAGCAATAGATAATTATCAAGATCTATCTAGTTGTACACCTAAATAAATCTAGACAACATCATGAACAATTCTTGTAGAAGAACATAAGCAACTTTGATAGAAAATTAATGATAGATAGAATCTGAAAATCAATCACAAAACATGTCTAGGGCTTTGAAATCACCCTTAACCAAATAGAAGTTTAGCCTAGCATAGGCATTATAAACATAAACATAAAATTAAAGAAAATCTAAGAAGAAAATAAAAGAAAGAAAGAAGAAGAAGAAGAATATTAATTATCCAACCTCTTGCTCTCTCTAAAGAAAAAGAAAACTAGAGAAAAGAAAGAAAACTAGAGAAAAGAAAGAAGAAGAAAACTTAGAGAATTTTATTAAAATGGCTAATATCCTACCTATGTACAATATGATCCCTTACAATCATCCAAGGCCCTCTATTTATACACATTTTGGAGGGCTAAATGACAAGAGACAAGCTTTACAAATTTCAAAGGTAGGTATATGACGATTTTGATCAGCCAACTTGATGGTCGATTTCGTCAATATTGGAGGCCTGATCTGATCACATGGTCTTCTAGAACAAGGTTCCCCAATCAGTTACGGAACCATAGCCGTTGGAATCAGCTCATTTGCTGATGTGGTTAAGCAGATATGGGCAAAATACGAAAACATGTCAGCACAGACGTCATTGCACATCAGCCACCTTGATGGTCGATTTCTTCAATATTGGAGGCCTGATCTGATCACATGGTCTTCTAGACGAAGGTTCCCCTATCAGTTACGGAACCATAGCCGTTGGAATCAGCTCATTTGCTGATGTGGATAAGAAGATATGGGCATAATACGAAAACATATCAGCACAGACGTCATTGCACATCAGCCAACTTGATGGTCGATTTCGCTAGGGAAAAAGACTCCGTTTTAAGAAGTGTAAAACATGAAAAAGATAGATATGCCTCTTAGCTTTGCATGGCTACAAATTTCAGCCTTATTGCTTCAGTGAAACTCGAGATATAGCTGATATGGCAAAAGGTGTCGGAACTGAAACTGAACTAGATTTGCCCTTAATTCTAGTAATCTGAAATCACTCAAAGAAACTTGTGAAAAACACCAAAATACATAAAAATATAAAAGATCATAAACACAATTAGACTAAACAATAATAACTCGTATTTGACACAAAACATTAATAAAACATAACTAAAAACTATATAATTATACGAGTTATCACCAAGTCCGGAGCGGCTAGCTCCTTGAGATTTCGGTTGTCAGCTGCTGCCATCTCTCCTTGCTTCTCTTGGATGTTTTGGATCAACTCCTCGATTGGTTGTTGGTGAGAAGTTATAAATTCCCGAATTTTTCTAAGTCGTAAGTCTTTTTCGGGAGCTTGGAACATTCACTAATAAAAAAATATAAGAAAGTAAATAATTAGAACAGAAAATAAGAATAAACCAATAAACTAATAAACTAAAGAAAGCAATCCCCGGCAACGGCGCCAAAAACTTGATGCACCCAAAAGAGTGTATCTTATTTAACCTTGCACTAAAAAGATCAATTGTAAGTATAGTAGTTAGCAAGGGTCGAGTCCTCAGGGATTGGGTTTTAGTTTATAAGTTGATAGTTTAAAACTTAAATTCAAGAACAATAAAAGAAAAGGGGTTTTTGAAGCCAGATTTAAACTAAAGTAAATAATAAGAATAAGATGCAAGGCGGTATAACCAGCCAATAAAAATATATATACTAAGCAAGGCGGTATAACCAGCCAATAAAAATATATATACTAAATTAGGCGGTATAACCAGCCAATAAAAATAAAACAAAATTAATATACAAATTAGGCGGTATAACCAGCCAATAAAAATAAATATACTTTTAAAAATAAGCAAACTAGAAAAGTAAGAAAACAAGTAAGAAGAATCAAAAATGAAAAATATGGTTAAGGTTTCATTCTCCACCACTAGACATCATTAAGAATCAATTTCAGATCTATCAATATCAACCAACTATCAAACTTAACAACCGTAGATAACAACAAGCTCTGTTATCCCAATCTTTCCTTAGTTTGTCGTTAAATAGAACAAGCTCTCTATTTAATCTCTAACCATCAAACAACCTAGAATAAGCTCTCTAGATTCAATTTAATGGCAGCTTTATGATGAGAAAGATAGGTTGATCTAAGCAACAAACACATAAGCTCGGATTGTTCAACTTAGGTTATGTTCCACTTTGCAATTATTGAAAACTTGACCATAATCATTAATCACAAATTGCCACTTATGAATAGGAAATCAAGACAATTACACGGATCAAGACTCCTAAACTAGCAATAGATAATTATCAAGATCTATCTAGTTGTACACCTAAACAAATCAAGACAACATCATGAACAATTCTTGTAGAAGAACATAAGCAACTTTGATAGAAAATTAATGATAGATAGAATCTGAAAATCAATCACAAAACATGTCTAGGGCTTTGAAATCACCCTTAACCAAATAGAAGTTTAGCCTAGCATAGGCATTATAAACATAAAATTAAATAGAATCTAAGAAGAAAATAAAAGAAAGAAAGAAGAAGAAGAAGAATATTAATTATCCAACCTCTTGCTCTTTCTAAAGAAAAAGAAAACTAGAGAAAAGAAAGAAGAAGAAAACTTAGAGAATTTTGTTAAAATGGCTAATATCCTACCAATCTCCAATATGATCCCTTACAATCATCCAAGGCCCTCTATTTATACACATTTTGGAGGGCTAAATGACAAGAGACAAGCTTTACAAATTTCAAAGGTAGGTATATGACGATTTTGATCAGCCAACTTGATGGTCTATTTCGTCAATATTGGAGGCCTGATCTGATCACATGGTCTTCTAGAAAAAGGTTCCCCTATCAGTTACGGAACCATAGCCGTTGGAATCAGCTCATTTGCTGATGTGGTTAAGCAGATATGGGCAAAATACGAAAACATGTCAGCACAGACGTCATTGCACATCAGCCACCTTGATGGTCGATTTCTTCAATATTGGAGGCCTGATCTGATCACATGGTCTTCTAGACAAAGGTTCCCCTATCAGTTACGGAACCATAGCCATTGGAATCAGCTCATTTTCTGATGTGGTTAAGCAGATATGGGCAAAATACGAAAACATGTCAGCACAGACGTCATTGCACATCAGCCAACTTGATGGTCGATTTCGCTAGGGAAAACGACTCCTTTTTAAGAAGTGTAAAACATGAAAAAGATAGATATGCCTCTTAGCTTTGCATGGCTACAAATTTCAGCCTTATTGCTTCAGTGAAACTCGAGATATAGCTGATATGGCAAAAGGTGTCGGAACTGAAACTGAACTGGATTTGCCCTTAATTCTAGTAATCTGAAATCACTCAAAGAAACTTGTGAAAAACACCAAAATACATAAAAATATAAAAGATCATAAACACAATTAGACTAAACAATAATAACTCGTATTTGACACAAAACATTAATAAAACATAACTAAAAACTATATAATTATACGAGTTATCAAGAACAAAATAAACAAAATAACATAAAAGAAATTAAACAAGATATAAAAAACAATAAGAAAAGATGTTGAGGTTAGAGAATCCACTCTTGGTGTTATGCTAAGATTAATCTTGTTTTATTACACAATTGAGATCCACACATAAAGGAGGTTCCAATCGGAAGGTTTAGCAATTCAGTCCAAATTGTCCAACGTCCATAGCATATGATATTATGTTCATTTGGTGTCCTCAAAACTCATAAAAAGATCCAAGCATTCCTTATGCCAAGGTATATGTCTACAACAAATCAAGGTTATGAAACCAAGCATTTACTGTGCCATTTTCATTGTCAATAATGAATCAAGATCTCTACTTTGCAAGTATGATTTTAAACCAAAAGAAAATATTATCTATACTAGTGTTTATAAATGATGATTCATTTTGGCTCATGTTTAAGAGACTAACCTTAGCATTTACCAAAAGCTTCACCTCATCACCTCAACAATATGATTAGCAACACATACTAGATATGAATAAAATGAAAAGAAATGTAAGAAGCATAAGTAAATAAAAAAAAGAAAACTAGAAAAAGGAAAGCAGAAGAAAACTTAGAGAATTTTATTACAATGGCTAATATCCTCCCAATCTCTCTTTTAATGCTCATCCAAGGCCCTCTATTTATACACATTTTGGAGAGCTAAATGACAAGTGACAAGCTTTATAAATTTCAAAGGTAGGTATAATAGGTGGGTGCATTTTTCTAACAATTTTCGTCATATTGTATGACAATTCTGATCAGCCAGCTTGACGGTCGATTTTGTCAATGTTGGAGGCTCGATCTGATCAAATGGTCTTCTAGAAAAATATACCCCTATCAGTTACGGATCCATATTCGTTGGAATCAGATCATTTGCTCATGTGGATCGGAAGATATGGTCAAAATACCAAAATAGGTCAGCACAGACGTCATTGCACATCAGCCAACTTGATGGTCGATTTCGCTAGGGAAAACGACTCCGTTTCAAGAAGTGTAAAACATGAAAAAGATAGATATGCCTCTTAACTATGCACTGTAAAGATTTCAGCCTTAATGCTTCAGTGAAACTCCAGATATAGCTGATATGGAAAAAGGTGTCGGAACTGGAACTGAATTGGATTTGCCCTTAATTCTTGATTTAACCTAGTAATCTGAAATCACTCAAAGAAACTCGTGAAAAACACCAAATTACATAAAAATATAAAATATCATAAACACAATTAGACTAAGCAATAATAACTCGTATTTGACACAAAACAATAATAAAACATAACTAAGAACTATATAATTATACGAGTTATCAGTATAACCAGCCAATAAAAATAAATATACTTATAAACTTATATACTTAGTATTGCCTCCCCGGCAACGGCGCCAAAAACTTGATGGAGACTCAATTAAGAGTTGTAAACCCAAGTGCAGGTTATGTTCAAGTAATAAATTCTCGGGTGTCCGAGGTCGAACCACAGGGAAGCGTATTAGTAAGTATAAGTTTATAAATATATAAGAAAAAGAAAGTAAACAAGATATTAGGGAATCAACAACAAAACAAGATAAACAAGATATTAGAGAACAAAATAAACAAAACAACATAAAAGAAATTAAACAAGATATAAACAAAACAATAAGAAAAGATGTTGAGGTTAGAGAATCCACTCTTGGTGTTATGCTAAGAATAATCTTGTTTTATTACATAATTGAAATTCACACATAAGGGAGATTCCAATCGGAAGGTTTAGCAATTCAGTCCAAATTGTCCAACGTCCATAGCATATGATATTATGTTCATTTGGTGTCCTCAAAACTCATAAAAAGAGTCCAAGCATTCCTTATGCCAAGGTATATGTCTACAACAAATCAAGGTTATGAAACCAAGCATTTACTGTGCCATTTTCATTGTCAATAATGAATCAAGATCCCTACTTTGCAAGTATGATTTTAAACCAAAAGAAAATATTATCTATACTAGTGTTTATAAATGATGATTCATTTTGGCTCATGTTTAAGAGACTAACCTTAGCATTTACCAAGAGCTTCACCTCATCACCTCAAAAATATGATTAGCAACACATACTAGATATGAATAAAATGAAAAGAAATGTAAGAAGCATAAGTAAATAAAGAAAAAGAAAACTAGAGAAAGGAAAGAAGAAGAAAACTTAGAGAATTTTATTACAATGGCTAATATCCTACCAATGTATATTGATACTCTTACAATCATACAAGGCCCTCTATTTATACACATTTTGGAGAGCTAAATGACAAGAGACAAGCTTTATAAATTTCAAAGGTAGGTATAATAGGTGGGTGCATTTTTCTAACAATTTTCGTCATATTGTATGACAATTCGGATCAGCCAGCTTGATGGTCGATTTTGTCAATGTTGGAGGCTCGATCTGATCAAATGGTCTTCTAGAAAAATATACCCCTATCAGTTACGGATCCATAGCCGTTGGAATCAGATCATTTGCTCATGTGGATCGGAAGATATGGTCAAAATACCAAAACAGGTCAGCACAGACGTCATTGCACATCAGCCAACTTGATGGTCGATTTCGCTAGGGAAAACGACTCCGTTTCAAGAAGTGTAAAACATGAAAAAAGATAGATATGCCTCTTAACTATGTACTGTAAAAATTTCAGCCTTAATGCTTCAGTGAAACTCCAGATATAGCTGATATGGCAAAAGGTGTCGGAACTGGAACTGAATTGGATTTGCCCTTAATTCTTGATTTAACCTAGTAATCTGAAATCACTCAAAGAAACTCGTGAAAAACACCAAATTACATAAAAATATAAAATATCATAAACACAATTAGACTAAGCAATAATAACTCGTATTTGACACAAAACAATAATAAAACATAACTAAGAACTATATAATTATACGAGTTATCAGGTTGCCCTAATTCTTCCTTTAATAATACCATACCTGAATTATATTTGTCATAGTCAAACAAGGAGTGGCGGCAAGCTATTATTGGCTATCAACTTGCATTAATTGCAAGAATATTTTCTTAAAGCTAATCCTTGTCAAAGTAGGAGATCTAAATCAGCTATGATTTTCCTTATTTTTGCATGCTTTAGCTGCAAGTAAAGCATCTTTCCTTATTAAATAGTGCTTTGACTACTATTAATTCTTTCTTTCTTTAGGTGAATAATTATTCCTTATTTCCTTAAAAACCTTAAAGTCAGCAGCCACCTTTCCTTTAATAATTAACCTACCACAAGTCAGCAAGGAGAACAAGGAAAGAGCCGCAACTCATTAAAATGATGCCCTAGTTGCTGCCTATAAATAGAGACAAGGGCCGCAAATCACACTTCACCAAGCATTAGAGTTCTGATTTCTTCTTTGTTTTAGAATTTTTGAGAGAGCAAGAGGCTGAATAATTAATATTCTTCTTCTTCTTCTTTCTTTCTCTAGTTTTCTTCTTATTTTCTCTTTAAATTCATGTTTATGTTGACAATGCCTATGCAAGCTAAACTTTTCTTTGGTTAAGGGTGATTTTAAAGCCCTAGACATGTTATGTAATTAATTTTCAGATTCTATCAGAGTTGTTTATGTTTTTCTACATGAATTGTTTATACTTTTTATCTTGATTTGTTTAGGATGCATACTAGATAGATCTTGATAATGCTATTTAATTTGGTTTGGGGGTCAAAAAGGTTATTTCATCGAAGAAACCAAAGAAGCCCTTTAAAAATTGGAGATTGGGCTGAATTTTAAAAGGGCAACAGCCAAGCCCATAATGAAGAGTGGTTTTGCTGAGATTTTAGATCAAAGGGCCAAGAGTGAAGAGGAAGGTAGTTATTTTTCTTGATCAAGCCTTTGAAATTGTGACACATGGACCAATGGATAGAGAGGGATGATGTCATATTTATGGCATCCTATTTATGACATCTTCATGACATCATATTTAGGAGCTGATTATTCCAATCTAATGGTGGGATTTTACATAGAAAGCATCTTGGATTAAAGGCTATTGGATCAAAATTGGTTAGGAAAAAACTACAAGATTCTACACAATTCTTATACCATTTAGTCAAGCCTTTTTGGAAGGGGGGAATTCAGATTTTTGCTGGAGCTTTATGGGCTGAATAGAGGCAGTAGCTAAGGGAAAAAAGTGAAAAAAAAGAAAGGAAAAAAAGAGGAGAAAAAAGGAGAAGAAAAAAGAAAGGTTTGGCTTGCTATTTCTTGATTTGGGAAGCTAGAGCAAGGTAGCTATGTTTCTTTCATGGTTTTCTCATACTTTTTTGACATGATTTTGATATTTTGATAATCATTTTATTCTCCTTTATGAAATAACAAGTTGGTGATTTTATTCCTTATCAAAAAAGCATGTGCCTCCAACACTTTTTAAGCAGTAATAAAATTAATGGTGTGACCCTTGGTTTTTTTGATGTGTCATTATGAATGGGTAAACTGCTTTTGTTTCTTTCTAATTATGCAACCAAGTTACAGGGAGAGGTTCAAGCCTTTCCTTGTTAGACTTATCCAAGAGTCGAATTAGTTGTTCAAACTTGAAAATTCGTTCAATATTTGAAAAAGTTTGGACATAAAAATAAGTTCAAAGGTGCTTCTGCTTTGTTTTTTAAAAGAAATCAACAAAACAAGTTTTTCTCTATTTTTCATCATGGTTGAATGAATCACTTTTGTTAAATGATTTTGTGTTTGATCTTGTTTATGTGATTTGTTGTGGTAGGTTAGCTTACTTGTGGTAGATTAGCTTGATTGTGGTAGGTTAGCTTGATTGTGGTAGTTTAGCTATAGACCATGCCATGTGTTTGTGAAAATGTCTAGCTATATTCATGCATTTGCATTATGATTGCTTAGTTTAGCATGTTTCCTTTTTAGTCCTGTATTTAGTATGCCATGTTTTTGTGTTATTGCCATGCATTTTTTAGGTCTAGGTCTCATTTGCATTGCCATGTATTTCATGCATTTTAGACCTAAGTTGCATTAAATGCCATGCAAGTTCATTTTAGGTCTAGGCTATATTCTCTATGCCATGCATTTTTCATGTCATTTAGGTTTTAAATCATGCATTCAATTTGCTGTATGATCATGCATTTCATGTCATGCCACATGATTTATGACTTAGGCCAATCAATGGTTCAAAGTCATGCTCACTTGAGCATACTTGTGGGAAATTAAAGAGTTGTCAAATTGATTATTCTACCTTTGTGATTTTTTTTTACTTAGCCAATTTTTGTCTAACTTTTTAAAAGTGTTAGCTACTGTTTGTGGGTCTTTAACATTTTTTGATTTTTAAATGATTTTATCAAAGGCAAAAAAAAAATGTGCTTTGTCAAAATAGTTTTTTTCACCCAGTACTCGTACTTTCCCGATTTTTCTGGGCAGTCATCTTTAATCAGAAAATTAAGCCAATTTTTTCCCTTGCATTTTTATATGTTCTGAGTCTCTAGTATTGTTTTTAGATGTTTTTGAATTTTTAAAAATAGGTTAAAAAATCTTATTCTAAAACTGAACAATGGTATTTCATTTAGAATATGTTATGTCACTTAGGTTATATTCATTTCATCTAGAATATATTATGACACTTAGGTTATATCATTTCATTTAGATTATTTCATGTCATCTTTATTATGTCACACATTTTCATATTCATATATTTTAAAAAAAATATGTTTTAAAATAAGATATTGATTTTTAATAAAATAATGATATTCCCGAATTAAAATAATTCATGAGTTCTCTGTCGGGTTTGCTGGGGAGGATATCATCAATTATCATTAATAACGGAATATCTTCTTTAAAACGAGAATGATTCGGAAAGTTTTTCAAACTAATAATTTTTTTTTATATTTTGCCACCTTTGTTGGGGAATATAGGAAAATTTTGAATTAATAAATTCCGAATCAATTAAAAATGGAATTATTTTTCTTTAAATTGGGAATTAACTTGAAATACTAAATTAAAAATCGACATTTTTACCGAGACTTGAGATAACACATGATTAATAACGTACCATTTTACACGGGCGTTGTGGTGGTGCTAATCCTTCTCCACACGTAACCGAGTCTCGAACCCGATTCTTCGATTTTCTCTGGTTTATAACACAGACTTGAAATTGGATTTTAAAATGTTTTAATTAATTTTAAAATATTTTACAAAATCGGTTTTAATAGGTGGCCGATCACACCTAGCTAAAAAAAGATTGGTGGCAACTCCATGTCTTTTTCGAGGTCAATTTCAAATCCTCATTTATTTCAAGAGGAATTAAGTCATCTTTTCCTATGTTTTTCAATGTCACGCTTAACGAGTAATAAAGTTAAGACCTTCGGGCATCATTTTTAAAGTCGCATACAGCGCATTTTTTCCAAATCACGGATAAGGCCTCCGGGCACCATTCTTAAGACCTCCGGGCATCATTTTTAAAGTCGCATACACCGCATTTTTTCCAAATCACGGGTAAGGCCTCCGGGCACCATTCTTAAGACCTTCGGGCATCATTTTTAAAGTCGCATACAGCGCATTTTTTCCAAATCAAGGATAAGGCCTCCGGGCACCGTCCTTAAGACCTCCGGACATCATTTTTAAAGTCGCATACAACGCATTTTTTCCAAATCATGGATAAGGCCTCCAGGCACTATTTTTAAGACCTCCGGGCACAATTTTCTTCTTTTGCAAATCGAACTCGTTTCCTTAAGACGGGTCGAGCCTTGATTAGTCAGGGAACTCAATTTAAGGACAAAATCTTCTATTTACAGCCTTTTCAAAAAAAAAAAAAATGAAACGCAAAAAAAAAAATGAAAAATGTTGATGAAAACCCCTTTCTTTTTCTCTTCACATGTGATTTCATTAACCGGACAAAATTAGTGTTTGTTTATCTTTGCCTGATTCCTGATTCTCAACAATAGCCAAAGAGGGGCAGTTGTAGACACCTAATTTTGTTCGGACAACTAAAATAGTTTGATAAGTGCTTAATTTCATACATTTTCCTATTTAATTTCTTTATACTTTGTGCTTTGATTCTTACTTCCTTGACATTTTACTAGGTTTTTATGCTTTGTAGGTATTTTGGAGGAGATGAAGTCAAAACATGTCAATTAGGATGTTAAAGAGCTTGCAAAATCACAATCACAAGATGGAAAAAGAGTTGGGAGTCAAAAAGATCAAATTCTTGGTGCAAAGCAAGAAGACAGATTTGACCTTCGGAGCTTGTTGCTAAGAAAACATGATGTTGGACTCTTTATTCGAAGAAACTTACTTCTTGACTTTTGAAGATCACTTGATTACCTTTCCAACGGCTGGTCATGGGCCTAAAGCAGATAAGAAATGGTCATCCAAATCGGCATTGGAATATCTCCCTAAAAACTCTAGTGGCAGAAAAAAACCCTAGCCGTAAATGACAACTTTTTCTTAACACCCTAGCTTACATTTATGTTTATCCTTGTCAAAGAAGGATTAGTGGCTGTCAACTTGCATTAATTGCATTAATTGCAAGTATCTTTCCTTAAAGCTAATCCTAGTCAAAGTTGGAGAATTAAATCAGCCAAGACTTTCCTTCCTTACACTTACTTTGCCTGCAAGTTTGTAATCTCTCTTCATTAAAGAGTGCTTTGACTAAAACTTTCCTACTTTATTCAAACTTGGCTGCCAAGGCTTATATCTTTCCTTAAAACACAAAAGTCAGCCACTTTTCCTTAACTTTAGCCACAAGTCAGCATTTATTGAAGGGAGAGAGCTGAAATTCACTTGTTTGATGCCCTAGCTATTGCCTATAAATAGAGACCAAGGGGGCATACGAAATTGAGACTTTCCCAAGCATCAAATTCTGATTTCTTCTTTGTTTCTTTGTTTTTGAGAGAGCAAGAGGCTGGATAATTAATATTCTTCTTCTTCTTCTTTCTTTCTTTTATTTTCTTCTTAGATTCTCTTTAATTTTATGTTTATGTTTACGATGCCTATGCTAGGCTAAACTTTTATTTGGTTAAGGGTGATTTCAAAGCCCTAGACATGTTATGTAATTAATTTTCAGAATCTATCTATCATTGTTTTCTATCAAAGTTACTTATGTTCTTCCATTAAAATTGCTCATGATGATGTTTTGATTTGTTTAGGTGGTGATGCACCCAAAAGAGTATTTAACCTTGCACTAAAAAGATCAATTGTAAGTATAATGATTAGCAAGGGTCGAGTCCTCAGGGATTGGGTTTTAATCTATGAGTTATTAGTTTATAACTTACGTTCAAAGAAGACTGATGCACCCAAAAGAGTGTATCTTATTTAACCTTGCACTAAAAAGATAAATTGTAAGTATAGTAGTTAGCAAGGGTCGAGTCCTCAGGGATTGGGTTTTAGTTTATAAGTTAATAGTTTAAAACTTAAATTCAAGAACAATAAAAGAAAAATGGGTTTTGAAGCCAGATTTAAACTAAAGTAAATAATAAGAATAAGATGCAAGGCGGTATAACCAGCCAATAAAAATATATATACTAAATTAGGCGGTATAACCAGCCAATAAAAATAAAACAAAGTTAATATACAAATTAGGCGGTATAACCAGCCAATAAAAATAAATATACTTTTAAAAATAAGCAAACTAGAAAAGTAAGAAAACAAGTAAGTAAGAAGAATCAAATATAAAAATATGGTTAAGGTTTCATTCTCCACCACTAGACATCATTAAGAATCAATTTCAGATCTATCAATATCAACCAACTATCAAAGTTAACAACCGTAGATAACAACAAGCTCTGTTATCCCAATCTTTCCTTAGTTTGTCGTTAAATAGAACAAGCTCTCTATTTAATCTCTAACCATTAAACAACCTAGAATAAGCTCTCTAAATTCAATTTAATGGCAGCTTTATGATGAGAAAGATAGGTTGATCTAAGCAACAAACACATAAGCTCGGATTGTTCAACTTAGGTTATGTTCCACTTTGCAATTATTGAAAACTTAACCATAATCATTAATCACAAATTGCCACTTATGAATAGGAAATCAAGACAATTACACGGATCAAGACTCCTAGACTAGCAATAGATAATTATCAAGATCTATCTAGTTGTACACCTAAATAAATCAAGACAACATCATGAACAATTCTTGTAGAAGAACATAAGCAACTTTGATAGAAAATTAATGATAGATAGAATCTGAAAATCAATCACAAAACATGTCTAGAGCTTTGAAATCACCCTTAACCAAATAGAAGTTTAGCCTAGCGTAGGCATTATAAACATAAAATTAAATAGAATCTAAGAAGAAAATAAAAGAAAGAAAGAAGAAGAAGAAGAATATTAATTATCCAACCTCTTGCTCTTTCTAAAGAAAAAGAAAACTAGAGAATTTTATTACAATGGCTAATATCCTACCTATGTACAATATGATCCTCTACAATCATCCAAGGCCCTCTATTTATACACATTTTGGAGGGCTAAATGACAAGAGACAAGCTTTACAAATTTCAAAGGTAGGTATAATAGGTGGGTGCATTTTTCTAACAATTTTCGTCATATTGTATGACCATTTTGATCAGCCAACTTGATGGTCGATTTTTTCAATCTTGGAGGCCTGATCTGATCACATGGTCTTCTAGAAAAATGTTCCACTATGAGTTACTGATTCATAGCCGTTGGAATCAGCTCATTTGCTGATGTGGAGAAGAAGATATGGGCAAAATACGAAAACAGGTCAGCACAGACATTAAACCCCTAGGTGTCCCTAGTGGACGAGTTTAGTCTCGTGAGGGTTTACTAGGACGATACCCACAAACATTGAAAACATAAGAAAAACTAAAAATAATAATTATAACTAATCCTTCCAATATAAATTTGAGATAATCATTGGATAAGTCTTAAAAACTAATCAATAGCTTAAAGAAATTCACAAAAAATCCTGCTTGAATGTAAATAGTTTGAGTTAAGCCAATATTAACATAACATATTTCAATCAAAATAGTGCATATTCAAACTTAATCTCAACTTCTCACATGGGATACTCTCTTGATTTTCACTCTTTAAAGTAGTGGTAAAGTGTTTACACTCAATCAATCTCATGAAAACACTTCTACCATATGCTTGCTTGTCCACCTATTCTCCACTAAAAGATCATGCAACTTCATAAATCAAGAGGTCTTTAATCAAGGTTGTAATGGGGCCAAGGGGTTTGTAATGTGGTTGAAGAACAAAAGGATAAAGATATCACAAAGGTTCCAAAGAGTTCATAAAGTTTAGAGACATAAAAAAATTATACAAAGAAACTTCTCAAAACTCTTTACAAGTACATCGTCACCTAGGCCGGATATTCATGTTGGGCCTTTTCTTCATTCTAAACAACTTTGTAATATCTTTTTCTTTTTCCACAAATTCAAGAGATGATTCATATTTTTTTTTTTTTACATAGGAATGTATTTGCCAGTATTCCATTTCTTTTTCTCTTGACTTTTCTTTTCTTTTCCCCCCACACTTATTTCTTGTTTCTAACCAAAAAATATCCCTTGTCTTTGCTACTTGTCTCAAATCATGCTAATTCTTCTTTGGAACAAAGGTAAAGATATAAGTATATTTAGGTTAGGGACAAGTTATGGTTACCAAAGAGATAGCTTATTCAATGTAGGCTCAAATTGGTTCACTAAGGGTGTGTTCTCTTGGAACATCAATAAGGGATGGCTGTTTGGCCCTGGCTAAAAATCCTAATGCCTCTATCATATTCATGTTGTCACATGCATCAATATAGTCTCAAACGGTTTAAAGCAAGTTCTAGAGAATCATGTAATCATAAGAGCACTCAAGAAAGAAATTAGATTGATTTGTATAATGCATCAATCATTATAGGCTCAAAAACTCACAAGGATGATTATACAAGTCAGATTAAGTCTAAACATGCTTCTTTCTCAATCAACATATCATATTAACATTGGCTCATAAAAAGGTTGACATCAAGCTCAATTCTCATGAAAATCTTCTCACTTATAAATCTGTTTTAGACTTATGCAATTCATATCTCATCATTGTATTAAAAAGGAACTAAAACACACTAAAATAATAATAATAATAATAATAATAATAATAAAGACTCATAAAAAAAATAGTAGACAAAAATAAAAGAAATCCTAAATCATTCCCCCCACACTTAATTCTTACATTGTCCTCAATGTAAGTCTATTAACCCAAATGAAAGAATCATGTGTAAGAGAAAAGAACTAATAACATAAGAATAGGAACAACTAAGACTCAAAACAAAACAAAACAAACTCATGCAACCTAAATAATCCTAAAATACTAAACAAAAATTAACAAGTAAACATAAAAAGATTAAAATCAAACTGACAAGGTATGTCTCAAGTCTCCCTTGCTCAGACCTTGTCCAGAATGAATACTTCTAAATTGCTTAAAACACAACAAACTTTTTTTTTTTTTTGAAAAGAAGAAATCAAACTGACAAGATATGTCTCAAGTCTCCCTTATTCAGACCTTGTTCAGAATGAATACTTCTAAATGGCTTAAAACACATCAAATTTTTTTTTTTAATTAGCAAAATATGTCCCTTACCCCCTACTAAAGGTAGAATTTAGGAGATATTACCTGCAGAGGTTGCTAACCACTTATTATAACTGAGACACAACAAACAAAATGTTAGATAATGTCACAAAGACAAAGTACAATCCACTCCTTGCTCGTCCATATCTCTTTTTCTTTTTCCGAGCGTTTGCGAAACAACCGTAGCAGATAAACACTCATAAGCTTGGAGCTTTTTGAGTAAATCTTCAATGGTTGTAGCAGAAATTATGGTTCTCCTTGCCTCTGAAAACATGAATCCATTATCCACAGCATTATCTAAATATGAAAGCAAATTACTAAAATAACCATTAATATTAAGCAAACCAATGGGTTTCTTATTTGTGACCAAAGATGACCAAGAAGCCACGCAAGCTATTTCTTCCAATGTACCCAGACTTTCTGGTAAAGCAAAGAATGCATCGGCAGAATGGTACATGATTGTTATCCGTTCAGGGATACTCCAGACTTGTATTTCCTTACCCACGGTAGGTCCACAAAAACTTGTGAATAGTTTTGGCACGATTCCTAGAACTGGACTTCCTCCGGCGTGTGCTGCTGTAGCGACTACTCCCATTAAACCCGTACTACCGCCTCCATAAATCAACTGGATCTTTTGTTGGGCAAGTATTACTCCAACTCTTATGGCTTCATCAGCGAATATGTTATTTTTCCCTGGATAAGCACCTCCAAAGACACAAATTTTTTTAATGCGCTGGGATGAAGTACTTTCCATTTTTTTTTTTTCGAGTGCCTGAAAGAGAATGAGTACATGGTGTAATATATAGAGGACTGAGTAGTGAATCAGACAAGAGTAATAATGTCGCCGAAAGTGTATCTGACCTGTCAGAAGAAAATGTTAACCTAACAAAAGATTTTTGCGTGATTTCAGGAAGAAAATCAAAAACAGAAGAAAAATCAACCATAAAAGTCAAGAGTAATAATGTCGCCGAAAATGTATTTGGCATCTTCCTCTGGTTTTACGTCCAGAAACGGCTTAAACGCCTTCTATGAGTCGAGGATATGCTTCCCATCCAGTTTTCTTATAATCTGGCAAACAGGGTCTTTTAACATCAGATTCCCAAGATGTTGCCATTCCCTTTGGAATTGCGGCCATAAATCAAGAATTTCTCTTTGTACGTCTCCACTAGGATGCGTCTCAAGAGAAAGTTGGATATTACCCAAATTCTCCTTACTCAGTCCATCCTTAATGAATTCAATTTTATCATCTCGATTAGAGGACGGAATCACAATAGAACGACATTTACCGTTACACGTCCATCGTGCACATTTGTGGCAATTTGAACTCATGCGCTTTGCTCGTCGCTTCTTTGCAAAAGTGCTTCTACCTGTACCTGGTAAATGCAAAACAGGAAGATATTCATCTTCACGTACCTTGGCTTCAATTATCCAACGTATGTCTTCATGAATCCCTTTGTGCATAAGCATTCTTAATCTTTCAAATCGAACTTGGTAAAGCTTCAGTAAAATATTTCGAGGAAAAGGAGGAAATCGTTTCTGCAATCTTGTGAGAATATCATCCATCCTGAAAAAAAAAATGAAAAAAAATTGAAAGAGAAATTGGAAGAGAAATTTATATACAATATCAGTTTTGTGGGTAGCTGATGGAACCGATTTAAATAATCACGGAGTACCGTTATCCGTCATTTAACCGGGGTTAAAAATAAAAATTATATTTACATCTAGTTATTTTCAAAACAAGGATCAGAAAGAAAAACAACATAAAAAAAACTCAAAAACAAAACACTCTAAATAAAATCCTAAATTCTTCCCCCCAAACATAATTCTTACATTGTCATTAATGTAATGCTATTATCCCCCAATGCAAGAATTATATGTAAGAGAAAAGAACTATTAAACAAAAGAAACTTATGCAGCCTAAATGAACTTAAAAACAGTAAACACAATTAACAAAGAAACATAAGAAATAAAAATAAAAACAATAAAAATAATAAAAGAAAAAGGAAAAGAAAGAGAAAGAGAAAGCAAATCTGAATATGGAAGGTTGGCAATTTCATCTTTAATTGGGCTGCCTTCCCAATTAACACTTGAGTTAGTGTTTTGAATCTAACCAACACCCCTTCTTGGCTTTTTAGGCTTGTCAGGCTCATACATGAAATTTCCCAAATTTATGCGTTTGAGAGGAAGCTTTCTTTGCACAACAGTGGATGCATTCTCCATTACAAGTATTATTCCATCATCCTTGGTGGTGCATATCTCATCGAGGAATGGTGCATCTTTTGGTACTTGTTGAATGACATCCACAAACAAACTGTTTAAGGTTTCCAGCGTGTCTTGTTCATGTTCATCCTCCTTGAACTTTGCGAATCTACTAGGAAAAGGTGGAGAAGAAACATTAGTAAAAATTGGAATCTCAAACGTTACCTCAGGTGCCGAAATACTCTTATTTGGATCATTGGCTTCATTATCCTCAAGAATAGAATTCATCTCTAATTTTGTCTCATCCTCATCTTGTTCCTCATTCCTCAAGGTCTCAATAGTAGCATTCTCCTTTAGGTTAATCATCGTTTGGGCTGGGAGTTCTTCAGATCTTTGTGCTACCCATCCCACCATACTACTAGTCAATTGGATCATTTGCTTTTCCAAACTCTGGATGCTTGCCCTTGTTTCCTGTTGAAATTGCAAAGTATCAGTAACAAGAGAATAGACAAGATCTTCTAAAGAAGTACCTGAGTTTTGAGTCATATGTGATGGCTGAAAAAGATCTGGTTCTTGGGACCATGATTGATTGAAGCTAGATGGATGAGTGTAATTGGCATAAGGATCTACTTCTTGGTAATTTTTCGAGTAGCCATAATTAGTATGATCCCACCATCCCTCATGGTAAGTGTTTGAGTAATGATCATACTGTTGGTCTTGGAACACTTGATGGCCTTGACATCCTCCCATGGTAAATTGTTGAACTGGGAAGGTGAGATTGGCTTGTTGATTCTCCATGTTCATGTATGCCACCAACTCTTCAAGTGTTAGATTGCTCAATTCCATCGTTTTTTTTTTTTTCTATTTTTTTTTTCAAAATTTGATAAGAAAAACTTGTATGTACAAGAAAATAGAACTAATTAGAACTGAAAATAAGAATAAACCAAGTAACAAATAAACTAAAGAAAACAATCCCCGGCAACGGCGCCAAAAATTTGATGCACCCAAAAGAGTGTATCTTATTTAACCTTGCACTAAAAAGATAAATTGTAAGTATAGTAGTTAGCAAGGGTCGAGTCCTCAGGGATTGGGTTTTAGTTTATAAGTTAATAGTTTAAAACTTAAATTCAAGAACAATAAAAGAAAAGGGGGTTTTGAAGCCAGATTTAAACTAAAGTAAATAATAAGAATAAGATGCAAGGCGGTATAACCAGCCAATAAAAATATATATACTAAATTAGGCGGTATAACCAGCCAATAAAAATATATATACTAAATTAGGCGGTATAACCAGCCAATAAAAATAAATATACTTTTAAAAATAAGCAAACTAGAAAAGTAAGAAAACAAGTAAGTAAGAAGAATCAAATATAAAAATATGGTTAAGGTTTCATTCTCCACCACTAGACATCATTAAGAATCAATTTTAGATCTATCAATATCAACCAACTATCAAAGTTACCAACCGTAGATAACAACAAGCTCTGTTATCCCAATCTTTCCTTAGTTTGTCGTTAAATAGAACAAGCTCTCTATTTAATCTCTAACCATTAAACAACCTAGAATAAGCTCTCTAAATTCAATTTAATGGCAGCTTTATGATGAGAAAGATAGGTTGATCTAAGCAACAAACACATAAGCTCGGATTGTTCAACTTAGGTTATGTTCCACTTTGCAATTATTGAAAACTTGACCATAATCATTAATCACAAATTGCCACTTATGAATAGGAAATCAAGACAATTACACGGATCAAGACTCCTAGACTAGCAATAGATAATTATCAAGATCTATCTAGTTGTACACCTAAATAAATCAAGACAACATCATGAACAATTCTTGTAGAAGAACATAAGCAACTTTGATAGAAAATTAATGATAGATAGAATCTGAAAATCAATCACAAAACATGTCTAGAGCTTTGAAATCACCCTTAACCAAATAGAAGTTTAGCCTAGCGTAGGCATTATAAACATAAAATTAAATAGAATCTAAGAAGAAAATAAAAGAAAGAAAGAAGAAGAAGAAGAATATTAATTATCCAACCTCTTGCTCTTTCTAAAGAAAAAGAAAACTAGAGAAAAGAAAGAAGAAGAAAACTTAGAGAATTTTATTACAATGGCTAATATCCTACCTATGTACAATATGATCCTCTACAATCATCCAAGGCCCTCTATTTATACACATTTTGGAGGGCTAAATGACAAGAGACAAGCTTTACAAATTTCAAAGGTAGGTATAATAGGTGGGTGCATTTTTCTAACAATTTTCGTCATATTGTATGACCATTTTGATCAGCCAACTTGATGGTCGATTTTGTCAATCTTGGAGGCCTGATCTGATCACATGGTCTTCTAGAAACATGTTCCCATATGAGTTACTGATTCATAGCCGTTGGAATCAGCTCATTTGCTGATGTGGAGAAGAAGATATGGGCAAAATACGAAAACAGGTCAGCACAGACGTCATTGCACATCAGCCAACTTGATGGTCGATTTCTTCAATATTGGAGGCTTTATCTGATCACATGGTCTTCTAGACAAATGTTCCCCTATCAGTTAGTGATCCATAGCCATTGGAATTAGCTCATTTGCTGATGTGTATCGGACGATATGGTCAAAATGCAAACACTTCTCAGGACAGACGTCATTGCACATCAGCCAACTTGATGGTTGATTTCGCTAGGGAAAAAGACTCCGTTTCAAGAAGTGTAAAACATGAAAAAGATAGATATGCCTCTTAACTTTGCACGGTTAAAATTTCAGCCTTATTGCTTCAGTGAAACTCCAGATATAGCTGATATGGCAAAAGGTGTCAGAACTGGAACTGAACTGGATTTGCCCTTAATTCTAGTAATTGAAATCACTCAAAGAAACTTGTGAAAAACACCAAATTACATAAAAATATAAAAGATCATAAACACAATTAGACTAAACAATAATAACTCGTATTTGACACAAAACAATAATAAAACATAACTAAAAACTATATAATTATACGAGTTATCAAAGACAATAAAAGAAAAGGGGTTTTTGAAGCCAGATTTAAACTAAAGCAAATAATAAGAATAAGATGCAAGGCGGTATAACCAGCCAATAAAAATATATATACTAAATTAGGCGGTATAACCAGCCAATAAAAATAAAACAATGTTAATATACAAATTAGGCGGTATAACCAGCCAATAAAAATAAATATACTTTTAAAAATAAGCAAACTAGAAAAGTAAGAAAACAAGTAAGTAAGAAGAATCAAATATGAAAAATATGGTTAAGGTTTCATTCTCCACCACTGATGCACCCAAAAGAGTGTATCTTATTTAACCTTGCACTAAAAAGATAAATTGTAAGTATAGTAGTTAGCAAGGGTCGAGTCCTCAGGGATTGGGTTTTAGTTTATAAGTTAATAGAAATATATATACTAAAGTAAATAGAAATATATATACTAATTTAGAAAAGGGGTTTTTGAAGCCAGATTTAAACTAAAGTAAATAATAAGAAGAAGATGCAAGGCGGTATAACCAGCCAATAAAAATATATATACTAAATTAGGCGGTATAACCAGCCAATAAAAATATATATACTAAATTAGGCGGTATAACCAGCCAATAAAAGTAAAACAAAGTTAATATACAAATTAGGCGGTATAACCAGCCAATAAAAATAAATATACTTTTAAAAATAAGCAAACTAGAAAAGTAAGAAAACAAGTAAGTAAGAAGAATCAAATATGAAAAATATGGTTAAGGTTTCATTCTCCACCACTAGACATCATTAAGAATCAATTTCAGATCTATCAATATCAACCAACTATCAAAGTTAACAACCGTAGATAACAACAAGCTCTGTTATCCCAATCTTTCCTTAGTTTGTCGTTAAATAGAACAAGCTCTCTATTTAATCTCTAACCATTAAACAACCTAGAATAAGCTCTCTAAATTCAATTTAATGGCAGCTTTATGATGAGAAAGATAGGTTGATCTAAGCAACAAACACATAAGCTCGGATTGTTCAACTTAGGTTATGTTCCACTTTGCAATTATTGAAAACTTGACCATAATCATTAATCACAAATTGCCACTTATGAATAGGAAATCAAGACAATTACACGGATCAAGATTCCTAAACTAGCAATAGATAATTATCAAGATCTATCTAGTTGTACACCTAAATAAATCAAGACAACATCATGAACAATTCTTGTAGAAGAACATAAGCAACTTTGATAGAAAATTAATGATAGATAGAATCTAAAAATCAATCACAAAACATGTCTAGGGCTTTGAAATCACCCTTAACCAAATAGAAGTTTAGCCTAGCATAGGCATTATAAACATAAAATTAAAGAAAATCTAAGAAGAAAATAAAAGAAAGAAAGAAGAAGAGGAAGAATATTAATTATCCAACCTCTTGCTCTCTCTAAAGAAAAAGAAAACTAGAGAAAAGAAAGAAAACTAGAGAAAAGAAAGAAGAAGAAAACTTAGAGAATTTTATTAAAATGGCTAATATCCTACCTATGTACAATATGATCCTCTACAATCATCCAAGGCCCTCTATTTATACACATTTTGGAGGGCTACATGACAAGAGACAAGCTTTACAAATTTCAAAGGTAGGTATAATAGGTGGGTGCATTTTTCTAACAATTTTCGTCATATTGTATGACAATTTTGATCAGCCAACTTGATGGTCGATTTCGTCAATGTTGGAGGCATGATCTGATCACATGGTCTTCTAGAAAAATGTTCCCCTATCAGTTACGGATCCATAGCCGTTTGAATCAGCTCATTTTCTGATGTGGATAAGAAGATATGGGCAAAATACGAAAACAGGTCAGCACATACGTCATTGCACATCAGCCAACTTGATGGTCGATTTCGTCAATATTGGAGGCCTGATCTGATCATATGGTCTTCTAGACAAAGGTTCCCGTAGCCGTTACGGATCCATAGCCATTGGAATCAGCTCATTTGCTGATGTGGATAAGCAGATATGGGCCAAATACGAAAACAGGTCAGCACAGACGTCATTGCACATCAGCCACTTTGATGGTCGATTTCGCTAGGGAAAACGACTCCGTTTCAAGAAGTGTAAAACATGAAAAAGATAGATATGCCTCTTAGCTTTGCATGACTACAAATTTCAGCCTTATTGCTTCAGTGAAACTCCAGATATAGCTGATATGGCGGAAGGTGTCGGAATTGGAACTGAACTCGATTTGCCCTTAATTCTAGTAATCTGAAATCACTCAAAGAAACTTGTGAAAAACACCAAATTACATAAAAATATAAAAGATCATAAACACAATTAGACTAAACAATAATAACTCGTATTTGACACAAAACAATAATAAAACATAACTAAAAACTATATAATTATACGAGTTATCACACCCCCACACTTAGATTGTTGCTAGTCCCTAGCAACGACTCAATAAAAATAAAATAAGAAAATCTAATCTAATCCACTTTCGTAGGAAATCACGGTGGCACTTAGCATGTGACACAAGCCTTTAAACCCCTAGGTGTCCCTAGTGGACGAGTTTAGTCTCGTGAGGGTTTACTAGAACGATACCCACAAACATTGAAAACATAAGAAAAACTAAAAATAATAATTATAACTAATCCTTCCAATATAAATTTGAGATAATCATTGGACAAGTCTTAAAAACTAATCAATAGCTTAAAGAAATTCACAAAAAATCTTGCTTGAATGTAAATAGTTTGAGTTAAGCCAATATTAACATAACATATTTCAATCAAAATAGTGCATATTCAAACTTAATCTCAACTTCTCACATGGGATACTCTCTTGATTTTCACTCTTTAAAGTAGTGGTAAAGTGTTTACACTCAATCAATCTCATGAAAACACTTCTACCATATGCTTGCTTGTCCACCTATTCTCCACTAAAATATCATGCAACTTCATAAATCAAGAGGTCTTTAATCAAGGTTGTAATGGGGTCAAGGGGTTTGTAATGTGGTTGAAGAACAAAAGGATAAAGATATCACAAAGGTTCCAAAGAGTTCATAAAGTTTAGAGACATAAAAAAATTATACAAAGAAACTTCTCAAAACTCTTTACAAGCACATAGTCACCTAGGCCGGATATTCATGTTGGGCCTTTTCTTCATTCTAAACAACTTTGTAACATCTTTTTCTTTTTCCACAAATTCAAGAGATGATTCATATATATATATATATATATTTTTACATAGGAATGTATTTTCCAGTATTCCATTTCTTTTTCTCTTGACTTTTCTTTTCTTTTCCCCCCACACTTATTTCTTGTTTCTAACCAAAAAATATCCCTTGTCTTTGCAACTTGTCTCAAATCATGCTAATTCATCTTTGGAACAAAGGTAAAGATATAAGTATATTTAGGTTAGGGACAAGTTATGGTTACCAAAGAGATAGCTTATTCAATGTAGGCTCAAATTGGTTCACTAAGGGTGTGTTCTCTTGGAACATCAATAAGGGATGGCTGTTTGGCTCTGGTTATAATCCTAATGCCTCTATCATATTCATTTTGTCACATGTATCAATATAGTCTCAAACGGTTTAAAGCAAGTTCTAGAGAATCATGCAATCATAAGAGCACTCAAGAAAGAAATTAGATTGATTTGTATAATGCATCAATCATTTTAGGCTCAAAAACTCACAATGATGATTATACAAGTCAGTTTTAAGTCTAAACATGCTTCTTTCTCAATCAACATATCATATTAACATTGGCTCATAAAAATTAGTATCAAGCTTAATTCTCATGAAAATCTTCTCACTAGTAACCAGTTTAGACCTATGCAATTCATATCTCATCATTGTATTAAAAAGGAACTAAAACACACTAAAAATAATAATAATAAAGACTCATAAAAAAAATAGCAGACGAAAATAAAAGAAATCCTAAATCCTTCCCCCCACACTTAATTCTTACATTGTCCTCAATGTAAGTCTATTAACCCAAATGAAAGAATCATGTGTAAGAGAAAAGAACTAATAACATAAGAATAGGAACAACTAGACTCAAAACAAAACAAAACAAACTCATGCAACCTAAATAATCCTAAAATACTAAAGAAAAATTAACAAGTAAACATAAAAAGATTAAAATCAAACTGACAAGGTATGTCTCAAGTCTCCCTTACTCAGACCTTGTTCAGAATGAATACTTGATAACTCGTATAATTATATAGTTTTTAGTTATGTTTTATTAATGTTTTGTGTCAAATACGAGTTATTATTGTTTAGTCTAATTGTGTTTATGATCTTTTATATTTTTATGTATTTTGGTGTTTTTCACAAGTTTCTTTGAGTGATTTCAGATTACTAGAATTAAGGGCAAATCCAGTTCAGTTTCAGTTCCGACACCTTTTGCCATATCAGCTATATCTCGAGTTTCACTGAAGCAATAAGGCTGAAATTTGTAGCCATGCAAAGCTAAGAGGCATATCTATCTTTTTCATGTTTTACACTTCTTAAAACGGAGTCGTTTTCCCTAGAAAAATCGACCATCAAGTTGGCTGATGTGCAATGACGTCTGTGCTGACATGTTTTCGTATTATGCCCATATCTTCTTATCCACATCAGCAAATGAGCTGATTCCAACGGCTATGGTTCCGTAACTGATAGGGGAACCTTTGTCTAGAAGACCATGTGATCCGATCAGGCCTCCAATATTGAAGAAATCGACCATCAAGGTGGCTGATGTGTAATGACGTCTGTGCTGACATGTTTTCGTATTTTGCCCATATCTGCTTAACCACATCAGAAAATGAGCTGATTCCAACGGCTATGGTTCCGTAACTGATAGGGGAACCTTTTTCTAGAAGACCATGTGATCAGATCAGGCCTCCAATATTGACGAAATCGACCATCAAGTTGGCTGATCAAAATCGTCATATACCTACCTTTGAAATTTGTAAAGCTTGTCTCTTGTCATTTAGCCCTCCAAAATGTGTATAAATAGAGGGCCTTGGATGATTGTAAGGGATCATATTGTACATAGGTAGGATATTAGCCATTGTAATAAAATTCTCTAAGTTTTCTTCTTCTTTCTTTTCTCTAGTTTTCTTTTTCTTTAGAAAGAGCAAGAGGTTGGATAATTAATATTCTTCTTCTTCTTCTTTCTTTCTTTTATTTTCTTCTTAGATTCTATTTAATTTTATGTTTATAATGCCTATGCTAGGCTAAACTTCTATTTGGTTAAGGGTGATTTCAAAGCCCTAGACATGTTTTGTGATTGATTTTCAGATTCTATCTATCATTAATTTTCTATCAAAGTTGCTTATGTTCTTCTACAAGAATTGTTCATGATGTTGTCTAGATTTATTTAGGTGTACAACTAGATAGATCTTGATAATTACCTATTGCTAGTTTAGGAGTCTTGATCCGTGTAATTGTCTTGATTTCCTATTCATAAGTGGCAATTTGTGATTAATGATTATGGTCAAGTTTTCAATAATTGCAAAGTGGAACATAACCTAAGTTGAACAATCCGAGCTTATGTGTTTGTTGCTTAGATCAACCTATCTTTCTCATCATAAAGCTGCCATTAAATTGAATTTAGAGAGCTTATTCTAGGTTGTTTAATGGTTAGAGATTAAATAGAGAGCTTGTTCTATTTAACGACAAACTAAGGAAAGATTGGGGTAACAGAGCTTGTTGTTATCTACGGTTGTTAACTTTGATAGTTGGTTGATATTGATAGATCTGAAATTGATTCTTAATGATGTCTAGTGGTGGAGAATGAAACCTTAACCATATTTTTCATATTTGATTCTTCTTACTTATTTGTTTTCTTACTTTTAGTTTGCTTATTTTTTATATTTATTTTTATTGGCTGGTTATACCGCCTAATTTGTATATTAACTTTGTTTTATTTTTATTGGCTGGTTATACCGCCTAATTTAGTATATATATTTTTATTGGCTGGTTATACCGCCTAATTTAGTATATATATTTTTATTGGCTGGTTATACCGCCTTGCATCTTATTCTTATTATTTACTTTAGTTTAAATCTGGCTTCAAAAACCCCTTTTCTTTTATTGTTCTTGAATTTAAGTTTTAAACTATTAACTTATAAACTAAAACCCAATCCCTGAGGACTCGACCCTTGCTAACTACTATACCTACAATTTATCTTTTTAGTGCAAGGTTAAATAAGATACACTCTTTTGGGTGCATCAAATTTTTGGCGCCGTTGCCGGGGATTGTTTTCTTTAGTTTATTTGTTACTTGGTTTATTCTTATTTTCAGTTCTAATGAGTTTTATTTTCTTGTACATACGGGTTTTTCTGATCAAATTTTGAAAAAAAAAATAAAAAAATAAAAATAAATAAAAAAAAAAACGATGGAATTGAGCAATCTAACACTTGAAGAGTTGGTGGCATACATGAACATGGAGAATCAACAAGCCAATCTCACCTTCCCAGTTCAACAATTGGCCATGGGAGGATGTCAAGGCCATCAAGTGTTCCAAGACCAACAGTATGATCATTACTCAAACACTTACCATGAGGGATGGTGGGATCATACTAATTATGGCTACTCGAAAAATTACCAAGAAGTAGATCCTTATGCCAATTACACTCATCCATCTAGCTTCAATCAATCATGGTCTCAAGAACCAGATCTTTTTCAACCACCACATATGACTCAAAACTCAGGTACTTCTTTAGAAGATCTTGTCTATTCTCTTGTTACTGATTCTTTGCAATTTCAACAGGAAACAAGGGCAAGCATCCAGAGTTTGGAAAAGCAAATGAGCCAATTGGCTAGTAGTATGGTGGGATGGGTAGCACAAAGATCTGAAGAACTCCCAGCCCAAACGATGGTTAACCCAAAGGAGAATGCTACTATTGTGACCTTGAAGAATGAGGAACAAGATGAGGATGAAACAAAATTAGAGATGGATTCTATTCTTGAGGATAATGAAGCCAAAGATCCAAATAAGAGTATTTCGGCACCTGAGGTAACGTTTAAGGTTTCACTTTTTACTAATGTTTCTTCTCCACCTTTTCCTAGTAGATTTGCAAAGTTCAAGGAGGAAGAACATGAACAAGACATGCCGGAAACCTTAAACAACTTGTTTGTGGAGGTCATTCAACAAGTATCAAAATATGCTCCATTCCTCGATGACATATGCACCACAAAGGATGATGGAATAATACTTGTAATGGAGAATGCATCCACTGTTGTGCAAAGAAAGCTTCCTCTCAAACGCATAAATTTGGGAAATTTCATGTATGAGCCTGACAAGCCTAAAATGCCAAGAAGGGGAATTGGCTAGGCTGAAAACAATCAATCAAGTGCTAATTGGGGGAGGCAGCCTAATTAGTGAAAGCATTGCCAAACTGCCATCCTCAGATTTGCTCTCTTTTTCTTTATCTTTTTCTTACGGTTTTTTTTTTTTTTTTTGCTAATTGTGTTTAGTGTTTCTAAGTTCATTTAGGCTGCATAAGTTTATTTTGTTTATTAGTTCTTTTCACTTACACATGATTCTTTCATTTGGGATTAATAGCATTACATTAATGACAATGTAAGAATTATGTGTGGGGGGAAGAATTTAGGATTTTATTTAGAGTATTTTGTTTTTGTGTCTTTTTATGTTGTTTTTCTTTCTGATCCTTGTTTTGAAAATAACTAGATGTAAATATAATTTTTAATTTTTTTAACCCCGGTTAAATGGCGGATAACGGTACTCCGTGATTATTTAAATCGGTTTCATCAGCTACCCACAAAACTGATATTGTATATAAATTTCTCTTCCAATTTCTCTTTCAATTTTTTTTCATTTTTTTTTCAGGATGGATGATATTCTCACAAGATTGCATAAACGATTTCCTCCTTTTCCTCGAAATATTTTACTGAAGCTTTACCAAGTTCGATTTGAAAGATTAAGAATGCTTATGCACAAAGGGATTCCTGAAGACATACGTTGGATAATTGAAGCCAAGGTACGTGAAGATGAATATCTTCCTGTTTTGCATTTACCAGGTACAGGTAGAAGCACTTTTGCAAAGAAGCGACGAGCAAAGCGCATGAGTTCAAATTGCCACAAATGTGCACGATGGACGTGTAACGGTAAATGTCGTTCTATTGGGATTCCGTCCTCTAATCGAGATGATAAAATTGAATTCATTAAGGATGGACTGAGTAAGGAGAATTTGGGTAATATCCAACTTTCTCTTGAGACGCATCCTAGTGGAGACGTACAAAGAGAAATTCTTGATTTATGGCCGCAATTCCAAAGGGAATGGCAACATCTTGGGAATCTGATGTTAAAAGACCCTGTTTGCCAGCTTGTAAGAAAACTGGATGGGAAGCATATCCTCGACTCATAGAAGGCGTTTAAGCCGTTTCTGGACGTAAAACCAGAGGAAGATGCCAAATACACTTTCGGCGACATTATTACTCTTGACTTTTACGGTTGATTTTTTCTTCTCTTTTCGATTTTCTTCCTGAAATCACGCAAAAATCTTTTGTTAGGTTAACATTTTCTTCTGACAGGTCAGATACACTTTCGGCGACATTATTACTCTTGTCTGATTCACTACTCAGTCCTCTATATATTACACCATGTACTCATTCTCTTTCAGGCACTCGAAAAAAAAAATGGAAAGTACTTCATCCCAGCGCATTAAAAAAATTTGTGTCTTTGGAGGTGCTTATCCAGGGAAAAATAACATATTCGCTGATGAAGCCATAAGAGTTGGAGTAATACTTGCCCAACAAAAGATCCACTTGATTTATGGAGGCGGTAGTACGGGTTTAATGGGAGCAGTCGCTACAGCAGCACACGCCGGAGGAAGTCCAGTTCTAGGAATCGTGCCAAAACTATTCACAAGTTTTTGTGGACCTACCGTGGGTAAGGAAATACAAGTCTGGAGTGTCCCTGAACGGATAACAATCATGTACCATTCTGCCGATGCATTCATTGCTTTACCAGGAGGTCTGGGTACATTGGAAGAAATAGCTTGCGTGGCTTCTTGGTCATCTTTGGTCACAAATAAGAAACCCATTGGTTTGCTTAATATTAATGGTTATTTTAGTAATTTGCTTTTATATTTAGATAATGCTGTGGATAATGGATTCATGTTTTCAGAGGCAAGGAGAACCATAATTTCTGCTACAACCATTGAAGATTTACTTAAAAAGCTCCAAGCTTATGAGTGTTTATCTGCTACGGTTGTTTCGCAAACGCTCGGAAAAAGAAAAAGAGATATGGACGAGCAAGGAGTGGATTGCACTTTGTCTTTGTGACATTATCTAACATTTTGCTTGTTGTGTCTCAGTTATAATAAGTGGTTAGCAACCTCTGCAGGTAATATCTCCTAAATTCTACCTTTAAAATTTGACATTGGGGACAATGTCATATTTTAGTAGGGGGTAAGGGACATATTTTGCTAATTTAAAAAAAAAAAAAAAAAAAAAAAAAAACTTAAGAAGTATTCATTCTGAACAAGGTCTGAGTAAGGGAGACTTGAGACATACTTTGTCAGTTTGATTTCTTCTTTTCAAAAAAAAAAAAAAAAAAAAAAAGAGTTTGTTGTGTTTTAAGCAATTTAGAAGTATTCATTCTGAACAAGGTCTGAGTAAGGGAGACTTGAGACACACCTTGTCAGTTTGATTTTAATCTTTTTATGTTTACTTGTTAATTTTTGTTTAGTATTTTAAGATTATTTAGGTTGCATGAGTTTGTTTTGTTTTGAGTCTTAGCTGTTCCTATTCTTATGTTATTAGTTCTTTTCTCTTACACATGATTCTTTCATTTGGGTTAATAGACTTACATTGAGGACAATGTAAGAATTAAGTGTGGGGGGAATGATTTAGGATTTCTTTTATTTTTGTCTACTATTTTTTTTTTATGAGTCTTTATTATAATTTTTAGTGTGTTTTAGTTCCTTTTTAATACAATGATGAGATATGAATTGCATAAGTCTAAAACAGAGTTATTAGTGAGAAGATTTTCATGAGAATTGAGCTTGATATCATTTTTTTTTTTTGAGCCAATGTTAATATGATATGTTGATTGAGAAAGAAGCATGTTTAGACTTAATCTGACTTGTATAATCATCCTTGTGAGTTTTTGAGCCTATAATGATTGATGCATTATACAAATCAATCTAATTTCTTTCTTGAGTGCTCTTATGATTACAGGATTCTCTAGAACTTGCTTTAAACCGTTTGAGACTATATTGATACATGTGACAACATGAATATGATAGAGGCATTAGGATTTTTAGCCAGAGCCAAACAGCCATCCCTTATTGATGTTCCAAGAGAACACACCCTTAGTGAACCAATTTGAGCCTACATTGAATAAGCTATCTCTTTGGTAACCATAACTTGTCCCTAACCTAAATATACTTATATCTTTACCTTTGTTCCAAAGATGAATTAGCATGTTTTGAGACAAGTTGCAAAGACAAGGGATATTTTTAGTTAAAAATTTGGGTTAGAAACAAGAAATAAGTGTGGGGGGGAAAGAAAAGAAAAGTCAAAAAAAAAAAAAAAAAAGAAAAAAAAAAGAAATGGAATACTGGCAAATACATTCAAAAAAAAATATGAATCATCTCTTGAATTTTGGGAAAAAGAAAAAGATGTTACAAAGTTGTTCAGAATGAAGAAAAGGCCCAACATAAATATCCGGCCTAGGTGACTATGTACTTGTAAAGAGTTTTGAGAAGTTTCTTTGTATGATCTTTTTATGTCTCTAAACTTTATGAACTCTTTGGAACCTTTGTGATATCTTTATCCTTTTGTTCTTCAACCACATTACAAACCCCTTGGCCCCATTACAACCTTGATTAAAGACCTCTTGATTCATGAAGTTGTATGATCTAAATAGTGGAGAATAGGTGGACAAGCAAGAATATGGTAGAACTGTTTTCATGAGATTGATTGAGTGTAAACACTTCACCACTACTTTAAAGAGTGAAAATCATGAGGGTATCCCATGTGAGAAGTTGAGATTAAATTTGAACATGCAATATTTTGATTGAGATATGTTATGCTAATATTGGCTTAACTCAAACAATTTACATTCAAGCATGAATTTTTGTGAAATTCTTTAAGCTATTGATTAGTTTATAAGACTTGTTCAAATATTGTATCTAATTTGTATTGAAAGGATTAGGAGTAAATATTTTTAGTATATGCAGTTTATTTATATTTTAGTTTTTCAATGTTTGTGGGTATCGTTCTAGTAAACCCTCACGAGACTAAACTCGTCCACTAGGGACACCTAGGGGTTTAAAGGCTTGTGTCACATGCTAAGTGCCACCGTGATTTCCTACGAAAATGGATTAGATTAGATTTTCTTATTTTATTTTTATTGAGTCGTTGCTAGGGACTAGCAACAATCTAAGTGTGGGGGTGTGATAACTCGTATAATTATATAGTTTTTAGTTATGTTTTATTAATGTTTTGTGTCAAATACGAGTTATTATTGTTTAGTCTAATTGTGTTTATGATCTTTTATATTTTTATGTATTTTGGTGTTTTTCACAAGTTTCTTTGAGTGATTTCAGATTACTAGAATTAAGGGCAAATCCAGTTCAGTTTCAGTTCCAACACCTTTTGCCATATCAGCTATATCTCGAGTTTCACTGAAGCAATAAGGCTGAAATTTGTAGCCATGCAAAGCTAAGAGGCATATCTATCTTTTTCATGTTTTACACTTCTTAAAACGGAGTCGTTTTCCCTAGAAAAATCGACCATCAAGTTGGCTGATGTGCAATGACGTCTGTGCTGACATGTTTTCGTATTATGCCCATATCTTCTTATCCACATCAGCAAATGAGCTGATTCCAACGGCTATGGTTCCGTAACTGATAGGGGAACCTTTGTCTAGAAGACCATGTGATCCGATCAGGCCTCCAATATTGAAGAAATCGACCATCAAGGTGGCTGATGTGTAATGACGTCTGTGCTGACATGTTTTCGTATTTTGCCCATATCTGCTTAACCACATCAGAAAATGAGCTGATTCCAACGGATATGGTTCCGTAACTGATAGGGGAACCTTTTTCTAGAAGACCATGTGATCAGATCAGGCCTCCAATATTGACGAAATCGACCATCAAGTTGGCTGATCAAAATCGTCATATACCTACCTTTGAAATTTGTAAAGCTTGTCTCTTGTCATTTAGCCCTCCAAAATGTGTATAAATAGAGGGCCTTGGATGATTGTAAGGGATCATATTGTACATAGGTAGGATATTAGCCATTGTAATAAAATTCTCTAAGTTTTCTTCTTCTTTCTTTTCTCTAGTTTTCTTTTTCTTTAGAAAGAGCAAGAGGTTGGATAATTAATATTCTTCTTCTTCTTCTTTCTTTCTTTTATTTTCTTCTTAGATTCTATTTAATTTTATGTTTATAATGCCTATGCTAGGCTAAACTTCTATTTGGTTAAGGGTGATTTCAAAGCCCTAGACATGTTTTGTGATTGATTTTCAGATTCTATCTATCATTAATTTTCTATCAAAGTTGCTTATGTTCTTCTACAAGAATTGTTCATGATGTTGTCTAGATTTATTTAGGTGTACAACTAGATAGATCTTGATAATTATCTATTGCTAGTTTAGGAGTCTTGATCCGTGTAATTGTCTTGATTTCCTATTCATAAGTGGCAATTTGTGATTAATGATTATGGTCAAGTTTTCAATAATTGCAAAGTGGAACATAACCTAAGTTGAACAATCCGAGCTTATGTGTTTGTTGCTTAGATCAACCTATCTTTCTCATCATAAAGCTGCCATTAAATTGAATTTAGAGAGCTTATTCTAGGTTGTTTAATGGTTAGAGATTAAATAGAGAGCTTGTTCTATTTAACGACAAACTAAGGAAAGATTGGGGTAACAGAGCTTGTTGTTATCTACGGTTGTTAACTTTGATAGTTGGTTGATATTGATAGATCTGAAATTGATTCTTAATGATGTCTAGTGGTGGAGAATGAAACCTTAACCATATTTTTCATATTTGATTCTTCTTACTTATTTGTTTTCTTACTTTTAGTTTGCTTATTTTTTATATTTATTTTTATTGGCTGGTTATACCGCCTAATTTGTATATTAACTTTGTTTTATTTTTATTGGCTGGTTATACCGCCTAATTTAGTATATATATTTTTATTGGCTGGTTATACCGCCTAATTTAGTATATATATTTTTATTGGCTGGTTATACCGCCTTGCATCTTATTCTTATTATTTACTTTAGTTTAAATCTGGCTTCAAAAACCCCTTTTCTTTTATTGTTCTTGAATTTAAGTTTTAAACTATTAACTTATAAACTAAAACCCAATCCCTGAGGACTCGACCCTTGCTAACTACTATACCTACAATTTATCTTTTTAGTGCAAGGTTAAATAAGATACACTCTTTTGGGTGCATCAATACTTTTAAATAGCTTAAAACACAATTTTTTTTTTTGAAAAGAAGAAATCAAACTGACAAGGTATGTCTCAAGTCTCCCTTACTCAGACCTTGTTCAGAATGAATACTTCTAAATTGCTTAAAACACAACAAACTTTTTTTTTAAATTAGCAAAATATGTCCCTTACCCCCTACTAAAATATGGCATTGTCCCCAATGTCAAATTTTAAAGGTAGAATTTAGGAGATATTACCTGCAGAGGTTGCTAATCACTTATTATAACTGAGACACAACAAACAAAATGTTAGATAATGTCACAAAGACAAAGTGCAATCCACTCCTTGCTCGTCCATATCTCTTTTTCTTTTTCCGAGCGTTTGCGAAAAAACCGTAGCAGATAAATACTCATAAGCTTGGAGCTTTTTGAGTAAATCTTCAATGGTTGTAGCAGAAATTATGGTTCTCCTTGCCTCTGAAAACATGAATCCATTATCCACAGCATTATCTAAATATGAAAGCAAATTACTAAAATAACCATTAATATTAAGCAAACCAATGGGTTTCTTATTTGTGACCAAAGATGACCAAGAAGACACGCAAGCTATTTCTTCCAATGTACCCAGACCTCCTGGTAAAGCAATGAATGCATCGGCAGAATGGTACATGATTGTTATCCGTTCAGGGATACTCCAGACTTGTATTTCCTTACCCACGGTAGCTCCACAAAAACTTGTGAATAGTTTTGGCACGATTCCTAGAACTCGACTTCCTCCGACGTGTGCTGCTGTAGCGACTGCTCCCATTAAACCCGTACTACCGCCTCCATAAATCAACTGGATCTTTTGTTGGGCAAGTATTACTCCAACTCTTATGGCTTCATCAGCGAATATGTTATTTTTCCCTGGATAAGCACCTCCAAAGACAAATTTTTTTAATGCGCTGGGATGAAGTACTTTCCATTTTTTTTCGAGTGCCTGAAAGAGAATGAGTACATGATGTAATATATAGAGGACTGAGTAGTGAATCAGACAAGAGTAATAATGTCGCCGAAAGTGTATCTGACCTGTCAGAAGAAAATGTTAACCTAACAAAAGATTTTTGCGTGATTTCAGGAAGAAAATCAAAAACAGAAGAAAAATCAACCGTAAAAGTCAAGAGTAATAATGTCGCCGAAAGTGTATTTGACCTGTCAGAAGAAAATGTTAACCTAACAAAAGATTTTTGCGTGATTTCAGGAAGAAAATCAAAAAGAGAAGAAAAATCAACCGTAAAAGACAAATAAAAAAAATGAGAATAATTACACAAATCGAATAACACGTAAATTAAACTGAAATAAAGTTATTGCAAATCAAACCAAAAGCTGAGAAGTCATTTATTGTAGTTGTGATTGTGGCTCACATCTTCCTCTGGTTTTACGTCCAGAAACGGCTTAAACGCCTTCTATGAGTCGAGGATATGCTTCCCATCCAGTTTTCTTACAAGCTGGCAAACAGGGTCTTTTAACATCAGATTCCCAAGATGTTGCCATTCCCTTTGGAATTGCGGCCATAAATCAAGAATTTCTCTTTGTACGTCTCCACTAGGATGCGTCTCAAGAGAAAGTTGGATATTACCCAAATTCTCCTTACTCAGTCCATCCTTAATGAATTCAATTTTATCATCTCGATTAGAGGACGGAATCCCAATAGAACGACATTTACCGTTACACGTCCATCGTGCACATTTGTGGCAATTTGAACTCATGCGCTTTGCTCGTCGCTTCTTTGCAAAAGTGCTTCTACCTGTACCTGGTAAATGCAAAACAGGAAGATATTCATCTTCACGTACCTTGGCTTCAATTATCCAACGTATGTCTCCAGGAATCCCTTTGTGCATAAGCATTCTTAATCTTTCGAATCGAACTTGGTAAAGCTTCAGTAAAATATTTCGAGGAAAAGGAGGAAATCGTTTCTGCAATCTTGTGAGAATATCATCCATCCTGAAAAAAAATAAAAGAGAAATTTATATACAATATCAGTTTTTTTTGGGTAGCTGATGGAACCGACTTAAATAATCACGGAGTACCGTTATCCGCCATTTAACCGGGGTTAAAAAAAATTATATTTACATCTAGTGTTTTTCAAAACAATGATCAGAAAGAAAAACAACATAAAAAAAACTCAAAAACAAAACACTCTAAATAAAATCCTAAATTCTTCCCCCCACACATAATTCTTACATTGTCATTAATGTAATGCTATTATCCCCCAATGCAAGAATTATATGTAAGAGAAAAGAACTATTAAACAAAAGAAACTTATGCAGCCTAAATGAACTTAAAAGCAGTAAACACAATTAACAAAGAAACATAAGAAAAAAAATAAAAACAATAAAAATAATAAAAGAAAAAGGAAAAGAAAGAGAAAGAGAAAGCAAATCTGAATATGGAAGGTTGGCAATTTTATCTTTAATTGGGCTGCCTTCCCAATTAACACTTGAGTTAGTGTTTTGAATCTAACCAACACCCTTTTTTGGCTTTTTAGGCTTGTCAGGCTCATACATGAAATTTCCCAAATTTATGCGTTTAAGAGGAAGCTTTCTTTGCACAACAGTGGATGCATTCTCCATTACAAGTATTATTCCATCATCCTTTGTGGTGCATATGTCATCGAGAAATGGAGCATATTTTGATACTTGTTGAATGACCTCCACAAACAAGTTGTTTAAGGTTTCCGGCATGTGTTGTTCATGTTCTTCCTCCTTGAACTTTGCAAATCTACTAGGAAAAGGTGGAGAAGAAACATTAGTAAAAAGTGAAACCTTAAACGTTACCTCAGGTGCCGAAATACTCTTATTTGGATCTTTGGCTTCATTATCCTCAAGAATAGAATCCATCTCTAATTTTGTTTCATCCTCATCTTGTTCCTCATTCTTCAAGGTCACAATAGTAGCATTCTCCTTTGGGTTAACCATCGTTTGGGCTGGGAGTTCTTTAGATCTTTGTGCTACCCATCCCACCATACTACTAGCCAATTGGCTCATTTTCTTTTCCAAACTCTGGATGCTTGCCCTTGTTTCCTGTTGAAATTGCAAAGAATCAGTAACAAGAGAATAGACAAGATCTTCTAAAGAAGTACCTGAGTTTTGAGTCATATGTGGTGGTTGAAAAAGATCTGGTTCTTGAGACCATGATTGATTGAAGCTAGATGGATGAGTGTAATTGGCATAAGGGTCTACTTCTTGGTAATTTTTCGAGTAGCCATAATTAGTATGATCCCACCATCCCTCATGGTAAGTGTTTGAGTAATGATCATACTGTTGGTCTTGGAACACTTGATGGCCTTGACATCCTCCCATGGCCAATTGTTGAACTGGGGAGGTGAGATTGGCTTGTTGATTCTCCATGTTCATGTATGCCACCAACTCTTCAAGTGTTAGATTGCTCAATTCCATTGTTTTTTTTTTTTTTTTTTTTTTCAAAATTTGATAAGAAAAACTTGTATGTACAAGAAAATAGAACTAATTAGAACTGAAAATAAGAATAAACCAAGTAACAAATAAACTTAAGAAAACAATCCCCGGCAACGGCGCCAAAAATTTGATGCACCCAAAAGAGTGTATCTTATTTAACCTTGCACTAAAAAGATAAATTGTAAGTATAGTAGTTAGCAAGGGTCGAGTCCTCAGGGATTGGGTTTTAGTTTATAAGTTAATAGTTTAAAACTTAAATTCGAGAACAATAAAAGAAAAGGGGTTTTTGAAGCCAGATTTAAACTAAAGTAAATAATAAGAAGAAGATGCAAGGCGGTATAACCAGCCAATAAAAATATATATACTAAATTAGGCGGTATAACCAGCCAATAAAAATATATATACTAAATTAGGCGGTATAACCAGCCAATAAAAGTAAAACAAAGTTAATATACAAATTAGGCGGTATAACCAGCCAATAAAAATAAATATACTTTTAAAAATAAGCAAACTAGAAAAGTAAGAAAACAAGTAAGTAAGAAGAAACAAATATGAAAAATATGGTTAAGGTTTCATTCTCCACCACTAGACATCATTAAGAATCAATTTCAGATCTATCAATATCAACCAACTATCAAAGTTAACAACCGTAGATAACAACAAGCTCTGTTATCCCAATCTTTCCTTAGTTTGTCGTTAAATAGAACAAGCTCTCTATTTAATCTCTAACCATTAAACAACCTAGAATAAGCTCTCTAAATTCAATTTAATGGCAGCTTTATGATGAGAAAGATAGGTTGATCTAAGCAACAAACACATAAGCTCGGATTGTTCAACTTAGGTTATGTTCCACTTTGCAATTATTGAAAACTTGACCATAATCATTAATCACAAATTGCCACTTATGAATAGGAAATCAAGACAATTACACGGATCAAGATTCCTAAACTAGCAATAGATAATTATCAAGATCTATCTAGTTGTACACCTAAATAAATCAAGACAACATCATGAACAATTCTTGTAGAAGAACATAAGCAACTTTGATAGAAAATTAATGATAGATAGAATCTAAAAATCAATCACAAAACATGTCTAGGGCTTTGAAATCACCCTTAACCAAATAGAAGTTTAGCCTAGCATAGGCATTATAAACATAAAATTAAAGAAAATCTAAGAAGAAAATAAAAGAAAGAAAGAAGAAGAGGAAGAATATTAATTATCCAACCTCTTGCTCTCTCTAAAGAAAAAGAAAACTAAAGAAAAGAAAGAAAACTAGAGAAAAGAAAGAAGAAGAAAACTTAGAGAATTTTATTAAAATGGCTAATATCCTACCTATGTACAATATGATTGATAACTCGTATAATTATATAGTTTTTAGTTATGTTTTATTAATGTTTTGTGTCAAATATGAGTTATTATTGTTTAGTCTAATTGTGTTTATGATCTTTTATATTTTTATGTATTTTGGTGTTTTTCACAAGTTTCTTTGAGTGATTTCAGATTACTAGAATTAAGGGCAAATCCAGTTCAGTTTCAGTTCCGACACCTTTTGCCATATCAGCTATATCTCGAGTTTCACTGAAGCAATAAGGCTGAAATTTGTAGCCATGCAAAGCTAAGAGGCATATCTATCTTTTTCATGTTTTACACTTCTTAAAACGGAGTCGTTTTCCCTAGCGAAATCGACCATCAAGTTGGCTGATGTGCAATGACGTCTGTGCTGACATGTTTTCGTATTATGCCCGTATCTTCTTATCCACATCAGCAAATGAGCTGATTCCAACGGCTATGGTTCCGTAACTGATAGGGGAACCTTTGTCTAGAAGACCATGTGATCAGATCAGGCCTCCAATATTGAATAAATCGACCATCAAGGTGGCTGATGTGTAATGACATCTGTGCTGACATGTTTTCGTATTTTGCCCATATCTGCTTAACCACATCAGCAAATGACCTGATTCCAACTGCTATGGTTCCGTAACTGATAGGGGAACCTTTTTCTAGAAGACCATGTGATCAGATCAGGCCTCCAATATTGACGAAATCGACCATCAAGTTGGCTGATCAAAATCGTCATATACCTACCTTTGAAATTTGTAAAGCTTGTCTCTTGTCATTTAGCCCTCCAAAATGTGTATAAATAGAGGGCCTTGGATGATTGTAAGGGATCATATTGGAGATTGGTAGGATATTAGCCATTTTAACAAAATTCTCTAAGTTTTCTTCTTCTTTCTTTTCTCTAGTTTTCTTTTTCTTTAGAAAGAGCAAGAGGTTGGATAATTAATATTCTTCTTCTTCTTCTTTCTTTCTTTTATTTCCTTCTTAGATTCTCTTTAATTTTATGTTTATGTTTATGATGCCTATGCTAGGCTAAACTTCTATTTGGTTAAGGGTGATTTCAAAGCCCTAGACACGTTTTGTGATTGATTTTCAGATTCTATCTATCATTAATTTTCTATCAAAGTTGCTTATGTTCTTCTACAAGAATTGTTCATGATGTTGTCTTGATTTATTTAGGTGTACAACTAGATAGATCTTGATAATTATCTATTGCTAGTTTAGGAGTCTTGATCCATGTAATTGTCTTGATTTCCTATTCATAAGTGGCAATTTGTGATTAATGATTATGGTCAAGTTTTCAATAATTGCAAAGTGGAACATAACCTAAGTTGAACAATCCGAGCTTATGTGTTTGTTGCTTAGATCAACCTATCTTTCTCATCATAAAGCTGCCATTAAATTGAATTTAGAGAGCTTATTCTAGGTTGTTTAATGGTTAGAGATTAAATAGAGAGCTTGTTCTATTTAACGACAAATTAAGGAAAGATTGGGATAACAGAGCTTGTTGTTATCTACGGTTGTTAACTTTGATAGTTGGTTGATATTGATAGATCTGAAATTGATTCTTAATGATGTCTAGTGGTGGAGAATGAAACCTTAACCATATTTTTCATATTTGATTCTTCTTACTTACTTGTTTTCTTACTTTTCTAGTTTGCTTATTTTTTATATTTATTTTTATTGGCTGGTTATACCGCCTAATTTGTATATTAACTTTGTTTTATTTTTATTGGCTGGTTATACCGCCTAATTTAGTATATATATTTTTATTGGCTGGTTATACCGCCTTGCATCTTATTCTTATTATTTACTTTAGTTTAAATCTGGCTTCATAAACCCCTTTTCTTTTATTGTTTTCTTTGAACGTAAGTTATAAACTAATAACTCATAGATTAAAACCCAATCCCTGAGGACTCGACCCTTGCTAATCATTATACTTACAATTGATCTTTTTAGTGCAAGGTTAAATAAGATACACTCTTTTGGGTGCATCAAGTTTTTGGCGCCGTTGCCGGGGATTGTTTTCCTTAGTTTATTTGTTACTTGGTTTATTCTTATTTTCAGTTCTAATTAGTTCTATTTTCTTGTACATACAAGTTTTTCTTATAAAAAAAAAAAAAAAAAACGATGGAATTGAGCAATCTAACGCTTGAAGAGTTGGTGGCATACATGAACATGGAAAATCAACAAGCCAATCTCACCTACCCAGTTCAACAATTGGCCATGGGAGGATGTCAAGGCCATCAAGTGTTCCAAGACCAACAGTATGATCATTACTCAAACACTTACCATGAGGGATGGTGGGATCATACTAATTATGGCTACTCGAAAAATTTCCAAGAAGTAGATCCTTATGCCAATTACACTCATCCATCTAGATTTAATCAATCATGGTCTCAAGAACCAGATATTTTTCAGCCACTACATATGACTCAAAACTCAGGTACTTCTTTAGAAGATCTTGTCGATTCTCTTGTTACTAATACTTTGCAATTTCAACAGGAAACAAGGGCAAGTATCCAGAGTTTGGAAAGGCAAATGAGCCTATTGGCTAGTAGTATGGTGGTATGGGTAGCACAAAGATCTGAAGAACTCCCTGCCCAAACGATGATTAACCCAAAGGAGAATGCTACTATTGTGACCTTGAGGAATGAGGAACAAGATGAGGATGAGACAAAATTAGAGATGGATTCTATTCTTGAGGATAAAGAAGCCACAAATATAAATAAGAGTATTTCGGCACCTGAGGTAACGTTTGAGATTCCAATTTTTACTAATGTTTCTTCTCCACCTTTTCCTAGTAGATTCGCAAAGTTCAAGGAGGATGAACATGAACAAGACACGCTGGAAACCTTAAACAGTTTGTTTGTGGATGTCATTCAACAAGTACCAAAAGATGCACCATTCCTCGATGAGATATGCACCACCAAGGATGATGGAATAATACTTGTAATGGAGAATGCATCCACTGTTGTGCAAAGAAAGCTTCCTCTCAAACGCATAAATTTGGGAAATTTCATGTATGAGCCTGACAAGACTAAAAAGCCAAGAAAGGGTGTTGGTTAGATTCAAAACACTAACTCAAGTGTTAATTGGGAAGGCAGCCCAATTAAAGATGAAATTGCCAACCTTCCATATTCAGATTTGCTTTCTCTTTCTTTTCCTCTTTCTTTTATTATTTTTATTGTTTTTATTTTTATTTCTTATGTTTCTTTGTTAATTGTGTTTACTGTTTTTAAGTTCATTTAGGCTGCATAAGTTTCTTTTGTTTAATAGTTCTTTTCTCTTACATATAATTCTTGCATTGGGGGACAATAGCATTACATTAATGACAATGTAAAAATTATGTGTGGGGGGAAGAATTTAGGATGTTTTGTTTTTGAGTTTTTTTTTTTTATGTTGTTTTTCTTTCTGATCCATGTTTTGAAAATAAATAGATGTAAATATAATTTTTATTTTTTTTACCCCGGTTAAATGGCGGATAACGGTACTCCGTGATTATTTAAATCGGTTCCATCAGCTACCCACAAAACTGATATTGTATATAAATTTCTCTTTCATTTTTTTTTTCATTTTTTTTCAGGATGGATGATATTCTCACAAGATTGCGGAAACGATTTCCTCCTTTTCCTCGAAATATTTTACTGAAGCTTTACCAAATTCGATTTGGAAGATTAAGAATGCTTATGCACAAAGGGATTCCTGGAGACATACGTTGGATAATTGAAGCCAAGGTACGTGAAGATGAATATCTTCCTGTTTTGCATTTACCAGGTACAGGTAGAAGCACTTTTGCAAAGAAGCGACGAGCAAAGCGCATGAGTTCAAATTGCCACAAATGTGCACGATGGACTTGTAACGGTAAATGTCGTTCTATTGGGATTCCGTCCTCTAATCGAGATGATAAAATTGAATTCATTAAGGATGGACTGAGTAAGGAGAATTTGGGTAATATCCAACTTTCTCTTGAGACGCATCCTAGTGGAGACGTACAAAGAGAAATTCTTGATTTATGGCCGCAATTCCAAAGGGAATGGCAACATCTTGGGAATCTGATGTTAAAAGACCCTGTTTGCCAGCTTGTAAGAAAACTGGATGGGAAGCATATCCTCGACTCATAGAAGGCGTTTAAGCCGTTTCTGGACGTAAAACCAGAGGAAGATGTGAGCCACAATCACAACTACAATAAATGACTTCTCAGCTTTTGGTTTGATTTGCAATAACTTTATTTCGGTTTAATTTACGTGTTATTCGATTTATGTAATTATTCTCAATTTTTTTATTTTTCTTTTACGATTGATTTTTCTTCTCTTTTTTATTTTCTTCCTGAAATCACGCAAAAATCTTTTGTTAGGTTAACATTTTCTTCTGACAGGTCAAATACACTTTCGGCGACATTATTACTCTTGACTTTTACGGTTGATTTTTCTTCTCTTTTTGATTTTCTTCCTGAAATCACGCAAAAATCTTTTGTTAGGTTAACATTTTCTTCTGACAGGTCAGATACACTTTCGGCAACATTATTACTCTTGTCTGATTCACTACTCAGTCCTCTATATATTACACCATGTACTCATTCTCTTTCAGGCACTCGAAAAAAAGAAAAAAAAAAAGAAAAAAAAATGGAAAGTACTTCGTCCCAACGCATTAAAAAAATTTGTGTTTTTGGAGGTGCTTATCCAGGGAAAAATAACATATTCGCTGATGAAGCCATAAGAGTTGGAGTAATACTTGCCCAACAAAAGATCCAGTTGATTTATGGAGGCGGTAGTACGGGTTTAATGGGAGCAGTCGCTACAGCAGCACACGCCGGAGGAAGTCCAGTTCTAGGAATCGTGCCAAAACTATTCACAGATTTTTGTGGACCTACCTTGGGTAAGGAAATACAAGTCTGGAGTATCCCTGAACGGATAACAATCATGTACCATTCTGCCGATGCATTCATTGCTTTACCAGGAGGTCTGGGTACATTGGAAGAAATAGCTTGCGTGGCTTCTTGGTCATCTTTGGTCACAAATAAGAAACCCATTGGTTTGCTTAATATTAATGGTTATTTTAGTAATTTGCTTTCATATTTAGATAATGCTGTGGATAATGGATTCATGTTTTCAGAGGCAAGGAGAACCATAATTTCTGCTACAACCATTGAAGATTTACTCAAAAAGCTCCAAGCTTATGAGTATTTATCTGCTACGGTTGTTTCGCAAACGCTCGGAAAAAGAAAAAGAGATATGGACGAGCAAGGAGTGGATTGCACTTTGTCTTTGTGACATTATCTAACATTTTGTTTGTTGTGTCTCAGTTATAATAAGTGGTTAGCAACCTCTACAGGTAATATCTCCTAAATTTTACCTTCTTAAAAAAAAAAAAAAAAGTTTGTTGTGTTTTAAGCAATTTAGAAGTATTCATTCTGAACAAGGTCTGAGTAAGGGAGACTTGAGACATACCTTGTCAGTTTGATTTCTTCTTTTCAAAAAAAAAAAAAAAAAAGAGTTTGTTGTGTTTTAAGCAATTTAGAAGTATTCATTCTGAACAAGGTCTGAGTAAGGGAGACTTGAGACATACCTTGTCAGTTTGATTTTAATCTTTTTACGTTTACTTGTTAATTTTTGTTTAAGTATTTTAGGATTATTTAGGTTGCATGAGTTTGTTTTGTTTTGAGTCTAGTTATTCCTATTCTTATGTTATTAGTTCTTTTCTCTTACACATGATTCTTTCATTTGGGTTAATAGACTTACATTGAGGACAATGTAAGAATTAAGTGTGGGGGGAATGATTTAGGATTTCTTTTATTTTTGTCTACTATTTTTTTTTTTATGAGTCTTTATTATAATTTTTAGTGTGTTTTAGTTCCTTTTTAATACAATGATGAGATATGAATTGCATAAGTCTAAAACAGAGTTATTAGTGAGAAGAATTTCATGAGAATTGAGCTTGATATCATTTTTTTTTTTATTTTTATGAGCCAATGTTAATATGATATGTTGATTGAGAAAGAAGCATGTTTAGACTTAATCTGACTTGTATAATCATCCTTGTGAGTTTTTGAGCCTATAATGATTGATGCATTATACAAATCAATCTAATTTCTTTCTTGAGTGCTCTTATGATTACAGGATTCTCTAGAACTTGCTTTAAACCGTTTGAGACTATATTGATACATGTGACAACATGAATATGATAGAGGCATTAGGATTTTTAGCCAGAGCCAAACAGCCATCCCTTATTGATGTTCCAAGAGAACACACCCTTAGTGAACCAATTTGAGCCTACATTGAATAAGCTATCCCTTTGGTAACCATAACTTGTCCCTAACCTAAATATACTTATATCTTTACCTTTGTTCCAAAGATGAATTAGCATGTTTTGAGACAAGGGATATTTTTAGTTAAAAATTTGGGTTAGAAACAAGAAATAAGTGTGGGGGGAAAGAAAAGAAAAGTCAAAAAAAAAAAAAAAAAAAAAGAAATGGAATACTGGCAAATACATTCAAAAAAAAATATGAATCATCTCTTGAATTTTGGGAAAAAGAAAAAGATGTTACAAAGTTGTTCAGAATGAAGAAAAGGCCCAACATAAATATCCGGCCTAGGTGACTATGTACTTGTAAAGAGTTTTGAGAAGTTTCTTTGTATGATCTTTTTATGTCTCTAAACTTTATGAACTCTTTGGAACCTTTGTGATATCTTTATCCTTTTGTTCTTCAACCACATTACAAACCCCTTGGCCCCATTACAACCTTGATTAAAGACCTCTTGATTCATGAAGTTGTATGATCTAAATAGTGGAGAATAGGTGGACAAGCAAGAATATGGTAGAACTGTTTTCATGAGATTGATTGAGTGTAAACACTTCACCACTACTTTAAAGAGTGAAAATCATGAGGGTATCCCATGTGAGAAGTTGAGATTAAATTTGAACATGCAATATTTTGATTGAGATATGTTATGCTAATATTGGCTTAACTCAAACAATTTACATTCAAGCATGATTTTTTGTGAAATTCTTTAAGCTATTGATTAGTTTATAAGACTTGTTCAAATATTGTATCTAATTTGTATTGAAAGGATTAGGAGTAAATATTTTTAGTATATGCAGTTTATTTATATTTTAGTTTTTCAATGTTTGTGGGTATCGTTCTAGTAAACCCTCACGAGACTAAACTCGTCCACTAGGGACACCTAGGGGTTTAAAGGCTTGTGTCACATGCTAAGTGCCACCGTGATTTCCTACGAAAATGGATTAGATTAGATTTTCTTATTTTATTTTTATTGAGTCGTTGCTAGGGACTAGCAACAATCTAAGTGTGGGGGTGTGATAACTCGTATAATTATATAGTTTTTAGTTATGTTTTATTAATGTTTTGTGTCAAATATGAGTTATTATTGTTTAGTCTAATTGTGTTTATGATCTTTTATATTTTTATGTATTTTGGTGTTTTTCACAAGTTTCTTTGAGTGATTTCAGATTACTAGAATTAAGGGCAAATCCAGTTCAGTTTCAGTTCCGACACCTTTTGCCATATCAGCTATATCTCGAGTTTCACTGAAGCAATAAGGCTGAAATTTGTAGCCATGCAAAGCTAAGAGGCATATCTATCTTTTTCATGTTTTACACTTCTTAAAACGGAGTCGTTTTCCCTAGCGAAATCGACCATCAAGTTGGCTGATGTGCAATGACGTCTGTGCTGACATGTTTTCGTATTATGCCCGTATCTTCTTATCCACATCAGCAAATGAGCTGATTCCAACGGCTATGGTTCCGTAACTGATAGGGGAACCTTTGTCTAGAAGACCATGTGATCAGATCAGGCCTCCAATATTGAATAAATCGACCATCAAGGTGGCTGATGTGTAATGACATCTGTGCTGACATGTTTTCGTATTTTGCCCATATCTGCTTAACCACATCAGCAAATGACCTGATTCCAACGGCTATGGTTCCGTAACTGATAGGGGAACCTTTTTCTAGAAGACCATGTGATCAGATCAGGCCTCCAATATTGACGAAATCGACCATCAAGTTGGCTGATCAAAATCGTCATATACCTACCTTTGAAATTTGTAAAGCTTGTCTCTTGTCATTTAGCCCTCCAAAATGTGTATAAATAGAGGGCCTTGGATGATTGTAAGGGATCATATTGGAGATTGGTAGGATATTAGCCATTTTAACAAAATTCTCTAAGTTTTCTTCTTCTTTCTTTTCTCTAGTTTTCTTTTTCTTTAGAAAGAGCAAGAGGTTGGATAATTAATATTCTTCTTCTTCTTCTTTCTTTCTTTTATTTCCTTCTTAGATTCTCTTTAATTTTATGTTTATGTTTATGATGCCTATGCTAGGCTAAACTTCTATTTGGTTAAGGGTGATTTCAAAGCCCTAGACACGTTTTGTGATTGATTTTCAGATTCTATCTATCATTAATTTTCTATCAAAGTTGCTTATGTTCTTCTACAAGAATTGTTCATGATGTTGTCTTGATTTATTTAGGTGTACAACTAGATAGATCTTGATAATTATCTATTGCTAGTTTAGGAGTCTTGATCCATGTAATTGTCTTGATTTCCTATTCATAAGTGGCAATTTGTGATTAATGATTATGGTCAAGTTTTCAATAATTGCAAAGTGGAACATAACCTAAGTTGAACAATCCGAGCTTATGTGTTTGTTGCTTAGATCAACCTATCTTTCTCATCATAAAGCTGCCATTAAATTGAATTTAGAGAGCTTATTCTAGGTTGTTTAATGGTTAGAGATTAAATAGAGAGCTTGTTCTATTTAACGACAAATTAAGGAAAGATTGGGATAACAGAGCTTGTTGTTATCTACGGTTGTTAACTTTGATAGTTGGTTGATATTGATAGATCTGAAATTGATTCTTAATGATGTCTAGTGGTGGAGAATGAAACCTTAACCATATTTTTCATATTTGATTCTTCTTACTTACTTGTTTTCTTACTTTTCTAGTTTGCTTATTTTTTATATTTATTTTTATTGGCTGGTTATACCGCCTAATTTGTATATTAACTTTGTTTTATTTTTATTGGCTGGTTATACCGCCTAATTTAGTATATATATTTTTATTGGCTGGTTATACCGCCTTGCATCTTATTCTTATTATTTACTTTAGTTTAAATCTGGCTTCATAAACCCCTTTTCTTTTATTGTTTTCTTTGAACGTAAGTTATAAACTAATAACTCATAGATTAAAACCCAATCCCTGAGGACTCGACCCTTGCTAATCATTATACTTACAATTGATCTTTTTAGTGCAAGGTTAAATAAGATACACTCTTTTGGGTGCATCAATGATCCTCTACAATCATCCAAGGCCCTCTATTTATACACATTTTGGAGGGCTACATGACAAGAGACAAGCTTTACAAATTTCAAAGGTAGGTATAATAGGTGGGTGCATTTTTCTAACAATTTTCGTCATATTGTATGACAATTTTGATCAGCCAACTTGATGGTCGATTTCGTCAATGTTGGAGGCATGATCTGATCACATGGTCTTCTAGAAAAATGTTCCCCTATCAGTTACGGATCCATAGCCGTTTGAATCAGCTCATTTGCTGATGTGGATAAGAAGATATGGGCAAAATACGAAAACAGGTCAGCACATACGTCATTGCACATCAGCCAACTTGATGGTCGATTTCGTCAATATTGGAGGCCTGATCTGATCATATGGTCTTCTAGACAATGGTTCCCGTAGCCGTTACGGATCCATAGCCATTGGAATCAGCTCATTTGCTGATGTGGATAAGCAGATATGGGCAAAATACGAAAACAGGTCAGCACAGACGTCATTGCACATCAGCCACTTTGATGGTCGATTTCGCTAGGGAAAACGACTCCGTTTCAAGAAGTGTAAAACATGAAAAAGATAGATATGCCTCTTAGCTTTGCACGACTACAAATTTCAGCCTTATTGCTTCAGTGAAACTCCAGATATAGCTGATATGGCGAAAGGTGTCGGAACTGGAACTGAACTCGATTTGCCCTTAATTCTAGTAATCTGAAATCACTCAAAGAAACTTGTGAAAAACACCAAATTACATAAAAATATAAAAGATCATAAACACAATTAGACTAAACAATAATAACTCGTATTTGACACAAAACAATAATAAAACATAACTAAAAACTATATAATTATACGAGTTATCAACCACTAGACATCATTAAGAATCAATTTCAGATCTATCAATATCAACCAACTATCAAAGTTAACAACCGTAGATAACAACAAGCTCTGTTATCCCAATCTTTCCTTAGTTTGTCGTTAAATAGAACAAGCTCTCTATTTAATCTCTAACCATTAAACAACCTAGAATAAGCTCTCTAAATTCAATTTAATGGCAACTTTATGATGAGAAAGATAGGTTGATCTAAGCAACAAACACATAAGCTCGGATTGTTCAACTTAGGTTATGTTCCACTTTGCAATTATTGAAAACTTGACCATAATCATTAATCACAAATTGCCACTTATGAATAGGAAATCAAGTCAATTACACGGATCAAGACTCCTAAACTAGCAATAGATAATTATCAAGATCTATCTAGTTGTACACCTAAATAAATCAAGACAACATCATGAACAATTCTTGTAGAAGAACACAAGCAACTTTGATAGAAAATTAATGATAGATAGAATCTGAAAATCAATCACAAAACATGTCTAGGGCTTTGAAATCACCCTTAACCAAATAGAAGTTTAGCCTAGCATAGGCATTGTAAACATAAACATAAAATTAAAGAGAATCTAAGAAGGAAATAAAAGAAAGAAAGAAGAAGAAGAAAATAAAGAAAAAGAAAACTAGAGAAAAGAAAGAAGAAGAAAACTTAGAGAATTTTATTACAATGGCTAATTTCCTACCAATGTACAATATGATCCTCTACAATCATCCAAGGCCCTCTATTTATACACATTTTGGAGGGCTAAATGACAAGAGACAAGCTTTACAAATTTCAAAGGTAGGTATAATAGGTGGGTGCATTTTTCTAACAATTTTCGTCATATTGTATGACAATTTTGATCAGCCAACTTGATGGTCGATTTTGTCAATATTGGATGCCTGATCGGATCACATGGTCTTCTAGAAAAATGTTCCCCTATCAGTTACTGATCCATAGCCGTTGGAATCAGCTCATTTGCTTATGTGGATAAGAAGATATGGGCAAAATACGAAAACAGGTCAGCATAGACGTCATTGCACATCAGCCAACTTGATGGTCGATTTCGCTAGGGAAAACGACTCCGTTTCAAGAAGTGTAAAACATGAAAAAGATAGATATGCCTCTTAACTTTGCACGGTTAAAATTTCAGCCTTATTGCTTTAGTGAAACTCGAGATATAGCTGATATGGAAAAAGGTGTCGGAATTGGAACTGAACTGGATTTGCCCTTAATTCTAGTAATCTGAAATCACTCAAAGAAACTTGTGAAAAACACCAAATTACATAAAAATATAAAAGATCATAAGCACAATTAGACTAAACAATAATAACTCGTATTTGACACAAAAAAATAATAAAACATAACTAAAAACTATATAATTATACGAGTTATCACACCCCCACACTTAGATTGTTGCTAGTCCCTAGCAACGACTCAATAAAAATAAAATAAGAAAATCTAATCTAATCCAGTTTCGTAGGAAATCACGGTGGCACTTAGCATGTGACACAAGCCTTTAAACCCCTAGGTGTCCCTAGTGGACGAGTTTAGTCTCGTGAGGGTTTACTAGGACGATACCCACAAACATTGAAAAACTAAAATATAAATAAACTACATATACTAAAAATATTTATTCCTAATCCTTTCAATACAAATTAGAGACAATCTTTGAACAAGTCTTATAAACTAATCAATAGCTTAAAGAATTTCACAAAAATTCATGCTTGAATGTAAATTGTTTGAGTTAAGCCAATATTAACATAACATATCTCAATCAAAATAGTGCATGTTCAAATTTAATCTCAACTTCTCACATGGGATACCCTCATGATTTTCACTCTTTAAAGTAGTGGTGAAGTGTTTACACTCAATCAATCTCATGAAAACAGTTCTACCATATTCTTGCTTGTCCACCTATTCTCCACTATTTAGATCATACAACTTCATGAATCAAGAGGTCTTTAATCAAGGTTGTAATGGGGCCAAGGGGTTTGTAATGTGGTTGAATAACAAAAGGATAAAGATATCACAAAGGCTCCAAAGAGTTCATAAAGTTTAGAGACATAATAAGATCATACAAAGAAACTTCTCAAAACTCTTTACAAGTACATAGTCACCTAAGCCGAATATTCATGTTGGGCCTTTTCTTCATTCTAAACAACTTTATAACATCTTTTTCTTTTTCCACAAATTCAAGAGATGATTCATATTTTTTACATAGGAATGTATTTGCCAGTATTCCATTTCTTTTTCTCTTGACTTTTCTTTTCCCCCCACACTTATTTCTTGTTTCTAACCCAAATTTTCAACTAAAAATATCCCTTGTTTTTTGCAATATGTCTCAAAATATATAATCCATCTTTAGAACAAGGGTAAGGATATAAGTATATTTAGGCTAGGTGTAAGTTGTGGTTACCAATAAAACAGCATATTTAATGTAGGCTCAAATTGGCTCACTAGTGGGGATGTTCTCTTAGAACATTAATAATGGATGGCTGTTTGGCTCTGGTTATAATCCTAATGCCTCTATCATATTCATGTTGTCACATGTATCAATATAGTCTCAAACGGTTTAAAGCAAGTTCTAGAGAATCATGTAATCATAAGAGCACTCAAGAAAGAAATTAGATTGATTTGTATAATGCATCAATCATTATAGGCTCAAAAACTCACAAGGATGATTATACAAGTCAGATTAAGTCTAAACATGCTTCTTTCTCAATCAACATATCATATTAACATTGGCTCATAAAAAGGTTGACATCAAGCTCAATTCTCATGAAAATCTTCTCACTAATAAATCTGTTTTAGACTTATGCAATTCATATCTCATCATTGTATTAAAAAGGAACTAAAACACACAAAAAAATAATAATAATAATAATAATAATAATAAAGACTCATAAAAAAATAGTTGACAAAAATAAAAGAAATCCTAAATCATTCCCCCCACACTTAATTCTTACATTGTCCTCAATGTAAGTCTATTAACCCAAATGAAAGAATCATGTGTAAGAGAAAAGAACTAATAACATAAGAATAGGAACAACTAAGACTCAAAACAAAACAAACTCATGCAACCTAAATAATCCTAAAATACTAAACAAAAATTAACAAGTAAACATAAAAAGATTAAAATCAAACTGACAAGATATGTCTCAAGTCTCCCTTACTCAGACCTTGTTCAGAATGAATACTTCTAAATTGCTTAAAACACAACAAACTTTTTTTTTTTTTTTTTTTTAAGAAGGTAAAATTTAGGAGATATTACATGTAGAGGTTGCTAACCACTTATTATAACTGAGACACAACAAACAAAATGTTAGATAATGTCACAAAGACAAAGTGCAATCCACTCCTTGCTCGTCCATATCTCTTTTTCTTTTTCCAAGCGTTTGCGAAACAACCGTAGCAGATAAATACTCATAAGCTTGGAGCTTTTTGAGTAAATCTTCAATGGTTGTAGCAGAAATTATGGTTCTCCTTGCCTCTGAAAACATGAATCCATTATCCACAGCATTATCTAAATATGAAAGCAAATTACTAAAATAACCATTAATATTAAGCAAACCAATGGGTTTCTTATTTGTGACCAAAGATGACCAAGAAGCCACGCAAGCTATTTCTTCCAATGTACCCAGACCTCCTGGTAGAGCAATGAATGCATCGGCAGAATGGTACATGATTGTCATCCGTTCAGGGATACTCCAGACTTGTATTTCCTTACCCACGGTAGGTCCACAAAAACTTGTGAATAGTTTTGGCACGATTCCCAGAACTGGACTTCCTCCGGCGTGTGCTGCTGTAGCGACTGCTCCCATTAAACCCGTACTACCGCCTCCATAAATCAACTGGATCTTTTGTTGGGCAAGTATTACTCCAACTCTTATGGCTTCATCAGCGAATATGTTATTTTTCCCTGGATAAGCACCTCCAAAGACACAAATTTTTTTAATGCGTTGGGACGAAGTACTTTCCATTTTTTTTTTCTTCGAGTGCCTGAAAGAGAATGAGTACATGGTGTAATATATAGAGGACTGAGTAGTGAATTAGACAAGAGTAATAATGTCGCCGAAAGTGTATCTGACCTGTCAGAAGAAAATGTTAACCTAACAAAAGATTTTTGCGTGATTTCAGGAAGAAAATCAAAAAGAGAAGAAAAAATCAACCGTAAAAGACAAATAAAAAAAACGAGAATAATTACACAAATCGAACAACACGTAAATTAAACCAAAATAAAGTTATTGCAAATCAAACCAAAAGCTGAGAAGTCATTTATTGTAGTTGTGATTGTGGCTCACATCTTTCTCTGGTTTTACGTCCAGAAACGGCTTAAACGCCTTCTATGAGTCGAGGATATGCTTCCCATCCAGTTTTCTTACAAGCTGGCAAACAGGGTCTTTTAACATCAGATTCCCAAGATGTTGCCATTCCCTTTGGAATTGCGGCCATAAATCAAGAATTTCTCTTTGTGCGTCTCCACTAGGATGCGTCTCAAGAGAAAGTTGGATATTACCCAAATTCTCCTTACTCAGTCCATCCTTAATGAATTCAATTTTATCATCTCGATTAGAGGACGGAATCCCAATTCAAGAGAAAGTTGGACATTTACCGTTACACCCAAGAGAAATTTATATACAATATCAGTTTTGTGGGTAGCTGATGGAACCGATTTAAATAATCACGGAGTACCGTTATCCGCCATTTAACCGGGGTTAAAAAAATTAAAAATTATATTTACATCTATTTATTTTCAAAACAAGGATCAGAAATAAAAACAACATAAAAAGACTCAAAAACAAAACACTCTAAATAAAATCCTAAATTCTTCCCCCTACACATAATTTTTACATTGTCCTCAATGTAATGCTATTATCCCCCAATGCAAGAATTATATGTAAGAGAAAAAAAAACTATTAAACAAAAGAAAAGAAAAACAATAAAAGATAGAATGATGGAGAGTAAGGAATATGCAAATCTGATATAATAGATGCTCTCCATCCTTTTGGGTTGCCTCCCAAGAAGCGCTTTGTTTATTGTCCTCAGCCTGACTTAGACCCATGCCATTATTATTCAACATACTTTGGCTCAAAAAGTGGAAACTCCTCCACATCTTGTATTGGAAAGTTCTCATAGTAAGGCTTCAATCTATGACCATTTACTTTGAATGCCTTATCTATTTTTGGGCTTTGGATTTCAACTGCACCATGAGTAAATACATTAGTAATAACAAAAGGTCCAACCCAACGAGAACGTAACTTACCTGGATATAACTTAAGGCGTGAATGGAAGAGAAGAACTTTTTGTCCAACAACAAAGTCCTTTCTTGATATCATCTTGTCATGGAATGCCTTAGTCTTTTCCTTGTAAATCCTAGAATTCTGATAGGCATCATTCCTTATCTCCTCTAATTCTTGTAGGTCAAGTTTTCTTTTCTTTCCTGTCTCATCCATCTCCATGTTGCATTGTTTGATAGCCCAATATGATTTATGTTCCAATTCAACCGGATGATGACAAGGCTTACCATAAACAAGTCGATAAGGAGACATACCAATGGGTGTCTTATATGCTGTCCTATAAGCCCAAAGTGCATCATCAAGTCGTGAACTCCAATCCTTCCTATTTGGATTAACTGTCTTTTCAAGGATGGACTTAACTTCTCGGTTTGACACTTCAGCTTGCCCACTAGTTTGAGGATGATATGAGGTGGAGACCTTGTGTGTGATGTTATACTTCCTCAAAAGTGCTTCCATAGTCCTATTGCAAAAGTGAGTACCTCTATCGCTGATTATGGCCTTTGGTGTTCCAAACCTAGCAAAGATGTTAGTCTTGACAAAATCTGAAACAACTTTAGAGTCATTAGTCCTAGTGGATTTTGCTTCCACCCACTTTGAAACATAATCAACGGCAAGTAAAATATAAAGATTACCAAAAGAAGGAGGAAAAGGTCCCATGAAATCCATGCCCCATACATCAAAAATTTCAACAATAAGTATTGGAGTTTGAGGCATTTGATTTCTAGCACCTAAGTTACCTGTTCTTTGGCAACGATCACATGACTTGCAAAAGAGGTATGCATCTTTGAATATGGTAGGCCAATAAAATCCAGAATCAAGAATTTTCATGACTGTTCTTTTGGATCCAAAGTGTCCTCCACATGCATAAGAGTGACAAAAGGTGAGAATAGATTGAAATTCAGATTCGAGTACACACCTTCTTATAATCTGATCGGAGCAATGCTTCCAAAGGTAAGGATCATCCCATATGTAGTATTTGGCATCACTCTTGATCTTATTTCTTTGAGCTTGTGTCAACTCTTGTGGCAACTTCTTGGTAACTAAGTAATTAACAATATCAGCATACCAAGGAGTTATTGTACTTATAAAAAGAAGTTGCTCATCCGGAAAGTTCTCATTCAAGGGTAGTGCATCCTCTTCATGAACTAAACGGCTAAGATGGTCCGCAACCAGGTTGTCACTACCTCTCTTATCTTTTATCTCCAAATCAAACTCTTGTAAGAGAAGTATCCATCTAATCAACCTTGGTTTGGCCTCCTTTTTGGTGAGTAAGTACTTAAGGGCTGCATGGTCAGAATATACAATTACTTTAGTACCAATTAAATAAGATCGAAATTTTTCTAAAGCAAATACAACAGCCAAAAGTTCTTTTTCAGTAGTGGAATAGTTCAATTGAGCATCATTAAGAGTTCGGGAGGCATAATAAATGGCATGTGAGGCTTTGCCAACCCGTTGGCCCAAAACAGCTCCAATGGCATAGTCACTAGCATCACACATGATTTCAAAAGGTACATTCCAATCTGGTGGTTGGATGATAGGAGCTGATGTCAAGAGTCCCTTCAATGTTTCAAACGCCTCTTTGCATTTATCATCAAAGTGGAAAACCACATCTTTTTGTAGTAGCTTGCAAAGAGGTAATGTGATCTTTGAGAAGTCTTTGATAAATCTCCTATAGAAACCTGCATGTCCAAGAAAAGAACGAACCTCTCTCACATTTGTGGGAGGTGGTAAAGAATGCATAATATCTATTTTAGACTTATCAACCTCTATCCCTCTAGAAGAAATAACATGGCCCAAAACTATTCCTTGTTCTACCATAAAGTGACATTTTTCCCAATTCAAAACAAGGTTGGTTTCCATGCATCTTTCAAGTACAAGTGTAAGGTTCTCTAGACATCTATCAAAAGAATCACCATAGACACTAAAATCATCCATAAACACTTCTATGATGTTCTCTACATAATCTGAATATATGCTAACCATACACCTTTGGAATGTAGCTGGTGCATTACAAAGACCAAATGGCATACGCCGGTATGCAAAAGTACCAAATGGACATGTGAATGTTGTTTTCTCTTGGTCCTCCGGAGCAATGGCTATCTGATTATAACCTGAAAAACCATCAAGAAAACAATAATGAGAATGACCAGCTAACCTTTCAAGCATTTGATCAATAAAAGGTAAAGGAAAGTGGTCTTTGCGAGTTGTGGAATTAAGTTTACGATAATCAATACAAACTCGCCATCCTGTTTGAATCCTAGTAGGAACAAGTTCATTGTCATTATTTGTTACCACCGTTACACCTGATTTCTTTGGAACCACTTGGACTGGGCTCACCCATTTGCTATCCGAGATAGGATAGATCACTCCAACATCTAGGAGCTTCAGTATCTCCTTTTTCACAACCTCCATCATAGGAGGGTTCAATCTTCTTTGTGCTTCTCTTGTTGGTTTGGACCCTTCCTCTAACAAAATCCGGTGCATGCACATGGATGGGCTTATTCCCTTGATATCGGCAATTGTCCAACCAATTGCTGTGTTATGCTCTCTAAGCACCCGGATAAGTCGCTCTTCTTGCAAAGGTGTGAGCTCTTTGGCAATGATGATCGGTAGTGTGTCCTTTTTACCTAAGAATACATATTTCAAGTGGTTCGGTAGTGGTTTCAACTCTAAAGTTGGTGCCTGCAAAATGGAAGGTAGAATTTTCTCATTAGATAAAGGCAAATCAATAAATGAAACATCAAACCTTGTATCTTTAGGTTGCAGCGAGTGTAAAGATTCTAGTGCGCCTTCCACCTGGTCACTCAAGGCTAGTTTAGCATTCCCCATTCCGAGATGGTTGCTAAGGACTATTTCTACACTATCTTCACCATCTAGCTCATAAGCTTGCTGTACTAGTGAGTCAATTATATCAATATTAAAAACAGAATGCACATCACTAGGATATCTCATGGCCTCAAAAATGTTAAAGCGAATTATTTCACCATCAAATTCCATAGTTAGAGTGCCATCATGTACATCTATTTTAGTTCTTGCTGTTTTCAAGAATGGTCTCCCTAATAGAATAGGTGTGGGATTAGAAGACATCTCATCTTCCATCTCAATAACATAAAAGTCAGCGGGAAAAACCAATTCATTAACCTGTACAAGAACGTCTTCTACAACTCCTCTTGGATAAGTGTTAGAACGGTCAGCAAGTTGTATTATAACACCGATTTCCTCTAATGGTCCTAGATTCAATGAAGCATAAATTGAATATGGCATGACATTAATAGATGCCCCTAGATCTAGCATAGCACGCTCAAACCTGGTGTTGCCTATCTTACAAGGAATGGTAAACATACCTGGATCCTTGCATTTAGGTGGGAGTTTCTTTTGAAGAACAGCTGACACATTCTCCCCCACACTTACCTTTTCATTCCATTTCAACTTCCGTTTAGATGTGCACAACTCTTTTAGGAACTTGGCATATCTTGGCACTTGCTTGATAGCATCTAGTAATGGAATGTTCACCTCTACTTTCCGGAAAGTTTCCAAAATTTCCTTTTCTTGCTCCTCCTTCTTGGACTTTGCTAACCTGCTAGGAAAAGGTGGAGGGGTTATATAAGAAGGAAAGGATGGTTTAGGAATTACCTTTTTTAGTGGCTCGTTGGGATGTGAAGAGGATGCCATGGTATTGTTCTCCCCTTGAGCACTATCATTTTGTGGTGTCTCTAGCTGTTTCCCACTTCTTAAAGTTATAGCATTGGCATTCTCTCTTGGATTCACTATGGTTTGGGAAGGTAATTTCCCAGAATCCCTTGCTTGCATTTGACTCATGGTTGTTGCCAATTGCCCTATTTGAGTCTCCAAATTTCGAATACTTGTCTTTGTTTCCTGTTGAAATTGAATTGTATTAATAGAAAGAGCTTTAACAAGATCTTCAAGAGAAGTACCTGAATTTTGGGTGGGTGGTAGTTGTTGTCGGGTTTGGTATGGTTGTTGCACTCTTTGCTGAAAACCCGGTGGCCTGTGGTCAAATGGTGGAGGAATAGTTTGTGATTGGTTCCCTCCATAATTGAAGTTTGGATGATCCCTCCATCCTGGATTGTAAGTGTTTGAGTAGGGATCATATTTCCTTGATTGGTTCTGAAATCCACCCATGGCATTCACATGTTCATTGGTATCCTCTTGAAGTGTTGGACACATTTCAGTTTGGTGCCCTATGTTTGAACATATGCCACAAGCCTTTATTTGTTGTATTTTACCTACAGCCAATTGTTGAACAAGAGAAGTCAGTTTATCAAATTTTTGTTCAAGGGATGATATACTTACCTCATTAACTCTCTTGGGTTGTGGTGGTGGATCTTGTCTCATTGAGAACTGTTGAGAATTGGCTGCCATGTTGGAGATTAATGTTCTGGCAGCCCTGGGAGTCTTATCAACTAGAGCTCCCCCACTAGCGGCATCTATCATACTTCTCTCCATGGGCATGAGACCTTCATAGAAGTATTGGATGAGAAGTTGTTCACTTATTTGATGGTGTGGACATGATGCACAAAGTTTCTTGAACCTCTCCCAATATTCATATAAGGACTCTCCGTTGTATTGCCGAATCCCACATATCTCTTTCCTAATGTTGGCAGCCTTAGATGCTGGGAAATACCTTTCCAAGAATGCTTTCTTCAAATCATTCCATGTAGTGATGGTCCCGGATGGTAGATAGTAGAGCCATTCCTTTGCTGAATCAGCTAGAGAGAATGGGAAGGCTCTCAACTTAACTTGCTCTTCCGTGACCCCTGTTGGTCTCATGCTTGAGCAAACTACATGGAATTCCTTGAGGTGCTTATTTGGATCCTCTCCTGCAAAACCATGAAAAGTTGGGAGAAGATGAATCAAACCAGATTTTAATTCAAAAGCTACCTCAAGATTAGCATATTCAATGCATAATGGTTGTTGACCCAAGTCCGGAGCGGCTAGCTCCTTGAGAGTTCGGTTGTCAGCTGCTGCCATCTCTCCTTGCTCCTCTTGGATGTTTTGGATCAACTCCTCGATCGGTTGTTGGTGAGAAGTTATAAATTCCCGAATTCTCCTAAGTCGTAAGTCTTCTTCAGGAGCTTGGAACATTCACTAATAAAAAAAAAATAAGAAAGTAAATAATTAGAACAGAAAATAAGAATAAACCAATAAACTAATAAACTAAAGAAAGCAATCCCCGGCAACGACGCCAAAAATTTGATGCACCCAAAAGAGTGTATCTTATTTAACCTTGCACTAAAAAGATCAATTGTAAGTATAATGATTAGCAAGGGTCGAGTCCTCAGGGATTGGGTTTTAATCTATGAGTTATTAGTTTATAACTTACGTTCAAAGAAGACAATAAAAGAAAAGGGGTTTTTGAAGCCAGATTTAAACTAAAGCAAATAATAAGAATAAGATGCAAGGCGGTATAACCAGGCAATAAAAATATATATACTAAATTAGGCGGTATAACCAGCCAATAAAAATAAAACAATGTTAATATATGATAACTCGTATAATTATATAGTTTTTAGTTATGTTTTATTATTGTTTTGTGTCAAATACGAGTTATTATTGTTTAGTCTAATTGTGTTTATGATCTTTTATATTTTTATGTAATTTGGTGTTTTTCACAAGTTTCTTTGAGTGATTTCAGATTACTAGAATTAAGGGCAAATCCAGTTCAGTTCCAGTGCCGACATCTTTTGCCATATCAGCTATATCTGGAGTTTCACTAAAGCAATAAGGCTGAAATTTTAACCGTGCAAAGTTAAGAGGCATATCTATCTTTTTCATGTTTTACACTTCTTGAAACGGAGTCGTTTTCCCTAGCGAAATCAACCATCAAGTTGGCTGATGTGCAATGACGTCTGTCCTGAGCCGTTTTCGCATTTTGACCATATCGTCCGATACACATCCGAAAATGAGCTGATTCCAACGGCTGTGGATCACTAACTGATAGGGGAACATTTGTCTAGAAGACCATGTGATCAGATAAAGCCTCCAATATTGAAGAAATCGACCATCAAGTTGGCTGATGTGCAATGACGTCTGTGCTGACCTGTTTTCGTATTTTGCCCATATCTTCTTCTCCACATCAGAAAATGAGCTGATTCCAACGGCTATGAATCAGTAACTAATAGGGGAACATTTTTCTAGAAGACCATGTGATAAGATCAGGCTTCCAAGATTGAAAAAATCGACCATCAAGTTGGCTGATCAAAATGGTCATACAATATGACGAAAATTGTTAGAAAAATGCACCCACCTATTATACCTACCTTTGAAATTTGTAAAGCTTGTCTCTTGTCATTTAGCCCTCCAAAATGTGTATAAATAGAGGGCCTTGGATGATTGTAGAGGATCATATTGTACATTGGTATGATATTAGCCATTGTAATAAAATTCTCTAGTTTTTCTTCTTCTTTCTTTTCTCTAGTTTTCTTTTTCTTTAGAAAGAGCAAGAGGTTGGATAATTAATATTCTTCTTCTTCTTCTTTCTTTCTTTTATTTTCTTCTTAGATTTTCTTTAATTTTATGTTTATGTTTATAATGCCTATGCTAGGCTAAACTTCTATTTGGTTAAGGGTGATTTCAAAGCCCTAGACATGTTTTGTGATTGATTTTCAGATTCTATCTATCATTAATTTTCTATCAAAGTTGCTTATGTTCTTCTACAAGAATTGTTCATGATGTTGTCTTGATTTATTTAGGTGTACAACTAGATAGATCTTGATAATCATCTATTGCTAGTTTAGGAGTCTTGATCCGTGTAATTGTCTTGATTTCCTATTCATAAGTGGCAATTTGTGATTAATGATTATGGTCAAGTTTTCAATAATTGCAAAGTGGAACATAACCTAAGTTGAACAATCCGAGCTTATGTGTTTGTTGCTTAGATCAACCTATCTTTCTCATCATAAAGCTGCCATTAAATTGAATTTAGAGAGCTTATTCTAGGTTGTTTAATGGTTAGAGATTAAATAGAGAGCTTGTTCTATTTAACGACAAACTAAGGAAAGATTGGGATAACAGAGCTTGTTGTAATCTACGGTTGTTAACTTTGATAGTTGGTTGATATTGATAGATCTGAAATTGATTCTTAATGATGTCTAGTGGTGGAGAATGAAACCTTAACCATATTTTTCATATTTGATTCTTCTTACTTACTTGTTTTCTTACTTTTCTAGTTTGCTTATTTTTAAAAGTATATTTATTTTTATTGGCTGGTTATACCGCCTAATTTGTATATTAACTTTGTTTTATTTTTATTGGCTGGTTATACCGCCTAATTTAGTATATATATTTTTATTGGCTGGTTATACCGCCTTGCATCTTATTCTTATTATTTACTTTAGTTTAAATCTGGCTTCAAAAACCCCTTTTCTTTTATTGTTTTCTTTGAACGTAAGTTATAAACTAATAACTCATAGATTAAAACCCAATCCCTGAGGACTCGACCCTTGCTAATCATTATACTTACAATTGATTTTTTTAGTGCAAGGTTAAATAAGATACATTCTTTTGGGTGCATCAAATTTTTGGCGCCGTTGCCGGGGATTGTTTTCTTTAGTTTATTTGTTATTTGGTTTATTCTTATTTTCTGTTCTAATTAGTTCTATTTTCTTGTACATACAAGTTTTTCTTATCAAATTTTGAAAAAAAAAAAAAAAAAGAAACGATGGAATTGAGCAATCTAACACTTGAAGAGTTGGTGGCATACATGAACATGGAAAATCAACAAGCCAATCTCACCTACCCAGTTCAACAATTGGCCATGGGAGGATGTCAAGGCCATCAAGTGTTCCAAGACCAACAGTATGATCATTACTCAAACACTTACCATGAGGGATGGTGGGATCATACTAATTATGGCTACTCAGAAAATTACCAAGAAGTAGATCCTTATGCCAATTACACTCATCCATCTAGCTTCAATCAATCATGGTCTCAAGAACCAGATCTTCTTCAACCACCACATATGACTCAAAACTCAAGTACTTCTTTAGAAGATCTTGTCGATTCTCTTGTTACTAATACTTTGCAATTTCAACAGGAAACAAGGGTGATGCACCCAAAAGAGTGTATCTTATTTAACCTTGCACTAAAAAGATCAATTGTAAGTATAGTAGTTAGCAAGGGTCGAGTCCTCAGGGATTGGGTTTTAGTTTATAAGTTAATAGTTTAAAACTTAAATTCAAGAACAATAAAAGAAAAGGGGTTTTTGAAGCCAGATTTAAACTAAGTAAATAATAAGAATAAGATGCAAGGCGGTATAACCAGCCAATAAAAATATATATACAAAATTAGGCGGTATAGCCAGCCAATATATATACTAAATTAGGCGGTATAACCTGCCAATAAAAATAAAACAAAGTTAATATACAAATTAGGCGGTATAACCAGCCAATAAAAATAAATATACTTTTAAAAATAAGCAAACTAGAAAAGTAAGAAAACAAGTAAGTAAGAAGAATCAAATATGAAAAATATGGTTAAGGTTTCATTCTCCACCACTAGACATCATTAAGAATCAATTTTAGATCTATCAATATCAACCAACTATCAAAGTTAACAACCGTAGATAACAACAAGCTCTGTTATCCCAATCTTTCCTTAGTTTATCGTTAAATAGAACAAGCTCTCTATTTAATCTCTAACCATCAAACAACCTAGAATAAGCTCTCTAAGTTCAATTTAATGGCAGCTTTATGATGAGAAAGATAGGTTGATCTAAGCAACAAACACATAAGCTCGGATTGTTCAACTTAGGTTATGTTCCACTTTGCAATTATTGAAAACTTGACCATAATCATTAATCACAAATTGCCACTTATGAATAGGAAATCAAGACAATTACACGGATCAAGACTCCTAAACTAGCAATAGATAATTATCAAGATCTATCTAGTTGTACACCTAAACAAATCAAGACAATATCATGAACAATTCTTGTAGAAGAACATAAGCAACTTTGATAGAAAATTAATGATAGATAGAATCTGAAAATCAATTATAAAACATGTCTAGGGCTTGGAAATCACCCTTAACCAAATAGAAGTTTAGCCTAGCATAGGCATTATAAACATAAAATTAAATAGAATCTAAGAAGAAAATAAAATAAAGAAAGAAGAAGAAGAAGAATATTAATTATCCAACCTCTTGCTCTTTCTAAAGAAAAAGAAAACTAGAGAAAAGAAAGAAGAAGAAAACTTAGAGAATTTTATTACAATGGCTAATATCCTACCTATGTACAATATGATCCTCTACAATCATCCAAGGCCCTCTATTTATACACATTTTGGAAGGCTAAATGACAAGAGACAAGCTTTACAAATTTCAAAGGTAGGTATAATAGGTGGGTGAATTTTTCTAACAATTTTCGTCATATTGTATGACAATTTTGATCAGCCAACTTGATGGTCGATTTCGTCAATGTTGGAGGCCTGATCTGATCACATGGTCTTCTAGAAAAAGGTTCCCCTATCAGTTACGGATCCATAGCCGTTGGAATCAGCTCATTTGCTGATGTGGATAAGCAGATATGAGCAAAATACGAAAACATGTCAGCACAGACGTCATTGCACATCAGCCAACTTGATGGTCTATTTCGTCAATATTAGAGGCCTGATCTGATCATATGGTCTTCTAGACAAAGGTTCCTGTATCAGTTACGGATCCATAGCCATTGGAATCAGCTCATTTGCTGATGTGGATAAGCAGATATGGGCAAAATACGAAAACAGGTCAGCACAGACGTCATTGCACATCAGCCAACTTGACAATGGCTAATATCCTACCTATGTACAATATGATCCTCTACAATCATCCAAGGCCCTCTATTTATACACATTTTGGAAGGCTAAATGACAAGAGACAAGCTTTACAAATTTCAAAGGTAGGTATAATAGGTGGGTGAATTTTTCTAACAATTTTCGTCATATTGTATGACAATTTTGATCAGCCAACTTGATGGTCGATTTCGTCAATGTTGGAGGCCTGATCTGATCACATGGTCTTCTAGAAAAAGGTTCCCCTATCAGTTACGGATCCATAGCCGTTGGAATCAGCTCATTTGCTGATGTGGATAAGCAGATATGAGCAAAATACGAAAACATGTCAGCACAGACGTCATTGCACATCAGCCAACTTGATAGTCGATTTCGTCAATATTAGAGGCCTGATCTGATCATATGGTCTTCTAGACAAAGGTTCCCGTATCAGTTACGGATCCATAGCCATTGGAATCAGCTCATTTTCTGATGTGGATAAGCAGATATGGGCAAAATACGAAAACAGGTCAGCACAGACGTCATTGCACATCAGCCAACTTTATGGTCGATTTCGCTAGGGAAAACGACTCCGTTTCAAGAAGTATAAAACATGAAAAAGATAGATATGCCTCTTAGCTTTTCACGGCTACAAATTTCAGCCTTATTGCTTCAGTGAAACTCCAGATATAGCTGATATGGCAAAATGTGTCGGAACTGGAACTGAACTGGATTTGCCCTTAATTCTAGTAATCTGAAATCACTCAAAGAAACTTGTGAAAAACACCAAATTACATAAAAATATAAAAGATCATAAACACAATTAGACTAAACAATAATAACTCGTATTTGACACAAAACAATAATAAAACATAACTAAAATCTATATAATTATACGAGTTATCAAAGGGCAAGTATCCAGAGTTTGGAAAGGCAAATGAGCCTATTGGCTAGTAGTATGGTGGTATGGGTAGCACAAAGATCTGAAGAACTCCCTGCCCAAACGATGATTAACCCAAAGGAGAATGCTACTATTGTGACCTTGAAGAATGAGGAACAAGATGAGGATGAAACAAAATTAGAGATGGATTCTATTCTTGAGGATAATGAAGCCACAGATCCAAATAAGAGTATTTCGGCACCTGAGGTAACGTTTAAGATTCCAATTTTTACTAATGTTTCTTCTCCACCTTTCCCTAGTAGATTCACAAAGTTCAAGGAGGAGGAACATGAACAAAACAATCTGGAAACCTTAAACAGTTTGTTTGTGGATGACATTCAACAAGTACCAACATATGCTCCATTCCTCGATGAGATATGCACCACAAAGGATGATGGAATAATACTTGTAATGGAGAATGCATCCAGTTTTGTGCAAAGAAAGCTTCCTATCAAACGTTCAAATTTGGGAAGTTTCATGTATGAGCCTAACAAGCCTAAAAAGCCAAGAAGGGGTGTTGGTTAGGTTGGACAACTTAAATCAGTACTAATTGGGAAGGCAATCCAATTAATGAAGAAATTACCAACCTGCCATACTCAGATTTGCTTTCTTTTCCTTTTCCTTTTATTATTTTATTATTGTTTTTATTTATTTATTTTTATGTTTATTTGCTTAGTAATTTAGGATTTTATTTAGAGTTTTTTGTTTTTGAGTCTTTTTAGGTTGTTTTTCTTTCTGATCCTTGTTTTTAAAATAACTAGATGTAAATATAATTTTTATTTTATTTTTTTTTAACCCCGGTTAAATGGCGGATAACGGTACTCCGTGATTATTTAAGTCGGTTCCATCAGCTACCCACAAAACTGATATTGTATATAAATTTCTCTTTAATTTCTCTTTTATTTTTTTTCAGGATGGATGATATTCTCACAAGATTGCAGAAACGATTTCCTCCTTTTCCTCGAAATATTTTACTGAAGCTTTACCAAGTTCGATTTGAAAGATTAAGAATGCTTATGCACAAAGGGATTCCTGCAGACATACGTTGGATAATTGAAGCCAAGGTACGTGAAGATGAATATCTTCCTGTTTTGCATTTACCAGGTACAGGTAGAAGCACTTTTGCAAAGAAGCGACGAGCAAAGCGCATGAGTTCAAATTGCCACAAATGTGCACGATGGACGTGTAACGGTAAATGTCGTTCTATTGGGATTCCGTCCTCTAATCGAGATGATAAAATTGAATTCATTAAGGATGGACTGAGTAAGGAGAATTTGGGTAATATCCAACTTTCTCTTGAGACGCATCCTAGTGGAGACGTACAAAGAGAAATTCTTGATTTATGGCCGCAATTCCAAAGGGAATGGCAACATCTTGGGAATCTGATGTTAAAAGACCTTGTTTGCCAGCTTGTAAGAAAACTGGATGGGAAGCATATCCTCGACTCATAGAAGGCGTTTAAGCCGTTTCTGGACGTAAAACCAGAGGAAGATGTGAGCCACAATCACAACTACAATAAATGACTTCTCAGCTTTTGGTTTGATTTGCAATAACTTTATTTTGGTTTAATTTACGTGTTGTTCGATTTGTGTAATTATTCTCGTTTTTTTTTTATTTGTCTTTTACGGTTGATTTTTTCTTCTCTTTTTGATTTTCTTCCTAAAATCATGCAAAAATCTTTTGTTAGGTTAACATTTTCTTCTGACAGGTCAAATACACCTTCGGCGACATTATTACTCTTGACTTTTACGGTTGATTTTTCTTCTCTTTTTGATTTTCTTCCTGAAATCACGCAAAAATCTTTTGTTAGGTTAACATTTTTCTTCTGACATGTCAGATACACTTTCGGCGACATTATTACTCCTGTCTGATTCACTACTCAGTCCTCTATATATTACACCATGTACTCATTCTCTTTCAGGCACTCGAAAAAGAAAAAAAATGGAAAGTACTTCGTCCCAACGCATTAAAAAAGTTTGTGTCTTTGGAGGTGCTTATCCAGGGAAAAATAACATATTCGCTGATGAAGCCATAAGAGTTGGAGTAATACTTGCCCAACAAAAGATCCAGTTGATTTATGGAGGCGGTAGTACGGGTTTAATGGGAGCAGTCGCTACAGCAGCACACGCCGGAGGAAGTCCAGTTCTAGGAGTCGTGCCAAAACTATTCACAGATTTTTGTGGACCTACCGTGGGTAAGGAAATACAAGTCTGGAGTATCCCTGAACGGATAACAATCATGTACCATTCTGCCGATGCATTCATTGCTTTACCAGGAGGTCTGGGTACATTGGAAGAAATAGCTTGCGTGGCTTCTTGGTCATCTTTGGTCACAAATAAGAAACCCATTGGTTTGCTTAATATTAATGGTTATTTTAGTAATTTGCTTTCATATTTAGATAATGCTGTGGATAATGGATTCATGTTTTCAGAGGCAAGGAGAACCATAATTTCTGCTACAACCATTGAAGATTTACTCAAAAAGCTCCAAGCTTATGAGTGTTTATCTGCTACGGTTGTTTCGCAAACGCTCGGAAAAAGAAAAAGAGATATGGACGAGCAAGGAGTGGATTGCACTTTGTCTTTGTGACATTATCTAACATTTTGTTTGTTGTGTCTCAGTTATAATAAGTGGTTAGCAACCTCTACAGGTAATATCTCCTAAATTTTACCTTCAAAAAAAAAAAAAGAAAAAAAAAGAGAGAGATTTGTGTTTTAAGCCATTTAGAAGTATTTATTCTGAACAAGGTCTGAGTAAGGGAGACTTCAGACATACCTTGTCAGTTTGATTTTAATCTTTTTATGTTTACTTGTTAATTTTTGTTTAGTATTTTAGGATTATTTAGGTTGCATGAGTTTGTTTTGTTTTGAGTCTTAGTTGTTCCTATTCTTATGTTATTAGTTCTTTTCTCTTACACATGATTCTTTCATTTGGGTTAATAGACTTACATTGAGGACAATGTAAGAATTAAGTGTGGGGGGAATGATTTAGGATTTCTTTTATTTTCGTCTACTATTTTTTTTATGAGTCTTTATTATTATTATTATTTTTAGTGTGTTTTAGTTCCTTTTTAATACAATGATGAGATATGAATTGCATAGGTCTAAACTGGTTACTAGTGAGAAGATTTTCATGAGAATTAAGCTTGATACTAATTTTTATGAGCCAATGTTAATATGATATGTTGATTGAGAAAGAAGCATGTTTAGACTTAAAACTGACTTGTATAATCATCATTGTGAGTTTTTGAGCCTAAAATGATTGATGCATTATACAAATCAATCTAATTTCTTTCTTGAGTGCTCTTATGATTACATGATTCTCTAGAACTTGCTTTAAACCGTTTGAGACTATATTGATACATGTGACAACATGAATATGATAGAGGCATTAGGATTATAACCAGAGCCAAACAGCCATCCCTTATTGATGTTCCAAGAGAACACACCCTTAGTGAACCAATTTGAGCCTACATTGAATAAGCTATCTCTTTGGTAACCATAACTTGTCCCTAACCTAAATATACTTATATCTTTACCTTTGTTCCAAAGATGAATTAGCATGATTTGAGACAAGTTGCAAAGACAAGGGATATTTTTTGGTTAGAAACAAGAAATAAGTGTGGGGGGAAAAGAAAAGAAAAGTCAAGAGAAAAAGAAATGGAATACTGGAAAATACATTCCTATGTAAAAAAAAATATATATATATATATGAATCATCTCTTGAATTTGTGGAAAAAGAAAAAGATGTTACAAAGTTGTTTAGAATGAAGAAAAGGCCCAACATGAATATCCGGCCTAGGTGACTATGTACTTGTAAAGAGTTTTGAGAAGTTTCTTTGTATAATTTTTTTATGTCTCTAAACTTTATGAACTCTTTGGAACCTTTGTGATATCTTTATCCTTTTGTTCTTCAACCACATTACAAACCCCTTGGCCCCATTACAACCTTGATTAAAGACCTCTTGATTTATGAAGTTGCATGATCTTTTAGTGGAGAATAGGTGGACAAGCAAGCATATGGTAGAAGTGTTTTCATGAGATTGATTGAGTGTAAACACTTTACCACTACTTTAAAGAGTGAAAATCAAGAGAGTATCCCATGTGAGAAGTTGAGATTAAGTTTGAATATGCACTATTTTGATTGAAATATGTTATGTTAATATTGGCTTAACTCAAACTATTTACATTCAAGCAAGATTTTTTGTGAATTTCTTTAAGCTATTGATTAGTTTTTAAGACTTGTCCAACGATTATCTCAAATTTATATAGGAAGGATTAGTTATAATTATTATTTTTAGTTTTTCTTATGTTTTCAATGTTTGTGGGTATCGTCCTAGTAAACCCTCACGAGACTAAACTCGTCCACTAGGGACACCTAGGGGTTTAAAGGCTTGTGTCACATGCTAAGTGCCACCGTGATTTCCTACGAAAATGGATTAGATTAGATTTTCTTATTTTATTTTTATTGAGTCGTTGCTAGGGACTAGCAACAATCTAAGTGTGGGGGTGTGATAACTCGTATAATTATATAGTTTTTAGTTATGTCTTATTATTGTCTTGTGTCAAATACGAGTTATTATTGTTTAGTCTAATTGTGTTTATGATCTTTTATATTTTTATGTAATTTGGTGTTTAGTCCAATATTGAAGAAATCGACCATCAAGTTGGCTGATGTGCAATGACGTCTGTGCTGACCTATTTTCGTATTTTGCCCATATCTTCTTCTCCACATCAGCAAATGAGCTGATTCCAACGGCTATGAATCAGTAACTAATAGGGGAACATTTTTCTAGAAGACCATGTGATAAGATCAGGCCTCCAAGATTGAAAAAATCGACCATCAAGTTGGCTGATCAAAATGGTCATACAATATGACGAAAATTGTTAGAAAAATGCACCCACCTATTATACCTACCTTTGAAATTTGTAAAGCTTGTCTCTTGTCATTTAGCCCTCCAAAATGTGTATAAATAGAGGGCCTTGGATGATTGTAGAGGATCATATTGTACATTGGTATGATATTAGCCATTGTAATAAAATTCTCTGGTTTTTCTTCTTCTTTCTTTTCTCTAGTTTTCTTTTTCTTTAGAAAGAGCAAGAGGTTGGATAATTAATATTCTTCTTCTTCTTCTTTCTTTCTTTTATCAAGATCTATCTAGTTGTACACCTAAATAAATCTAGACAACATCATGAACAATTCTTGTAGAAGAACATAAGCAACTTTGATAGAAAATTAATGATAGATAGAATCTGAAAATCAATCACAAAACATGTCTAGGGCTTTGAAATCACCCTTAACCAAATAGAAGTTTAGCCTAGCATAGGCATTATAAACATAAACATAAAATTAAAGAAAATCTAAGAAGAAAATAAAAGAAAGAAAGAAGAAGAGGAAGAATATTAATTATCCAACCTCTTGCTCTCTCTAAAGAAAAAGAAAACTAGAGAAAAGAAAGAAAACTAGAGAAAAGAAAGAAGAAGAAAACTTAGAGAATTTTATTAAAATGGCTAATATCCTACCTATGTACAATATGCTCCCCTTCAATCATCCAAGGCCCTCTATTTATACACATTTTGGAAGGCTAAATGACAAGAGACAAGCTTTACAAATTTCAAAGGTAGGTATAATAGGTGGGTGAATGTTTCTAACAATTTTCGTCATATTGTATGACAATTTTGATCAGCCAACTTGATGGTCGATTTCGTCAATGTTGGAGGCCTGATCTGATCACATGGACTTCTAGAAAAAGGTTCCCCTATCAGTTACGGATCCATGGCCGTTAAAATCAGCTCATTTGCTGATGTGGATAAGCAGATATGGGCAAAATACGAAAACATGTCAGCACAGACGTCATTGCACATCAGCCAACTTGATGGTCGATTTCGTCAATATTAGAGGCCTGATCTGATCATATGGTCTTCTAGACAAAGGTTCCCGTATCACATACGGATCCATAGCCATTGGAATCAGCTCATTTTCTGATGTGGATAAGCAGATATGGGCAAAATACGAAAACAGGTCAGCACAGACGTAATTGCACATCAGCCAACTTGATGGTCGATTTCGCTAGGGAAAACGACTCCGTTTCAAGAAGTATAAAACATGAAAAAGATAGATATGCCTCTTAGCTTTGCACGGCTACAAATTTCAGCCTTATTGCTTCAGTGAAACTCCAGATATAGCTGATATGGAAAAATGTGTCGGAACTGGAACTGAACTGGATTTGCCCTTAATTCTAGTAATCTGAAATCACTCAAAGAAACTTGTGAAAAACACCAAATTACATAAAAATATAAAAGATCATAAACACAATTAGACTAAACAATAATAACTCGTATTTGACACAAAACAATAATAAAACATAACTAAAAACTATATAATTATACGAGTTATCAGGTGTACAACTAGATAGATCTTGATAATTATCTATTGCTAGTTTAGGAGTCTTGATCCGTGTAATAGTCTTGATTTCCTATTCATAAGTGGCAATTTGTGATTAATGATTATGGTCAAGTTTTCAATAATTGCAAAGTGGAACATAACCTAAGTTGAACAATCCGAGCTTATGTGTTTTTTGCTGAGATCAACCTATCTTTCTCATCATAAAGCTGCCATTAAATTGAATTTAGAGAGCTTATTCTAGGTTGTTTAATGGTTAGAGATTAAATAGAGAGCTTGTTCTATTTAACGACAAACTAAGGAAAGATTGGGATAACAGAGCTTGTTGTTATCTACGGTTGTTAACTTTGATAGTTGGTTGATATTGATAGATCTGAAATTGATTCTTAATGATGTCTAGTGGTGGAGAATGAAACCTTAACCATATTTTTCATATTTGATTCTTCTTACTTACTTGTTTTCTTACTTTTCTAGTTTGCTTATTTTTAAAAGTATATTTATTTTTATTGGCTGGTTATACCGCCTAATTTGTATATTAACTTTGTTTTATTTTTATTGGCTGGTTATACCGCCTAATTTAGTATATATATTTTTATTGGCTGGTTATACCGCCTAATTTAGTATGTATTTTTTTATTGGCTGGTTATACCGCCTTGCATCTTATTCTTATTATTTACTTTAGTTTAAATCTGGCTTCAAAAACCCCTCTTCTTTTATTGTTATTGAATTTAAGTTTTAAACTATTAACTTATAAACTAAAACCCAATCCCTGAGGACTCGACCCTTTCTAATCATTATACTTACAATTGATCTTTTTAGTGCAAGGTTAAAGAAGATACACTCTTTTGGGTGCATCAACACCTAAATAAATCAAGACAACATCATGAACAATTCTTGTAGAAGAACACAAGCAACTTTGATAGAAAATTAATGATAGATAGAATCTGAAAATCAATCACAAAACATGTCTAGGGCTTTGAAATCACCCTTAACCAAATAGAAGTTTAGCCTAGCATAGGCATTGTAAACATAAACATAAAATTAAAGAGAATCTAAGAAGGAAATAAAAGAAAGAAAGAAGAAGAAGAAAATAAAGAAAAAGAAAACTAGAGAAAAGAAAGAAGAAGAAAACTTAGAGAATTTTATTACAATGGCTAATTTCCTACCAATGTACAATATGATCCTCTACAATCATCCAAGGCCCTCTATTTATACACATTTTGGAGGGCTAAATGACAAGAGACAAGCTTTACAAATTTCAAAGGTAGGTATAATAGGTGGGTGCATTTTTCTAACAATTTTCGTCATATTGTATGACAATTTTGATCAGCCAACTTGATGGTCGATTTTGTCAATATTGGATGCCTGATCTGATCACATGGTCTTCTAGAAAAATGTTCCCCTATCAGTTACTGATCCATAGCCGTTGGAATCAGCTCATTTGCTGATGTGGATAAGAAGATATGGGCAAAATACGAAAACAGGTCAGCACAGACGTCATTGCACATCAGCCAACTTGATGGTCGATTTCGCTAGGGAAAACGACTCCGTTTCAAGAAGTGTAAAACATGAAAAAGATAGATATGCCTCTTAACTTTGCACGGTTAAATTTTCAGCCTTATTTCTTTAGTGAAACTTGAGATATAGCTGATATGGCAAAAGGTGTCGGAATTGGAACTGAACTGGATTTGCCCTTAATTCTAGTAATCTGAAATCACTCAAAGAAACTTGTGAAAAACACCAAATTACATAAAAATATAAAAGATCATAAACACAATTAGACTAAACAATAATAACTCGTATTTGACACAAAACAATAATAAAACATAACTAAAAACTATATAATTATACGAGTTATCAGGTGGCCAACTAGATAAATCTTGATAATTGTCTAATGCTAGTTTAGGAGTCTTGATCCGTGTAATTGTCTTGATTTCCTATTCATAAGTAGCAATTTGTGATTAATGATTATGGTCAAGTTTTCAATAATTGCAAAGTGGAACATAACCTAAGTTGTACAATCCGAGCTTATGTGTTTGTTGCTTAGATCAACCTATCTTTCTCATCATAAAGCTGCTATTAAATTGAATTTAGAGAGCTTATTCTAGGTTGTTTGATAGTTAGAGATTAAATAGAGAGCTTGTTCTATTTAACGACGAACTAAGGAAAGATTGGGGTAACAGAGCTTGTTGTTATCTACGGTTGTTAACTTTGATAGCTAATTAATGTTGATAGATATGAAATTGATTCTTAATGATGTCTAGTGGTGGAGAATGAAACCTTAACCATATTTCTCTCATATTTGATTTCTTATTTCTTACTTGCATCTTACTTTTCTTGTTTGCTTATTTTTAAAACTATTTCAAAACCCTCTTTTCTTTTGTTTTCCTTGAATTTAAGTTTTAAACTATTAACTTATAAACTAAAACCCAATCCCTGAAGACTCGACCCTTGCTAATCACTATACTTTACAATTGATTCTTTTTAAGTGCAAGGTTAAATAAGATACACTCTTTTGGGTGGATCAAGTTTTTGGCGCCGTTGCCGGGGATTGCTTTCTTTAGTCTATTAGTTTATTGGTTTATTCTTATTTTCTGTTCTAATTATTTACTTTCTTATTTTTTTTATTAGTGAATGTTCCAAGCTCCTGAAGAAGACTTAAGACTTAGGAGAATTCGGGAATTTATAACTTCTCACCAACAACCAATCGAGGAGTTGATCCAAAACATCCAAGAGGAGCAAGGAGAGATGGGAGCAGCTGACAACCGAACTCTCAAGGAGCTAGCCGCTCCGGACTTGGATCAACAACCATTATGCATTGAATATGCTAATCTTGAGGTAGTTTTTGAATTAAAATCTGGTTTGATTCATCTTCTCCCAACTTTTCATGGTTTTGCAGGAGAGGATCCAAATAAGCACCTCAAGGAATTCCATGTAGTTTGCTCAAGCATGAGACCAACAGGAGTCACGGAAGAGCAAGTTAAGTTGAGAGCCTTCCCATTCTCTCTAGCTGATTCAGCAAAGGAATAGCTCTACTATCTACCATCCGGGACCATCACTACATGGAATGATATGAAGAAAGCATTCTTGGAAAGGTATTTCCCAGCATCTAAGGCTGCCAACATTAGAAAAGAGATATGTGGGATTAGGCAATACAATGGAGAGTCCTTATATGAATATTGGGAGAGGTTCAAGAAACTTTGTGCATCATGTCCACACCATCAGATAAGTGAACAACTTCTCATCCAATACTTCTATGAAGGTCTCATGCCCATGGAGAGAAGTATGATAGATGCCGCTAGTGGGGGAGCTCTAGTTGATAAGACTCCCGGGGCTGCTAGAACTCTAATCTCCAACATGGCAGCCAATTCTCAACAATTCTCAATGAGACAAGATCCACCACCACAACCCAAGAGAGTTAATGAGGTAAGTATATCATCACTTGAACAAAAATTTGATAAACTGACTTCTCTTGTTCAACAATTGGCTGTAGGTAATATACAGCAACTAAAGGCTTGTGGCATATGTTCAAACATGGGGCACCAAACTGATATGTGTCCAACACTTCAAGAAGACACCAATGAACATGTGAATACCATGGGTGGCTTTCAGAACCAACCAAGGAAATATGATCCCTACTCAAACACATACAATCTAGGATGGAGGGATCATCCAAACTTCAATTATGGAGGGAACCAATCACAAACTATTCCTCCAACATTTGACAATAGGCCACCGGGTTTTCAGCAAAGAGTGCAACAACCATATCAAACCCGACAACAAGTGCCACCACAAAAAAGTTCAGGTGAGACTCTTGAAGATCTTGTCAAAACCCTTACTACTAATACAATTCAACTTCAACAGGAATCAAGGGAGACAAAGGTAAGTATCCGAAACTTAGAGGCTCAGATGGGGCAATTGGCAACAACCCTGAGTCAAATGCAAGCAAGGGATTCTGGGAAATTACCTTCCCAAACCATAGTGAATCCAAGAGAGAATGCCAATGCTAAAACTTTAAGAAGTGGGAAACAGCTAGAGACACCACACAATGATAGTGCTCAAGGGGAGAACAATACCATGGCATCCTCTTCACATCCCAACGAGCCACAAAAAAAGGTAATTCCTAAACCATCCTTTCCTTCTTATATAACTCCTCAACCTTTTCCTAGCAGGTTAGCAAAGTCCAAGAAGGAGGAGCAAGAGAAGGAAATTTTGGAAACCTTCCGGAAAGTAGAGGTGAACATTCCTTTACTAGATGCTATCAAGCAAGTGCCAAGATATGCCAAGTTCCTAAAAGAGTTGTGCACATCTAAACGGAAGTTGAAATGGAACGAAAAGGTAAGTGTGGGGGAGAATGTGTCAGCTGTTCTTCAAAAGAAACTCCCACCTAAATGCAAGGATCCAGGTATGTTTACCATTCCTTGTAAGATAGGCAACACCAGGTTTGAGCGTGCTATGCTAGATCTAGGGGCATCTATTAATGTCATGCCATATTCAATTTATGCTTCATTGAATCTAGGACCATTAGAGGAAACTGGTGTTATAATACAACTTGCTGATCGTTCTAACACTTATCCAAGAGGAGTTGTAGAAGACGTTCTTGTACAGGTTAATGAATTGGTTTTCCCGCTGACTTTTATGTTATTGAGATGGAAGATGAGATGTCTTCTAATCCCACACCTATTCTATTAGGGAGACCATTCTTGAAAACAGCAAGAACTAAAATAGATGTACATGATGGCACTTTAACTATGGAATTTGATGGTGAAATAATTCGCTTTAACATTTTTGAGGCCATGAGATATCCTAGTGATGTGCATTCTGTTTTTAATATTGATATAATTGACTCACTAGTGCAGCAAGCTTATGAGCTAGATGGTGAAGATACTGTGGAGATAGTCCTTAGCAAACATCTCGAATTGGGGAATGCTAAAGGGGAACTAGACTTGAGTGACCATGTGGAAGGGGCACTAGAATCTTTACACTCACTGCCACCTAAAGATGCAAGGTTTAATGTTTCATTTATTGATTTGCAATTATCTAATGAGAAACTTCTACCTTCCATTTTGCAGGCACCAACTTTAGAGTTGAAACCACTACCGAACCACTTGAAATATGTGTTCTTAGGTGAAAAGGACACACTACCTGTCATCATTGCCAAAGAGCTCACACCTTTACAAGAAGAGCGACTTATCCGGGTGCTTAGAGAGCATAAAACAGCAATTGGTTGGACAATTGCCGATATCAAGGGAATAAGCCCATCCATGTGCATGCACCGGATTTTGCTAGAGGAGGGGTCCAAACCAACAAGAGAAGCCCAAAGAAGATTGAACCCTCCTATGATGGAGGTTGTGAAAAAGGAGATACTGAAGCTCCTAGATGTTGGAGTGATCTATCCTATCTCGGATAGCAAATGGGTGAGCCCAGTCCAAGTGGTTCCAAAGAAATCAGGTGTAACGGTAGTAACAAATAATGAGAATGAACTTGTTCCTACTAGGATTCAAACAGGGTGGCAGTTTGTATTGATTATCGTAAACTTAATTCCACAACTTGCAAAGACCACTTTCCTTTACCTTTTATTGATCAAATGCTTGAAAGGTTAGCTGGCCATTCTCATTATTGTTTTCTTGATGGTTTTTCAGGTTATAATCAGATAGCCATTGCTCCGGAGGACCAAGAGAAAACAGCATTCACATGTCCATTTGGTACTTTTGCACGCCGGCGTATGCCATTTGGTCTTTGTAATGCACCAGCTATATTCCAAAGGTGTATGGTTAGCATATTTTCAGATTATGTAGAGAACATCATAGAAGTGTTTATGGATGATTTTAGTGTCTATGGTGATTCTTTTGATAGATGTCTAGAGAACCTTACACTTGTACTCGAAAGATGCATGGAAACTAACCTTGTTTTGAATTGGGAAAAATGTCACTTTATGGTAGAACAAGGAATAGTTTTGGGCCATGTTATTTCTTCTAGAGGGATAGAGGTTGATAAATCTAAAATAGATATTATGCATTCTTTACCACCTCCCACAAATGTGAGAGAGGTTCGTTCTTTTCTTGGACATGCAGGTTTCTATAGGAGATTTATCAAAGACTTCTCAAAGATCACATTACCTCTTTGCAAGCTACTACAAAAAGATGTGGTTTTCCACTTTGATGATAAATGCAAAGAGGCGTTTGAAACATTGAAGGGACTCTTGACATCAGCTCCTATCATGCAACCACCAGATTGGAATGTACCTTTTGAAATCATGTGTGATGCTAGTGACTATGGCATTGGAGCTGTTTTGGGCCAACGGGTTGGCAAAGCCTCACATGCCATTTATTATGCCTCCCGAACTCTTAATGATGCTCAATTGAACTATTCCACTACTAAAAAAGAACTTTTGGCTGTTGTATTTGCTTTAGAAAAATTTCGATCTTATTTAATTGGTACTAAAGTAATTGTATATTCTGACCATGCAGCCCTTAGGTACTTACTCACTAAGAAGGAGGCCAAACCAAGGTTGATTAGATGGATACTTCTCTTACAAGAGTTTGATTTGGAGATAAAAGATAAGAGAGGTAGTGACAACCTGGTTGCGGACCATCTTAGCCGTTTAGTTCATGAAGAGGATGCACTACCCTTGAATGAGAACTTTCCGGACGAGCAACTTCTTTTTATAAGTACAACAACTCCTTGGTATGCCGATATTGTTAATTACTTAGTTACCAAGAAGTTGCCACAAGAGTTGACACAAGCTCAAAGAAATAAGATCAAGAGTGATGCCAAATACTACATATGGGATGATCCTTACCTTTGGAAGCATTGCTCCGATCAGATTATAAGAAGGTGTGTACTCGAATCTGAATTTCAATCTATTCTCACCTTTTGTCACTCTTATGCATGTGGAGGACACTTTGGATCCAAAAGAACAGCCATGAAAGTTCTTGATTCTGGATTTTATTGGCCTACTATATTCAAAGATGCATACCTCTTTTGCAAGTCATGTGATCGTTGCCAAAGAACAGGTAACTTAGGTGCAAGAAATCAAATGCCTCAAACTCCAATACTTATTGTTGAAATTTTTGATGTATGGGGCATGGATTTCATGGGACCTTTTCCTTTTTCTTTTGGTAACCTTTATATTTTACTTGCCGTTGATTATGTTTCAAAGTGGGTGGAAGCAAAATCCACTAGGACTAATGACTCTAAAGTTGTTTCAGATTTTGTCAAGACTAACATCTTTGCTAGGTTTGGAACGCCAAAGGCCATAATCAGCGATAGAGGTACTCACTTTTGCAATAGGACTATGGAAGCACTTTTGAGGAAGTATAACATCACACACAAGGTCTCCACCTCATATCATCCTCAAACTAGTGGGCAAGCTGAAGTGTCAAACCGAGAAGTTAAGTCTATCCTTGAAAAGACAGTTAATCCAAATAGGAAGAATTGGAGTTCACGACTTGATGATGCACTTTGGGCTTATAGGACAGCATATAAGACACCCATTGGTATGTCTCCTTATCGACTTGTTTATGGTAAGCCTTGTCATCTTCCGGTTGAATTGGAACATAAATCATATTGGGCTATCAAACAATGCAACATGGAGATGGATGAGACAGGTAAGCAAAGAAAACTTGACCTACAAGAATTAGAGGAGATAAGGAATGATGCCTATGAGAATTCTAGGATTTACAAGGAAAAGACTAAGGCATTCCACGACAAGATGATATCAAGAAAGGACTTTGTTGTTGGACAAAAAGTTCTTCTCTTCCATTCACGCCTTAAGTTATTTCCAGGTAAGTTACGTTCTCGTTGGGTTGGACCTTTTGTTATTACTAATGTATTTACTAATGGTGCAGTTGAAATCCAAAGCCCAAAAACAGATAAGGCTTTCAAAGTGAATGGTCATAGATTGAAGCCTTACTATGAGAACTTTCCCATACAAGATGTGGAGGAGTTACCACTTTTTGAGCCAAATTATGTTGAATAATAATGGCATGGGTCTAAGTCAGGCTGAGGACAATAAACCAAGCGCTTCTTGGGAGGCAACCCAAAAGGATGGAGAGCATCTATTATATCAGATTTGCATATTCCTTACTCTCCATCATTCTATCTTTTATTGTTTTTCTTTTGTTTTGTTTAATAGTTCTTTTCTCTTACATATAATTCTTGCATTGGGGGATAATAGCATTACATTGAGGACAATGTAAAAATTATGTTTGGGGGGAAGAATTTAGGATTTTATTTAGAGTGTTTTGTTTTTGAGTCATTTTATGTTGTTTTTAGTGTGTTTTAGTTACTTTCAATACTATGATGAGATATGAATTGCATAAGTCTAAAACAGATTTATTAGTGAGAAGATTTTCATGAGAATTGAGCTTGATATCAATTTTTTTTTTATGAGCCAATGTTAATATGATATGTTGATTGAGAAAGAAGCATGTTTAGACTTAAATCTGACTTGTATAATCATCCTTGTGAGTTTTCGAGCCTATATGATTGATGCATTATACATATCAATCTAATTTCTTTCTTGAGTGCTCTTATGATTACAAGATACTCTAGAACTTGCTTTAAACCTTGTTGAGACTATATTGATGCATGTGACAACTGAATATGATAGAGGCATTAGGATTTTTAGCCAGGGCCAAACAGCCATCCCTTATTGATGTTCCAAGAGAACACACCCTTAGTGAACCAATTTGAGCCTACATTGAATAAGCTATTTCTTTGGTAACCATAACTTGTCCCTAACCTAAATATACTTATTTATATCTTTACCTTTGTTCCAAAGATGAATTAGCATGTTTTGAGACAAGTTGCAAAGACAAGGAAGATCTATTGAAAATTTGGGTTAGAAACAAGAAATTAGTGTGGGGGGAAAAGAAAAGAAAAGTCAAGAGAAAAAGAAATGGAATACTGGCAAATACATTCCTATGTGAAAAAAAATGAAAAAAAAAATATGAATCATCTCTTGAATTTGTGGAAAAAGAAAAAAATGTTACAAAGTTGTTTAGAATGAAGAAAAGGCCCAACATGAATATCCGGCCTATGTGTCTATGTACTTGTAAAGAGTTTTGAGAAGTTTCTTTGTATAAATCTTATTATGTCTCTAAACTCTATAAAATCTTTGGAACTTTTGTAATATCCTTTATCTTTTATTCTTTAGCCACATTATTACCCCTTGGCCCCATTATAACCTTGCATAAAGACCTCTTGATTCATGAAGTTGCATGATCTAAGTAGTGGAGAATAGGTGGACAAGCAAGCATATGGTAGAAACTGTTTTCATGAGATTGATTGAGTGCAAACACTTCACCACTATTTTTAAAGAGTGAAAATCATGAGGGTATCCCATTTGAGAAGTTGAGAATAAGTTTGAACATGCACTATTTTGATTGAGATATGTTATGTTAATTTTAGCTTAACTTAAACCATTTACTATCAAGCATGATTTTTTGTGAAACTCTTTAAGCTATTGATTAGTTTATAATTCTTGTTCAATGATTATCTATAAGTTGTATTAGATTCGGTTTTCTTACCTTGTGTCTATTTGATTTTGCTCGAGGACTAGCAAAAGATTAAGTGTGGGGGAATTTGATAAGTGCTTAATTTCATACATTTTCCTATTTAATTTCTTTATACTTTGTGCTTTGATTCTTACTTCCTTGACATTTTACTAGGTTTTTATGCTTTGTAGGTATTTTGGAGGAGATGAAGTCAAAACATGTCAATTAGGATGTTAAAGAGCTTACAAAATCACAATCACAAGATGGAAAAAGAGTTGGGAGTCAAAAAGATCAAATTCTTGGTGCAAAGCAAGAAGACAGATTTGACCTTCGGAGCTTGTTGCTAAGAAAACATGATGTTGGACTCTTTATTCGAAGAAACTTACTTCTTGACTTTTGAAGATCACTTGATTACCTTTCCAACGGCTGGTCATGGGACTAATGCGCTGATGCACCCAAAAGAGTGTATCTTATTTAACCTTGCACTAAAAAGATAAATTGTAAGTATAGTAGTTAGCAAGGGTCGAGTCCTCAGGGATTGGGTTTTAGTTTATAAGTTAATAGTTTAAAACTTAAATTCAAGAACAATAAAAGAAAAGGGGTTTTTGAAGCCAGATTTAAACTAAAGTAAATAATAAGAATAAGATGCAAGGCGGTATAACCAGCCAATAAAAATATATATACTAAATTAGGCGGTATAACCAGCCAATATATATATTAAATTACGCGGTATAACCAGCCAATAAAAATAAAACAAAGTTAATATACAAATTAGGCGGTATAACCAGCCAATAAAAATAAATATACTTTCAAAAATAAGCAAACTAGAAAAGTAAGAAAACAAGTAAGTAAGAAGAATCAAATATGAAAAATATGGTTAAGGTTTCATTCTCCACCACTAGACATCATTAAGAATCAATTTCAGATCTATCAATATCAACCAACTATCAAAGTTAACAACCGTAGATAACAACAAGCTCTGTTATCCCAATCTTTCCTTAGTTTGTCGTTAAATAGAACAAGCTCTCTATTTAATCTCTAACCATTAAACAACCTAGAATAAGCTCTCTAAATTCAATTTAATGGCAGCTTTATGATGAGAAAGATAGGTTGATCTAAGCAACAAACACATAAGCTCGGATTGTTCAACTTAGGTTATGTTCCACTTTGCAATTATTGAAAACTTGACCATAATCATTAATCACAAATTGCCACTTATGAATAGGAAATCAAGACAATTACACGGATCAAGACTCCTAGACTAGCAATAGATAATTATCAAGATCTATCTAGTTGTACACCTAAATAAATCAAGACAACATCATGAACAATTCTTGTAGAAGAACATAAGCAACTTTGATAGAAAATTAATGATAGATAGAATCTGAAAATCAATCACAAAACATGTCTAGGGCTTTGAAATCACCCTTAACCAAATAGAAGTTTAGCCTAGCATAGGCATTGTAAACATAAACATAAAATTAAAGAGAATCTAAGAAGGAAATAAAAGAAAGAAAGAAAGAAGAAGAAGAAAATAAAGAAAAAGAAAACTAGAGAAAAGAAAGAAGAAGAAAACTTAGAGAATTTTATTACAATGGCTAATATCCTACCAATGTACAATATGCTCCTCTACAATCATCCAAGGCCCTCTATTTATACACATTTTGGAGGGCTAAATGACAAGAGACAAGCTTTACAAATTTCAAAGGTAGGTATAATAGGTGGGTGAATTTTTCTAACAATTTTCGTCATATTGTATGACAATTTTGATCAGCCAACTTGATGGTCGATTTCGTCAATGTTGGAAGCCTGATCTGATCACATGGTCTTCTAGAAAAATGTTCCCCTATGAGTTACTGATTCATAGCCGTTGGAATCAGCTCATTTGCTGATGTGGAGAAGACGATATGGGCAAAATACGAAAACAGGTCAGCACAGACGTCATTGCACATCAGCCAACTTGATGGTCGATTTCTTCAATATTGGAGGCTTTATCTGATCACATGGTCTTCTAGTCAAATGTTCCCCTATCAGTTATTGATCCATAGCCGTTGGAATCAGCTCATTTGCTGATGTGTATCGGATGATATGGTCAAAATGCGAAAACTGCTCAGGACAGACGTCATTGCACATCAGCCAACTTGATGGTTGATTTCGCTAGGGAAAACGACTCCATTTCAAGAAGTGTAAAACATGAAAAAGATAGATATGCCTCTTAACTTTGCACGGTTAAAGTTTCAGCCTTATTGCTTCAGTGAAACTCCAGATATAGCTGATATGGCAAAAGGTGTCGGAACTGGAACTGAACTGGATTTGCCCTTAATTCTAGTAATCTGAAATCACTCAAAGAAACTTGTGCAAAACACCAAATATAAAAGATCATAAACACAATTAGACTAAACAATAATAACTCGTATTTGACACAAAACAATAATAAAACATAACTAAAAACTATATAATTATACGAGTTATCATGCGCTTTGCTCATGCGCTTTGCTCGTCGCTTCTTTGCAAAAGTACTTCTACCTGTACCTGGTAAATGCAAAACAGGAAGATATTCATCTTCACGTACCTTGGCTTCAATTATCCAACGTATGTCTTCAGGAATCCCTTTGTGCATAAGCATTCTTAATCTTTCAAATCGAACTTGGTAAAGCTTCAGTAAAATATTTCGAGGAAAAGGAGGAAATCGTTTCTGCAATCTTGTGAGAATATCATCCATCCTGAAAAAAATGAAAAAAAAAAAAAAAATTGAAAGAGAAATTGGAAGAGAAATTTATATACAATATCAGTTTTGTGGGTAGCTGATGGAACCGATTTAAATAATCACGGAGTACCGTTATTCGCCATTTAACCGGGGTTAAAAAAATAAAAATTATATTTACATTTAGTTATTTTCAAAACAAGGATCAGAAAGAAAAACAACATAAAAAGACTCAAAAATAAAATCCTAAATTCTTCCCCCCACACATAATTCTTACATTGTCATTAATGTAATGCTATTAACCCAAATGAAAGAATCATGTGTAAGTGAAAAGAACTATTAAACAAAATAAACTTATGCAGCCTAAATGAACTTAAAAACACTAAACACAATTAACAAAGAAACATAAGAAAAAGATAAAGAAAAAGAGAGCAAATCTGAGGATGGCAGTTTGGCAATGCTTTCACTAATTAGGCTGCCTCCCCCAATTAGCACTTGATTGATTGTTTCCAGTCTAGCCAATTCCCCTTCTTGGCTTTTTAGGATCTTTTGGCTTAGACATGAAACTTCTCGGATTTTTGCGTTTTGGAGGAAGTTTTCTTTGCAAAACAGCCAATGCATTCTCCCCCACACGTATTATTTCATCATTCTTGGTGGGGTATAGCTCTTTGAGGAATTGTGCATATCTTGGTACTTGTCTAATGGCATCCACAAGCAAGCTGTTTAAGGTTTCCAAAAATTGTTGTACATGTTCCTCATTCTTGGACTTTGCAAATCTGCTAGGAAAAAGTGGAGAAGGAACATTAGTAGAAATAAGAACCTTAAAAGCTACCTGAGGTGTCAAAGTACTCTCCTTTTGAATGGTGGCTTCATTATCCTCAAGAAGTGAATCCATCTTTGGTTTTGTCTCATCCTCATCTTGTTCCTCATTTCTCAAGGTCACAATAGTAGCATTCTCCTTTGGGTTAATCACCGTTTGGGAAGGGAGTGCTAGAGATCTTTCTGCTACTAATTCCACCATACTACTAGCCAATAGGCTCATTTGCCTTTCCAAACTCTGGATGCTTGCCCTTGTTTCCTGTTGAAATTGCAAAGTATCAGTAACAAGAGAATGTACAAGATCTTCTAAATAAGTACCTGAGTTTTGAATCATATGTGGTGGTTGAAAAAGATCTGGTTCTTGAGACCATGATTGATTGAAGCTAGATGGATGAGTGTAATTGGCATAAGGATCTACTTCTTGGTAATTTTTCGAGTAGCCACAATTAGTATGATCCCACCATCCCTCATGGTAAGTGTTTGAGTAATGATCATACTGTTGGTCTTGGAACACTTGATGGCCTTGACATCCTCCCATGGCCAATTGTTGAACTGGGGAGGTGAGCTTGACTTGTTGGTTCTCTATGTTCATGTATGCCACCAACTCTTCAAGTGTTAGATTGCTCAATTCCATCGTTTTTTTTTTTTTTTTTTTCAAAATTTGATAAGAAAAACCCGTATGTACAAGAAAATAAATATCATTGGAACTGAAAATAAGAATAAACCAAGTAACAAATAAACTAAAAAAAAAATCCCCGGCAACGGCGCCAAAAACTTGATGCACCCAAAAGAGTGTATCTTATTTAACCTTGCACTAAAAAGATCAATTGTAAGTATAGTAGTTAGCAAGGGTCGAGTCCTCAGGGATTGGGTTTTAGTTTATAAGTTGATAGTTTAAAACTTAAATTCAAGAACAATAAAAGAAAAGGGGTTTTTGAAATCAGATTTAAACTAAAGTAAATAATAAGAATAAGATGCAAGGCGGTATAACCAGCCAATAAAAATATATATACTAAATTAGGCGGTATAACAAGCCAATAAAAATATATATACTAAATTAGGCGGTATAACCAGCCAATAAAAATAAAACAAAGTTAATATACAAATTAGGCGGTATAACCAGCCAATAAAAATAAATATACTTTTAAAAATAAGCAAACTAGAAAAGTAAGAAAACAAGTAAGTAAGAAGAATCAAGTATGAAAAATATGGTTAAGGTTTCATTCTCCACCACTAGACATCATTAAGAATCAATTTCAGATCTATCAATATCAACCAACTATCAAAGTTAACAACCGTAGATAACAACAAGCTCTGTTACCCCAATCTTTCCTTAGTTTGTCGTTAAATAGAACAAGCTCTCTATTTAATCTCTAACCATTAAACAACCTAGAATAAGCTCTCTAAATTCAATTTAATGGCAGCTTTATGATGAGAAAGATAGGTTGATCTAAGCAACAAACACATAAGCTCGGATTGTTCAACTTAGGTTATGTTCCACTTTGCAATTATTGAAAACTTGACCATAATCATTAATCACAAATTGCCACTTATGAATAGGAAATCAAGACAATTACACGGATCAAGACTCCTAAACTAGCAATAGATAATTATCAAGATCTATCTAGTTGTACACCTAAATAAATCTAGACAACATCATGAACAATTCTTGTAGAAGAACATAAGCAACTTTGATAGAAAATTAATGATAGATAGAATCTGAAAATCAATCACAAAACATGTCTAGGGCTTTGAAATCACCCTTAACCAAATAGAAGTTTAGCCTAGCATAGGCATTATAAACATAAAATTAAATAGAATCTAAGAAGAAAATAAAAGAAAGAAAGAAGAAGAAGAAGAATATTAATTATCCAACCTCTTGCTCTTTCTAAAGAAAAAGAAAACTAGAGAAAAGAAAGAAGAAGAAAACTTAGAGAATTTTATTACAATGGCTAATATCCTACCTATCTACAATATGATCCTCTACAATCATCCAAGGCCCTCTATTTATACACATTTTGGAGGGCTAAATGACAAGAGACAAGCTTTACAAATTTCAAAGGTAGGTATAATAGGTGGGTGCATTTTTCTAACAATTTTCGTCATATTGTATGACCATTTTGATCAGCCAACTTGATGATCGATTTTGTCAATCTTGGAGGCCTGATCTGATCACATGGTCTTCTAGAAAAATGTTCCCCTATGAGTTACTGTTTCATATCCGTTAGAATCAGCTCATTTGCTGATGTGGAGAAGAAGATATGGGCAAAATACGAAAACAGGTCAGCACAGACGTCATTGCACATCAGCCAACTTGATGGTCGATTTCTTCAATATTGGAGGATTTATCTGATCACATGGTTTTCTAGACAAATGTTTCCCTATCAGTTAGTGATCCATAGCCATTGGAATCAGCTCATTTGCTGATGTGTATCGGACGATATGGTCAAAATGCGAAAACTGCTCAGGACAGACGTCATTGCACATCAGCCAACTTGATGGTTGATTTCGCTAGGGAAAACGACTCCGTTTCAAGAAGTGTAAAACATGAAAAAGATAGATATGCCTCTTAACTTTGCATGGTTAAAATTTCAGCCTTATTGCTTCAGTGAAACTCCAGATATAGCTGATATGGCAAAAGGTGTCGGAACTGGAACCGAACTGGATTTGCCCTTAATTCTAGTAATCTGAAATCACTCAAAGAAACTTGTGAAAAACACCAAATTACATAAAAATATAAAAGATCATAAACACAATTAGACTAAACAATAATAACTCGTATTTGACACAAAACAATAATAAAACATAACTAAAAACTATATAATTATACGAGTTATCACACCCCCACACTTAGATTGTTGCTAGTCCCTAGCAACGATTCAATAAAAATAAAATAAGAAAATCTAATCTAATCCATTTTCGTAGGAAATCACGGTGGCACTTAGCATGTGACACAAGCCTTTAAACCCCTAGGTGTCCCTAGTGGACGAGTTTAGTCTCGTGAGGGTTTACTAGAACGATACCCACAAACATTGAAAAACTAAAATATAAATAAACTACATATACTAAAAATATTTATTCCTAATCCTTTCAATACAAATTAGAGACAATCTTTGAACAAGTCTTATAAACTAATCAATAGCTTAAAGAATTTCACAAAAATTCATGCTTGAATGTAAATTATTTGAGTTAAGCCAATATTAACATAACATATCTCAATCAAAATAGTGCATGTTCAAATTTAATCTCAACTTCTCACATGATATACCCTCATGATTTTCACTCTTTAAAGTAGTGGTGAAGTGTTTACACTCAATCAATCTCATGAAAACAGTTCTACCATATTCTTGCTTGTCCACCTATTCTCCACTATTTGGATCATACAACTTCATGAATCAAGAGGTCTTTAATCAAGGTTGTAATGGGGCCAAGGGGTTTGTAATGTGGTTGAATAACAAAAGGATAAAGATATCACAAAGGCTCCAAAGAGTTCATAGAGTTTAGAGACATAATAAGATCATACAAATAAAACTTCTCAAAACTCTTATAAAGCACATAATAACATAGACTAAATATTCATGTTGAGCCTTTGCATCATTCTAACCAACTTTGTAACATCTTTTTCTTTACTTTAACTAGAAGTTCAAGAGAAGATTTTTTTTAATATGGGAATGTATTTGACAATGATCCCTTTCTTTTTCTCTTGACTTTTTTCTTTCTTTTCCCCCCACACTTATTTCTTGTTTCTAACCCAAATTTTCAATAAATCTTCCTTGTCTTTGCAACTTGTCTCAAAACATGCTAATTCATCTTTGGAACAAAGGTAAAGATATAAGTATATTGATAACTCGTATAATTATATAGTTTTTAGTTATGTTTTATTATTGTTTTGTGTCAAATACGAGTTATTATTGTTTAGTCTAATTGTGTTTATGATCTTTTATATTTTTATGTAATTTGGTGTTTTTCACAAGTTTCTTTGAGTGATTTCAGATTACTAGAATTAAGGGCAAATCCAGTTCAGTTCCAGTTCCGACACCTTTTGCCATATCAGCTATATCTGGAGTTTCACTGAAGCAATAAGGCTGAAATTTTAACCGTGCAAAGTTAAGAGGCATATCTATCTTTTTCATGTTTTACACGTCTTGAAACGGAGTCGTTTTCCCTAGCGAAATCAACCATCAAGTTGGCTGATGTGCAATGACGTCTGTCCTGAGCAGTTTTCGCATTTTGACCATATCGTCCGATACACATCCTCAAATGAGCTGATTCAAACGGCTATGGATCACTAACTGATAGGGGAATATTTGTCTAGAAGACCATGTGATCAGATAAAGCCTCCAATATTGAAGAAATCGACCATCAAGTTGGCTGATGTGCAATGACGTCTATGCTGACCTGTTTTCGTATTTTGCCCATATCTTCTTCTCCACATCAGCAAATGAGCTGATTCCAACGGCTATGAATCAGTAACTCATAGGGAAACATTTTTCTAGAAGATCATGTGATCAGATCAGGCCTCCAAGATTGACAAAATCGACCATCAAGTTGGCTGATCAAAATGGTCATACAATATGACGAAAATTGTTAGAAAAATGCACCCACCTATTATACCTACCTTTGAAATTTGTAAAGCTTGTCTCTTGTCATTTAGCCCTCCAAAATGTGTATAAATAGAGGGCCTTGGATGATTGTAGAGGATCATATTGTACATAGGTAGGATATTAGCCATTTTAATAAAATTCTCTAAGTTTTCTTCTTATTTCTTTTCTCTAGTTTTCTTTCTTTTCTCTAGTTTTCTTTTTCTTTAGAGAGAGCAAGAGGTTGGATAATTAATATTCTTTCTCTTCTTCTTTCTTTCTTTTATTTTCTTCTTAGATTTTCTTTAATTTTATGTTTATGTTTACAATGCCTATGCTAGGCTAAACTTCTATTTGGTTAAGGGTGATTTCAAAGCCCTAGACATGTTTTGTGATTGATTTTCAGATTCTATCTATCATTAATTTTCTATCAAAGTTGCTTATGTTCTTCTACAAGAATTGTTCATGATGTTGTCTTGATTTATTTAGGTGTACAACTAGATAGATCTTGATAATTATCTATTGCTAGTTTAGGAGTCTTGATCCGTGTAATTGTCTTGATTTCCTATTCATAAGTGGCAATTTGTGATTAATGATTATGGTCAAGTTTTCAATAATTGCAAAGTGGAACATAACCTAAGTTGAACAATCCGAGCTTATGTGTTTGTTGCTTAGATCAACCTATCTTTCTCATCATAAAGCTGCCATTAAATTGAATTTAGAGAGCTTATTCTAGGTTGTTTAATGGTTAGAGATTAAATAGAGAGCTTGTTCTATTTAACGACAAACTAAGGAAAGATTGGGGTAACAGAGCTTTTTGTTATCTACGGTTGTTAACTTTGATAGTTGGTTGATATTGATAGATCTGAAATTGATTCTTAATGATGTCTAGTGGTGGAGAATGAAACCTTAACCATATTTTTCATATTTAATTCTTCTTACTTACTTGTTTTCTTACTTTTAGTTTGCTTATTTTTTATATTTATTTTTATTGGCTGGTTATACCGCCTAATTTGTATATTAACTTTGTTTTATTTTTATTGGCTGGTTATACCGCCTAATTTAGTATATATATTTTTATTGGCTGGTTATACCGCCTAATTTAGTATATATATTTTTATTGGCTGGTTATACCGCCTTGCATCTTATTTTTATTATTTACTTTTGTTTAAATCTGGCTTCAAAAACCCCTTTTCTTTTATTGTTCTTGAATTTAAGTTTTAAACTATTAACTTATAAACTAAAACCCAATCCTTGAGGACTCGACCCTTGCTAACTACTATACTTACAATTTATCTTTTTAGTGCAAGGTTAAATAAGATACACTCTTTTGGGTGCATCAAGTTTTTGGCGCCGTTGCCGGGGATTGCTTTCTTTAGTTTATTTGTTACTTGGTTTATTCTTATTTTCAGTTCTAATTAGTTTTATTTTCTTGTACATACAAGTTTTTCTTTTCAAATTTTAAAAAAAAAAAAAAAACAATGGAATTGAGCAATGTAACACTTGAAGAGTTGGTGGCATACATGAACATGGAGAATCAACAAGCCAATCTCACCTCCCCAGTTCAACAATTGGCCATGGGAGGATATCAAGGCCATGAAGGGTGATGCACCCAAAAGAGTGTATCTTATTTAACCTTGCACTAAAAAGATAAATTGTAAGTATAGTAGTTAGCAAGGGTCGAGTCCTCAGGGATTGGGTTTTAGTTTATAAGTTAATAGTTTAAAACTTAAATTCAAGAACAATAAAAGAAAAGGGGGTTTTGAAGCCAGATTTAAACTAAAGTAAATAATAATAATAAGATGCAAGGCGGTATAACCAGCCAATAAAAATATATATACTAAATTAGGCGGTATAACCAGCCAATAAAAATATATATACTAAATTAGGCGGTATAACCAGCCAATAAAAATAAAACAAAGTTAATATACAAATTAGGCGGTATAACCAGCCAATAAAAATAAATATACTTTTAAAAATAAGCAAACTAAAAGTAAGAAAACAAGTAAGTAAGAAGAATCAAATATGAAAAATATGGTTAAGGTTTCATTCTCCACCACTAGACCTCATTAAGAATCAATTTCAGATCTATCAATATCAACCAACTATCAAAGTTAACAACCGTAGATAACAACAAGCTCTGTTATCCCAATCTTTCCTTAGTTTGTCGTTAAATAGAACAAGCTCTCTATTTAATCTCTAACCATCAAACAACCTAGAATAAGCTCTCTAAGTTCAATTTAATGGCAGCTTTATGATGAGAAAGATAGGTTGATCTAAGCAACAAACACATAAGCTCGGATTGTTCAACTTAGGTTATGTTCCACTTTGCAATTATTGAAAACTTGACCATAATCATTAATCACAAATTGCCACTTATGAATAGGAAATCAAGACAATTACACGGATCAAGACTCCTAAACTAGCAATAGATAATTATCAAGATCTATCTAGTTGTACACCTAAATAAATCTAGACAACATCATGAACAATTCTTGTAGAAGAACATAAGCAACTTTGATAGAAAATTAATGATAGATAGAATCTGAAAATCAATCACAAAACATGTCTAGGGCTTTGAAATCACCCTTAACCAAATAGAAGTTTAGCCTAGCATAGGCATTGTAAACATAAACATAAAATTAAAGAAAATCTAAGAAGAAAATAAAAGAAAGAAAGAAGAAGAGGAAGAATATTAATTATCCAACCTCTTGCTCTCTCTAAAGAAAAAGAAAACTAGAGAAAAGAAAGAAAACTAGAGAAAAGAAAGAAGAAGAAAACTTAGAGAATTTTATTAAAATGGCTAATATCCTACCTATGTACAATATGATCCCTTACAATCATCCAAGGCCCTCTATTTATACACATTTTGGAGGACTAAATGACAAGAGACAAGCTTTACAAATTTCAAAGGTAGGTATAATAGGTGGGTGCATTTTCTAACAATTTTCGTCATACATGACGATTTTGATCAGCCAACTTGATGGTCGATTTTGTCAATTTTGGAGGCCTTATCTGATCACATGGTCTTCTAGAAAAATGTTACCCTATCAGTTACTGATCCATAGCCGTTGGAATCAGCTCATTTGCTGATGTGGATAAGTAGATATGGGCAAAATACGAAAACAGGTCAGCACAGACGTCATTGCACATCAGCCAACTTGATGGTCGATTTCGCTAGGGAAAACGACTCCGTTTCAAGAAGTGTAAAACATGAAAAAGATAGATATGCCTCTTAGCTTTGCACGGCTACAAATTGCAGCCTTATTGCTTCAGTGAAACTCGATATATAGCTGATATGGCAAAAGGTGTCAGAACTGGAACTGAACTGGATTTACCCTTAATTCTAGTAATCTGAAATCACTCAAAGAAACTTGTGAAAAACACCAAAATACATAAAGATCATAAACACAATTAGACTAAACAATAATAACTCGTATTTGACACAAAACAATAATAAAACATAACTAAAAACTATATAATTATACGAGTTATCACACCCCCACACTTAGATTGTTGCTAGTCCCTAGCAATGACTCAATAAAAATAAAATAAGAAAATCTAATCTAATCCACTTTCGTAGGAAATCACGGTGGCACTTAGCATGTGACACAAGCCTTTAAACCCCTAGGTGTCCCTAGTGGACGAGTTTAGTCTCGTGAGGGTTTACTAGAACGATACCCACAAACATTGAAAAACTAAAATATAAATAAACTACATATACTAAAAATATTTACTCCTAATCCTTTCAATACAAATTAGAGACAATCTTTGAACAAGTCTTATAAACTAATCAATAGCTTAAAGAATTTCACAAAAAATCATGCTTGAATGTAAATTGTTTGAGTTAAGCCAATATTAACATAACATATTTCAATCAAAATAGTGCATATTCAAACTTAATCTCAACTACTCACATGGGATACCCTCATGATTTTCACTCTTTAAAGTAGTGGTGAAGTGTTTACACTGAATCAATCTCATGAAAACAGTTCTACCATATTCTTGCTTGTCCACCTATTCTCCACTATTTAGATCATACACCTTCATGAATCAAGAGGTCTTTAATCAAGGTTGTAATGGGGCCAAGGGGTTTGTAATGTGGTTGAAGAACAAAAGGATAAAGATATCACAAAGGTTCCAAAGAGTTCATAAAGTTTAGAGACATAAAAAGATCATACAAATAAAACTTCTCAAAACTCTTATAAAGCACATAATAACATAGGCTAAATATTCATGTTGAGCCTTTGCATCATTCTAACCAACTTTGTAACATCTTTTTTTTTTTACTTTAACTAGAAGTTCAAGAGAAGTTTTTTTTTTTTTTTTTTTTTAATATGGGAATGTATTTGACAATGATCCCTTTCTTTTTCTCTTGACTTTTTTCTTTCTTTTCCTCCCACACTTATTTCTTGTTTCTAACCCAAATTTTCAATAAATCTTCCTTGTCTTTGCAACTTGTCTCAAAACATGCTAATTCATCTTTGGAACAAAGGTAAAGATATAAGTATATTTAGGTTAGGGACAAGTTATGGTTACCAAAGAGATAGCTTATTCAATGTAGGCTTTGAAATTGGTTCACTAAGGGTGTGTTCTCTTGGAACATTAATAATGGATGGCTGTTTGGCTCTGGTTATAATCCTAATGCCTCTATCATATTCATGTTGTCACATGTATCAATATAGTCTCAAACGGTTTAAAGCAAGTTCTAGAGAATCATGTAATCATAAGAGCACTCAAGAAAGAAATTAGATTGATTTGTATAATGCATCAATCATATAGGCTCAAAAACTCACAAGGATGATTATACAAGTCAGATTAAGTCTAAACATGCTTCTTTCTCAATCAACATATCATATCAACATTGGCTCATAAAAAGGTTGACATCAAGCTCAATTCTCATGAAAATCTTCTCACTAATAAATCTGTTTTAGACTTATGCAATTCATATCTCATCATTGTATTAAAAAGGAACTTTAACACACTAAAAATTATAATAAAGACTCAAAAAAAAAAAATAGTAGACAAAAATAACAGAAATCCTAAATCATTCCCCCCACACTTAATTCTTACATTGTCCTCAATGTAAGTCTATTAACTCAAATGAAAGAATCATGTGTAAGAGAAAAGAACTAATAACATAAGAATAGGAAAAGCTAAGACTCAAAACAAAACAAACTCATGCAACCTGAATAATCTTAAAATACTAAACAAAAATTAACAAGTAAACATAAAAAGATTAAAATCAAACTGACAAGGTGTGTCTCAAGTCTCCCTTACTCAGACCTTGTTCAGAATGAATACTTCTAAATTGCTTAAAACACAACAAACTATTTTTTTTTTTTTTGAAAAGAAGAAATCAAACTGACAAGATATGTCTCAAGTCTCCCTTACTCAGACCTTGTTCAGAATGAATACTTCTAAATGGCTTAAAACACAACAATTTTTTTTTTTTAAAATTAGCAAAATATGTCCCTTACCCCCTACTAAAATATGACATTGTCCCCAATGTCAAATTTTAAAGGTAGAATTTAGGAGATATTACCTGCAGAGGTTGCTAACCACTTATTATAACTGAGACACAACAAACAAAATGTTAGATAATGTCACAAAGACAAAGTGCAATCCACTCCTTGCTCGTCCATATCTCTTTTTCTTTTTCCGAGCGTTTGCGAAACAACCGTAGCAGATAAACACTCATAAGCTTGGAGCTTTTTGAGTAAATCTTCAATGGTTGTAGCAGAAATTATGGTTCTCCTTGCCTCTGAAAACATGAATCCATTATCCACAGCATTTTCTAAATATGAAAGCAAATTACTAAAATAACCATTAATATTAAGCAAACCAATGGGTTTCTTATTTGTGACCAAAGATGACCAAGAAGCCACGCAAGCTATTTCTTCCAATGTACCCAGACCTCTTGGTAAAGCAATGAATGCATCGGCAGAATGGTACATGATTGTCATCCGTTCAGGGATACTCCAGACTTGTATTTCCTTACCCACGGTAGGTCCACAAAAATCTGTGAATAGTTTTGGCACGACTCCTAGAACTGGACTTCCTCCGGCGTGTGCTGCTGTAGCGACTGCTCCCATTAAACCCGTACTACCACCTCCATAAATCAAGTGGATCTTTTGTTGGGCAAGTATTACTCCAACTCTTATGGCTTCATCAGCGAATATGTTATTTTTCCCTGGATAAGCACCTCCAAAGACACAAATTTTTTATGCGCTGGGACGAAGTACTTTCCATTTTTTTTTTCGAGTGCCTGAAAGAGAATGAGTACATGGTGTAATATATAGAGGACTGAGTAGTGAATCAGACAAGAGTAATAATGTCGCCGAAAGTGTATCTGACCTGTCAGAAGAAAATGTTAACCTAACAAAAGATTTTTGCGTGATTTCAGGAAGAAAATCAAAAAGAGAAGAAAAATCAACCGTAAAAGTCAAATAAAAAAAACGAGAATAATTACACAAATAAAACAACACGTAAATTAAACCAAAATAAAGTTATTGCAAATCAAACCAAAAACTGAGAAGTCATTTATTGTAGTTGTGATTGTGGCTCACATCTTCCTCTGGTTTTACGTCCAAAAACGGCTTAAACGCCTTCTATGAGTCGAGGATATGCTTCCCATCCAGTTTTCTTACAAGCTGGCAAACAGGGTCTTTTAACATCAGATTCCCAAGATGTTGCCATTCCCTTTGGAATTGCGGCCATAAATCAAGAATTTCTCTTTGTACGTCTCCACTAGGATGCGTCTCAAGAGAAAGTTGGATATTACCCAAATTCTCCTTACTCAGTCCATCCTTAATGAATTCAATTTTATCATCTCGATTAGAGGACGGAATCCCAATTGAACGACATTTACCGTTACACGTCCATCGTGCACATTTGTGGCAATTTGAACTCATGCGCTTTGCTCGTCGCTTCTTTGCAAAAGTGCTTCTACCTGTACCTGGTAAATGCAAAACAGGAAGATATTCATCTTCACGTACCTTGGCTTCAATTATCCAACGTATGTCTCCAGGAATCCCTTTTTGCATAAGCATTCTTAATCTTTCAAATCGAACTTGGTAAAGCTTCAGTAAAATATTTCGAGGAAAAGGAGGAAATCGTTTCTGCAATCTTGTGAGAATATCATCCATCCTGAAAAAAAATAAAAAAAAAATTGAAAGAGAAATTGGAAGAGAAATTTATATACAATATCAGTTTTGTGGGTAGCTGATGGAACCGATTTAAATAATCACGGAGTACCGTTATCCGCCATTTAACCGGGGTAAAAAAAATAAAAATTATATTTACATCTAGTTATTTTCAAAACAAGGATCAGAAAGAAAAATAACATAAAAAAAAAACTCAAAAGCAAAACACTCTAAATAAAATCCTAAATTCTTCCCCCCACACATAATTCTTACATTGTCATTAATGTAATGCTATTAATCCCAAATGAAAGAATCATGTGTAAGTAAAAAGAACTAATAAACAAAATAAACTTATGCAGCCTAAATGAACTTAAAAACACTAAACACAATTAACAAAGAAACATAAGAAAAAGATAAAGAAAAAGAGAGCAAATCTGAGGATGGCAGTTTGGCAATGCTTTCACTAATTAGGCTGCCTCCCCCAATTAGCACTTGATTTAAGTTGTCCAACCTAACCAACACCCCTTCTTGGCTTTTTAGGCTTGTTAGGCTCATACATGAAACTTCCCAAATTTGAGCGTTTGATAGGAAGCTTTCTTTGCACAAAAGTAGATGCATTCTCCATTATAAGTATTATTCCATCATCCTTTGTAGTGCATTGCTCATTGAGGAATGGTGCATCTTTTGGTACTTGTTGAATGGCATCCATAAACAAACTGTTTAAGGTTTCCAGCATGTTTTGTTCATGTTCCTCCTCCTTGAACTTTGTGAATCTACTAGGGAAAGGTGGAGAAGAAACATTAGTAAAAATTGGAACTTTAAACGTTACCTCAGGTGCCGAAATACTCTTATTTGTATTTGTGGCTTCATTATCCTCAAGAATAGAATCCATCTCTAATTCTGTCTCATCCTTGTCTTGTTCCTCATTCCTCAAGGTCACAATAGTAGTATTCTCCTTTGGGTTAATCATTGTTTGGGCAGAGAGTTCTTCAGATCTTTGTGCTACCCATACCACCATACTACTAGCCAATTGGCTCATTTGCTTTTCCAAACTCTTGATGCTTGCCCTTGTTTCCTGTTGAAATTGCAAAGTATTAGTAACAAGAGAATCGACAAGATCTTCTAAAGAAGTACCTGAGTTTTGAGTCATATGTGGTGGTTGAAGAAGATCTGGTTCTTGAGACCATGATTGATTGAAGCTAGATGGATGAATGTAATTGGCATAAGGATCTACTTCTTGGTAATTTTCTGAGTAGCCATAATTAGTATGATCCCACCATCCCTCATGGTAAGTGTTTGAGTAATGATCATACTGTTGGTCTTGGAACACTTGATGGCCTTGACATCCTCCCATGGCCAATTGTTGAACTGGGTAGGTGAGATTGGCTTGTTGATTTTCCATGTTCATGTATGCCACCAACTCTTCAAGTGTTAGATTGCTCAATTCCATTGTTTTTTTTTTTTTTTAAATTTGAAAAGAAAAACTTGTATGTACAAGAAAATAAAACTAATTAGAACTGAAAATAAGAATAAACCAAGTAACAAATAAACTAAAGAAAGCAATCCCCGGCAACGGCGCCAAAAACTTGATGCACCCAAAAGAGTGTATCTTATTTAACCTTGCACTAAAAAGATAAATTGTAAGTATAGTAGTTAGCAAGGGTCGAGTCCTCAGGGATTGGGTTTTAGTTTATAAGTTAATAGTTTAAAACTTAAATTCAAGAACAATAAAAGAAAAGGGGGTTTTGAAGCAAGATTTAAACTAAAGTAAATAATAATAATAAGATGCAAGGCGGTATAACCAGCCAATAAAAATATATATACTAAATTAGGCGGTATAACCAGCCAATAAAAATATATATACTAAATTAGGCGGTATAACCAGCCAATAAAAATAAAACAAAGTTAATATACAAATTAGGCGGTATAACCAGCCAATAAAAATAAATATACTTTTAAAAATAAGCAAACTAAAAGTAAGAAAACAAGTAAGTAAGAAGAATCAAATATGAAAAATATGGTTAAGGTTTCATTCTCCACCACTAGACCTCATTAAGAATCAATTTCAGATCTATCAATATCAACCAACTATCAAAGTTAACAACCGTAGATAACAACAAGCTCTGTTATCCCAATCTTTCCTTAGTTTGTCGTTAAATAGAACAAGCTCTCTATTTAATCTCTAACCATCAAACAACCTAGAATAAGCTCTCTAAGTTCAATTTAATGGCAGCTTTATGATGAGAAAGATAGGTTGATCTAAGCAACAAACACATAAGCTCGGATTGTTCAACTTAGGTTATGTTCCACTTTGCAATTATTGAAAACTTGACCATAATCATTAATCACAAATTGCCACTTATGAATAGGAAATCAAGACAATTACACGGATCAAGACTCCTAAACTAGCAATAGATAATTATCAAGATCTATCTAGTTGTACACCTAAATAAATCTAGACAACATCATGAACAATTCTTGTAGAAGAACATAAGCAACTTTGATAGAAAATTAATGATAGATAGAATCTGAAAATCAATCACAAAACATGTCTAGGGCTTTGAAATCACCCTTAACCAAATAGAAGTTTAGCCTAGCATAGGCATTGTAAACATAAACATAAAATTAAAGAAAATCTAAGAAGAAAATAAAAGAAAGAAAGAAGAAGAGGAAGAATATTAATTATCCAACCTCTTGCTCTCTCTAAAGAAAAAGAAAACTAGAGAAAAGAAAGAAAACTAGAGAAAAGAAAGAAGAAGAAAACTTAGAGAATTTTATTAAAATGGCTAATATCCTACCTATGTACAATATGATCCCTTACAATCATCCAAGGCCCTCTATTTATACACATTTTGGAGGACTAAATGACAAGAGACAAGCTTTACAAATTTCAAAGGTAGGTATAATAGGTGGGTGCATTTTCTAACAATTTTCGTCATACATGACGATTTTGATCAGCCAACTTGATGGTCGATTTTGTCAATTTTGGAGGCCTTATCTGATCACATGGTCTTCTAGAAAAATGTTACCCTATCAGTTACTGATCCATAGCCGTTGGAATCAGCTCATTTGCTGATGTGGATAAGTAGATATGGGCAAAATACGAAAACAGGTCAGCACAGACGTCATTGCACATCAGCCAACTTGATGGTCGATTTCGCTAGGGAAAACGACTCCGTTTCAAGAAGTGTAAAACATGAAAAAGATAGATATGCGTCTTAGCTTTGCACGGCTACAAATTGCAGCCTTATTTCTTCAGTGAAACTCGAGATATAGCTGATATGGCAAAAGGTGTCGGAACTGGAACTGAACTGGATTTACCCTTAATTCTAGTAATCTGAAATCACTCAAAGAAACTTGTGAAAAACACCAAAATACATAAAGATCATAAACACAATTAGACTAAACAATAATAACTCGTATTTGACACAAAACAATAATAAAACATAACTAAAAACTATATAATTATACGAGTTATCAAAGGGTTCCAAGACCAACAGTATGATCATTACTCAAAAACTTACCATGAGGGATGGTGGGATCATACTAATTATGGCTACTCGAAAAATTACCAAGAAGTAGATCCTTATGCCAATTACACTCATCCATCTAGCTTCAATGAATCATGGTCTCAAGAACCAGACCTTTTTCAACCACCACATATGACTCAAAACTCAGGTACTTCTTTAGAAGATCTTGTCTATTCTCTTGTTACTGATTCTTTGCAATTTCAACAGGAAACAAGGGCAAGCATCCAGAGTTTGGAAAAGCAAATGAGCCAATTGGCTAGTAGTATGGTGGGATGGGTAGCACAAAGATCTGAAGAACTCCCAGCCCAAACGATGGTTAACCCAAAGGAGAATGCTACTATTGTGACCTTGAAGAATGAGGAACAAGATGAGGATGAAACAAAATTAGAGATGGATTCTATTCTTGAGGATAATGAAACCAAAGATCCAAATAAGAGTATTTCGGCACCTGAGGTAACATTTAAGGTTTCACTTTTTACTAATGTTTCTTCTCCACCTTTTCCTAGTAGATTTGCAAAGTTCAAGGAGGAAGAACATGAACAACACATGCCGGAAACCTTAAACAACTTGTTTGTGGAGGTCATTCAACTAGTATCAAAATATGCTCCATTCCTCGATGACATATGCACCACAAAGGATGATGGAATAATACTTGTAATGGAGAATGCATCCACTGTTGTGCAAAGAAAGCTTCCTCTCAAACGCATAAATTTGGGAAATTTCATGTATGAGCCTGACAAGCCTAAAATGCCAAGAAGGGGTGTTGGTTAGTTTCAAAACACTAAATCAAGTGCTAATTGGGGGAGGCAGCCTAATTAGTGAAAGCATGGCCAAACTGCCATCCTCAGATTTGCTCTCTTTTTCTTTATCTTTTTCTTATGTTTCTTTGCTAATTGTGTTTAGTGTTTCTAAGTTCATTTAGGCTGCATAAGTTTATTTTGTTTATTACTTCTTTTCACTTACACATGATTCTTTCATTTGGGAGTAATAGCATTACATTAATGACAATGTAAGAATTATGTGTGGAGGGAAGAATTTAGGATTTTATTTAGAGTGTTTTGTTTTTGTGTCTTTTTATGTTGTTTTTCTTTCTGATCCTTGTTTTGAAAATAACTAGATGTAAATATAATTTTTTTTAACCCCGGTTAAGTGGCGGATAACGGTACTCCGTGATTATTTAAGTCGGTTCCATCAGCTACCCATAAAACTGATATTGTATATAAATTTCTCTTTTTTTTCATTTTTTTCAGGATGGATGATATTCTCACAAGATTGCAGAAACGATTTCCTCCTTTTCCTCGAAATATTTTACTGAAGCTTTACCAAGTTCGATTTGAAAGATTAAGAATGCTTATGCACAAAGGGATTCCTGAAGACATACGTTGGATAATTGAAGCCAAGGTACGTGAAGATGAATATCTTCCTGTTTTGCATTTACCAGGTACAGGTAGAAGCACTTTTGCAAAGAAGCGACGAGCAAAGCGCATGAGTTCAAATTGCCACAAATGTGCACGATGGACGTGTAACGGTAAATGTCGTTCTATTGGGATTCCGTCCTCTAATCGAGATGATAAAATTGAATTCATTAAGGATGGACTGAGTAAGGAGAATTTGGGTAATATCCAACTTTCTCTTGAGACGCATCCTAGTGGAGACGTACAAAGAGAAATTCTTGATTTATGGCCGCAATTCCAAAGGGAATGGCAACATCTTGGGAATGGCAACACCCTGTTTGCCAGCTTGTAAGAAAACTGGATGGGAAGCATATCCTCGACTCATAGAAGGCGTTTAAGCCGTTTCTGTAGGTAAAACCAGAGGAAGATGCCAAATACACTTTCGGCGACACTATTATTCTTGACTTTTACGGTTGATTTTTCTTCTTTTTTTGATTTTCTTCCTGAAATCACGCAAAAATCTTTTGTTAGGTTAACATTTTCTTCTGACAGGTCAAATACACTTTCGGCGACATTATTACTCTTGTCTGATTCACTACTCAGTCCTCTATATATTACACCATGTACTCATTCTCTTTCAGGCACTGATGCACCCAAAAGAGTGTATCTTATTTAACCTTGCACTAAAAAGATAAATTGTAAGTATAGTAGTTAGCAAGGGTCGAGTCCTCAGGGATTGGGTTTTAGTTTATAAGTTAATAGTTTAAAACTTAAATTCAAGAACAATAAAAGAAAAGGGGTTTTTGAAGCCAGATTTAAACTAAAGTAAATAATAAGAATAAGATGCAAGGCGGTATAACCAGCCAATAAAAATATATATACTAAATTAGGCGGTATAACCAGCCAATAAAAATATATATACTAAATTAGGCGGTATAACCAGCCAATAAAAATAAAACAAAGTTAATATACAAATTAGGCGGTATAACCAGCCAATAAAAATAAATATAAAAAATAAGCAAACTAAAAGTAAGAAAACAAATAAGCTAGAAGAATCAAATATGAAAAATATGGTTAAGGTTTCATTCTCCACCACTAGACATCATTAAGAATCAATTTCAGATCTATCAATATCAACCAACTATCAAAGTTAACAACCGTAGATAACAACAAGCTCTGTTACCCCAATCTTTCCTTAGTTTGTCGTTAAATAGAACAAGCTCTCTATTTAATCTCTAACCATTAAACAACCTAGAATAAGCTCTCTAAATTCAATTTAATGGCAGCTTTATGATGAGAAAGATAGGTTGATCTAAGCAACAAACACATAAGCTCGGATTGTTCAACTTAGGTTATGTTCCACTTTGCAATTATTGAAAACTTGACCATAATCATTAATCACAAATTGCCACTTATGAATAGGAAATCAAGACAATTACACGGATCAAGACTCCTAAACTAGCAATAGATAATTATCAAGATCTATCTAGTTGTACACCTAAATAAATCAAGACAACATCATGAACAATTCTTGTAGAAGAACATAAGCAACTTTGATAGAAAATTAATGATAGATAGAATCTGAAAATCAATCACAAAACATGTCTAGGGCTTTGAAATCACCCTTAACCAAATAGAAGTTTAGCCTAGCATAGGCATTATAAACATAAACATAAAATTAAAGAAAATCTAAGAAGAAAATAAAAGAAAGAAAGAAGAAGAGGAAGAATATTAATTATCCAACCTCTTGCTCTCTCTAAAGAAAAAGAAAACTAGAGAAAAGAAAGAAAACTAGAGAAAAGAAAGAAGAAGAAAACTTAGAGAATTTTATTAAAATGGCTACTATCCTACCTATGTACAATATGATCCCTTACAATCATCCAAGGCCCTCTATTTATACACATTTTGGAGGGCTAAATGACAAGAGACAAGCTTTACAAATTTCAAAGGTAGGTATATGACGATTTTGATCAGCCAACTTGATGGTCGATTTCGTCAATATTGGAGGCCTGATCTGATCACATGGTCTTCTAGAAAAAGGTTCCCCAATCAGTTACGGAACCATAGCCGTTGGAATCAGCTCATTTGCTGATGTGGTTAAGCAGATATGGGCAAAATACGAAAACATGTCAGCACAGACGTCATTGCACATCAGCCACATTGATGGTCGATTTCTTCAATATTGGAGGCCTGATCTGATCACATTGTCTTCTAGACAAAGGTTCCCCTATCAGTTACGGAACCATAGCCGTTGGAATCAGCTCATTTGCTGATGTGGATAAGAAGATATGGGCATAATACGAAAACATGTCAGCACAGACGTCATTGCACATCAGCCAACTTGATGGTCGATTTCGCTAGGGAAAACGACTCCGTTTTAAGAAGTGTAAAACATGAAAAATATAGATATGCCTCTTAGCTTTGCATGGCTACAAATTTCATCCTTATTGCTTCAGTGAAACTAGAGATATAGCTGATATGGCAAAAGGTGTCGGAACTGAAACTGAACTGGATTTGCCCTTAATTCTAGTAATCTGAAATCACTCAAAGAAACTTGTGAAAAACACCAAATTACATAAAAATATAAAAGATCATAAACACAATTAGACTAAACAATAATAACTCGTATTTGACACAAAACAATAATAAAACATAACTAAAAACTATATAATTATACGAGTTATCACACCCCCACACTTAGCTTTTTGCTAGTCCTCGAGCAAAATCAAATAAAAATAAAATAAGAAAATCTAATCTAATCCACTTTCGTAGGAAATCACGGTGGCACTTAGCATGTGACACAAGCCTTTAAACCCCTAGGTGTCCCTAGTGGACGAGTTTAGTCTCGTGAGGGTTTACTAGGACGATACCCACAAACATTGAAAACATAAGAAAAACTAAAAATAATAATTATAACTAATCCTTCCAATATAAATTTGAGATAATCATTGGACAAGTCTTAAAAACTAATCAATAGCTTAAAGAAATTCACAAAAAATCTTGCTTGAATGTAAATAGTTTGAGTTAAGCCAATATTAACATAACATATTTCAATCAAAATAATGCATATTCAAACTTAATCTCAACTTCTCACATGGGATACTCTCTTGATTTTCACTCTTTAAAGTAGTGGTAAAGTGTTTACACTCAATCAATCTCATGAAAACACTTCTACCATATGCTTGCTTGTCCACCTATTCTCCACTAAAAGATCATGCAACTTCATAAATCAAGAGGTCTTTAATCAAGGTTGTAATGGGGCCAAGGGGTTTGTAATGTGGTTGAAGAACAAAAGGATAAAGATATCACAAAGGTTCCAAAGAGTTCATAAAGTTTAGAGACATAAAAAAAATTATACAAAGAAACTTCTCAAAACTCTTTACAAGTACATAGTCACCTAGGCCGGATATTCATGTTGGGCCTTTTCTTCATTCTAAACAACTTTGTAACATCTTTTTCTTTTTCCACAAATTCAAGAGATGATTCATATATATATTTTTTTTACATAGGAATGTATTTTCCAGTATTCCATTTCTTTTTCTCTTGACTTTTCTTTTCTTTTCCCCCCACACTTATTTCTTGTTTCTAACCAAAAAAATATCCCTTGTCTTTGCAACTGGTCTCAAATCATGCTAATTCATCTTTGGAACAAAGGTAAAGATATAAGTATATTTAGGTTAGGGACAAGTTATGGTTACCAAAGAGATAGCTTATTCAATGTAGGCTCAAATTGGTTCACTAAGGGTGTGTTCTCTTGGAACATCAATAAGGGATGGCTGTTTGGCTCTGGCTAAAAATCCTAATGCCTCTATCATATTCATGTTGTCACATGTATCAATATAGTCTCAAACGGTTTAAAGCAAGTTCTAGAGAATCATGTAATCATAAGAGCACTCAAGAAAGAAATTAGATTGATTTGTATAATGCATTAATCATTATAGGCTCAAAAACTCACAAGGATGATTATACAAGTCAGATTAAGTCTAAACATGCTTCTTTCTCAATCAACATATTATATTAACATTGGCTCATAAAAAGGTTGACATCAAGCTCAATTCTCATGAAAATCTTCTCACTAATAACCAGTTTAGACCTATGCAATTCATATCTCATCATTGTATTAAAAAGGAACTAAAACACACTAAAACTAATAATAATAATAAAGACTCATAAAAAAAAAAAAAAAATAGTAGACAAAAATAAAAGAAATCCTAAATCATTCCCCCCACACTTAATTCTTACATTGTCCTCAATGTAAGTCTATTAACCCAAATGAAAGAATCATGTGTAAGAGAAAAGAACTAATAACATAAGAATAGGAATAACTAGACTCAAAACAAAACAAACTCATGCAACCTAAATAATCCTAAAATACTAAACAAAAATTAACAAGTAAACGTAAAAAGATTAAAATCAAACTGACAAGGTATGTCTCAAGTCTCCCTTACTCAGACCTTGTTCAGAATGAATACTTCTAAATTGCTTAAAACACAACAAACTCTTTTTTTTTTTTTTTTTTTTTTTTTTTTTAAGAAGGTAAAATTTAGGAGATATTACCTGTAGAGGTTGCTAACCACTTATTATAACTGAGACACAACAAACAAAATGTTAGATAATGTCACAAAGACAAAGTGCAATCCACTCCTTGCTCGTCCATATCTCTTTTTCTTTTTCCGAGCGTTTGCGAAACAACCGTAGCAGATAAATACTCATAAGCTTGGAGCTTTTTGAGTAAATCTTCAATGGTTGTAGCAGAAATTATGGTTCTCCTTGCCTCTGAAAACATGAATCCATTATCGACAGCATTATCTAAATATGAAAGCAAATTACTAAAATAACTATTAATATTAAGCAAACCAATGGGTTTCTTATTTGTGACCAAAGATGACCAAGAAGCCACGCAAGCTATTTCTTCCAATGTACCCAGACCTCCTGGTAAAGCAATGAATGCATCGGCAGAATGGTACATGATTGTTATCCGTTCAGGGATACTCCAGACTTGTATTTCCTTACCCACGGTAGGTCCACAAAAACTTGTGAATAGTTTTGGCACGATTCCTAGAACTGGACTTCCTCCGGCGTGTGCTGCTGTAGCGACTGCTCCCATTAAACCCGTACTACCGCCTCCATAAATCAACTGGATCTTTTGTTGGGCAAGTATTACTCCAACACTTATGGCTTCATCAGCGAATATGTTATTTTTCCCTGGATAAGCACCTCCAAAGACACAAATTTTTTTAATGCGCTGGGATGAAGTACTTTCCATTTTTTTTTTCGAGTGCCTGAAAGAGAATGAGTACATGGTGTAATATATAGAGGACTGAGTAGTGAATCAGACAAGAGTAATAATGTCGCCGAAAGTGTATCTGACCTGTCAGAAGAAAATGTTAACCTAACAAAAGATTTTTGCGTGATTTCAGGAAGAAAATCAAAAAGAGAAGAAAAATCAATCGTAAAAGACAAATAAAAAAAAAGAGAATAATTACACAAATCGAACAACACGTAAATTAAACCAAAATGAAGTTATTGCAAATCAAACAAAAAGCTGAGAAGTCATTTATTGTAGTTGTGATTGTGGCTCACATCTTCCTCTGGTTTTACGTCCAGAAACGGCTTAAACGCCTTCTATGAGTCGAGGATATGCTTCCCATCCAGTTTTCTTACAAGCTGGCAAACAGGGTCTTTTAACATCAGATTCCCAAGATGTTGCCATTCCCTTTGGAATTGCGGCCATAAATCAAGAATTTCTCTTTGTACGTCTCCACTAGGATGCGTCTCAAGAGAAAGTTGGATATTACCCAAATTCTCCTTACTCAGTCCATCCTTAATGAATTCAATTTTATCATCTCGATTAGAGGACGGAATCCCAATAGAACGACATTTACCGTTACACGTCCATCGTGCACATTTGTGGCAATTTGAACTCATGCGCTTTGCTCGTCGGTTCTTTGCAAAAGTGCTTCTACCTGTACCTGGTAAATGCAAAACAGGAAGATATTCATCTTCACGTACCTTGGCTTCAATTATCCAACGTATGTCTCCAGGAATCCCTTTGTGCATAAGCATTCTTAATCTTTCAAATCGAACTTGGTAAAGCTTCAGTAAAATATTTCGAGGAAAAGGAGGAAATCGTTTCTGCAATCTTGTGAGAATATCATCCATCCTGAAAAAAAAATGAAAGAGAAATTGAAAGAGAAATTTATATACAATATCAGTTTTGTGGGTAGCTGATGGAACCGACTTAAATAATCACGGAGTACCGTTATCCGCCATTTAACCGGGGTAAAAAATTAAAAATTATATTTACATCTAGTTATTTTCAAAACCAGGATCAGAAAGAAAAACAACATAAAAAGACTCAAAAACAAAACACTCTAAATAAAATCCTAAATTCTTCCCCCCACACATAACTCTTACATTGTCATTAATGTAATGCTATTATCCCCCAATGCAAGAATTATATGTAAGAGAAAAGAACTATTAAACAAAAGAAACTTATGCAGCCTAAATGAACTTAAAAGCAGTAAACACAATTAACAAAGAAACATAAGAAATAAAATAAAAACAATAAAAATAATAAAAGAAAAAGGAAAAGAAAGAGAAAGCAAATCTGAATATGGAAGGTTGGCAATTTCATCTTTAATTGGGCTGCCTTCCCAATTAACACTTGAGTTAGTATTTTGAATCTAACCAACACCCTTTCTTGGCTTTTTAGGCTTGTCAGGCTCATACATGAAATTTCCCAAATTTATGCGTTTGAGAGGAAGATTTCTTTGCACAACAGTGGATGCATTCTCCATTACAAGTATTATTCCATCATCCTTGGTGGTGCATATCTCATCGAGGAATGGTGCATCTTTTGGTACTTGTTGAATGACATCCACAAACAAACTGTTTAAGGTTTCCAGCGTGTCTTGATCATGTTCATCCTCCTTGAACTTTGCGAATCTACTAGGAAAAGGTGGAGAAGAAACATTAGTAAAAATTGGAATCTCAAACCTTACCTCAGGTGCCGAAATACTCTTATTTGTATTTGTGGCTTCATTATCCTCAAGAATAGAATCCATCTCTAATTCTGTCTCATCCTCATCTTGTTCCTCATTCCTCAAGGTCACAATAGTAGTATTCTCCTTTGGGTTAATCATTGTTTGGGCAGAGAGTTCTTCAGATCTTTGTGCTACCCATACCACCATACTACTAGCCAATAGGCTCATTTGCCTTTCCAAACTCTGGATACTTGCCCTTGTTTCCTGTTGAAATTGCAAAGTATTAGTAACAAGAGAATCGACAAGATCTTCTAAAGAAGTACCTGAGTTTTGAGTCATATGTAGTGGCTGAAAAAGATCTGGTTCTTGAGACCATGATTGATTAAATCTAGATGGATGAGTGTAATTGGCATAAGGATCTACTTCTTGGTAATTTTCTGAGTAGCCATAATTAGTATGATCCCACCATCCCTCATGGTAAGTGTTTGAGTAATGGTCATACTGTTGGTCTTGGAATACTTGATGGCCTTGACATCCTCCCATGGCCAATTGTTGAACTGGGTAGGTGAGATTGGCTTGTTGATTTTCCATGTTCATGTATGCCACCAACTCTTCAAGTGTTAGATTGCTCAATTCCATCATTTTTCTTTTTTTTTTTTTTTTTTTCAAAATTTGATAAGAAAAACTTGTATGTACAAGAAAAAAAAAACTAATTAGAACTGAAAATAAGAATAAACCAAGTAACAAATAAACTAAAGAAAGCAATCCCCGGCAACGGCGCCAAAAATTTGATGCACCCAAAAGAGTGTATCTTATTTAACCTTGCACTAAAAAGATAAATTGTAAGTATAGTAGTTAGCAAGGGTCGAGTCCTCAGGGATTGGGTTTTAGTTTATAAGTTAATAGTTTAAAACTTAAATTCAAGAACAATAAAAGAAAAAGGGTTTTTGAAGCCAGATTTAAACTAAAGTAAATAATAAGAATAAGATGCAAGGCGGTATAACCAGCCAATAAAAATATATATACTAAATTAGGCGGTATAACCAGCCAATAAAAATATATATACTAAATTAGGCGGTATAACCAGCCAATAAAAATAAAACAAAGTTAATATACAAATTAGGCGGTATAACCAGCCAATAAAAATAAATATAAAAAATAAGCAAACTAAAAGTAAGAAAACAAATAAGCTAGAAGAATCAAATATGAAAAATATGGTTAAGGTTTCATTCTCCACCACTAGACATCATTAAGAATCAATTTCAGATCTATCAATATCAACCAACTATCAAAGTTAACAACCGTAGATAACAACAAGCTCTGTTACCCCAATCTTTCCTTAGTTTGTCGTTAAATAGAACAAGCTCTCTATTTAATCTCTAACCATTAAACAACCTAGAATAAGCTCTCTAAATTCAATTTAATGGCAGCTTTATGATGAGAAAGATAGGTTGATCTAAGCAACAAACACATAAGCTCGGATTGTTCAACTTAGGTTATGTTCCACTTTGCAATTATTGAAAACTTGACCATAATCATTAATCACAAATTGCCACTTATGAATAGGAAATCAAGACAATTACACGGATCAAGACTCCTAAACTAGCAATAGATAATTATCAAGATCTATCTAGTTGTACACCTAAATAAATCAAGACAACATCATGAACAATTCTTGTAGAAGAACATAAGCAACTTTGATAGAAAATTAATGATAGATAGAATCTGAAAATCAATCACAAAACATGTCTAGGGCTTTGAAATCACCCTTAACCAAATAGAAGTTTAGCCTAGCATAGGCATTATAAACATAAACATAAAATTAAAGAAAATCTAAGAAGAAAATAAAAGAAAGAAAGAAGAAGAGGAAGAATATTAATTATCCAACCTCTTGCTCTCTCTAAAGAAAAAGAAAACTAGAGAAAAGAAAGAAAACTAGAGAAAAGAAAGAAGAAGAAAACTTAGAGAATTTTATTAAAATGGCTACTATCCTACCTATGTACAATATGATCCCTTACAATCATCCAAGGCCCTCTATCTATACACATTTTGGAGGGCTAAATGACAAGAGACAAGCTTTACAAATTTCAAAGGTAGGTATATGACGATTTTGATCAGCCAACTTGATGGTCGATTTCGTCAATATTGGAGGCCTGATCTGATCACATGGTCTTCTAGACAAAGGTTCCCCTATCAGTTACGGAACCATAGCCGTTGGAATCAGCTCATTTGTTGATGTGGTTAAGCAGATATGGGCAAAATACGAAAACATGTCAGCACAGACGTCATTGCACATCAGCCACCTTGATGGTCGATTTCTTCAATATTGGAGGCCTGATCTGATCACATGGTCTTCTAGACAAAGGTTCCCCTATCAGTCACGGAACCATAGACGTTGGAATCAGCTCATTTTCTGATGTGGATAAGAAGATATGGGCATAATACGAAAACATGTCAGCACAGACGTCATTGCACATCAGCCAACTTGATGGTCGATTTCGCTAGGGAAAACGACTCCGTTTTAAGAAGTGTAAAACATGAAAAATATAGATATGCCTCTTAGCTTTGCATGGCTACAAATTTCATCCTTATTGCTTCAGTGAAACTCGAGATATAGCTGATATGGCAAAAGGTGACGGAACTGAAACTGAACTGGATTTGCCCTTAATTCTAGTAATCTGAAATCACTCAAAGAAACTTGTGAAAAACACCAAATTACATAAAAATATAAAAGATCATAAACACAATTAGACTAAACAATAATAACTCGTATTTGACACAAAACAATAATAAAACATAACTAAAAACTATATAATTATACGAGTTATCAGGCACTCGAAGAAAAAAAAAATGGAAAGTACTTCATCCCAGCGCATTAAAAAAATTTGTGTCTTTGGAGGTGCTTATCCAGGGAAAAATAACATATTCGCTGATGAAGCCATAAGAGTTGGAGTAATACTTGCCCAACAAAAGATCCACTTGATTTATGGAGGCGGTAGTACGGGTTTAATGGGAGCAGTTGCTACAGCAGCACACGCCGGAGGAAGTCCAGTTATAGGAATCGTGCCAAAACTATTCACAAGTTTTTGTGGACCTACCGTGGGTAAGGAAATACAAGTCTGGAGTATCCCTGAACGGATGACAATCATGTACCATTCTGCCGATGCATTCATTGCTTTACCAGGAGGTCTGGGTACATTGGAAGAAATAGCTTGCGTGGCTTCTTGGTCATCTTTGGTCACAAATAAGAAACCCATTGGTTTGCTTAATATTAATGGTTATTTTAGTAATTTGCTTTCATATTTAGATAATGCTGTGGATAATGGATTCATGTTTTCAGAGGCAAGGAGAACCATAATTTCTGCTACAACCATTGAAGATTTACTTAAAAAGCTCCAAGCTTATGAGTGTTTATCTGCTACGGTTGTTTCGCAAACGCTCGGAAAAAGAAAAAGAGATATGGACGAGCAAGGAGTGGATTGCACTTTGTCTTTGTGACATTATCTAACATTTTGCTTGTTGTGTCTCAGTTATAATAAGTGGTTAGCAACCTCTGCAGGTAATATCTCCTAAATTCTACCTTTAAAATTTGACATTGGGGACAATGTCATATTTAGTAGGGGGTAAGGGACATATTTTGCTAATAAAAAAAAAAATTGTTGTGTTTTAAGCTATTTAGAAGTATTCATTCTGAACAAGGTCTGAGTAAGGGAGACTTGAGACATACCTTGTCAGTTTGATTTCTTCTTTTCAAAAAAAAAAAGTTTGTTGTGTTTTAAGCAATTTAGAAGTATTCATTCTGAACAAGGTCTGAGTAAGGGAGACTTGAGACATATCTTGTCAGTTTGATTTTAATCTTTTTATGTTTACTTGTTAATTTTTGTTTAGTATTTTAGGATTATTTAGGTTGCATGAGTTTGTTTTGTTTGTGAGTCTTAGTTGTTCTATTCTTATGTTATTAGTTCTTTTCTCTTACACATGATTCTTTCATTTGGGTTAATAGACTTACATTGATGGACAATGTAAGAATTAAGTGTGGGGGAATGATTTAGGATTTCGTTTATTTTTTGTCTACTATTTTTTTTATGAGTCTTTATTATTATTATTATTTTTTTTTTAGTGTGTTTTAGTTCCTTTTTAATACAATGATGAGATATGATTGCATAAGTCTAAAACGATTTATTAGTGAGAATATTTCATGAGAATTGAGCTTGATGTCAACCTTTTATGAGCCAATGTTAATAGATATGTTGATTGGAGAAAGAAGCATGTTTAGACTTAATCTGACTTGTATAATCATCCTTGTGAGTTTTTGAGCCTATAATGATTTGATGCATTATACAAATCAATCTAATTTCTTTCTTGAGTGCTCTTATGATACATGATTCTCTAGAACTTGCTTTAAACCGTTTGAGACTATATTGATACATGTGACAACATGAATATGATAGAGGCATTAGGATTATAACCAGAGCCAAACAGCCATCCATTATTAATGTTCTAAGAGAACATCCTCCCTAGGTGAGCCAATTTGAGCCTACATTAAATATGATGTTTTATGGTAACCACAACTTACACCTAGCCTAAATATACTTATATCCTTACCCTTGTTCTAAAGATGGATTATATATTTTGAGACATATTGCAAAAAAACAAGGGATATTTTTAGTTAAAAATTTGGGTTAGAAACAAGAAATAAGTGTGGGGGGAAAAGAAAGAAAAGTCAAGAGAAAAAGAAATGGAATACTGGCAAATACATTCCTATGTAAAAAAAAAAATATGAATCATCTCTTGAATTTGTGGAAAAAGAAAAGATGTTACAAAGTTGTTTAGATGAAGAAAAGGCCCCAACATGAATATCCGGCCTAGGTGACTATGTACTTGTAAAGAGTTTTGAGAAGTTTCTTTGTATGATCTTATTATGTCTCTAAACTTTATGAACTCTTTGGAACCTTTGTGATATCTTTATCCTTTTGTTCTTCAACCACATTACAAACCCCTTGGCCCCATTACAACCTGATTAAAGACCTCTTGATTCATGAAGTTGTATGATCTAAATAGTGGAGAATAGGTGGACAAGCAAGAATATGGTAGAACTGTTTTCATGAGATTGATTGAGTGTAAACACTTCACCACTACTTTAAAGAGTGAAAAATCATGAGGGTATCCCATGTGAGAAGTGAGATTAAATTTGAACATGCACTATTTTGATTGAGATATGTTATGTTAATATTGGCTTAACTCAAATAATTTACATTCAAGCATGATTTTTTGTGAAATTCTTTAAGCTATTGATTAGTTTATAAGACTTGTTTCAAAGATTATCTCTAAGTGTATTGAAAAAAGGATTAGGAATAAATATTTTTAGTATATGTAGTTTATTTATAGTTTAGTTTTTCAATGTTTGTGGGTATCGTTCTAGCAAACCCTCACGAGACTAAACTCGTCCACTAGGGACACCTAGGGGTTTAAAGGCTTGTGTCACATGCTAAGTGCCACCGTGATTTCCTACGAAAATGGATTAGATTAGATTTTCTTATTTTATTTTTATTGAGTCGTTGCTAGGGACTAGCAACAATCTAAGTGTGGGGGTGTGATAACTCGTATAATTATATAGTTTTTAGTTATGTTTTATTATTGTTTTGTGTCAAATACGAGTTATTATTGTTTAGTCTAATTGTGTTTATGATCTTTTATATTTTTATGTAATTTGGTGTTTTTCACAAGTTTCTTTGAGTGATTTCAGATTACTAGAATTAAGGGCAAATCCAGTTCAGTTCCAGTTCCGACACCTTTTGCCATATCAGCTATATCTGGAGTTTCGCTGAAGAAATAAGGCTGAAATTTTAACCGTGCAAAGTTAAGAGGCATATCTATCTTTTTCATGTTTTACACTTCTTGAAACGGAGTCGTTTTCCCTAGCGAAATCAACCATCAAGTTGGCTGATGTGCAATGACATCTGTCCTGAGCAGTTTTCGCATTTTGACCATATCGTCCGATACACATCCTCAAATGAGCTGATTCAAACGGCTATGGATCACTAACTGATAGGGGAACATTTTTCTAGAAGACCATGTGATCAGATAAAGCCTCCAATATTGAAGAAATCGACCATCAAGTTGGCTGATGTGCAATGACGTCTATGCTGACCTGTTTTCGTATTTTGCCCATATCTTCTTCTCCACATCAGCAAATGCGCTGATTCCAACGGCTATGAATCAGTAACTCATAGGGGAACATTTTTCTAGAAGATCATGTGATCAGATCAGGCCTCCAAGATTGACAAAATCGACCATCAAATTGGCTGATCAAAATGGTCATACAATATGACGAAAATTGTTAGAAAAATGCACCCACCTATTATACCTACCTTTGAAATTTGTAAAACTTGTCTCTTGTCATTTAGCCCTCCAAAATGTGTATAAATAGAGGGCCTTGGATGATTGTAGAGGATCATATTGTACATAGGTAGGATATTAGCCATTTTAATAAAATTCTCTAAGTTTTCTTCTTCTTTCTTTTCTCTAGTTTTCTTTCTTTTCTCTAGTTTTCTTTTTCTTTAGAAAGAGCAAGAGCTTGGATAATTAATATTCTTCTTCTTCTTCTTTCTTTCTTTTATTTTCTTCTTAGATTCTATTTAATTTTATGTTTATAATGCCTATGCTAGGCTAAACTTCTATTTGGTTAAGGGTGATTTCAAAGCCCTAGACATGTTTTATAATTGATTTTCAGATTCTATCTATCATTAATTTTCTATCAAAGTTGCTTATGTTCTTCTACAAGAATTGTTCATGATGTTGTCTTGATTTGTTTAGGTGTACAACTAGATAGATCTTGATAATTATCTATTGCTAGTTTTGGAGTCTTGATCCGTGTAATTGTCTTGATTTCCTATTCATAAGTGGCAATTTGTGATTAATGATTATGGTCAAGTTTTCAATAATTGCAAAGTGGAACATAACCTAAGTTGAACAATCCGAGCTTATGTGTTTGTTGCTTAGATCAACCTATCTTTCTCATCATAAAGCTGCCATTAAATTGAATCTAGAGAGCTTATTCTAGGTTGTTTGATGGTTAGAGATTAAATAGAGAGCTTGTTCTATTTAACGACAAACTAAGGAAAGATTGGGATAACAGAGCTTGTTGTTATCTACGGTTGTTAACTTTGATAGTTGGTTGATATTGATAGATCTGAAATTGATTCTTAATGATGTCTAGTGGTGGAGAATGAAACCTTAACCATATTTTTCATATTTGATTCTTCTTACTTACTTGTTTTCTTACTTTTCTAGTTTGCTTATTTTTAAAAGTATATTTATTTTTATTGGCTGGTTATACCGCCTAATTTGTATATTAACTTTGTTTTATTTTTATTGGCTGGTTATACCGCCTAATTTAGTATATATATTTTTATTGGCTGGTTATACCGCCTAATTTAGTATATATATTTTTATTGGCTGGTTATACCGCCTTGCATCTTATTCTTATTATTTACTTTAGTTTAAATCTGGCTTCAAAAACCCCTTTTCTTTTATTGTTTTCTTTGAATGTAAGTTATAAACTAATAACTCATAAATTAAAACCCAATCCCTGAGGACTCGACCCTTGCTAACTACTATACTTACAATTGATCTTTTAAGTGCAAGGTTAAATAAGATACACTCTTTTGGGTGCATCATATATTTAGGTTAGGGACAAGTTATGGTTACCAAAGAGATAGCTTATTCAATGTAGGCTCAAATTGGTTCACTAAGGGTGTGTTCTCTTGGAACATTAATAATGGATGGCTGTTTGGCTCTGGTTATAATCCTAATGCCTCTATCATATTCATGTTGTCACATGTATCAATATAGTCTCAAACGGTTTAAAGCAAGTTCTAGAGAATCATGTAATCATAAGAGCACTCAAGAAAGAAATTAGATTGATTTGTATAATGCATCAATCATTTTAGGCTCAAAAAACTCACAATGATGATTATACAAGTCAGTTTTAAGTCTAAACATGCTTCTTTCTCAATCAACATATCATATTAACATTGGCTCATAAAAATTAGTATCAAGCTTAATTCTCATGAAAATCTTGTCACCAGTAACCAGTTTAGACCTATGCAATTCATATCTCATCATTGTATTAAAAAGGAACTAAAACACACTAAAAATAATAATAATAAAGACTCATAAAAAAAAAATAGTTGACGAAAATAAAAGAAATCCTAAATCATTCCCCCCACACTTAATTCTTACATTGTCCTCAATGTAAGTCTATTAACCCAAATGAAAGAATCATGTGTAAGAGAAAAGAACTAATAACATAAGAATAGGAACAACTAGACTCAAAACAAAACAAAACAAACTCATGCAACCTAAATAATCCTAAAATACTAAAGAAAAATTAACAAGTAAACATAAAAAGATTAAAATCAAACTGACAAGGTATGTCTCAAGTCTCCCTTACTCAGACCTTGTTCAGAATGAATATTTCTAAATGGCTTAAAACACAACAATTTTTTTTTTTTTAAATTAGCAAAATATGTCCCTTACCCCATACTAAAATATGACATTGTCCCCAATGTCAAATTTTAAAGGTAGGATTTAGGAGATATTACCTGCAGAGGTTGCTAACCACTTATTATAACTGAGACACAACAAACAAAATGTTAGATAATGTCACAAAGACAAAGTGCAATCCACTCCTTGCTCGTCCATATCTCTTTTTCTTTTTCCGAGCGTTTGCGAAACAACCGTAGCAGATAAATACTCATAAGCTTGGAGCTTTTTGAGTAAATCTTCAATGGTTGTAGCAGAAATTATGGTTCTCCTTGCCTCTGAAAACATGAATCCATTATCCACAGCATTATCTAAATATGAAAGCAAATTACTAAAAAAGCAAATTACTAAAATAACCATTAATATTAAGCAAACCAATGGGTTTCTTATTTGTGACCAAAGATGACCAAGAAGCCACGCAAGCTATTTCTTCCAATGTACCCAGACCTCCTGGTAAAGCAATGAATGCATCGGCAGAATGGTACATGATTGTTATCCGTTCAGGGATACTCCAGACTTGTATTTCCTTACCCACGGTAGGTCCACAAAAACTTGTGAATAGTTTTGGCACGATTCCTAGAACTGGACTTCCTCCGGCGTGTGCTGCTGTAGCGACTGCTCCCATTAAACCCGTACTACCGCCTCCATAAATCAAGTGGATCTTTTGTTGGGCAAGTATTACTCCAACTCTTATGGCTTCATCAGCGAATATGTTATTTTTCCCTGGATAAGCACCTCCAAAGACACAAATTTTTTTAATGCGTTGGGACGAAGTACTTTCCATTTTTTTTTTCTTTTTTTTTTCTTTTTTTCGAGTGCCTGAAAGAGAATGAGTACATGGTGTAATATATAGAGGACTGAGTAGTGAATCAGACAAGAGTAATAATGTCGCCGAAAGTGTATCTGACCTGTCAGAAGAAAATGTTAACCTAACAAAAGATTTTTGCGTGATTTCAGGAAGAAAATCAAAAAGAGAAGAAAAATCAACCGTAAAAGTCAAGAGTAATAATGTCGCCGAAAGTGTATTTGACCTGTCAGAAGAAAATGTTAACCTAACAAAAGATTTTTGCGTGATTTCAGGAAGAAAATCAAAAAGAGAAGAAAAATCAACCGTAAAAGACAAATAAAAAAAATGAGAATAATTACACAAATCGAATAACACGTAAATTAAACCGAAATAAAGTTATTGCAAATCAAACCAAAAGCTGAGAAGTCATTTATTGTAGTTGTGATTGTGGCTCACATCTTCCTCTGGTTTTACGTCCAGAAACGGCTTAAACGCCTTCTATGAGTTGAGGATATTCTTCCCATCCAGTTTTCTTACAAGCTGGCAAACAGGGTCTTTTAACATCAGATTCCCAAGATGTTGCCATTCCCTTTGGAATTGCGGCCATAAATCAAGAATTTCTCTTTGTACGTCTCCACTAGGATGCGTCTCAAGAGAAAGTTGGATATTACCCAAATTCTCCTTACTCAGTCCATCCTTAATGAATTCAATTTTATCATCTCGATTAGAGGACGGGATCCCAATAGAACGACATTTACCGTTACACGTCCATCGTGCACATTTGTGGCAGTTTGAACTCATGCGCTTTGCTCGTTGATAACTCGTATAATTATATAGTTTTTAGTTATGTTTTATTATTGTTTTGTGTCAAATACGAGTTATTATTGTTTAGTCTAATTGTGTTTATGATCTTTTATATTTTTATGTAATTTGGTGTTCTTCACAAGTTTCTTTGAGTGATTTCAGATTACTAGAATTAAGGGCAAATCCAGTTCAGTTCCAGTTCCGACACCTTTTGCCATATCAGCTATATCTGGAGTTTCACTGAAGCAATAAGGCTGAAATTTGTAGCCGTGCAAAGTTAAGAGGAATATCTATCTTTTTCATGTTTTACACTTCTTGAAACGGAGTCGTTTTCCCTAGCGAAATCGACCATGAAGTTGGCTGATGTGCAATGATGTCTGTGCTGACCTGTTTTCGTATTTTGCCCATATCTTCTTATCCACATCAGCAAATGAGCTGATTTCAACGGCTATGGATCAGTAACTGATAGGGTAACATTTGTCTAGAAGACCATGTGATCAGATAAGGCCTGCAAAATTGACAAAATCGACCATCAAGTTGGCTGATCAAAATCGTCATGTATGACGAAAATTGTTAGAAAATGCACCCACCTATTATACCTACCTTTGAAATTTGTAAAGCTTGTCTCTTGTCATTTAGCCCTCCAAAATGTGTATAAATAGAGGGCCTTGGATGATTGTAAGGGATCATATTGTACATAGGTAGGATATTAGCCATTTTAATAAAATTCTCTAAGTTTTCTTCTTCTTTCTTTTCTCTAGTTTTCTTTCTTTTCTCTAGTTTTCTTTTTCTTTAGAGGGAGCAAGAGGTTGGATAATTAATATTCTTCCTCTTCTTCTTTCTTTCTTTTATTTTCTTCTTAGATTTTCTTTAATTTTATGTTTATGTTTATAATGCCTATGCTAGGCTAAACTTCTATTTGGTTAAGGGTGATTTCAAAGCCCTAGACATGTTTTATAATTGATTTTCAGATTCTATCTAGCATTAATTTTCTATCAAAGTTGCTTATGTTCTTCTACAAGAATTGTTCATGATGTTGTCTTGATTTATTTAGGTGTACAACTAGATAGATCTTGATAATTATCTATTGCTAGTTTAGGAGTCTTGATCCGTGTAATTGTCTTGATTTCCTATTCATAAGTGGCAATTTGTGATTAATGATTATGGTCAAGTTTTCAATAATTGCAAAGTGGAACATAACCTAAGTTGAACAATCCGAGCTTATGTGTTTGTTGCTTAGATCAACCTATCTTTCTCATCATAAAGCTGCCATTAAATTGAATTTAGAGAGCTTATTCTAGGTTGTTTAATGGTTAGAGATTAAATAGAGAGCTTGTTCTATTTAACGACAAACTAAGGAAAGATTGGGGTAACAGAGCTTGTTGTTATCTACGGTTGTTAACTTTGATAGTTGGTTGATATTGATAGATCTGAAATTGATTCTTAATGATGTCTAGTGGTGGAGAATGAAACCTTAACCATATTTTTCATATTTGATTCTTCTTACTTACTTGTTTTCTTACTTTTAGTTTGCTAATTTAGTATATATATTTTCATTGGCTGGTTATACCGTCTAATTTAGTTTATATATTTTTATTGGCTGGTTATACCGCCTAATTTAGTATATATATTTTCATTGGCTGGTTATACCGCCTAATTTAGTTTATATATTTTTATTGGCTGGTTATACCGCCTAATTTAGTTTATATATTTTTATTGGCTGGTTATACCGCCTTGCATCTTATTCTTATTATTTACTTTAGTTTAAATCTGGCTTCAAAAACCCCTTTTCTTTTATTGTTCTTGAATTTAAGTTTTAAACTATTAACTTATAAACTAAAACCCAATCCCTGAGGACTCGACCCTTGCTAACTACTATACTTACAATTTATCTTTTTAGTGCAAGGTTAAATAAGATACACTCTTTTGGGTGCATCAAATTTTTGGCGCCGTTGCCGGGGATTGTTTTCTTTAGTTTATTTGTTACTTTTTTTATTCTTATTTTCAGTTCTAATTAGTTCTATTTTCTTGTACATACAAGTTTTTCTGATCAAATTTTTTTTTAAAAAAAAAAAAAAAAAAAAAAAACGATGGAATTAAGCAATCTAACACTTGAAGAGTTGGTGCCATACATGAACATGGAAAATCAACAAGCCAATCTCACCTACCCAGTTCAACAATTGGCCATGGGAGGATGTCAAGGCCATCAAGTGTTCCAAGACCAAGAGTATGATCATTACTCAAACACTTACCATGAGGGATGGTGGGATCATACTAATTATGGCTACTCAGAAAATTACCAAGAAGTAGATCCTTATGCCAATTACACTCATCCATCTAGCTTCAATCAATCATGGTCTCAAGAACCAGATCTTCTTCAACCACCACATATGACTCAAAACTCAGGTACTTCTTTAGAAGATCTTGTCGATTCTCTTGTTACTAATACTTTGCAATTTCAACAGGAAACAAGGGCAAGTATCCAGAGTTTGGAAAGGCAAATGAGCCTATTGGCTAGTAGTATGGTGGTATGGGTAGCACAAAGATCTGAAGAACTCTCTGCCCAAACGATGATTAATCCAAAGGAGAATGCTACTATTGTGACCTTGAGGAATGAGGAACAAGATGAGGATGAGACAAAATTAGAGATGAATTCTATTCTTGAGGATAATGAAGCCAATGATCCAAATAAGAGTATTTCGGCACCTGAGGTAACGTTTGAGATTCCAATTTTTACTAATGTTTCTTCTCCACCTTTTCCTAGTAGATTCGCAAAGTTCAAGGAGGATGAACATGAACAAGACACGCTGGAAACCTTAAACAGTTTGTTTGTGGATGTCATTCAACAAGTACCAAAAGATGCACCATTCCTCGATGAGATATGCACCACCAAGGATTATGGAATAATACTTGTAATGGAGAATGCATCCACTGTTGTGCAAAGAAAGCTACCTCTCAAACGCATAAATTTGGGAAATTTCATGTATGAGCCTGACAAGCCTAAAAAGCCAAGAAGGGGTGTTGGTTAGATTCAAAACACTAACTCAAGTGTTAATTGGGAAGGCAGCCCAATTAAAGATGAAATTGCCAACCTTCCATATTCAGATTTGCTTTCTCTTTCTCTTTCTTTTCCTTTTTCTTTTATTATTTTTATTTTATTTCTTATGTTTCTTTGTTAATTGTGTTTACTGCTTTTAAGTTCATTTAGGCTGCATAAGTTTCTTTTGTTTAATAGTTCTTTTCTCTTACATATAATTCTTGCATTGGGGGATAATAGCATTACATTAATGACAATGTAAGAATTATGTTTGGGGGGAAGAATTTAGGATTTTATTTAGAGTGTTTTGTTTTTGTGTTTTTTTTATGCTGTTTTTCTTTCTGATCCTTGTTTTGAAAATAACTAGATGTAAATATAATTTTTTAACCCCGGTTAAATGGCGGATAATGGTACTCCGTGATTATTTAAATCGGTTCCATCAGCTACCCACAAAACTGATATTGTATATAAATTTCTCTTCCAATTTCTCTTTCATTTTCTTTTATTTTTTTTTCAGGATGGATGATATTCTCACAAGATTGCAGAAACGATTTCCTCCTTTTCCTCGAAATATTTTACTGAAGCTTTACCAAGTTCGATTTGAAAGATTAAGAATGCTTATGCACAAAGGGATTCCTGCAGACATACGTTTGATAATTGAAGCCAAGGTACGTGAAGATGAATATCTTCCTGTTTTGCATTTACCAGGTACAGGTAGAAGCACTTTTGCAAAGAAGCGACGAGCAAAGCGCATGAGTTCAAATTGCCACAAATGTGCACGATGGACGTGTAACGGTAAATGTCGTTCTATTGGGATTCCGTCCTCTAATCGAGATGATAAAATTGAATTCATTAAGGATGGACTGAGTAAGGAGAATTTGGGTAATATCCAACTTTCTCTTGAGACGCATCCTAGTGGAGACGTACAAAGAGAAATTCTTGATTTATGGTCGCAATTCCAAAGGGAATGGCAACATCTTAGGAATCTGATGTTAAAAGACCCTGTTTGCCAGCTTGTAAGAAAACTGGATGGGAAGCATATCCTCGACTCATAGAAGGCGTTTAAGCCGTTTCTGGACGTAAAACCAGAGGAAGATGTGAGCCACAATCACAACTACAATAAATAACTTCTCAGCTTTTGGTTTGATTTGCAATAACTTCATTTCGGTTTAATTTACGTGTTATTCGATTTGTGTAATTATTCTCATTTTTTTTATTTGTCTTTTACGGTTGACTTTTGTTCTCTTTTTGATTTTCTTCCTGAAATCACGCAAAAATCTTTTGTTAGGTTAACATTTCTTCTGACAGGTCAAATACACTTTCGGCGACATTATTACTCTTGTCTGATTCACTACTCAGTCCTCTATATATTACACCATGTACTCATTCTCTTTCAGGCACTCGAAAAAAAAAAATGGAAAGTACTTCGTCCCAGCGCATTAAAAAAATTTGTGTTTTTGGAGGTGCTTATCCAGGGAAAAATAACATATTCGCTGATGAAGCCATAAGAGTTGGAGTAATACTTGCCCAACAAAAGATCCAGTTGATTTATGGAGGCGGTAGTACGGGTTTAATGGGAGCAGTCGCTACAGCAGCACACGCCGGAGGAAGTCCAGTTCTAGGAATCGTGCCAAAACTATTCACAGATTTTTGTGGACCTACCTTGGGTAAGGAAATACAAGTCTGGAGTATCCCTGAACGGATAACAATCATGTACCATTCTGCCGATGCATTCATTGCTTTACCAGGAGGTCTGGGTACATTGGAAGAAATAGCTTGCGTGGCTTCTTGGTCATCTTTGGTCACAAATAAGAAACCCATTGGTTTGCTTAATATTAATGGTTATTTTAGTAATTTGCTTTCATATTTAGATAATGCTGTGGATAATGGATTCATGTTTTCAGAGGCAAGAAGAACCATAATTTCTGCTACAACCATTGAAGATTTACTCAAAAAGCTCCAAGCTTATGAGTATTTATCTGCTACGGTTGTTTCGCAAACGCTCGGAAAAAGAAAAAGAGATATGGACGAGCAAGGAGTGGATTGCACTTTGTCTTTGTGACATTATCTAACATTTTGTTTGTTGTGTCTCAGTTATAATAAGTGGTTAGCAACCTCTACAGGTAATATCTCCTAAATTTTACCTTCTTAAAAAAAAAAAAAAAAAAAAAGTTTGTTGTGTTTTAAGCAATTTAGAAGTATTCATTCTGAACAAGGTCTGAGTAAGGGAGACTTGAGACATACCTTGTCAGTTTGATTTTAATCTTTTTATGTTTACTTGTTAATTTTTGTTTAGTATTTTAGGATTATTTAGGTTGCATGAGTTTGTTTTGTTTTGAGTCTTAGTTGTTCCTATTCTTATGTTATTAGTTCTTTTCTCTTACACATGATTCTTTCATTTGGGTTAATAGACTTACATTGAGGACAATGTAAGAATTAAGTGTGGGGGGAATGGTTTAGGATTTCTTTTATTTTTGTCTACTATTTTTTTTTTATGAGTCTTTATTATTATTATTATTATTTTAGTGTGTTTTAGTTCCTTTTTAATACAATGATGAGATATGAATTGCATAAGTCTAAAACAGATTTATTAGTGAGAAGATTTTCATGAGAATTGAGCTTGATGTCAACCTTTTTATGAGCCAATGTTAATATGATATGTTGATTGAGAAAGAAGCATGTTTAGACTTAATCTGACTTGTATAATCATCCTTGTGAGTTTTTGAGCCTATAATGATTGATGCATTATACAAATCAATCTAATTTCTTTCTTGAGTGCTCTTATGATTACATGATTCTCTAGAACTTGCTTTAAACTGTTTGAGACTATATTGATACATGTGACAACATGAATATGATAGAGGCATTAGGATTATAACCAGAGCCAAACAGCCATCCATTATTAATGTTCCAAGAGAACACACCCTTAGTGAACCAATTTGAGCATACATTGAATAAGCTATCTCTTTGGTAGCCATAACTTGTCCCTAACCTAAATATACTTATATCTTTACCTTTGTTCCAAAGATGAATTAGCATGTTTTGAGACAAGTTGCAAAGACAAGGAAGATTTATTGAAAATTTGGGTTAGAAACAAGAAATAAGTGTGGGGGGAAAAGAAAGAAAAAAGTCAAGAGAAAAAGAAAGGGATCATTGTCAAATACATTCCCATATTGAAAAAAAAAAAAAAATCTTCTCTTGAACTTCTAGTTAAAGTAAAGAAAAAGATGTTACAAAGTTGGTTAGAATGATGCAAAGGCTCAACATGAATATTTAGCCTATGTTATTATGTGCTTTATAAGAGTTTTGATAAGTTTTATTTATATGATCTTTTTATGTCTCTAAACTTTATGAATTCTTTGGAACCTTTGTGATATCTTTATCCTTTTGTTCTTCAACCACATTACAAACCCCTTGCCCCCATCACAACCTTGATTAAAGACCTCTTGATTCATGAAGTTGTATGATCTAAATAGTGGAGAATAGGTGGACAAGCAAGAATATGGTAGAACTGTTTTCATGAGATTGATTGAGTGTAAACACTTTACCACTACTTTAAAGAGTGAAAATCATGAGGGTATCCCATGTGAGTAGTTGAGATTATGTTTGAATATGCACTATTTTGATTGAAATATGTTATGTTAATATTGGCTTAACTCAAACAATTTACATTCAAGCATGATTTTTTGTGAAATTCTTTAAGCTATTGATTAGTTTATAAGACTTGTTCAAAGATTGTCTCTAATTTGAATTGAAAGGATTAGGAATAAATATTTTTAGTATATGTAGTTTATTTATATTTTAGTTTTTCAATGTTTGTGGGTATCGTTCTAGTAAACCCTCACGAGACTAAACTCGTCCACTAGGGACACCTAGGGGTTTAAAGGCTTGTGTCACATGCTAAGTGCCACCGTGATTTCCTACGAAAGTGGATTAGATTAGATTTTCTTATTTTATTTTTATTTGATTTTGCTCGAGGACTAGCAAAAAGCTAAGTGTGGGGGTGTGATAACTCGTATAATTATATAGTTTTTAGTTATGTTTTATTATTGTTTTGTGTCAAATACGAGTTATTATTGTTTAGTCTAATTGTGTTTATGATCTTTTATATTTTTATGTAATTTGGTGTTCTTCACAAGTTTCTTTGAGTGATTTCAGATTACTAGAATTAAGGGCAAATCCAGTTCAGTTCCAGTTCCGACACCTTTTGCCATATCAGCTATATCTGGAGTTTCACTGAAGCAATAAGGCTGAAATTTGTATCCGTGCAAAGCTAAAAGGCATATCTATCTTTTTCATGTTTTACACTTCTTGAAACGGAGTCGTTTTCCCTAGCGAAATCGACCATGAAGTTGGCTGATGTGCAATGATGTCTGTGCTGACCTGTTTTCGTATTTTGCCCATATCTTCTTATCCACATCAGAAAATGAGCTGATTTCAACGGCTATGGATCAGTAACTGATAGGGTAACATTTGTCTAGAAGACCATGTGATCAGATAAGGCCTGGAAAATTGACAAAATCGACCATCAAGTTGGCTGATCAAAATCGTCATGTATGACGAAAATTGTTAGAAAATGCACCCACCTATTATACCTACCTTTGAAATTTGTAAAACTTGTCTCTTGTCATTTAGCCCTCCAAAATGTGTATAAATAGAGGGCCTTGGATGATTGTAAGGGATCATATTGTACATAGGTAGGATATTAGCCATTTTAATAAAATTCTCTAAGTTTTCTTCTTCTTTCTTTTCTCTAGTTTTCTTTCTTTTCTCTAGTTTTCTTTTTCTTTAGAGGGAGCAAGAGGTTGGATAATTAATATTCTTCCTCTTCTTCTTTCTTTCTTTTATTTTCTTCTTAGATTTTCTTTAATTTTATGTTTATGTTTATAATGCCTATGCTAGGCTAAACTTCTATTTGGTTAAGGGTGATTTCAAAGCCCTAGACATGTTTTATAATTGATTTTCAGATTCTATCTAGCATTAATTTTCTATCAAAGTTGCTTATGTTCTTCTACAAGAATTGTTCATGATGTTGTCTTGATTTATTTAGGTGTACAACTAGATAGATCTTGATAATTATCTATTGCTAGTTTAGGAGTCTTGATCCGTGTAATTGTCTTGATTTCCTATTCATAAGTGGCAATTTGTGATTAATGATTATGGTCAAGTTTTCAATAATTGCAAAGTGGAACATAACCTAAGTTGAACAATCCGAGCTTATGTGTTTGTTGCTTAGATCAACCTATCTTTCTCATCATAAAGCTGCCATTAAATTGAATTTAGAGAGCTTATTCTAGGTTGTTTAATGGTTAGAGATTAAATAGAGAGCTTGTTCTATTTAACGACAAACTAAGGAAAGATTGGGGTAACAGAGCTTGTTGTTATCTACGGTTGTTAACTTTGATAGTTGGTTGATATTGATAGATCTGAAATTGATTCTTAATGATGTCTAGTGGTGGAGAATGAAACCTTAACCATATTTTTCATATTTGATTCTTCTTACTTACTTGTTTTCTTACTTTTAGTTTGCTAATTTAGTATATATATTTTCATTGGCTGGTTATACCGCCTAATTTAGTTTATATATTTTTATTGGCTGGTTATACCGCCTAATTTAGTATATATATTTTCATTGGCTGGTTATACCGCCTAATTTAGTTTATATATTTTTATTGGCTGGTTATACCGCCTAATTTAGTTTATATATTTTTATTGGCTGGTTATACCGCCTTGCATCTTATTCTTATTATTTACTTTAGTTTAAATCTGGCTTCAAAAACCCCTTTTCTTTTATTGTTCTTGAATTTAAGTTTTAAACTATTAACTTATAAACTAAAACCCAATCCCTGAGGACTCGACCCTTGCTAACTACTATACTTACAATTTATCTTTTTAGTGCAAGGTTAAATAAGATACACTCTTTTGGGTGCATCACTCGTCGCTTCTTTGCAAAAGTACTTCTACCTGTACCTGGTAAATGCAAAACAGGAAGATATTCATCTTCACGTACCTTGGCTTCAATTATCCAACGTATGTCTTCAGGAATCCCTTTGTGCATAAGCATTCTTAATCTTTCAAATCGAACTTGGTAAAGCTTCAGTAAAATATTTCGAGGAAAAGGAGGAAATCGTTTCTGCAATCTTGTGAGAATATCATCCATCCTGAAAAAAATGAAAAAAAAAAAAAAATTGAAAGAGAAATTGGAAGAGAAATTTATATACAATATCAGTTTTGTGGGTAGCTGATGGAACCGATTTAAATAATCACGGAGTACCGTTATTCGCCATTTAACCGGGGTTAAAAAAATAAAAATTATATTTACATTTAGTTATTTTCAAAACAAGGATCAGAAAGAAAAACAACATAAAAAGACTCAAAAATAAAATCCTAAATTCTTCCCCCCACACATAATTCTTACATTGTCATTAATGTAATGCTATTAACCCAAATGAAAGAATCATGTGTAAGTGAAAAGAACTATTAAACAAAATAAACTTATGCAGCCTAAATGAACTTAAAAACACTAAACACAATTAACAAAGAAACATAAGAAAAAGATAAAGAAAAAGAGAGCAAATCTGAGGATGGCAGTTTGGCAATGCTTTCACTAATTAGGCTGCCTCCCCCAATTAGCACTTGATTGATTGTTTCCAGTCTAGCCAATTCCCCTTCTTGGCTTTTTAGGATCTTTTGGCTTAGACATGAAACTTCTCGGATTTTTGCGTTTTGGAGGAAGTTTTCTTTGCAAAAGAGCCAATGCATTCTCCCCCACACGTATTATTTCATCATTCTTGGTGGGGTATAGCTCTTTGAGGAATTGTGCATATCTTGGTACTTGTCTAATGGCATCCACAAGCAAGCTGTTTAAGGTTTCCAAAAATTGTTGTACATGTTCCTCATTCTTGGACTTTGCAAATCTGCTAGGAAAAAGTGGAGAAGGAACATTAGTAGAAATAAAAACCTTAAAAGCTACCTGAGGTGTCAAAGTACTCTCCTTTTGAATGGTGGCTTCATTATCCTCAAGAAGTGAATCCATCTTTGGTTTTGTCTCATCCTCATCTTGTTCCTCATTTCTCAAGGTCACAATAGTAGCATTCTCCTTTGGGTTAATCACCGTTTGGGAAGGGAGTGCTAGAGATCTTTCTGCTACTAATTCCACCATACTACTAGCCAATAGGCTCATTTGCCTTTCCAAACTCTGGATGCTTGCCCTTGTTTCCTGTTGAAATTGCAAAGTATCAGTAACAAGAGAATGTACAAGATCTTCTAAATAAGTACCTGAGTTTTGAATCATATGTGGTGGTTGAAAAAGATCTGGTTCTTGAGACCATGATTGATTGAAGCTAGATGGATGAGTGTAATTGGCATAAGGATCTACTTCTTGGTAATTTTTCGAGTAGCCACAATTAGTATGATCCCACCATCCCTCATGGTAAGTGTTTGAGTAATGATCATACTGTTGGTCTTGGAACACTTGATGGCCTTGACATCCTCCCATGGCCAATTGTTGAACTGGGGAGGTGAGCTTGACTTGTTGATTCTCTATGTTCATGTATGCCACCAACTCTTCAAGTGTTAGATTGCTCAATTCCCTCGTTTTTTTTTTTTTTTTTTTTTTTCAAAATTTGATAAGAAAAACCCGTATGTACAAGAAAATAAATATCATTGGAACTGAAAATAAGAATAAACCAAGTAACAAATAAACTAAAAAAAAAATCCCCGGCAACGGCGCCAAAAACTTGATGCACCCAAAAGAGTGTATCTTATTTAACCTTGCACTAAAAAGATCAATTGTAAGTATAGTAGTTAGCAAGGGTCGAGTCCTCAGGGATTGGGTTTTAGTTTATAAGTTGATAGTTTAAAACTTAAATTCAAGAACAATAAAAGAAAAGGGGTTTTGGAAATCAGATTTAAACTAAAGTAAATAATAAGAATAAGATGCAAGGCGGTATAACCAGCCAATAAAAATATATATACTAAATTAGGCGGTATAACCAGCCAATAAAAATATATATACTAAATTAGGCGGTATAACCAGCCAATAAAAATAAAACAAAGTTAATATACAAATTAGGCGGTATAACCAGCCAATAAAAATAAATATACTTTTAAAAATAAGCAAACTAGAAAAGTAAGAAAACAAGTAAGTAAGAAGAATCAAGTATTAAAAATATGGTTAAGGTTTCATTCTCCACCACTAGACATCATTAAGAATCAATTTCAGATCTATCAATATCAACCAACTATCAAAGTTAACAACCGTAGATAACAACAAGCTCTGTTACCCCAATCTTTCCTTAGTTTGTCGTTAAATAGAACAAGCTCTCTATTTAATCTCTAACCATTAAACAACCTAGAATAAGCTCTCTAAATTCAATTTAATGGCAGCTTTATGATGAGAAAGATAGGTTGATCTAAGCAACAAACACATAAGCTCGGATTGTTCAACTTAGGTTATGTTCCACTTTGCAATTATTGAAAACTTGACCATAATCATTAATCACAAATTGCCACTTATGAATAGGAAATCAAGACAATTACACGGATCAAGACTCCTAAACTAGCAATAGATAATTATCAAGATCTATCTAGTTGTACACCTAAATAAATCTAGACAACATCATGAACAATTCTTGTAGAAGAACATAAGCAACTTTGATAGAAAATTAATGATAGATAGAATCTGAAAATCAATCACAAAACATGTCTAGGGCTTTGAAATCACCCTTAACCAAATAGAAGTTTAGCCTAGCATAGGCATTATAAACATAAAATTAAATAGAATCTAAGAAGAAAATAAAAGAAAGAAAGAAGAAGAAGAAGAATATTAATTATCCAACCTCTTGCTCTTTCTAAAGAAAAAGAAAACTAGAGAAAAGAAAGAAGAAGAAAACTTAGAGAATTTTATTACAATGGCTAATATCCTACCTATCTACAATATGATCCTCTACAATCATCCAAGGCCCTCTATTTATACACATTTTGGAGGGCTAAATGACAAGAGACAAGCTTTACAAATTTCAAAGGTAGGTATAATAGGTGGGTGCATTTTTCTAACAATTTTCGTCATATTGTATGACCATTTTGATCAGCCAACTTGATGATCGATTTTGTCAATCTTGGAGGCCTGATCTGATCACATGGTCTTCTAGAAAAATGTTCCCCTATGAGTTACTGATTCATAGCCGTTCGAATCAGCTCATTTTATGATGTGGAGAAGAAGATATGGGCAAAATACGAAAACAGGTCAGCACAGACGTCATTGCACATCAGCCAACTTGATGGTCGATTTCTTCAATATTGGAGGATTTATCTGATCACATGGTTTTCTAGAAAAATGTTCCCCTATCAGTTAGTGATCCATAGCCGTTGGAATCAGCTCATTTGCTGATGTGTATCGGACGATATGGTCAAAATGCGAAAACTGCTCAGGACAGACGTCATTGCACATCAGCCAAATTGATGGTTGATTTCGCTAGGGAAAACGACTCCGTTTCAAGAAGTGTAAAACATGAAAAAGATAGATATGCCTCTTAACTTTGCACGGTTAAAATTTCAGCCTTATTGCTTCAGTGAAACTCCAGATATAGCTGATATGGCAAAAGGCGTCGGAATTGGAACTGAACTGGATTTGCCCTTAATTCTAGTAATCTGAAATCACTCAAAGAAACTTGTGAAAAACACCAAATTACATAAAAATATAAAAGATCATAAACACAATTAGACTAAACAATAATAACTCGTATTTGACACAAAACAATAATAAAACATAACTAAAAACTATATAATTATACGAGTTATCAAAAAGCTTTGGCTATGTTTAAAATTTATAAAAATTCTGGGTATCACTTCCAGAAGCTTTGGCTATCACCACCAAAGACTTGCTCATTTTAAAAAAATTTAAATTATGGGTTCGGCAGGTTCAAAATAAAAGAAAGTACCTCGACGGTGGTCTCGAGGCTCGACTCATTTGAGAAGAAGAACGAGTTCGAATTTAAAACAAAATATCTCGATAGTGGTCTCGGGACTTGACTCCTTTGAGAAGCAGAATGAGTTCGATTATAACTGAAAGCTTTGAGAGAGGATGCAAATGCTTCATGATGCAAATGCTTCTGATGTAGATGCAGATGTTGAATAAAATTCTGGGTATCTCCTCTAGAAGCTTTGGCTATCACCACCAAAGACTTGTTGATTTTAAAAAATTTAAAAACTCTGGATTCTCCATAAAGGCTTCGACTATCACTACCAAAGACTTTCCCTTTTCAAAAAATTTAGAAACTCTAGATATCTCCACAGAGGCTTCGGCTATCACTACCAAAGACTTTCCCTTTTCAAAAAATTTAGAAACTCTGGATATCTCCACAGAGGCTTCGGCTATCACTACCAAAGACTTTCTCACTGTTTAAATTTTTTTAAAACTCTGGATATCTCCACAGAAGCTTCGGCTATTACCACTGCAGACTTGCTCATTAAAAAAATCGTGTTGAAAATTATACCCAAAAGCTTTGAGAAGAGATACAGATGCACATGTCTTTAACAAGGTGCTCATGCTTCATGGTGCAAATGTAAATGGCTTGGATTGATGTAAATGCTTCTTGATGCAGATGCAAATACTGAATAAGATGCGAGTGCTTCTGAATAATGCAAATGCAAAGATCAACATTGACGCAATTACTTAATGTGGCGATGCAGATGCAAAGATCGACATTGTGCAAATGCTTCGGAATGATGCAAATGCAAAGACTAGCAGCGTGCAAAATGCTTCTAAATGATGCAAATGAAAGGATTGACAACATGCAGAATGCTTCTACATGATGCTAATGCAAAGATCAATAATAATGCAAATGCTTGATGAAAATATGCAAATGCCCCTAATCATTTTTTTCTAAACTTTGGCTTAGCCTTTCCAATTCATTTTTCCTCTTCAAATCAAAGTATATCTTCAATTCATTGTTCAATCTTTGGCTATTTTCTTTGCCCCAACAGTTTTCAAACTCTTATTGATAGGAGCCTGCTTGCCGAGTTCTATTTCTTCTTCGCATATTTGGAAGTCAAGGTTAACCCTAGAAGTTCCACACCTCAGGGTTAGAAAAACCTTATCTCATATCAGCATCAAAATTGGTATTTCAAAAACATTTTTGTTTTCCCCCTTTTTTTTGAACAACAATCTTGCTCATTTAATGAAAACTTCTGAGCGAAAAATATTAACCCCACGGTATATGGTGTACAAATCTTTTGAAGACTGATGACCACTGTTAGAAATTTCCCTAAATGTCAATCTGGATTATTCAATTGGGATTGGCAAGGCTTGGTATAACAAGATTCTGGCTTTGCTAGGAAAACTTCATAACAAAAATGTATACCCCTTCTAGGCTCACAAATAGAATAGATTTTATAAATCATGAATTCATTGAGAACCAAACAAATTCAACATTCTTTTAGTTTCCATATCAGGGCATTTTGACAAGCGTCAAGATTGGCCGAGATGTTTAAAATGGAAAGTTTAATCTTGGAGGAAAAAAGTTTCAGTTTTCGAAGACAATCCTCCGAATGAGAGCTGTCAATTTTGGAGGTTCAGGAATTTCTAGATGTTCCTCGATGACCACTTCTTCAAGGTGACCTTTTCTTTTGTGGTATCGGCACTATCATAGATGGCATCGGAAATTCCCATTTTACTCTAGACCGCCCATTTTTGGGTTTTCGCCGTAGAGTCCTCTTCTTTCCTATTTTTCTTTTTCTTTTTCTTTTTTGTTTTGTTTTGTTCTTCTTTTGTTTTTTTTTTACCATGCACTCGAGAATTCTAAATTATTCCTTAGTGAAATGAGAATTTGATAAGATGGGATTAAATTTGAGGAAAAACCCTTCAAGTTAAATATTCATGCTCGATCAAAATGGGCTTTTAAAGCACGTGATGTAGGCCATGGCTCGGGGTTCAGAAAGAAAGGATAAAAAGGCCCAAAATCTGTGTTTGAGGGTAATTGGATCAAGGATCATTTCCTGAGGAGAATTCATTCTTGAAACATTTGTCCCTTTTTTTTGGACTTTTTTTTTTTCAAACTTTTGTTTTTTAATTGCTGGCTTTCATTTGCTATTCTTTGATTTCACATTTTCCAGTGGCTCTCTTTTTTTGCCATGATTTTTGATTATTTTTCCTCGTATTTGCCCTTCAATGTAGAGGGTGATTCTTGATCAGGGTTCAAAGAAAGAAATAATTCCTAAGGCTCAAAGGGGTGACTAGGGATAATTTCTCTTAGTGAAAGGGATATGAAAGATGGCCATTTATCATATCAAGCATAAATATTCTCATTGAAAAGTAATCTTCAGGGAAAATAGATAATCGAAATTTCATTTTGCACTTTGGAATCATCCTAATTCTCATATGTATGATATCCCAATTTTTTTTAATCGCATGCCCCAATGATTCATGCGTTAGTCCCATCCTTTTTCACCATACAACCATCATTTTCACATATGATGCCCCAATTTGATTAACCATGAGAATTTGTATCAACGAGGAACATAGCAAGTCTAGGTCTATTTTGAAAAGGCTGAGTTTCAAATCTGAGTTCTTTGAAGAGACAAGAAAAATATGACCCAAAAACGGGTTTTCTCTGGGACATGGGATAATCTAGTTTAATCATTGTGCCCCAGGGTGTCAATCATGAAGTGATGTTTGGGCATTTAGTGTTTTGTGGTTATGGGAAAAGGCATGAATGGTTTTAGCACAATCTTGACACACCAAATTACCACGATCTAAATTCTTGAAAGAATGTCTCATTTGTTTGAATTTCAAAGAATTCGAATTTTTTTCAAAAAGTTCGTTCCGTTGTTCATTGTCTAGACTGGGATCTACATCTTTGCTTATTCTGCAATGACAATGGTTTATGAAGTTTAATCAATTCATATTCCTTGAAGCATTAGGCCTTTCAAGTAGTTTTGATTATAAGGATTTAGGCATAGGAAAGCCTAAAAGAGAAAGAGAAAGTGTTAGGTCATTTCTAACAATGATCATCAATATTCTTGAGACTGTTCGTTATTTCACGTGAAAACCCTTATTATTGTTTACCAATTTTGTTTCCTCAAAGTTTCATTTTTTTTTTCAAATTCAAATTATTATTAAAACATAATGAACACAAAACATTTAAATTCAAAATTTATTTATTTCATGTAGATGTCAACATGAGACAAGTGCTTTCATCATCACAGTGTATAGAACTACATGCATCAGAAATCCTAATATGATTATGCACCATGTTTCTTATGACACTTGGCTTTCCCATCTTCAAAACTTATCGAACCAGCCTTGATGAGATCCCTGACCTTGTACTTCAAAGTGGGGCAGTTCTCTGTTAAGTGACCTTGATTGCCAAAATGATAACCACAACACTCATTAGCATCATACCAGCTCGGATAAGGGGGCCTCAGAGGCTCTAATTGCATGGGTGTCACAAGGTGGTTCTAGATGAGTTGAGGTAGTAGCTCACTGTATGTCACAGGAATCGGGTCAACCTGATTTCTTTTTCGCTTTTTATGCTCCATTCGATTATTCCCAAGGGTGTTAGATTGATAGACAAATGTAAATTCTGGCACGGTTGCAATCATTGGTTGGTAAGGATAAGAACCTTAAGAGACATTGTTCAGGGTAGAGTAAAATGGCTGATACGAGAAGAATTGGGAAAGTGAGGCAAAGCCTTCCACGACTTGGGTATCTTCTTTTTTCTTTTCAGATGCCCCATTTCTCTCGGTATTGGATGTTCTTTCTCCTTTAATTTTTCCATCCTTGATAGCATTCTCAATCATCTCCCGTGGAATTACCATGTCCGAAAACTTCTTCGTGGTGTTGCCGATAAGTATATCATAGTATGGGGCCTGCAGTGTTTTCACAAAAAGAATAGTGATGCACCCAAAAGAGTGTATCTTATTTAACCTTGCACTAAAAAGAATCAATTGTAGAGTATAATGATTAGCAAGGGTCGAGTCCTCAGGGATTGGGTTTTAATCTATGAGTTATTAGTTTATAACTTACGTTCAAAGAAAATAATAAAAGAAAAAGGGGGTTTTCTTTAGAAGGATTACCTGAAAAAGTTTCACAATAAAATCTAACTAAACGACGAGATCTAAAATCACGTCGCCAAACAAGCATAAAACAAAGTTAATATACAGATAATATATTTATATAAATATAAACTTTACAATATAAATATAAATATATAGAAAATTAGGCGGTATAACCAGCCAATAAAAATAAATATAGTTTTAAAAATAAGCAAACTAGAAAAGTAAGAAAACAAGTAAGTAAGAAGAATCAAATATGAAAAATATGGTTAAGGTTTCATTCTCCACCACTAGACATCATTAAGAATCAATTTCATATCTATCATTGATAACTCGTATAATTATATAGTTTTTAGTTATGTCTTATTATTGTTTTGTGTCAAATACGAGTTATTATTGTTTAGTCTAATTGTGTTTATGATCTTTTATATTTTTATGTAATTTGGTGTTTTTCACAAGTTTCTTTGAGTGATTTCAGATTACTAGAATTAAGGGCAAATCCAGTTCAGTTCCAGTTCCGACACCTTTTGCCATATCAGCTATATCGGGAGTTTCACTGAAGCAATAAGGCTAAAATTTTAACCGTGCAAATTTAAGAGGCATATCTATCTTTTTCATGTTTTACACTTCTTGAAACGGAGTCGTTTTCCCTAGCGAAATCAACCATCAAGTTGGCTGATATGCAATGACGTCTGTCCTGAGCAGTTTTCGCATTTTGACCATATCGTCCGATACACATCAGCAAATGAGCTGATTCTAACGGCTATGGATCACTAACTGATAGGGGAACATTTGTCTAGAAGACCATGTGATCAGATAAAGCCTCCAATATTGAAGAAATCGACCATCAAGTTGGCTGATGTGCAATGACGTCTGTGCTGACCTGTTTTCGTATTTTGCCCATATCTTCTTCTCCACATCAGAAAATGAGCTTATTCCAACGGCTATGAATCAGTAACTCATAGGGGAACATTTTTCTAGAAGACCATGTGATCAGATCAGGCCTCCAAGATTGACAAAATCGACCATCAAGTTGGCTGATCAAAATGGTCATACAATATGACGAAAATTGTTAGAAAAATGCACCCACCTATTATACCTACCTTTGAAATTTGTAAAGCTTGTCTCTTGTCATTTAGCCCTCCAAAATGTGTATAAATAGAGGGCCTTGGATGATTGTAGAGGATCATATTGTACATTGGTAGGATATTAGCCATTGTAATAAAATTCTCTAAGTTTTCTTCTTCTTTCTTTTCTCTAGTTTTCTTTTTCTTTATTTTCTTCTTCTTCTTTCTTTCTTTTATTTCCTTCTTAGATTCTCTTTAATTTTATGTTTATGTTTACAATGCCTATGCTAGGCTAAACTTCTATTTGGTTAAGGGTGATTTCAAAGCCCTAGACATGTTTTGTGATTGATTTTTAGATTCTATCTATCATTAATTTTCTATCAAAGTTGCTTATGTTCTTCTACAAGAATTGTTCATGATGTTGTCTTGATTTATTTAGGTGTACAACTAGATAGATCTTGATAATTATCTATTGCTAGTTTAGGAATCTTGATCTGTGTAATTGTCTTGATTTCCTATTCATAAGTGGCAATTTGTGATTAATGATTATGGTCAAGTTTTCAATAATTGCAAAGTGGAACATAACCTAAGTTGAACAATCCGAGCTTATGTGTTTGTTGCTTAGATCAACCTATCTTTCTCATCATAAAGCTGCCATTAAATTGAATTTAGAGAGCTTATACTAGGTTGTTTAATGGTTAGAGATTAAATAGAGAGCTTGTTCTATTTAACGACAAACTAAGGAAAGATTAGGATAACAGAGCTTGTTGTTATCTACGGTTGTTAACTTTGATAGTTGGTTGATATTGATAGATCTGAAATTGATTCTTAATGATGTCTAGTGGTGGAGAATGAAACCTTAACCATATTTTTCATATTTGATTGTTCTTACTTACTTGTTTTCTTACTTTTTTAGTTTGCTTATTTTTAAAAGTATATTTATTTTTATTGGCTGGTTATACCGCCTAATTTGTATATTAACTTTGTTTTATTTTTATTGGCTGGTTATACCGCCTAATTTAGTATATATATTTTTATTGGCTGGTTATACCGCCTTGCATCTTATTCTTATTATTTACTTTAGTTTAAATCTGGCTTCAAAAACCCCTTTTCTTTTATTGTTTTCTTTGAACGTAAGTTATAAACTAATAACTCATAGATTAAAACCCAATCCCTGAGGACTCGACCCTTGCTAATCATTATACTTACAATTGATCTTTTTAGTGCAAGGTTAAATAAGATACACTCTTTTGGGTGCATCAAATTTTTGGCGCCGTTGCCGGGGATTGTTTTCTTTAGTTTATTTGTTACTTGGTTTATTCTTATTTTCAGTTCTAATGAGTTTTGTTTTCTTGTACATACGGGTTTTTCTTATCAAATTTTGAAAAATAAAATAAAAAAAAAAACGATGGAATTGAGCAATCTATCACTTGAAGAGTTGGTGGCATACATGAACATGGAGAATCAACAAGCCAATCTCACCTTCCCAGTTCAACAATTTGCCATGGGAGGATGTCAAGGCCATCAAGTGTTCCAAGACCAACAGTATGATCATTACTCAAACACTTACCATGAGGGATGGTGGGATCATACTAATTATGGCTACTCGAAAAATTACCAAGAAGTAGATCCTTATGCCAATTACACTCATCCATCTAGCTTCAATCAATCATGGTCCCAAGAACCAGATCTTTTTCAACCACCACATATGACTCAAAACTCAGGTACTTCTTTAGAAGATCTTGTCTATTCTCTTGTTACTGATACTTTGCAATTTCAACAGGAAACAAGGGCAAGCATCCAGAGTTTGGAAAAGCAAATGATCCAATTGACTAGTAGTATGGTGGGATGGGTAGCACAAAGATCTGAAGAACTCCCTGCCCAAACGATGATTAACCTAAAGGAGAATGCTACTATTGTGACCTTGAGGAATGAGGAACAAGATGAGGATGAGACAAAATTAGAGATGAATTCTATTCTTGAGGATAATGAAGCCAAAGATCCAAATAAGAGTATTTCGGCACCTGAGGTAACGTTTAAGGTTTCACTTTTTACTAATGTTTCTTCTCCACCTTTTCCTAGTAGATTTGCAAAGTTCAAGGAGGAAGAACATGAACAACACATGCCGGAAACCTTAAACAACTTGTTTGTAGAGGTCATTCAACAAGTATCAAAATATGCTCCATTCCTCGATGACATATGCACCACAAAGGATGATGGAATAATACTTGTAATGGAGAATGCATCCACTGTTGTGCAAAGAAAGCTTCCTCTCAAACGCATAAATTTGGGAAATTTCATGTATGAGCCTGACAAGCCTAAAAAGCCAAGAAAGGGTGTTGGTTAGATTCAAAACACTAACTCAAGTGTTAATTGGGAAGGCAGCCCAATTAAAGATGAAATTGCCAACCTTCCATATTCAGATTTGCTTTCTCTTTCTTTTCCTTTTTCTTTTATTATTTTTATTGTTTTTATTTTATTTCTTATGTTTCTTTGTTAATTGTGTTTACTGCTTTTAAGTTCATTTAGGCTGCATAAGTTTCTTTTGTTTAATAGTTCTTTTCTCTTACATATAATTCTTGCATTGGGGGATAATAGCATTACATTAATGACAATGTAAGAATTATGTGTGGGGGGAAGAATTTAGGATTTTATTTAGAGTGTTTTGTTTTTGAGTCTTTTTATGTTGTTTTTCTTTCTGATCATTGTTTTGAAAAACACTAGATGTAAATATAATTTTTTTTAACCCCGGTTAAATGGCGGATAACGGAACTCCGTGATTATTTAAGTCGGTTCCATCAGCTACCCAAAAAACTGATATTGTATATAAATTTCTCTTTCAATTTCTCTTTTATTTTTTTTTTCAGGATGGATGATATTCTCACAAGATTGCAGAAACGATTTCCTCCTTTTCCTCGAAATATTTTACTGAAGCTTTACCAAGTTCGATTTGAAAGATTAAGAATGCTTATGCACAAAGGGATTCCTGAAGACATACGTTGGATAATTGAAGCCAAGGTGCTTATCCAGGGAAAAATAACATATTCGCTGATGAAGCCATAAGAGTTGGAGTAATACTTGCCCAACAAAAGATCCAGTTGATTTATGGAGGCGGTAGTACGGGTTTAATGGGAGCAGTCGCTACAGCAGCACACGCCGGAGGAAGTCCAGTTCTAGGAATCGTGCCAAAACTATTCACAAGTTTTTGTGGACCTACCGTGGGTGATGCACCCAAAAGAGTGTATCTTATTTAACCTTGCACTAAAAAGATAAATTGTAAGTATAGTAGTTAGCAAGGGTCGAGTCCTCAGGGATTGGGTTTTAGTTTATAAGTTAATAGTTTAAAACTTAAATTCAAGAATAATAAAAAAAAAGGGGGTTTTTGAAGCCAGATTTAAACTAAAGTAAATAATAAGAATAAGATGCAAGGCGGTATAACCAGCCAATAAAAATATATATACTAAATTAGGCGGTATAACCAGCCAATAAAAATAAAACAAAGTTAATATACAAATTAGGCGGTATAACCAGCCAATAGAAATAAATATAAAAAATAAGCAAACTAAAAGTAAGAAAACAAATAAGTAAGAAGAATCAAATATGAAAAATATGGTTAAGGTTTCATTCTCCACCACTAGACATCATTAAGAATCAATTTCAGATCTATCAATATCAACCAACTATCAAAGTTAACAACCGTAGATAACAACAAGCTCTGTTACCCCAATCTTTCCTTAGTTTTTCGTTAAATAGAACAAGCTCTCTATTTAATCTCTAACCATTAAACAACCTAGAATAAGCTCTCTAAATTCAATTTAATGGCAGCTTTATGATGAGAAAGATAGGTTGATCTAAGCAACAAACACATAAGCTCGGATTGTTCAACTTAGGTTATGTTCCACTTTGCAATTATTGAAAACTTGACCATAATCATTAATCACAAATTGCCACTTATGAATAGGAAATCAAGACAATTACACGGATCAAGACTCCTAAACTAGCAATAGATAATTATCAAGATCTATCTAGTTGTACACCTAAACAAATCAAGACAACATCATGAACAATTCTTGTAGAAGAACATAAGCAACTTTGATAGAAAATTAATGATAGATAGAATCTGAAAATCAATTATAAAACATGTCTAGGGCTTTGAAATCACCCTTAACCAAATAGAAGTTTAGCCTAGCATAGGCATTGTAAACATAAACATAAAATTAAAGAAAATCTAAGAAGAAAATAAAAGAAAGAAAGAAGAAGAGGAAGAATATTAATTATCCAACCTCTTGCTCTCTCTAAAGAAAAAGAAAACTAGAGAAAAGAAAGAAAGCTAGAGAAAAGAAAGAAGAAGAAAACTTAGAGAATTTTATTAAAATGGCTAATATCCTACCTATGTACAATATGATCCTCTACAAACATCCAAGGCCCTCTATTTATACACATTTTGAAGGGCTAAATGACAAGAGACAAGCTTTACAAATTTCAAAGGTAGGTATAATAGGTGGGTGAATTTTTCTAACAATTTTCGTCATATTGTATGACAATTTTGATCAGCCAACTTGATGGTCGATTTCGTCAATGTTGGAGGCCTGATCTGATCACATGGTCTTCTAGAAAAAGGTTCCCCTATCAGTTACGGATCCATAGCCGTTGGAATCAGCTCATTTGCTGATGTGGATAAGCAGATATGGGCAAAATACGAAAACAGGTCAGCACAGACGTCATTGCACATCAGCCAACTTGATGGTCGATTTCGTCAATATTAGAGGCCTGATCTGATCATATGGTCTTCTAGACAAAGGTTCCCGTATCAGTTACGGATCCATAGCCATTGGAATCAGCTCATTTGCTGATGTGGATAAGAAGATATGAGCAAAATACGAAAACAGGTCAGCACAGACGTCATTGCACATCAGCCAACTTGATGGTCGATTTCGCTAGGGCAAACGACTCCGTTTCAAGAATTGTAAAACATGAAAAAGATAGATATGCCTCTTAGCTTTGCACGGCTACAAATTTCAGCCTTATTGCTTCAGTGAAACTCCAGATATAGCTGATATGGCAAAAGGTGTCGGAACTGGAACTGAACTGGATTTGCCCTTAATTCTAGTAATCTGAAATCACTCAAAGAAACTTGTGAAAAACACCAAATTACATAAAAATATAAAAGATCATAAACACAATTAGACTAAACAATAATAACTCGTATTTGACACAAAACAATAATTAAACATAACTAAAAACTATATAATTATACGAGTTATCACACCCCCACACTTAGCTTTTTGCTAGTCCTCGAGCAAAATCAAATAAAAATAAAATAAGAAAATCTAATCTAATCCACTTTCGTAGGAAATCACGGTGGCACTTAGCATGTGACACAAGCCTTTAAACCCCTAGGTGTCCCTAGTGGACGAGTTTAGTCTCGTGAGGGTTTACTAGAACGATACCCACAAACATTGAAAAACTAAAATATAAATAAACTACATATACTAAAAATATTTATTCCTAATCCTTTCAATACAAATTAGAGACAATCTTTGAACAAGTCTTATAAACTAATCAATAGCTTAAAGAATTTCACAAAAAATCATGCTTGAATGTAAATTGTTTGAGTTAAGCCAATATTAACATAACATATCTCAATCAAAATAGTGCATGTTCAAATTTAATCTCAACTTCTCACATGGGATACCCTCATGATTTTCACTCTTTAAAGTAGTGGTAAAGTGTTTACACTCAATCAATCTCATGAAAACACTTCTACCATATGCTTGCTTGTCCACCTATTCTCCACTAAAAGATCATGCAACTTCATAAATCAAGAGGTCTTTAATCAAGGTTGTAATGGGGCCAAGGGGTTTGTAATGTGGTTGAAGAACAAAAGGATAAAGATATCACAAAGGTTCCAAAGAGTTCATAAAGTTTAGAGACATAAAAAAATTATACAAAGAAACTTCTCAAAACTCTTTACAAGTACATAGTCACCTAGGCCGGATATTCATGTTGGGCCTTTTCTTCATTCTAAACAACTTTGTAACATATTTTTCTTTTTCCACAAATTCAAGAGATGATTCATATATATATATATATTTTTTTACATAGGAATGTATTTTCCAGTATTCCATTTCTTTTTCTCTTGACTTTTCTTTTCTTTTCCCCCCACACTTATTTCTTGTTTCTAACCAAAAAATATCCCTTGTCTTTGCAACTTGTCTCAAATCATGCTAATTCATCTTTGGAACAAAGGTAAAGATATAAGTATATTTAGGTTAGGGACAAGTTATGGTTACCAAAGAGATAGCTTATTCAATGTAGGCTCAAATTGGTTCACTAAGGGTGTGTTCTCTTGGAACATCAATAAGGGATGGCTGTTTGGCTCTGGTTATAATCCTAATGCCTCTATCATATTCATGTTGTCACATGTATCAATATAGTCTCAAACGGTTTAAAGCAAGTTCTAGAGAATCATGTAATCATAAGAGCACTCAAGAAAGAAATTAGATTGATTTGTATAATGCATCAATCATTTTAGGCTTAAAAACTCACAATGATGATTATACAAGTCAGTTTTAAGTCTAAACATGCTTCTTTCTCAATCAACATATCATATTAACATTGGCTCATAAAAAGGTTGACATCAAGCTCAATTCTCATGAAAATCTTCTCACTAATAAATCTGTTTTAGACTTATGCAATTCATATCTCATCATTGTATTAAAAAGGAACTAAAACACACTAAAAAAAAATAATAATAATAATAAAGACTCATAAAAAAAATAGTAGACAAAAATAAAAGAAATCCTAAATCATTCCCCCCACACTTAATTCTTACATTGTCCTCAATGTAAGTCTATTAACCCAAATGAAAGAATCATGTGTAAGAGAAAAGAACTAATAACATAAGAATAGGAACAGCTAAGACTCAAAACAAAACAAACTCATGCAACCTAAATAATCTTAAAATACTAAACAAAAATTAACAAGTAAACATAAAAAGATTAAAATCAAACTGACAAGGTGTGTCTCAAGTCTCCCTTACTCAGACCTTGTTCAGAATGAATACTTCTAAATTGCTTAAAACACAACAAACTTTTTTCTTTTTCTATTTTTTTTTTTTTTGAAAAGAAGAAATCAAACTGACAAGGTATGTCTCAAGTCTCCCTTACTCAGACCTTGTTCAGAATGAATATTTCTAAATTGCTTAAAACACAACAAACTTTTTTTTTTTTTTTAAATTAGCAAAATATGTCTCTTACCCCTACTAAAATATGACATTGTCCCCAATGTCAAATTTTAAAGGTAGAATTTAGGAGATATTACCTGCAGATGTTGCTAACCACTTATTATAACTGAGACACAACAAGCAAAATGTTAGATAATGTCACAAAGACAAAGTGCAATCCACTCCTTGCTCGTCCATATCTCTTTTTCTTTTTCCGAGCGTTTGCGAAACAACCGTAGCAGATAAACACTCATAAGCTTGGAGCTTTTTGAGTAAATCTTCAATGGTTGTAGCAGAAATTATGGTTCTCCTTGCCTCTGAAAACATGAATCCATTATCCACAGCATTATCTAAATATGAAAGCAAATTACTAAAATAACCATTAATATTAAGCAAACCAATGGGTTTCTTATTTGTGACCAAAGATGACCAAGAAGCCACGCAAGCTATTTCTTCCAATGTACCCAGACCTCCTGGTAAAGCAATGAATGCATCGGCAGAATGGTACATGATTGTTATCCGTTCAGGGACACTCCAGACTTGTATTTCCTTACCCACGGTAGGTCCACAAAAACTTGTGAATAGTTTTGGCACGATTCCTAGAACTGGACTTCCTCCGGCGTGTGCTGTTGTAGCGACTGCTCCCATTAAACCCGTACTACCGCCTCCATAAATCAACTGGATCTTTTGTTGGGCAAGTATTACTCCAACTCTTATGGCTTCATCAGCGAATATGTTATTTTTCCCTGGATAAGCACCTTTCGAACATCTTTTTCTTTTCTTTAACTAGAAGTTCAAGAGATTATTCAAAAATTTTTTTTTTCACATGGGAATGTATTTGGCAATATTCCCTCTATTTTTCTCTTGACTTTTGCCTTTCTCCTCCCCCACACTTATCTTTTGTTCTAACCCAAATTTTCAAAAAATATCCCTTGTTTTTGCAATATGTCTCAAACATTCTAGTCCATCTTTAGAACAAGGGTAAAGATATAAATGTGTTTAGGCTAGGTGTAAGATGTGGTTACCAAATAAATAGCTTATTCAATGTAGGCTCAAATTGGTTCACTAGAGGGATGTTCTCTTGGAACATCAATAAGGGATGGCTGTTTGGCCCTAGTTAAAAAGTCCTAATGCCTCTATCATATTCATGTTGTTACATGCATCAATATAGTCTCAAATGGTTTAAAGCAAGTTCTAGAGAATCATGTAATCATAAGAGCACTCAAGAAAGAAATTAGATTGATTTGTATAATGCATCAATCATTATAGGCTCAAAAACTCACAAGGATGATTATACAAGTCAGATTAAGTCTAAACATGCTTCTTTCTCAATCAACATATCATATTAACATTGGCTCATAAAAAGATTGATATCAAGTTCAATTCTCATGAAAATCTTCTCACTAATAAATCTGTTTTAGACTTATGCAATTCATATCTCATCATTGTATTAAAAAGGAACTAAAACACACTAAAAATAATAATAATAAAGACTCATAAAAAAATAGTAGACAAAAATAAAAGAAATCCTAAATCATTCCCCCCACACTTAATTCTTACATTGTCCTCAATGTAAGTCTATTAACCCAAATGAAAGAATCATGTGTAAGAGAAAAGAACTAATAACATAAGAATAGGAACAACTAAGACTCAAAACAAAACAAACTCATGCAACCTAAATAATCCTAAAATACTAAACAAAAATTAACAAGTAAACATAAAAAATAAAAATAAAAACAATAAAAATAAGAATAATAAAAGAAAAGAAAAAGGAAAAGAAAGAGAAAGCAAATCTGAATATGGAAGGTTGGCAATTTCTTCTTTAATTGGGTTGCCTTCCCAATTAACACTTGAGTTAATATTTTGAACCTAACCAACACCCCTTCTTGGCTTTTTAGGCTTGTCAGGCTCATACATGAAATTTTCCAAATTAATGCGTTTGAGAGGAAGCTTTCTTTGCACAACAGTGGATGCATTCTCCATTACAAGTATTATTCCATCATCCTTTGTGGTGCATATCTCATCGAGGAATGGAGCATATTTTGATACTTGTTGAATGGCATCCACAAACAAGTTGTTTAAGGTTTCTGGCATGTGTTGTTCATGTTCTTCCTCCATGAACTTTGCAAATCTACTAGGAAAAGGTGGAGAAGAAACATTAGTAAAAAGTGGAACCTTAAACGTTACCTCAGGTGCCGAAATACTCTTATTTGGATTTGTGGCTTCATTATCCTCAAGAATAGAATCCATCTCTAATTTTGTCTCATCCTCATCTTGTTCCTCATTCCTCAAGGTCACAATCGTAGCATTCTCCTTTGGGTTAATCATCGTTTGGGCAGGGAGTTCTTCAGATCTTTGTGCTACCCATCCCACCATACTACTAGTCAATTGGATCATTTGCTTTTCCAAACTCTGGATGCTTGCCCTTGTTTCCTGTTGAAATTGCAATGTATCAGTAACAAGAGAATAGACAAGATCTTCTAAAGAAGTACCTGAGTTTTGAGTCATATGTGGTGGTTGAAAAAGATCTGGTTCTTGGGACCATGATTGATTGAAGCTAGATGGATGAGTGTAATTGGCATAAGGATCTACTTCTTGGTAATTTTCCGAATAGCCATAAGTAGTATGATCCCACCATCCCTCATGGTAAGTGTTTGAGTAATGATCATACTGTTGGTCTTGGAACACTTGATGGCCTTGACATCCTCCCATGGCCAATTGTTGAACTAGGGAAGTGAGATTGGCTTGTTGATTCTCCATGTTCATGTATGCCACCAACTCTTCAAGTGTTAGATTGCTCAACTCCATCGTTTTTTTTTTTTTTTTTTTTTTTCAAAATTTGATAAGAAAAACTTGTATGTACAAGAAAATAAAACTAATTAGAACTGAAAATAAGAATAAACTAAGTAACAAATATTAACAGAAAATTAAAGAAAATCTAAGAAGAAAATAAAAGAAAGAAAGAAGAAGAGGAAGAATATTAATTATCCAACCTCTTGCTCTCTCTAAAGAAAAAGAAATCTAGACAAAAGAAAGAAAACTAGAGAAAAGAAAGAAGAAGAAAACTTAGAGAATTTTATTAAAATGACTAATATCCTACCTATGTACAATATGATCCTCTACAATCATCCAAGGCCCTCTATTTATACACATTTTGGAGGGCTAAATGACAAGAGACAAGCTTTACAAATTTCAAAGGTAGGTATAATAGGTGGGTGAATTTTTCTAACAATTTTCGTCATATTGTATGACAATTTTGATCAGCCAACTTGATGGTCGATTGCGTCAATGTTGGAGGCCTGATCTGATCACATGGTCTTCTAGAAAAAGGTTCCCCTATCCGTTACGGATCCATAGCCGTTAGAATCAGCTCATTTGCTGATGTGGATAAGCAGATATGGGCAAAATACGAAAACATGTCAGCACAGACGTCATTGCACATCAGCCAACTTGATGGTCGATTTCGTCAATATTAGAGGCCTGATCTGATCATATGGTCTTCTAGACAAAGGTTCTCGTATCAGTTACGGATCCATAGCCATTGGAATCAGCTCATTTGCTGATGTGGATAAGCAGATATGGGCAAAATACGAAAACAGGTCAGCACAGACGTCATTGCACATCAGCCAACTTGATGGTCGATTTCGCTAGGGAAAACGACTCCGTTTCAAGAAGTATAAAACATGAAAAAGATAGATATGCCTCTTAGATTTGCACGGATACAAATTTCAGCCTTATTACTTCAGTGAAACTCCAGATATAGCTGATATGGCAAAAGGTGTCGGAACTGGAACTGAACTGGATTTGCCCTTAATTCTAGTAATCTGAAATCACTCAAAGAAACTTGTGAAAAACACCAAATTACATAAAAATATAAAAGATCATAAACACAATTAGACTAAACAATAATAACTCGTATTTGACACAAAACAATAATAAAACATAACTAAAAACTATATAATTATACGAGTTATCACACCCCCACACTTAGCTTTTTGCTAGTCCTCGAGCAAAATCAAATAAAAATAAAATAAGAAAATCTAATCTAATCCACTTTCGTAGGAAATCACGGTGGCACTTAGCATGTGACACAAGCCTTTAAACCCCTAGGTGTCCCTAGTGGACGAGTTTAGTCTCGTGAGGGTTTACTGGGACGATACCCACAAACATTGAAGACATAAGAAAACCTAAAAATAATAATTATAACTAATCCTTCCAATATAAATTAGAGATAATCATTGGACAAGTCTTAAAAACTAATCAATAGTTAAAGAAATCCAAAAAAATCTTGCTTGAATGTAAATTGTTTGAGTTAAGCCAATATTAACATAACATATTTCAATCAAAATAGTGCATATTCAAACTTAATCTCAACTTCTCACATGGGATACTCTCTTGATTTTCACTTTTTAAAGTAGTGGTAAAGTGTTTACACTCAATCAATCTCATGAAAACACTTCTACCATATGCTTGCTTGTCCACCTATTATCCACTATTTAGATCATACAACTTCATAAATCAAGAGGTCTTTATTCAAGGTTGTAATGGGGCCAAAGGGTTATAATGTGGTTAAAGAACAAAAGGATAAAGATATCACAAAGGTTCCAAAGAGTTCATAGAGTTTAGAGACATAATAAGATCATACAAATAAAACTTCTCAAAACTCTTATAAAGCACATAATAACATAAGCTAAATATTCATGTTGAGCCTTTGCATCATTCTAACCAACTTTGTATTTGATATGGGAATGTATTTGACAATGATCCCTTTCTTTTTCTCTTGACTTTTTTCTTTCTTTTCCCCCCACACTTATTTCTTGTTTCTAACCCAAATTTTCAATAAATCTTCCTTGTCTTTGCAACTTGTCTCAAAACATGCTAATTCATCTTTGGAACAAAGGTAAAGATATAAGTATATTTAGGTTAGGGACAAGTTATGGTTACCAAAGAGATAGCTTATTCAATGTAGGCTCAAATTGGTTCACTAAGGGTGTGTTCTCTTGGAACATCAATAAGGGATGGCTGTTTGGCCCTGGCTAAAAATCCTAATGCCTCTATCATATTCATGTTGTCACATGTATCAATATAGTCTCAAACGGTTTAAAGCAAGTTCTAGAGAATCATGTAATCATAAGAGCACTCAAGAAAGAAATTAGATTGATTTGTATAATGCATCAATCATTATAGGCTCAAAAACTCACAAGGATGATTATACAAGTCAGATTAAGTCTAAACATGCTTCTTTCTCAATCAACATATCATATTAACATTGGCTCATAAAAATTAGTATCAAGCTTAATTCTTATGAAAATCTTCTCACTAATAACCAGTTTAGACCTATGCAATTCATATCTCATCATTGTATTAAAAAGGAACTAAAACACACTAAAATAATAATAATAATAAAGACTCATAAAAAAAAATAGTAGACAAAAATAAAAGAAATCCTAAATCATTCCCCCCACACTTAATTCTTACATTGTCCTCAATATAAGTCTATTAACCCAAATGAAAGAATCATGTGTAAGAGAAAAGAACTAATAACATAAGAATAGGAACAACTAAGACTCAAAACAAAACAAACTCATGCAACCTAAATAATCCTAAAATACTAAACAAAAATTAACAAGTAAACATAAAAAGATTAAAATCAAACTGACAAGATATGTCTCAAGTCTCCCTTATTCAGACCTTGTTCAGAATGAATACTTCTAAATTGCTTAAAACACAACAAACTCTTTTTTTTTTTTTGAAAAGAAGAAATCAAACTGACAAGGTATGTCTCAAGTCTCCCTTACTCAGACCTTGTTCAGAATGAATACTTCTAAATTGCTTAAAACACAACAAACTTTTTTTTTTTTTTTTTAAGAAGGTAAAATTTAGGAGATATTACCTGTAGAGGTTGCTAACCACTTATTATAACTGAGACACAACAAACAAAATGTTAGATAATGTCACAAAGACAAAGTGCAATCCACTCCTTGCTCGTCCATATCTCTTTTTCTTTTTCCGAGCGTTTGCGAAACAACCGTAGCAGATAAATACTCATAAGTTGGAGCTTTTTGAGTAAATCTTCAATGGTTGTAGCAGAAATTATGGTTCTCCTTGCCTCTGAAAACATGAATCCATTATCCACAGCATTATCTAAATATGAAAGCAAATTACTAAAATAACCATTAATATTAAGCAAACCAATGGGTTTCTTATTTGTGACCAAAGATGACCAAGAAGCCACGCAAGCTATTTCTTCCAATGTACCCAGACCTCCTGGTAAAGCAATGAATGCATCGGCAGAATGGTACATGATTGTTATCCGTTCAGGGATACTCCAGACTTGTATTTCCTTACCCACGGTAGGTCCACAGAAATCTGTGAGTAGTTTGGCACGACTCCTAGAACTGGACTTCCTCCGGCGTGTGCTGCTGTAGCGACTGCTCCCATTAAACCCGTACTACCGCCTCCATAAATCAACTGGATCTTTTGTTGGGCAAGTATTACTCCAACTCTTATGGCTTCATCAGCGAATATGTTATTTTTCCCTGGATAAGCACCTCCAAAGACACAAATTTTTTTAATGCGTTGGGACGAAGTACTTTCCATTATTTTTTTTTTTGAGTGCCTGAAAGAGAATGAGTACATGGTGTAATATATAGAGGACTGAGTAGTGAAACAGACAAGAGTAATAATATCGCCGAAAGTGTATCTGACCTGTCAGAAGAAAATATTAACCTAACAAAAGATTTTTGCGTGATTTCAGGAAGAAAATCAAAAAGAGAAGAAAAATCAACCGTAAAAGTCAAGAGTAATAATGTCGCCGAAAGTGTATTTGACCTGTCAGAAGAAAATGTTAACCTAACAAAAGATTTTTGCGTGATTTCAGGAAGAAAATCAAAAAGAGAAGAAAAAATCAACCGTAAAAGACAAATAAAAAAAAAACGAGAATAATTACACAAATCGAACAACACGTAAATTAAACCAAAATAAAGTTATTGCAAATCAAACCAAAAGCTGAGAAGTCATTTATTGTAGTTGTGACTGTGGCTCACATCTTCCTCTGGTTTTACGTCCAGAAACGGCTTAAACGCCTTCTATGAGTCGAGGATATGCTTCCCATCCAGTTTTCTTACAAGCTGGCAAACAGGGTCTTTTAACATCAGATTCCCAAGATGTTGCCATTCCCTTTGGAATTGCGGCCATAAATCAAGAATTTCTCTTTGTACGTCTCCACTAGGATGCGTCTCAAGAGAAAGTTGGATATTACCCAAATTCTCCTTACTCAGTCCATCCTTAATGAATTCAATTTTATCATCTCGATTAGAGGAAGGAATCCCAATTGAACGACATTTACCGTTACACGTCCATCGTGCACATTTGTGGCAATTTGAACTCATGCGCTTTGCTCGTCGCTTCTTTGCAAAAGTGCTTCTACCTGTACCTGGTAAATGCAAAACAGGAAGATATTCATCTTCACGTACCTTGGCTTCAATTATCCAACATATGTCGTCAGGAATCCCTTTGTGCATAAGCATTCTTAATCTTTCAAATCGAACTTGGTAAAGCTTCAGTAAAATATTTCGAGGAAAATGAGGAAATCGTTTCTGCAATCTTGTGAGAATATCATCCATCCTGAAAAAAAAAAATGAAAAAAATTGAAAGAGAAATTGGAAGAGAAATTTATATACAATATCAGTTTTGTGGGTAGCTGATGGAACCGACTTAAATAATCACGGAGTACCGTTATCCGCCGTTTAACCGGGGTTGAAAAATTATATTTACATCTAGTTATTTTCAAAAAAAGGATCAGAAAGAAAAACAACATAAAAAGACTCAAAAACAAAACACTCTAAATAAAATCCTAAATTCTTCCCCCCACACATAATTCTTACATTGTCATTAATGTAATGCTATTAATCCCAAATGAAAGAATCATGTGTAAGTGAAAAGAACTAATAAACAAAATAAACTTATGCAGCCTAAATGAACTTAGAAACACTAAACACAATTAGCAAAGAAACATAAGAAATAAAAATAAAAACAATAAAAACAATAAAAGAAAAAGGAAAAGAAAGAGAAACCAAATCTGAATATGGAAGGTTGGCAATTTCATCTTTAACTGGGCTGCCTTCCCAATTAACACTTGAGTTAGTGTTTTGAATCTAACCAACACCCCTTCTTGGCTTTTTAGGCTTGTCAGGCTCATACATGAAATTTTCCAAATTTATGCGTTTGAGAGGTAGCTTTCTTTGCACAACAGTGGATGCATTCTCCATTACAAGTATTATTCCATCATCCTTGGTGGTGCATATCTCATCGAGGAATGGTGCATCTTTTGGTACTTGTTGAATGACATCCACAAACAAACTGTTTAAGGTTTCCAACGTGTCTTGTTCATGTTCATCCTCCTTGAACTTTGCGAATCTACTAGGAAAAGGTGGAGAAGAAACGTTAGTAAAAATTGGAATCTCAAACGTTACCTCAGGTGCCGAAATACTATTATTTGGATCATTGGCTTCATTATCCTCAAGATTAGAATTCATCTCTAATTTTGTCTCATCCTCATCTTGTTCCTCATTCCTCAAGGTCACAATAGTAGCATTCTCCTTTGGGTTAATCATTGTTTGGGCAGGGAGTTCTTCAGATCTTTGTGCTACCCATCCCACCATACTACTAGTCAATTGGCTCATTTGCTTTTCCAAACTCTGGATGCTTGCCCTTGTTTCCTGTTGAAATTGCAAAGAATCAGTAACAAGAGAATAGACAAGATCTTCTAAAGAAGTACCTGAGTTTTGAGTCATATGTGGTGGTTGAAAAAGATCTGGTTCTTGGGACCATGATTGATTGAAGCTAGATGGATGAGTGTAATTGGCATAAGGATCTACTTCTTGGTAATTTTTCGAGTAGCCATAATTAGTATGATCCCACCATCCCTCATGGTAAGTGTTTGAGTAATGATCATACTGTTGGTCTTGGAACACTTGATGGCCTTGACATCCTCCCATGTCAAATTGTTGAACTGGGAAGGTGAGATTGGCTTGTTGATTCTCCATGTTCATGTATGCCACCAACTCTTCAAGTGTTAGATTGCTCAATTCCATCGTTTTTTTTTTAATTTTTTTTTTTAATATTTTTTTTCTAAATTTGATAAGAAAAACCCGTATGTACAAGAAAATAAAACTCATTAGAACTGAAAATAAGAATAAACCAAGTAACAAATAAACTAAAGAAAACAATCCCCGGCAACGGCGCCAAAAATTTGATGCACCCAAAAGAGTGTATCTTATTTAACCTTGCACTAAAAAGATAAATTGTAAGTATAGTAGTTAGCAAGGGTCGAGTCCTCAGGGATTGGGTTTTAGTTTATAAGTTAATAGTTTAAAACTTAAATTCAAGAACAATAAAAGAAAAGGGGTTTTTGAAGCCAGATTTAAACTAAAGTAAATAATAAGAATAAGATGCAAGGCGGTATAACCAGCCAATAAAAATATATATACTAAATTAGGCGGTATAACCAGCCAATAAAAATATATATACTAAATTAGGCGGTATAACCAGCCAATAAAAATAAAACAAAGTTAATATACAAATTAGGCGGTATAACCAGCCAATAAAAATAAAAATACTTTTAAAAATAAGCAAACTAAAAGTAAGAAAACAAGTAAGTAAGAAGAATCAAATATGAAAAATATGGTTAAGGTTTCATTCTCCACCACTAGACATCATTAAGAATCAATTTCAGATCTATCAATATCAACCAAATACGAGTTATTATTGTTTAGTCTAATTGTGTTTATGATCTTTTATATTTTTATGTAATTTGGTGTTTTTCACAAGTTTCTTTGAGTGATTTCAGATTACTAGAATTAAGGGCAAATCCAGTTCAGTTCCAGTGCCGACACCTTTTGCCATATCAGCTATATCTGGCGTTTCACTGAAGCAATAAGGCTGAAATTTGTAGCCATGCAAAGCTAAGAGGCATATCTATCTTTTTCATGTTTTACACTTCTTGAAACGGAGTCGTTTGCCCTAGCGAAATCGACCATCAAGTTGGCTGATGTGCAATGACGTCTTTGCTGACCTGTTTTCGTATTTTGCCCATATCTGCTTATCCACATCAGCAAATGAGCTGATTCCAATGGATATGGATCCGTAACTGATACGGGAACATTTGTCTAGAAGACCATATGATCAGATCAGGCCTCTAATATTGACGAAATCGACCATCAAGTTGGCTGATGTGCAATGACGTCTGTGCTGACCTGTTTTCGTATTTTGCCCATATCTGCTTATCCATATCAGCAAATGAGCTGATTCCAACGGCTATGGATCCGTAACTGATAGGGGAACCTTTTTCTAGAAGACCATGTGATCAGATAAGGCCTGAAAAATTGATAAAATCGACCATCAAGTTGGCTAATCAAAATCGTCATGTATGACGAAAATTGTTAGAAAATGCACCCACCTATTATACCTACCTTTGAAATTTGTAAAGCTTGTCTCTTCTCATTTAGCCCTCCAAAATGTGTATAAATAGAGGGCCTTGGATGATTGTAAGGGATCATATTGTACATAGGTAGGATATTAGCCATTTTAATAAAATTCTCTAAGTTTTCTTCTTCTTTCTTTTCTCTAGTTTTCTTTCTTTTCTCTAGTTTTCTTTTTCTTTAGAGAGAGCAAGAGGTTGGATAATTAATATTCTTCCTCTTCTTCTTTCTTTCTTTTATTTTCTTCTTAGATTTTCTTTAATTTTATGTTTATGTTTACAATGCCTATGCTAGGCTAAACTTCTATTTGGTTAAGGGTGATTTCAAAGCCCTAGACATGTTTTGTGATTGATTTTCAGATTCTATCTATCATTAATTTTCTATCAAAGTTGCTTATGTTCTTCTACAAGAATTGTTCATGATGTTGTCTTGATTTGTTTAGGTGTACAACTAGATAGATCTTGATAATTATCTATTGCTAGTTTAGGAGTCTTGATCCGTGTAATTGTCTTGATTTCCTATTCATAAGTGGCAATTTGTGATTAATGATTATGGTCAAGTTTTCAATAATTGCAAAGTGGAACATAACCTAAGTTGAACAATCCGAGCTTATGTGTTTGTTGCTTAGATCAACCTATCTTTCTCATCATAAAGCTGCCATTAAATTGAATTTAGAGAGCTTATTCTAGGTTGTTTAATGGTTAGAGATTAAATAGAGAGCTTGTTCTATTTAACGACAAACTAAGGAAAGATTGGGATAACAGAGCTTGTTGTTATCTACGGTTGTTAACTTTGATAGTTGGTTGATATTGATAGATCTGAAATTGATTCTTAATGATGTCTAGTGGTGGAGAATGAAACCTTAACCATATTTTTCATATTTGATTCTTCTTACTTACTTGTTTTCTTACTTTTAGTTTGCTTATTTTTAAAAGTATATTTATTTTTATTGGCTGGTTATACCGCCTAATTTGTATATCAACTTTGTTTTATTTTTATTGGCTGGTTATACCGCCTAATTTAGTATATATATTTTTATTGGCTGGTTATACCGCCTAATTTAATATATATATTTTTATTGGCTGGTTATACCGTCTTGCATCTTATAATTATTATTTACTTTAGTTTAAATCTGGCTTCAAAACCCCCTTTACTGGAATTGCCAACCTTCCATATTCAGATTTGGTTTCTCTTTCTTTCCCTTTTTCTTTTATTATTTTTATTGTTTTTATTTTTATTTCTTATGTTTCTTTGCTAATTGTGTTTAGTGTTTCTAAGTTCATTTAGGCTGCATAAGTTTATTTTGTTTATTAGTTCTTTTCACTTACACATGATTCTTTCATTTGGGATTAATAGCATTACATTAATGACAATGTAAGAATTATGTGTGGGGGGAAGAATTTAGGATTTTATTTAGAGTGTTTTGTTTTTGAGTCTTTTTATGTTGTTTTTCTTTCTGATCCTTGTTTTGAAAATAACTAGATGTAAATATAATTTTTCAACCCCGGTTAAACGGCGGATAACGGTACTCCGTGATTATTTAAGTCGGTTCCATCAGCTACCCACAAAACTGATATTGTATATAAATTTCTCTTCCAATTTCTCTTTCAATTTTTTTCATTTTTTTTTTTCAGGATGGATGATATTCTCACAAGATTGCAGAAACGATTTCCTCCTTTTCCTCGAAATATTTTACTGAAGCTTTACCAAGTTCGATTTGAAAGATTAAGAATGCTTATGCACAAAGGGATTCCTGACGACATATGTTGGATAATTGAAGCCAAGGTACGTGAAGATGAATATCTTCCTGTTTTGCATTTACCAGGTACAGGTAGAAGCACTTTTGCAAAGAAGCGACGAGCAAAGCGCATGAGTTCAAATTGCCACAAATGTGCACGATGGACGTGTAACGGTAAATGTCGTTCAATTGGGATTCCTTCCTCTAATCGAGATGATAAAATTGAATTCATTAAGGATGGACTGAGTAAGGAGAATTTGGGTAATATCCAACTTTCTCTTGAGACGCATCCTAGTGGAGACGTACAAAGAGAAATTCTTGATTTATGGCCGCAATTCCAAAGGGAATGGCAACATCTTGGGAATCTGATGTTAAAAGACCCTGTTTGCCAGCTTGTAAGAAAACTGGATGGGAAGCATATCCTCGACTCATAGAAGGCGTTTAAGCCGTTTCTGGACGTAAAACCAGAGGAAGATGTGAGCCACAGTCACAACTACAATAAATGACTTCTCAGCTTTTGGTTTGATTAAAGACCTCTTGATTCATGAAGTTGTATGTTCTAAATAGTGGAGAATAGGTGGACAAGCAAGAATATGGTAGAACTGTTTTCATGAGATTGATTGAGTGTAAACACTTCACCACTACTTTAAAGAGTGAAAATCATGAGGGTATCCCATGTGAGAAGTTGAGATTAAATTTGAACATGCACTATTTTGATTGAGATATGTTATGTTAATATTGGCTTAACTCAAACAATTTACATTCAAGCATGATTAATATTCTTCTTCTTTCTTTTCTCTAGTTTTCTTTTTCTTTAGAAAGATCAAGAGGTTGGATAATTAATATTCTTCTTCTTCTTCTTCTTCTTTCTTTCTTTTATTTTCTTCTTAGATTTTCTTTAATTTTATGTTTATGTTTACAATGCCTATGCTAGGCTAAACTTCTATTTGGTTAAGGGTGATTTCAAAGCCCTAGACATGTTTTGTGATTGATTTTCAGATTCTATCTATCATTAATTTTCTATCAAAGTTGCTTATGTTCTTCTACAAGAATTGTTCATGATGTTGTCTAGATTTATTTAGGTGTACAACTAGATAGATCTTGATAATTATCTATTGCTAGTTTAGGAGTCTTGATCCGTGTAATTGTCTTGATTTCCTATTCATAAGTGGCAATTTGTGATTAATGATTATGGTCAAGTTTTCAATAATTGCAAAGTGGAACATAACCTAAGTTGAACAATCCGAGCTTATGTGTTTGTTGCTTAGATCAACCTATCTTTCTCATCATAAAGCTGCCATTAAATTGAATTTAGAGAGCTTATTCTAGGTTGTTTAATGGTTAGAGATTAAATAGAGAGCTTGTTCTATTTAACGACAAACTAAGGAAAGCTACCTCTCAAACGCATAAATTTGGAAAATTTCATGTATGAGCCTGACAAGCCTAAAAAGCCAAGAAGGGGTGTTGGTTAGATTCAAAACACTAACTCAAGTGTTAATTGGGAAGGCAGCCCAGTTAAAGATGAAATTGCCAACCTTCCATATTCAGATTTGGTGTCTCTTTCTTTTCCTTTTTCTTTTATTATTTTTATTTTTATTTCTTATGTTTCTTTGCTAATTGTGTTTAGTGTTTCTAAGTTCATTCAGGCTGCATAAGTTTATTTTGTTTATTAGTTCTTTTCACTTACACATGATTCTTTCATATTGGATTAATAGCATTACATTAATGACAATGTAAGAATTATGTGTGGGGGGAAGAATTTAGGATTTTATTTAGAGTGTTTTGTTTTTGAGTCTTTTTATGTTGTTTTTCTTTCTGATCCTTGTTTTGAAAATAACTAGATGTAAATATAATTTTTCAACCCCGGTTAAACGGCGGATAACGGTACTCCGTGATTATTTAAGTCGGTTCCATCAGCTACCCACAAAACTGATATTGTATATAAATTTCTCTTCCAATTTCTCTTTCAATTTTTTTCATTTTTTTTTTTCAGGATGGATGATATTCTCACAAGATTGCAGAAACGATTTCCTCCTTTTCCTCGAAATATTTTACTGAAGCTTTACCAAGTTCGATTTGAAAGATTAAGAATGCTTATGCACAAAGGGATTCCTGACGACATATGTTGGATAATTGAAGCCAAGGTACGTGAAGATGAATATCTTCCTGTTTTGCATTTACCAGGTACAGGTAGAAGCACTTTTGCAAAGAAGCGACGAGCAAAGCGCATGAGTTCAAATTGCCACAAATGTGCACGATGGACGTGTAACGGTAAATGTCGTTCAATTGGGATTCCTTCCTCTAATCGAGATGATAAAATTGAATTCATTAAGGATGGACTGAGTAAGGAGAATTTGGGTAATATCCAACTTTCTCTTGAGACGCATCCTAGTGGAGACGTACAAAGAGAAATTCTTGATTTATGGCCGCAATTCCAAAGGGAATGGCAACATCTTGGGAATCTGATGTTAAAAGACCCTGTTTGCCAGCTTGTAAGAAAACTGGATGGGAAGCATATCCTCGACTCATAGAAGGCGTTTAAGCCATTTCTGGACGTAAAACCAGAGGAAGATGTGAGCCACAGTCACAACTACAATAAATGACTTCTCAGCTTTTGGTTTGATTTGCAATAACTTTATTTTGGTTTAATTTACGTGTTGTTCGATTTGTGTAATTATTCTCGTTTTTTTTTTATTTGTCTTTTACGGTTGATTTTTTCTTCTCTTTTTGATTTTCTTCCTGAAATCACGCAAAAATCTTTTGTTAGGTTAACATTTTCTTCTGACAGGTCAAATACACTTTCGGCGACATTATTACTCTTGACTTTTACGGTTGATTTTTCTTCTCTTTTTGATTTTCTTCCTGAAATCACGCAAAAATCTTTTGTTAGGTTAACATTTTCTTCTGACAGGTCAGATACACTTTCGGCGATATTATAACTCTTGTCTGATTCACTACTCAGTCCTCTATATATTACACCATGTACTCATTCTCTTTCAGGCACTCGAAAAAAAAAATAATGGAAAGTACTTCGTCCCAACGCATTAAAAAAATTTGTGTCTTTGGAGGTGCTTATCCAGGGAAAAATAACATATTCGCTGATGAAGCCATAAGAGTTGGAGTAATACTTGCCCAACAAAAGATCCAGTTGATTTATGGAGGCGGTAGTACGGGTTTAATGGGAGCAGTCGCTACAGCAGCACACGCCGGAGGAAGTCCAGTTCTAGGAGTCGTGCCAAACTACTCACAGATTTCTGTGGACCTACCGTGGGTAAGGAAATACAAGTCTGGAGTATCCCTGAACGGATAACAATCATGTACCATTCTGCCGATGCATTCATTGCTTTACCAGGAGGTCTGGGTACATTGGAAGAAATAGCTTGCGTGGCTTCTTGGTCATCTTTGGTCACAAATAAGAAACCCATTGGTTTGCTTAATATTAATGGTTATTTTAGTAATTTGCTTTCATATTTAGATAATGCTGTGGATAATGGATTCATGTTTTCAGAGGCAAGGAGAACCATAATTTCTGCTACAACCATTGAAGATTTACTCAAAAAGCTCCAAGCTTATGAGTGTTTATCTGCTACGGTTGTTTCGCAAACGCTCGGAAAAAAAAAAAGAGATATGGACGAGCAAGGAGTGGATTGCACTTTGTCTTTGTGACATTATCTAACATTTTGTTTGTTGTGTCTCAGTTATAATAAGTGGTTAGCAACCTCTGCAGGTAATATCTCCTAAATTCTACCTTTAGTAGGGGGTAAGGGACATATTTTCCCAAAAAAAAAAAAAAAATTGATGTGTTTTAAGCCATTTAGAAGTATTCATTTTGAACAAGGTCTGAGTAAGGGAGACTTGAGACATACCTTGTCAGCTTGATTTCTTCTTTTCAAAAACAAAAAAAATAAAAAAATAAAAAAAGTTTGTTGTGTTTTAAGCAATTTAGAAATATTCATTCTGAACAAGGTCTGAGTAAGGGAGACTTGAGACATACCTTGTCAGTTTGATTTTAATCTTTTTATGTTTACTTGTTAATTTTTGTTTAGTATTTTAGGATTATTTAGGTTGCATGAGTTTGTTTTGTTTTGAGTCTTAGTTGTTCCTATTCTTATGTTATTAGTTCTTTTCTCTTACACATGATTATTTCATTTGGGTTAATAGACTTACATTGAGGACAATGTAAGAATTAAGTGTGGGGGGAATGATTTAGGATTTCTTTTATTTTTGTCTACTATTTTTTTATGAGTCTTTATTATTATTATTATTATTTTTAGTGTGTTTTAGTTCCTTTTTAATACAATGATGAGATATGAATTGCATAAGTCTAAAACAGATTTATTAGTGAGAAGATTTTCATGAGAATTGAGCTTGATGTCAACCTTTTTATGAGCCAATGTTAATATGATATGTTGATTGAGAAAGAAGCATGTTTAGACTTAATCTGACTTGTATAATCATCCTTGTGAGTTTTTGAGCCTATAATGATTGATGCATTATACAAATCAATCTAATTTCTTTCTTGAGTGCTCTTATGATTACATGATTCTCTAGAACTTGCTTTAAACCGTTTGAGACTATATTGATACATGTGACAACATGAATATGATAGAGGCATTAGGATTATAACCAGAGCCAAACAGCCATCCATTATTAATGTTCCAAGAGAACACACCCTTAGTGAACCAATTTGAGCCTACATTGAATAAGCTATCTCTTTGGTAACCATAACTTGTCCCTAACCTAAATATACTTATATCTTTACCTTTGTTCCAAAGATGAATTAGCATGTTTTGAGACAAGTTGCAAAGACAAGGAAGATTTATTGAAAATTTGGGTTAGAAACAAGAAATAAGTGTGGGGGGAAAAGAAAGAAAAAAGTCAAGAGAAAAAGAAAGGGATCATTGTCAAATACATTCCCATATTAAAAAAAAAAAAAACTTCTCTTGAACTTCTAGTTAAAGTAAAAAAAAAAAGATGTTACAAAGTTGGTTAGAATGATGCAAAGGCTCAACATGAATATTTAGCCTATGTTATTATGTGCTTTATAAGAGTTTTGAGAAGTTTTATTTGTATGATCTTTTTATGTCTCTAAACTTTATGAACTCTTTGGAACCTTTATGATATCTTTATCCTTTTGTTCTTCAACCACATTACAAACCCCTTGGCCCCATTACAACCTTGATTAAAGACCTCTTGATTTATGAAGTTGTATGATCTAAATAGTGGAGAATAGGTGGACAAGCAAGAATATGGTAGAACTGTTTTCATGAGATTGATTGAGTGTAAACTCTTCACCACTACTTTAAAGAGTGAAAATCATGAGGGTATCCCATGTGAGTAGTTGAGATTAAGTTTGAATATGCACTATTTTGATTGAAATATGTTATGTTAATATTGGCTTAACTCAAACAATTTACATTCAAGCATGATTTTTTGTGAAATTCTTTAAGCTATTGATTAGTTTATAAGACTTGTTCAAAGATTGTCTCTAATTTGTATTGAAAGGATTAGGAATAAATATTTTTAGTATATGTAGTTTATTTATATTTTAGTTTTTCAATGTTTGTGGGTATCGTTCTAGTAAACCCTCACGAGACTAAACTCGTCCACTAGGGACACCTAGGGGTTTAAAGGCTTGTGTCACATGCTAAGTGCCACCGTGATTTCCTACGAAAGTGGATTAGATTAGATTTTCTTATTTTACTTTTATTTGATTTTGCTCGAGGACTAGCAAAAAGCTAAGTGTGGGGGTGTGATAACTCGTATAATTATATAGTTTTTAGTTATGTTTTATTATTGTTTTGTGTCAAATACGAGTTATTATTGTTTAGTCTAATTGTGTTTATGATCTTTTATATTTTTATGTAATTTGGTGTTTTTCACAAGTTTCTTTGAGTGATTTCAGATTACTAGAATTAAGGGCAAATCCAGTTCAGTTCCAGTTCCGACACCTTTTGCAATATCAGCTATATCTGGCGTTTCACTGAAGCAATAAGGCTGAAATTTGTAGCCATGCAAAGCTAAGAGGCATATCTATCTTTTTCGTGTTTTACACTTCTTGAAACGGAGTCGTTTTCCCTAGCGAAATCGACCATCAAGTTGGCTGATGTGCAATGACGTCTGTGCTGACCTGTTTTCGTATTTTGCCCATATCTGCTTATCCACATCAGAAAATGAGCTGATTCCAATGGATATGGATCCGTAACTGATACGGGAACATTTGTCTAGAAGACCATATGATCAGATCAGGCCTCTAATATTGACGAAATCGACCATCAAGTTGGCTGATGTGCAATGACGTCTGTGCTGACCTGTTTTCGTATTTTGCCCATATCTGCTTATCCACATCAGCAAATGAGCTGATTCCAACGGCTATGGATCCGTAACTGATAGGGGAACCTTTTTCTAGAAGACCATGTGATCAGATAAGGCCTGCAAAATTGACAAAATCGACCATCAAGTTGGCTAATCAAAATCGTCATGTATGACGAAAATTGTTAGAAAATGCACCCACCTATTATACCTACCTTTGAAATTTGTAAAGCTTGTCTCTTGTCATTTAGCCCTCCAAAATGTGTATAAATAGAGGGCCTTGGATGATTGTAAGGGATCATATTGTACATAGGTAGGATATTAGCCATTTTAATAAAATTCTCTAAGTTTTCTTCTTCTTTCTTTTCTCTAGTTTTCTTTCTTTTCTCTAGTTTTCTTTTTCTTTAGAGAGAGCAAGAGGTTGGATAATTAATATTCTTCCTCTTCTTCTTTCTTTCTTTTATTTTCTTCTTAGATTTTCTTTAATTTTATGTTTATGTTTACAATGCCTATGCTAGGCTAAACTTCTATTTGGTTAAGGGTGATTTCAAAGCCCTAGACATGTTTTGTGATTGATTTTCAGATTCTATCTATCATTAATTTTCTATCAAAGTTGCTTATGTTCTTCTACAAGAATTGTTCATGATGTTGTCTTGATTTGTTTAGGTGTACAACTAGATAGATCTTGATAATTATCTATTGCTAGTTTAGGAGTCTTGATCCGTGTAATTGTCTTGATTTCCTATTCATAAGTGGCAATTTGTGATTAATGATTATGGTCAAGTTTTCAATAATTGCAAAGTGGAACATAACCTAAGTTGAACAATCCGAGCTTATGTGTTTGTTGCTTAGATCAACCTATCTTTCTCATCATAAAGCTGCCATTAAATTGAATTTAGAGAGCTTATTCTAGGTTGTTTAATGGTTAGAGATTAAATAGAGAGCTTGTTCTATTTAACGACAAACTAAGGAAAGATTGGGATAACAGAGCTTGTTGTTATCTACGGTTGTTAACTTTGATAGTTGGTTGATATTGATAGATCTGAAATTGATTCTTAATGATGTCTAGTGGTGGAGAATGAAACCTTAACCATATTTTTCATATTTGATTCTTCTTACTTACTTGTTTTCTTACTTTTAGTTTGCTTATTTTTAAAAGTATATTTATTTTTATTGGCTGGTTATACCGCCTAATTTGTATATCAACTTTGTTTTATTTTTATTGGCTGGTTATACCGCCTAATTTAGTATATATATTTTTATTGGCTGGTTATACCGCCTAATTTAATATATATATTTTTATTGGCTGGTTATACCGCCTTGCATCTTATAATTATTATTTACTTTAGTTTAAATCTGGCTTCAAAACCCCCTTTTCTTTTATTGTTCTTGAATTTAAGTTTTAAACTGACAAGGTATGTCTCAAGTCTCCCTTACTCAGACCTTGTTCAGAATGAATATTTCTAAATTGCTTAAAACACAACAAACTTTTTTTTTTTTTTTTTAAATTAGCAAAATATGTCTCTTACCCCTACTAAAATATGACATTGTCCCCAATGTCAAATTTTAAAGGTAGAATTTAGGAGATATTACCTGCAGATGTTGCTAACCACTTATTATAACTGAGACACAACAAGCAAAATGTTAGATAATGTCACAAAGACAAAGTGCAATCCGCCTAATTTAGTATATATATTTTTATTGGCTGGTTATACCGCCTTGCATCTTCTTCTTATTATTTACTTTAGTTTAAATCTGGTTTCAAAAACCCCTTTTCTTTTATTGTTCTTGAATTTAAGTTTTAAACTATTAACTTATAAACTAAAACCCAATCCCTGAGGACTCGACCCTTGCTAACTACTATACTTACAATTTATCTTTTTAGTGCAAGGTTAAATAAGATACACTCTTTTGGGTGCATCAGTGATCCATAGCCTTGGAATCAGCTCATTTGCTGATGTGGATCAGAAGATATGGTCAAAATACCAAAACTTGTTAGCACAGACGTCATTGCACATCAGCCAACTTGATGGTTGATTTCGCTAGGGAAAACTACTCCGTTTCAAGAAGTGTAAAGCATAAAAAAGATAGATATGCCTCTTAACTTTGCACTGTTAAAATTTCAGCCTTATTGCTTCAGTGACACTCCAGATATAGCTGATATGGCAAAAGGTGTCGGAACTGGAACTGAACTGGATTTGCCCTTAATTCTTGATTTAACCTAGTAATCTGAAATCACTCAAAGAAACTCGTGAAAAACACCAAATTACATAAAAATATAAAAAATCATAAACACAATTAGACTAAGCAATAATAACTCGTATTTGACACAAAACAATAACAAAACATAACTAAAAACTATATAATTATACGAGTTATCACACCCCCACACTTAGATTGTTGCTAGTCCCTAGCAACGACTCAATAAAAATAAAATAAGAAAATCTAATCCAATCCATTTTCGTAGGAAATCACGATGGCACTTAGCATGTGACACAAGCCTTTAAACCCCTAGGTGTCCCTAGTGGACGAGTTTAGTCTCGTGAGGATTTACTAGGACGATACCCACAAACATTGAAGACATAAGAAAAACTAAAAATAATAATTATAACTAATCCTTCCAATATAAATTAGAGATAATCATTGGACAAGTCTTAAAAACTAATCAATAGCTTAAAGAAATTCACAAAAAATCTTGCTTGAATGTAAATAGTTTGAGTTAAGCCAATATTAACATAACATATTTTAATCAAAATAGTGCATATTCAAACTTAATCTCAACTTCTCACATGGGATACTCTCTTGATTTTCACTCTTTAAAGTAGTGGTAAAGTGTTTACACTCAATCAATCTCATGAAAACACTTCTACCATATACTTGCTTGTCCACCTATTCTCCACTATTTAGATCATACAACTACATAAATCAAGAGGTCTTTATTCACGGTTGTAATGGGGCCAAAGGGTTATAATGTGGTTAAAGAACAAAAGGATAAAGATATCACAAAGGTTCCAAAGAGTTCATAGAGTTTAGAGACATAATAAGATCATACAAATAAAACTTCTCAAAACTCTTATAAAGCACATAATAACATAGGCTAAATATTCATGTTGAGCCTTTGCATCATTCTAACCAACTTTGTAACATCTTTTACTTTAACTAGAAGTTCAAGAGAAGATTTTTTTTTTTTTAATATGGGAATGTATTTGACAATGATCCCTTTCTTTTTCTCTTGACTTTTTCTTTTCTTTTCTTCCCCCACACTTATCTTTTGTTTCCAACCCAAATTTTTAACTAAAAATATCCCTTGTAGAACAAGGGTTATATTTAGGCTAGGTGTAAGTTGTGGTTACCAAATAAATAGCTTATTCAATGTAGGCTCAAATTGGCTCACTAGGGGTGTGTTCTCTTGGAACATCAATAAGGGATGGCTGTTTGGCCCTGGCTAAAAATCCTAATGCCTCTATCATATTCATGTTGTCACATGCATCAATATAGTCTCAACAAGGTCTAAAGCAAGTTCTAGAGAATCATGTAATCATAAGAGCACTCAAGAAAGAAATTAGATTGATTTGTATAATGCGTCAATCATTATAGGCTCAAAAACTCACAAGAATGATTATACAAGTCAGATTAAGTCTAAACATGCTTCTTTCTTAATCAACATATCATATTATCATTGGCTCATAAAAAGATTGATATCAAGTTCAATTCTCATGAAAATCTTCTCACTAATAAATCTGTTTTAGACTTATGCAATTCATATCTCATCATAGTATTGAAAAGGAACTAAAACACACTAAAAATAATAATAAAGACTCATAAAAAAAAAAATAGTAGACATAAATAAAAGAAATCCTAAATCATTCCCCCCACACTTAATCCTTACATTGTCCTCAATGTAAGTCTATTAACCCAAATGAAAGAATCATGTGTAAGAGAAAAGAACTAATAACATAAGAATAGGAATAACTAGATTCAAAACAAAACAAAACAAACTCATGCAACCTAAATAATCCTAAAATACTAAACAAAAATTAACAAGTAAACATAAAAAGATTAAAATCAAACTGACAAGGTATGTCTCAAGTCTCCCTTACTCAGACCTTGTTCAGAATGAATACTTTTGAATGGCTTAAAACACAATATTTTTTTTTTTTTAGCAAAATATGTCCCTTACCCCCTACTAAAATATGACATTGTCCCCAATGTCAAATTTTAAAGGTAGAATTTAGGAGATATTACCTGCAGAGGTTGCTAACCACTTATTATAACTGAGACACAACAAACAAAATGTTAGATAATGTCACAAAGACAAAGTGCAATCCACTCCTTGCTCGTCCATATCTCTTTTTCTTTTTCCGAGCATTTGCGAAACAACCGTAGCAGGTAAATACTCATAAGCTTGGAGCGTTTTGAGTAAATCTTCAATGGTTGTAGCAGAAATTATGGTTCTCCTTGCCTCTGAAAACATGAATCCATTTTCCACAGCATTATCTAAATATGAAAGCAAATTACTAAAATAACCATTAATATTAAGCAAACCAATGGGTTTCTTTTTTGTGACCAAAGATGACCAAGAAGCCACGCAAGCTATTTCTTCCAATGTACCCAGACCTCCTGGTAAAGCAATGAATGCATCGGCACAATGGTACATGATTGTCATCCGTTCAGGGATACTCCAGACTTGTATTTCCTTACCCACGGTAGGTCCACAAAAACCTGTGAATAGTTTTGGCACGATTCCTAGAACTGGACTTCTTCCGGCGTGTGCTGCTGTAGCGACTGCTCCCATTAAACCCGTACTACCGCCTCCATAAATCAACTGGATCTTTTGTTGGGCAAGTATTACTCCAACTCTTATGGCTTCATCAGCTAATATTTTATTTTTCCCTGGATAAGCACCTCCAAAGACACAAATTTTTTCAATGCGCTGGGACGAAGTATTTTCCATTTTTTTTTTCGAGTGCCTGAAAGAGAATGAGTACATGGTGTAATATATAGAGGACTGAGTAGTGAATCAGACAAGAGTAATAATGTCGCCGAAAGTGTATTTGACCTGTCAGAAGAAAATGTTAACCTAACAAAAGATTTTTGCGTGATTTCAGGAAGAAAATCAAAAAGAGAAGAAAAATCAACCGTAAAGACCAATGCAAAAAAAAAAAAAAAAAACGAGAATAATTACACAAATCGAACAACACGTAATTAAACCGAAATGAAGTTATTGCAAATCAAACCAAAAGCTGAGAAGTCATTTATTGTAGTTGTGATTGTGGCTCACATCTTCCTCTGGTTTTACGTCCAGAAACGGCTTAAACGCCTTCTATGAGTCGAGGATATGCTTCCCATCCAGTTTTCTTACAAGCTGGCAAACAGGATCTTTTAACATCAGATTCCCAAGATGTTGCCATTCCCTTTGGAATTGCGGCCATAAATCAAGAATTTCTCTTTGTACGTCTCCACTAGGATGCGTCTCAAGAGAAAGTTGGATATTACCCAAATTCTCCTTACTCAGTCCATCCTTAATGAATTCAATTTTATCATCTCGATTAGAGGACGGAATCCCAATAGAACGACATTTACCGTTACACGTCCATCGTGCACATTTGTGGCAATTTGAACTCATGCGCTTTGCTCGTCACTTCTTTGCAAAAGTGCTTCTACCTGTACCTGGTAAATGTAAATGATGCACCCAAAAGAGTGTATCTTATTTAACCTTGCACTAAAAAGATCAATTGTAAGTATAATGATTAGCAAGGGTCGAGTCCTCAGGGATTGGGTTTTAATCTATGAGTTATTAGTTTATAACTTACGTTGAAAGAAAACAATAAAAGAAAAGGGGTTTTTGAAGCCAGATTTAAACAAAAGTAAATAATAAGAATAAGATGCAAGGCGGTATTACCAGCCAATAAAAATATATATACTAAATTAGGCGGTATAACCAGCCAATAAAAATAAAACAAAGTTAATATACAAATTAGGCGGTATAACCAGCCAATAAAAATAAATATACTTTTAAAAATGAGCAAACTAGAAAAGTAAGAAAACAAGTAAGTAAGAAGAATCAAATATAAAGAATATGGTTAAGGTTTCATTCTCCACCACTAGACATCATTAAGAATCAATTTCAGATCTATCAATATCAACCAACTATCAAAGTTAACAACCGTAGATAACAACAAGCTCTGTTATCCCAATCTTTCCTTAGTTTGTCGTTAAATAGAACAAGCTCTCTATTTAATCTCTAACCATCAAACAACCTAGAATAAGCTCTCTAGATTCAATTTAATGGCAGCTTTATGATGAGAAAGATAGGTTGATCTAAGCAACAAACACATAAGCTCGGATTGTTCAACTTAGGTTATGTTCCACTTTGCAATTATTGAAAACTTGACCATAATCATTAATCACAAATTGCCACTTATGAATAGGAAATCAAGACAATTACACGGATCAAGACTGCTAAACTAGCAATAGATAATTATCAAGATCTATCTAGTTGTACACCTAAACAAATCAAGACAACATCGTGAACAATTCTTGTGGAAGAACATAAGCAACTTTGATAGAAAATTAATGATAGATAGAATCTGAAAATCAATCACAAAACATGTCTAGGGCTTTGAAATCACCCTTAACCAAATAGAAGTTTAGCCTAGCATAGGCATTATAAACATAAAATTAAATAGAATCTAAGAAGAAAATAAAAGAAAGAAAGAAGAAGAAGAAGAATATTAATTATCCAACCTCTTGCCCTTTCTAAAGAAAAAGAAAACTAGAGAAAAGAAAGAAGAAGAAAACTTAGAGAATTTTATTACAAAGGCTAATATCCTACCAATGTACAATATGATCCCTTACAATCATCCAAGGCCCTCTATTTATACACATTTTGGAGGGCTAAATGATAAGAGACAAGCTTTACAAATTTCAAAGGTAGGTATAATAGGTGGGTGCATTTTTCTAATAATTTTCGTCATACATGACAATTTTGATCAGCCAACTTGATGGTCGATTTTGTCAATTTTGGAGGCCTTATCTGATCACATGGTTTTCTAGAAAAATGTTACCCTATCAGTTACGGATCCATAGCCGTTGGAATCAGCTCATTTTCTGATGTGGATAAGTAGATATGGGCAAAATACGAAAACAGGTCAGCACAGACGTCATTGCACATCAGCCAACTTGATGGTCGATTTCGCTAGGGAAAACGACTCCGTTTCAAGAAGTGTAAAACATGAAAAAGATAGATATGCCTCTTAGCTTTGCACGGCTACAAATTTCAGCCTTATTGCTTCAGTGAAACTCGAGATATAGCTGATATGGCAAAAGGTGTCGGAACTGGAACTGAACTGGATTTGCCCTTAATTCTAGTAATCTGAAATCACTCAAAGAAACTTGTGAAAAACACCAAAATACATAAAAATATAAAAGATCATAAACACAATTAGACTAAACAATAATAACTCGTATTTGACACAAAACAATAATAAAACATAACTAAAAACTATATAATTATACGAGTTATCACACCCCCACACTTAGATTGTTGCTAGTCCCTAGCAACGACTCAATAAAAATAAAATAAGAAAATCTAATCTAATTCACTTTCGTAGGAAATCACGGTGGCACTTAGCATGTGACACAAGCCTTTAAACCCCTAGGTGTCCCTAGTGGACGAGTTTAGTCTCGTGAGGGTTTACTAGAACGATACCCACAAACATTGAAAAACTAAAATATAAATAAACTACATATACTAAAAATATTTACTCCTAATCCTTTCAATACAAATTAGAGACAATCTTTGAACAAGTCTTATAAACTAATCAATAGCTTAAAGAATTTCACAAAAAATCATGCTTGAATGTAAATTGTTTGAGTTAAGCCAATATTAACATAACATATTTCAATCAAAATAGTGCATATTCAAACTTAATCTCAACTACTCACATGGGATACCCTCAGGATTTTCACTCTTTAAAGTAGTGGTGAAGTGTTTACACTCAATCAATCTCATGAAAACAGTTCTACCATATTCTTGCTTGTCCACCTATTCTCCACTATTTAGATCATACAACTTCATGAATCAAGAGGTCTTTAATCAAGGTTGTAATGGGGCCAAGGGGTTTGTAATGTGGTTGAAGAACAAAAGGATAAAGATATCACAAAGGTTCCAAAGAGTTCATAAAGTTTAGAGACATAAAAAGATCATACAAATAGAACTTCTAAAAACTCTTATAAAGCACATAATAACATAGGCTAAATATTCATGTTGAGCCTTTGCATCATTCTAACCAACTTTGTAACATCTTTTTCTTTACTTTAACTAGAAGTTCAAGAGAAGATTTTTTTTTTTTTTTAATATGGGAATGTATTTGACAATGATCCCTTTCCTTTTCTCTTGACTTTTTTGTTTCTTTTCCCCCCACACTTATTTCTTGTTTCTAACCCAAATTTTCAATAAATCTTCTTTGTCTTTGCAACTTGTCTCAAAACATGCTAATTCATCTTTGGAAGAAAGGTAAAGATATAAGTATATTTAGGTTAGGGACAAGTTATGGTTACCAAAGAGATAGCTTATTCAATGTAGGCTCAAATTGGTTCACTAAGGGTGTGTTCTCTTGGAACATTAATAATGGATGGCTGTTTGGCTCTGGTTATAATCCTAATGCCTCTATCATATTCATGTTGTCACATGTATCAATATAGTCTCAAACGGTTTAAAGCAAGTTCTAGAGAATCATGTAATCATAAGAGCACTCAAGAAAGAAATTAGATTGATTTGTATAATGCATCAATCATTATAGGCTCAAAAACTCACAAGGATGATTATACAAGTCAGATTATGTCTAAATGATAACTCGTATAATTATATAGTTTTTAGTTATGTTTTATTATTGTTTTGTGTCAAATACGAGTTATTATTGTTTAGTCTAATTGTGTTTATGATCTTTTATATTTTTATGTAATTTGGTGTTTTTCACAAGTTTCTTTGAGTGATTTCAGATTACTAGAATTAAGGGCAAATCCAGTTCAGTTCCAGTTCCGACACATTTTGCCATATCAGCTATATATGGAGTTTCACTGAAGCAATAAGGCTGAAATTTGTATCCGTGCAAAGCTAAGAGGCATATCTATCTTTTTCATGTTTTATACTTCTTGAAACGGAGTCGTTTTCCCTAGCGAAATCGACCATCAAGTTGGCTGATGTGCAATGACGTCTGTGCTGACCTGTTTTCGTATTTTGCCCATATCTGCTTATCCACATCAGCAAATGAGCTGATTCCAATGGCTATGGATCCGTAACTGATACGGGAACCTTTTTCTAGAAGACCATATGATCAGATCAGGCCTCTAATATTGACGAAATCGACCATCAAGTTGGCTGATGTGCAATGACGTCTGTGCTGACATGTTTTCGTATTTTACCCATATCTGCTTATCCACATCAGCAAATGAGCTGATTCCAACGGCTATGGATCCGTAACTGATAGGGGAACCTTTTTCTAGAAGACCATGTGATCAGATCAGGCCTCCAACATTGACGAAATCGACCATCAAGTTGGCTGATCAAAATTGTCATACAATATGACGAAAATTGTTAGAAGAATTCACCCACCTATTATACCTACCTTTGAAATTTGTAAAGCTTGTCTCTTGTCATTTAGCCTTCCAAAATGTGTATAAATAGAGGGCCTTGGATGATTGTAGAGGATCATATTGTACATAGGTAGGATATTAGCCATTATAATAAAATTCTCTAAGTTTTCTTCTTCTTTCTTTTCTCTAGTTTTCTTTCTTTTCTCTAGTTTTCTTCTTCTTTAGAGAGAGCAAGAGGTTGGATAATTAATATTCTTCTTGTTCTTCTTTCTTTCTTTTATTTTCTTCTTAGATTCTCTTTAATTTTATGTTTATGTTTACAATGCCTATGCTAGGCTAAACTTCTATTTGGTTAAGGGTGATTTCAAAGTCCTAGACATGTTTTGTGATTGATTTTTAGATTCTATCTATCATTAATTTTCTATCAAAGTTGCTTATGTTCTTCTACAAGAATTGTTCATGATGTTGTCTTGATTTATTTAGGTGTACAACTAGATAGATCTTGATAATTATCTATTGCTAGTTTAGGAATCTTGATCCGTGTAATTGTCTTGATTTCCTATTCATAAGTGGCAATTTGTGATTAATGATTATGGTCAAGTTTTCAATAATTGCAAAGTGGAACATAACCTAAGTTGAACAATCCGAGCTTATGTGTTTGTTGCTTAGATCAACCTATCTTTCTCATCATAAAGCTGCCATTAAATTGAATTTAGAGAGCTTATTCTAGGTTGTTTAATGGTTAGAGATTAAATAGAGAGCTTGTTCTATTTAACGACAAACTAAGGAAAGATTGGGGTAACAGAGCTTGTTGTTATCTACGGTTGTTAACTTTGATAGTTGGTTGATATTGATAGATCTGAAATTGATTCTTAATGATGTCTAGTGGTTGAGAATGAAACCTTAACCATATTTTTCATATTTGATTCTTCTTACTTACTTGTTTTCTTACTTTTCTAGTTTGCTTATTTTTAAAAGTATATTTATTTTTATTGGCTGGTTATACCGCCTAATTTGTATATTAACTTTGTTTTATTTTTATTGGCTGGTTATACCGCCTAATTTAGTATATATATTTTTATTGGCTGGTTATACCGCCTTGCATCTTATTCTTATTATTTACTTTAGTTTAAATCTGGCTTCAAAAACCCCTTTTCTTTTATTGTTCTTGAATTTAAGTTTTAAACTATTAACTTATAAACTAAAACCCAATCCCTGAGGACTCGACCCTTGCTAATCATTATACTTACAATTGATCTTTTTAGTGCAAGGTTAAATAAGATACACTCTTTTGGGTGCATCAAGTTTTTGGCGCCGTTGCCGGGGATTGTTTTCTTTAGTTTATTTGTTACTTGGTTTATTCTTATTTTCAGTTCTAATGAGTTTTATTTTCTTGTACATACGGGTTTTTCTGATCAAATTTTGAAAAAAAAAATAAAAATAAAAATAAAAAAAAAAACGATGGAATTGAGCAATCTAACACTTGAAGAGTTGGTAGCATACATGAACATGGAGAATCAACAAGCCAATCTCACCTTCCCAGTTCAACAATTGGCCATGGGAGGATGTCAAGGCCATCAAGTGTTCCAAGACCAACAGTATGATCATTACTCAAACACTTACCATGAGGGATGGTGGGATCATACTAATTATGGCTACTCGAAAAATTACCAAGAAGTAGATCCTTATGCCAATTACACTCATCCATCTAGCTTCAATCAATCATGGTCCCAAGAACCAGATTTTTTTCAACCACCACATATGACTCAAAACTCAGGTACTTCTTTAGAAGATCTTGTCTATTCTTTTGTTACTGATACATTGCAATTTCAACAGGAAACAAGGGCAAGCATCCAGAGTTTGGAAAAGCAAATGATCCAATTGACTAGTAGTATGGTGGGATGGGTAGCACAAAGATTTGAAGAACTCCCTGCCCAAACAATGATTAACCCAAAGGAGAATACCACTATTGTGACCTTGAGGAATGAGGAACAAGATGAGGATGAGACAAAATTAGAGATGAATTCTATTCTTGAGGATAATGAAGCCAATGATCCAAATAAGAGTATTTCGGCACCTGAGGTAACGTTTGAGATTCCAATTTTTACTAATGTTTCTTCTCCACCTTTTCCTAGTAGATTCGCAAAGTTCAAAGAGGATGAACATGAACAAGACACGCTGGAAACCTTAAACAGTTTGTTTGTGGATGTCATTCAACAAGTACCAAAAGATGCACCATTCCTCGATGAGATATGCACCACCAAGGATGATGGAATAATACTTGTAATGGAGAATGCATCCACTGTTGTGCAAAGAAAGCTACCTCTCAAACGCATAAATTTGGGAAATTTCATGTATGAGCCTGACAAGCGTAAAAAGCCAAGAAGGGGTGTTGGTTAGATTCAAAACACTAACTCAAGTGTTAATTGGGAAGGCAGCCCAATTAAAGATGAAATTGCCAACCTTCCATATTCAGATTTGCTTTCTCTTTCTCTTTCTTTTCCTTTTTCTTTTATTATTTTTATTGTTTTTATTTTTATTTCTTATGTTTCTTTGTTAATTGTGTTTACTGTTTTTAAGTTCATTTAGGCTGCATAAGTTTCTTTTGTTTAATAGTTCTTTTCTCTTACATATAATTCTTGCATTGGGGGATAATAGCATTACATTAATGACAATGTAAGAATTATGTGTGGGGGGAAGAAGTTAGGATTTTATTTAGAGTGTTTTATTTTTGAGTCTTTTTATGTTGTTTTTTCTTTTTGATCCTTGTTTTGAAAATAACTAGATGTAAATATAATTTTTATTTTTTTAACCCCGGTTAAATGGCGGATAACGGTACTCCGTGATTATTTAAGTCGGTTCCATCAGCTACCCACAAAACTGATATTGTATATAAATTTCTCTTTCAATTTCTCTTTCATTTTTTTTTATTTCAGGATGGATGATATTCTCACAAGATTGCAGAAACGATTTCCTCCTTTTCCTCGAAATATTTTACTGAAGCTTTACCAAGTTCGATTTGAAAGATTAAGAATGCTTATGCACAAAGGGATTCCTGACGACATACGTTGGATAATTGAAGCCAAGGTACGTGAAGATGAATATCTTCCTGTTTTGCATTTACCAGGTACAGGTAGAAGCACTTTTGCAAAGAAGCGACGAGCAAAGCGCATGAGTTCAAATTGCCACAAATGTGCACGATGGACGTGTAACGGTAAATGTCGTTCTATTGGGATTCCGTCCTCTAATCGAGATGATAAAATTGAATTCATTAAGGATGGACTGAGTAAGGAGAATTTGGGTAATATCCAACTTTCTCTTGAGACGCATCCTAGTGGAGACGTACAAAGAGAAATTCTTGATTTATGGCCGCAATTCCAAAGGGAATGGCAACATCTTGGGAATCTGATGTTAAAAGACCCTGTTTGCCAGCTTGTAAGAAAACTGGATGGGAAGCATATCCTCGACTCATAGAAGGCGTTTAAACCGTTTCTGGACGTAAAACCAGAGGAAGATGTGAGCCACAATCACAACTACAATAAATGACTTCTCAGCTTTTGGTTTGATTTGCAATAACTTTATTTCGGTTTAATTTACGTGTTATTCGATTTGTGTAATTATTCTCATTTTTTTTATTTGTCTTTTACGATTGATTTTTCTTCTCTTTTTTATTTTCTTCCTGAAATCACGCAAAAATCTTTTGTTAGGTTAACATTTTCTTCTGACAGGTCAAATACACTTTCGGCGACATTATTACTCTTGACTTTTACGGTTGATTTTTCTTCTCTTTTTGATTTTCTTCCTGAAATCACGCAAAAATCTTTTGTTAGGTTAACATTTTCTTCTGACAGGTCAGATACACTTTCGGCGACATTATTACTCTTGTCTGATTCACTACTCAGTCCTCTATATATTACACCATGTACTCATTCTCTTTCAGGCACTCGAAAAAAAGAAAAAAAAAATGGAAAGTACTTCGTCCCAACGCATTAAAAAAATTTGTGTTTTTGGAGGTGCTTATCCAGGGAAAAATAACATATTCGCTGATGAAGCCATAAGAGTTGGAGTAATACTTGCCCAACAAAAGATCCAGTTGATTTATGGAGGCGGTAGTACGGGTTTAATGGGAGCAGTCGCTACAGCAGCACACGCCGGAGGAAGTCCAGTTCTAGGAATCGTGCCAAAACTATTCACAGATTTTTGTGGACCTACCTTGGGTAAGGAAATACAAGTCTGGAGTATCCCTGAACGGATAACAATCATGTACCATTCTGCCGATGCATTCATTGCTTTACCAGGAGGTCTGGGTACATTGGAAGAAATAGCTTGCGTGGCTTCTTGGTCATCTTTGGTCACAAATAAGAAACCCATTGGTTTGCTTAATATTAATGGTTATTTTAGTAATTTGCTTTCATATTTAGATAATGCTGTGGATAATGGATTCATGTTTTCAGAGGCAAGGAGAACCATAATTTCTGCTACAACCATTGAAGATTTACTCAAAAAGCTCGAAGCTTATGAGTATTTATCTGCTACGGTTGTTTCGCAAACGCTCGGAAAAAGAAAAAGAGATATGGACGAGCAAGGAGTGGATTGCACTTTGTCTTTGTGACATTATCTAACATTTTGTTTGTTGTTGCTCAGTTATAATAAGTGGTTAGCAACCTCTACAGGTAATATCTCCTAAATTTTACCTTCTTAAAAAAAAAAAAAAAATTTGTTGTGTTTTAAGCAATTTAGAAGTATTCATTCTGAACAAGGTCTGAGTAAGGGAGACTTGAGACATACCTTGTCAGTTTGATTTTAATCTTTTTACGTTTACTTGTTAATTTTTGTTTAGTATTTTAGGATTATTTAGGTTGCATGAGTTTGTTTTGTTTTGAGTCTAGTTATTCCTATTCTTATGTTATTAGTTCTTTTCTCTTACACATGATTCTTTCATTTGGGTTAATAGACTTACATTGAGGACAATGTAAGAATTAAATGTGGGGGGAATGATTTAGGATTTCTTTTATTTTTGTCTACTATTTTTTTTATGAGTCTTTATTATTATTATTATTATTTTTTAGTGTGTTTTAGTTCCTTTTTAATACAATGATGAGATATGAATTGCATAAGTCTAAAACATATTTATTAGTGAGAAGATTTTCATGAGAATTGAGCTTGATGTCAACCTTTTTATGAGCCAATGTTAATATGATATGTTGATTGAGAAAGAAGCATGTTTAGACTTAATCTGACTTGTATAATCATTCTTGTGAGTTTTTGAGCCTAAAATGATTGATGCATTATACAAATCAATCTAATTTCTTTCTTGAGTGCTCTTATGATTACATGATTCTCTAGAACTTGCTTTAAACCGTTTGAGACTATATTGATGCATGTGACAACATGAATATGATAGAGGCATTAGGATTTTTAGCCAGGGCCAAACAACCATCCCTTATTGATGTTCCAAGAGAACACACCCTTAGTGAACCAATTTGAGCCTACATTGAATAAGCTATCTCTTTGGTAACCATAACTTGTCCCTAACCTAAATATACTTATATCTTTACCTTTGTTCCAAAGATGAATTAGCATGATTTGAGACAAGTTGCAAAGACAAGGGATATTTTTTGGTTAGAAACAAGAAATAAGTGTGGGGGGAAAAGAAAAGAAAAGTCAAGAGAAAAAGAAATGGAATACTGGCAAATACATTCCTATATAAAAAAAATGAATCATCTCTTGAATTTGTGGAAAAAGAAAAAGATGTTACAAAGTTGTTTAGAATGAAGAAAAGGCCCAACATGAATATCCGGCCTAGGTGACTATGTACTTGTAAAGAGTTTTGAGAAGTTTCTTTGTATAATCTTTTTATGTCTCTAAACTTTATGAACTCTTTGGAACCTTTGTGATATCTTTATCCTTTTGTTCTTCAACCACATTACAAACCCCTTGGCCCCATTACAACCTTGATTAAAGACCTCTTGATTTATGAAGTTGCATGATCTTTTAGTGGAGAATAGGTGGACAAGCAAGCATATGGTAGAAGTGTTTTCATGAGATTGATTGAGTGTAAACACTTTACCACTACTTTAAAGAGTGAAAATCAAGAGAGTATCCCATGTGAGAAGTTGAGATTAAATTTGAACATGCACTATTTTGATTGAGATATGTTATGCTAATATTGGCTTAACTCAAACAATTTACATTCAAGCATGATTTTTTGTGAAATTTTTTAAGCTATTGATTAGTTTATAAGACTTGTTCAAATATTGTCTCTAATTTGTATTGAAAGGATTAGGAGTAAATATTTTTAGTATATGTAGTTTATTTATATGAAGTTTATTTATATTTTAATTTTTCAATGTTTGTGGGTATCGTTCTAGTAAACCCTCACGAGACTAAACTCGTCCACTAGGGACACCTAGGGGTTTAAAGGCTTGTGTCACATGCTAAGTGCCACCGTGATTTCCTACGAAAGTGGATTAGATTAGATTTTCTTATTTTATTTTTATTGAGTCGTTGCTAGGGACTAGCAACAATCTAAGTGTGGGGGTGTGATAACTCGTATAATTATATAGTTTTTAGTTATGTTTTATTATTGTTTTGTGTCAAATACGAGTTATTATTGTTTAGTCTAATTGTGTTTATGATCTTTTATATTTTTATGTAATTTGGTGTTTTTCACAAGTTTCTTTGAGTGATTTCAGATTACTAGAATTAAGGGCAAATCCAGTTCAGTTCCAGTTCCGACACATTTTGCCATATCAGCTATATCTGGAGTTTCACTGAAGCAATAAGGCTGAAATTTGTATCCGTGCAAAGCTAAGAGGCATATCTATCTTTTTCATGTTTTATACTTCTTGAAACGGAGTCGTTTTCCCTAGCGAAATCGACCATCAAGTTGGCTGATGTGCAATGACGTCTGTGCTGACCTGTTTTCGTATTTTGCCCATATCTGCTTATCCACATCAGAAAATGAGCTGATTCCAACGGCTATGGATCCGTAACTGATACGAGAACCTTTTTCTAGAAGACCATGTGATCAGATCAGGCCTCCAACATTGACGAAATCGACCATCAAGTTGGCTGATCAAAATTGTCATACAATATGACGAAAATTGTTAGAAGAATTCACCCACCTATTATACCTACCTTTGAAATTTGTAAAGCTTGTCTCTTGTCATTTAGCCTTCCAAAATGTGTATAAATAGAGGGCCTTGGATGATTGTAGAGGATCATATTGTACATAGGTAGGATATTAGCCATTATAATAAAATTCTCTAAGTTTTCTTCTTCTTTCTTTTCTCTAGTTTTCTTTCTTTTCTCTAGTTTTCTTTTTCTTTAGAGAGAGCAAGAGGTTGGATAATTAATATTCTTCTTCTTCTTCTTTCTTTCTTTTATTTTCTTCTTAGATTCTCTTTAATTTTATGTTTATGTTTACAATGCCTATGCTAGGCTAAACTTCTATTTGGTTAAGGGTGATTTCAAAGTCCTAGACATGTTTTGTGATTGATTTTTAGATTCTATCTATCATTAATTTTCTATCAAAGTTGCTTATGTTCTTCTACAAGAATTGTTCATGATGTTGTCTTGATTTATTTAGGTGTACAACTAGATAGATCTTGATAATTATCTATTGCTAGTTTAGGAATCTTGATCCGTGTAATTGTCTTGATTTCCTATTCATAAGTGGCAATTTGTGATTAATGATTATGGTCAAGTTTTCAATAATTGCAAAGTGGAACATAACCTAAGTTGAACAATCCGAGCTTATGTGTTTGTTGCTTAGATCAACCTATCTTTCTCATCATAAAGCTGCCATTAAATTGAATTTAGAGAGCTTATTCTAGGTTGTTTAATGGTTAGAGATTAAATAGAGAGCTTGTTCTATTTAACGACAAACTAAGGAAAGATTGGGGTAACAGAGCTTGTTGTTATCTACGGTTGTTAACTTTGATAGTTGGTTGATATTGATAGATCTGAAATTGATTCTTAATGATGTCTAGTGGTGGAGAATGAAACCTTAACCATATTTTTCATATTTGATTCTTCTTACTTACTTGTTTTCTTACTTTTCTAGTTTGCTTATTTTTAAAAGTATATTTATTTTTATTGGCTGGTTATACCGCCTAATTTGTATATTAACTTTGTTTTATTTTTATTGGCTGGTTATACCGCCTAATTTAGTATATATATTTTTATTGGCTGGTTATACCGCCTTGCATCTTATTCTTATTATTTACTTTAGTTTAAATCTGGCTTCAAAAACCCCTTTTCTTTTATTGTTCTTGAATTTAAGTTTTAAACTATTAACTTATAAACTAAAACCCAATTCCTGAGGACTCGACCCTTGCTAATCATTATACTTACAATTGATCTTTTTAGTGCAAGGTTAAATAAGATACACTCTTTTGGGTGCATCACTAAACATGCTTCTTTCTCAATCAACATATCATATTAACATTGGCTCATAAAAAGGTTGACATCAAGCTCAATTCTCATGAAAATCTTCTCACTAATAAATCTGTTTTAGACTTATGCAATTCATATCTCATCATTGTATTAAAAAGGAACTAAAACTCAAAAAAAAAAAATAATAATAATAAAAAAAATAGTAGACAAAAATAAAAGAAATCCTAAATCATTCCCCCCACACTTAATTCTTACATTGTCCTCAATGTAAGTCTATTAACTCAAATGAAAGAATCATGTGTAAGAGAAAAGAACTAATAACATAAGAATAGGAACAACTAAGACTCAAAACAAAACAAAACCATGCAACCTAAATAATCCTAAAATACTAAACAAAAATTAACAAGTAAACAAAAAAAGATTAAAATCAAACTGACAAGGTATGTCTCAAGTCTCCCTTACTCAGACCTTGTTCAGAATGAATACTTCTAAATTGCTTAAAACACAATAACTTTTTTTTTTTTTTGAAAAGAAGAAATCAAACTGACAAGGTATGTCTCAAGTCTCCCTTACTCAGACCTTGTTCAGAATGAATACTTCTTAATTTTTTTTATTTATTTTTTTTTAAAATTAGCAAAATATGTCCCTTACCCCCTACTAAAATATGACATTGTCCCCAATGTCAAATTTTAAAGGTAGAATTTAGGAGATATTACCTGCAGAGGTTGCTAACCACTTATTATAACTGAGACACAACAAGCAAAATGTTAGATAATGTCACAAAGACAAAGTGCAATCCACTCCTTGCTCGTCCATATCTCTTTTTCTTTTTCCGAGCGTTTGCGAAACAACTGTAGCAGATAAACACTCATAAGCTTGGAGCTTTTTGAGTAAATCTTCAATGGTTGTAGCAGAAATTATGGTTCTCCTTGCCTCTGAAAACATGATCCATTATCCACAGCATTATCTAAATATGAAAGCAAATTACTAAAATAACCATTAATATTAAGCAAACCAATGGGTTTCTTATTTGTGACCAAAGATGACCAAGAAGCCACGCAAGCTATTTCTTCCAATGTACCCAGACCTCCTGGTAAAGCAATGAATGCATCGGCAGAATGGTACATGATTGTCATCCGTTCAGGGATACTCCAGACTTGTATTTCCTTACCCACGGTAGGTCCACAAAAACTTGTGAATAGTTTTGGCACGATTCCTAGAACTGGACTTCCTCCGGCATGTGCTGCTGTAGCGACTGCTCCCATTAAACCCGTACTACCGCCTCCATAAATCAAGTGGATCTTTTGTTGGGCAAGTATTACCCCAACTCTTATGGCTTCATCAGCGAATATGTTATTTTTCCCTGGATAAGCACCTCCAAAGACACAAATTTTTTTAATGCGCTGAAGTACTTTCCATTTTTTTTTCGAGTGCCTGAAAGAGAATGAGTACATGGTGTAATATATAGAGGACTGAGTAGTGAATCAGACAAGAGTAATAATGTCGCCGAAAGTGTATCTGACCTGTCAGAAGAAAATGTTAACCTAACAAAAGATTTTTGCTTGATTTCAGGAAGAAAATCAAAAATAGAAGAAAAAATCAACCGTAAAAGACAAATAAAAAAAAAACGAGAATAATTACACAAATCGAACAACACGTAAATTAAAACAAAATAAAGTTATTGCAAATCAAACCAAAAGCTGAGAAGTCATTTATTGTAGTTGTGATTGTGGCTCACATCTTCCTCTGGTTTTACGTCCAGAAACGGCTTAAACGCCTTCTATGAGTCGAGGATATGCTTCCCATCCAGTTTTCTTACAAGCTGGCAAACAGGGTCTTTTAACATCAGATTCCCAAGATGTTGCCATTCCCTTTGGAATTGCGGCCATAAATCAAGAATTTCTCTTTGTACGTCTCCACTAGGATGCGTCTCAAGAGAAAGTTGAATATTACCCAAATTCTCCTTACTCAGTCCATCCTTAATGAATTCAATTTTATCATCTCGATTAGAGGACGGAATCCCAATAGAACGACATTTACCGTTACACGTCCATCGTGCACATTTGTGGCAATTTGAACTCATGCGCTTTGCTCGTCGCTTCTTTGCAAAAGTGCTTCTACCTGTACCTGGTAAATGCAAAATAGGAAGATATTCATCTTCACGTACCTTGGCTTCAATTATCCAACGTATGTCGTCAGGAATCCCTTTATGCATAAGCATTCTTAATCTTTCAAGTCGAACTTGGTAAAGCTTCAGTAAAATATTTCGAGGAAAAGGAGGAAATCGTTTCTGCAATCTTGTGAGAATATCATCCATCCTGAAAAAAAATGAAAAAAATGAAAGAGAAATTGGAAGAGAAATTTATATACAATATCAATTTTGTGGGTAGCTGATGGAACCGATTTAAATAATCACGGAGTACCGTTATCCGCCATTTAACCGGGGTTCAAAAAAAATAAATTAAAAATTATATTTACATCTTGTAAGAGAAAAGAACTATTAAACAAAAGAAAAGAAAAACAATAAAAGATAGAATGATGGAGAGTAAGGAATATGCAAATCTGATATAATAGATGCTCTCCATCCTTTTGGGTTGCCTCCCAAGAAGCGCTTGGTTTATTGTCCTCAGCCTAACTTAGACCCATGCCATTATTATTCAACATACTTTGGCTCAAAAAGTGGAAACTCCTCCACATCTTGTATTCAACATACTTTGGCTTCAATCTATGACCATTCACTTTGAATGCCTTATCTGTTTTTGGGCTTTGGATTTCAACTGCACCATGAGTAAATACATTAGTAATAACAAAAGGTCCAACCCAACGAGAACGTAACTTACCTGGATATAACTTAAGGCGTGAATGGAAGAGAAGAACTTTTTGTCCAACAACAAATTCTTTTCTTGATATCATCTTGTCATGGAATGCCTTAGTCTTTTCCTTGTAAATCCTAGAATTCTGATAGGCATCATTCCTTATCTCCTCTAATTCTTGTAGGTCAAGTTTTCTTTTCTTTCCTATCTCATCCATCTCCATGTTGCATTGTTTGATAGCCCAATATGATTTATGTTCCAATTCAACCGGAAGATGACAAGGCTTACCATAAACAAGTTGATAAGGAGACATACCAATGGGTGTCTTATATGCTGTCCTATAAGCCCAAAGTGCATCATCAAGTCGTGAACTCCAATCCTTCCTATTTGGATTAACTGTCTTTTCAAGGATGGACTTAACTTCTCGGTTTGACACTTCAGCTTGCCCACTAGTTTGAGGATGATATGAGGTGGAGACCTTGTGTGTGATGTTATACTTCCTCAAAAGTGCTTCTACAGTCCTATTGCAAAAGTGAGTACCTCTATCGCTGATTATGGCCTTTGGCGTTCCAAACCTAGCCAAGATGTTGTTAGTCTTGACAAAATCTGAAACAACTTTAGAGTCATTAGTCCTAGTGGATTTTGCTTCCACCCACTTTGAAACATAATCAACGGCAAGTAAAATATAAAGATTACCAAAAGAAGGAGGAAAAGGTCCCATGAAATCCATGCCCCATACATCAAAAATTTCAACAATAAGTATTGGAGTTTGAGGCATTTGATTTCTAGCACCTAAGTTACCAGTTCTTTGGCAACGATCACATGACTTGCAAAAGAGGTATGCATCTTTGAATATGGTAGGCCAATAAAATCCAGAATCAAGAACTTTCATGGCTGTTCTTTTGGATCCAAAGTGTCCTCCACATGCATAAGAGTGACAAAAGGTGAGAATAGATTGAAATTCAGTTTCGAGTACACACCTTCTTATAATCTGATCGGAGCAATGCTTCCAAAGGTAAGGATCATCCCATATGTAGTATTTGGCATCACTCTTGATCTTATTTCTTTGAGCTTGTGTCAACTCTTGTGGCAACTTCTTGGTAACTAAGTAATTAACAATATCAGCATACCAAGGAGTTGTTGTTCTTATAAAAAGAAGTTGCTCATCCGGAAAGTTCTCATTCAAGGGTAGTGCATCATCTTCGTGAACTAAACGGCTAAGATGGTCCGCAACCAGGTTGTCACTACCTCTCTTATCTTTTATCTCCAAATCAAACTCTTGTAAGAGAAGTATCCATCTAATCAACCTTGGTTTGGCCTCCTTTTTAGTGAGTAAGTACTTAAGGGCTGCATGGTCAGAAAATACAATTACTTTAGTACCAATTAAATAAGATCGAAATTTTTCTAAAGCAAATACAACAGCCAAAAGTTCTTTTTCAGTAGTGGAATAGTTCAATTGAGCATCATTAAGAGTTCTTGAGGCATAATAAATGGCATGTGAGGCTTTGCCAACCCGTTGGCCCAAAACAGCTGCAATGGCATAGTCACTAGCATCACACATGATTTCAAAAGGTACATTCCAATCTGGTGGTTGGATGATAGGAGCTGATGTCAAGAGTCCCTTCAATGTTTCAAACGCCTCTTTGCATTTATCATCAAAGTGGAAAACCACATCTTTTTGTAGTAGCTTGCAAAGAGGTAATGTGATCTTTGAGAAGTCTTTGATAAATCTCCTATAGAAACCTGCATGTCCAAGAAAAGAACGAACCTCTCTCACATTTGTGGGAGGTGGTAAAGAATGCATAATATCTATTTTAGACTTATCAACCTCTATCCCTCTAGAAGAAATAACATGGCCCAAAACTATTCCTTGTTCTACCATAAAGTGACATTTTTCCCAATTCAAAACAAGGTTAGTTTCCATGCATCTTTCAAGTACAAGTGTAAGGTTCTCTAGACATCTATCAAAAGAATCACCATAGACACGAAAATCATCCATAAACACTTCTATGATGTTCTCTACATAATCTGAAAATATGCTAACCATACACCTTTGGAATGTAGCTGGTGCATTACAAAGACCAAATGGCATACGCCGGTATTTAAAAGTACCAAATGGACATGTGAATGTTGTTTTCTCTTGGTCCTCCGGAGCAATGGCTATCTGATTATAACCTGAAAAACCATCAAGAAAACAATAATGAGAATGGCCAGCTAACCTTTCAAGCATTTGATCAATAAAAGGTAAAGGAAAGTGGTCTTTGCGAGTTGTGGAATTAAGTTTACGATAATCAATACAAACTCGCCATCCTGTTTGAATCCTAGTAGGAACAAGTTCATTCTCATTATTTGTTACCACCGTTACACCTGATTTCTTTGGAACCACTTGGACTGGGCTCACCCATTTGCTATTCGAGATAGGATAGATCACTCCAACATCTAGGAGCTTCAGTATCTCCTTTTTCACAACCTCCATCATAGGAGGGTTCAATCTCCTTTGTGCTTCTCTTGTTGGTTTAGACCCTTCCTCTAACAAAATCCGGTGCATGCACATGGATGGGCTTATTCCCTTGATATCGGCAATTGTCCAACCAATTGCTGTTTTATGCTCTCTAAGCACCCGGATAAGTCGCTCTTCTTGCAAAGGTGTGAGCTCTTTGGCAATGATGACAGGTAGTGTGTCCTTTTCCCCTAAGAACAAATATTTCAAGTGGTTCGGTAGTGGTTTCAACTCTAAAGTTGGTGCCTGCAAAATGGAAGGTAGAAGTTTCTCATTAGATAAAGGCAAATCAATAAATGAAACATCAAACCTTGCATCTTTAGGTTGCAGCGAGTGTAAAGATTCTAGTGCCCCTTCCACCTGGTCACTCAAGGCTAGTTTAGCATTCCCCATTCCGAGATGGTTGCTAAGGACTATTTCTACACTATCTTCACCATCTAGCTCATAAGCTTGCTGCACTAGTGAGTCAATTATATCAATATTAAAAATAGAATGCACATCACTAGGATATCTCATGGCCTCAAAAATGTTAAAGCGAATTATTTCACCATCAAATTTCATAGTTAAAGTGCCATCATGTACATCTATTTTAGTTCTTGCTATTTTCAAGAATGGTCTCCCTAATAGAATAGGTGTGGGATTAGAAGACATCTCATCTTCCATCTCAATAACATAAAAGTCAGCGGGAAAAACCAATTCATTAACCTGTACAAGAACGTCTTCTACCACTCCTCTTGGATAAGTGTTAGAACGGTCAGCAAGTTGTATTATAACACCGGTTTCCTCTAATGGTCCTAGATTCAATGAAGCATAAATTGAATATGGCATGACATTAATAGATGCCCCTAGATCTAGCATAGCACGCTCAAACCTGGTGTTGCCTATCTTACAAGGAATGGTAAATATACCTGGATCCTTGCATTTAGGTGGGAGTTTCTTTTGAAGAACAGCTGACACATTCTCCCCCACACTTACCTTTTCATTCCATTTCAACTTCCGTTTAGATGTGCACAACTCTTTTAGGAACTTGGCATATCTTGGCACTTGCTTGATAGCATCTAGTAAAGGAATGTTCACCTCTACTTTCCGGAAGGTTTCCAAAATTTCCTTCTCTTGCTCCTCCTTCTTGGACTTTGCTAACCTGTTAGGAAAAGGTGGAGGAGTTATATAGGAAGGAAAGGATGGTTTAGGAATTACCTTTTTTAGTGGCTCGTTGGGATGTGAAGAGGATGCCATGGTATTGTTCTCCCCTTGAGCACTATCATTTTGTGGTGTCTCTAGCTGTTTCCCACTTCTTAAATTTATAGCATTGGCATTCTCTCTTGGATTCACTATGGTTTGGGAAGGTAATTTCCCAGAATCCCTTGCTTGCATTTGACTCATGGTTGTTGCCAATTGCCCTATTTGAGTCTCCAAATTTCGAATACTTGTCTTTGTTTCCTGTTGAAATTGAATTGTATTAGTAGAAAGAGCTTTAACAAGATCTTCAAGAGAAGTACCTGAATTTTGGGTGGGTGGTAGTTGTTGTCGGGTTTGGTATGGTTGTTGCACTCTTTGCTGAAAACCCGGTGGCCTGTGGTCAAATGGTGGAGGAATAGTTTGTGATTGGTTCCCTCCATAATTGAAGTTTGGATGATCCCTCCATCCTGGATTGTATGTGTTTGAGTAGGGATCATATTTCCTTGATTGGTTCTGAAATCAACCCATGGCATTCACATGTTCATTGGTATCCTCTTGAAGTGTTGGACACATATCAGTTTGGTGCCCTATGTTTGAACATATGCCACAAGCCTTTATTTGTTGTATTTTACCTACAGCCAATTGTTGAACAAGAGAAGTCAGTTTATCAAATTTTTGTTCAAGGGATGATATACTTACCTCATTAACTCTCTTGGGTTGTGGTGGTGGATCTTGTCTCATTGAGAACTGTTGAGAATTGGCTGCCATGTTGGAGATTAATGTTCTAGCAGCCCTGGGAGTCTTATCAACTAGAGCTCCCCCACTAGCGGCATCTATCATACTTCTCTCCATGGGCATGAGACCTTCATAGAAGTATTGGATGAGAAGTTGTTCACTTATTTGATGGTGTGGACATGATGCACAAAGTTTCTTGAACCTCTCCCAATATTCATATAAGGACTCTCCGTTGTATTGCCGAATCCCACATATCTCTTTCCTAATGTTGGCAGCCTTAGATGCTGGGAAATACCTTTCCAAGAATGCTTTCTTCAAATCATTCCATGTAGTGATGGTCCCGGATGGTAGATAGTAGAGCCATTCCTTTGCTGAATCAGCTAGAGAGAATGGGAAGGCTCTCAACTTGCTCTTCCGTGACCCCTGTTGGTCTCATGCTTGAGCAAACTACATGGAATTCCTTGAGGTGCTTATTTGGATCCTCTCCTGCAAAACCATGAAAAGTTGGGAGAAGATGAATCAAACCAGATTTTAATTCAAAAGCTACCTCAAGATTAGCATATTCAATGCATAATGGTTGTTGACCCAAGTCCGGAGCGGCTAGCTCCTTGAGAGTTCGGTTGTCAGCTGCTGCCATCTCTCCTTGCTCCTCTTGGATGTTTTGGATCAACTCCTCGATTGGTTGTTGGTGAGAAGTTATAAATTCCCGAATTTTCCTAAGTCGTAAGTCTTCTTCGGGAGCTTGGAACATTCACTAATAAAAAAAAAATAAGAAAGTAAATAATTAGAACAGAAAATAAGAATAAACCAATAAACTAATAAACTAAAGAAAGCAATCCCCGGCAACGGCGCCAAAAATTTGATGCACCCAAAAGAGTGTATCTTATTTAACCTTGCACTAAAAAGATCAATTGTAAGTATAATGATTAGCAAGGGTCGAGTCCTCAGGGATTGGGTTTTAATCTATGAGTTATTAGTTTATAACTTACGTTGAAAGAAAACAATAAAAGAAAAGGGGTTTTTGAAGCCAGATTTAAACTAAAGTAAATAATAAGAATAAGATGCAAGGCGGTATAACCAGCCAATAAAAATATATATATTAAATTAGGCGGTATAACCAGCCAATAAAAATAAAACAAAGTTAATATACAAATTAGGCGGTATAACCAGCCAATAAAAATAAATATACTTTTAAAAATGAGCAAACTAGAAAAGTAAGAAAACAAGTAAGTAAGAAGAATCAAATATAAAGAATATGGTTAAGGTTTCATTCTCCACCACTAGACATCATTAAGAATCAATTTCAGATCTATCAATATCAACCAACTATCAAAGTTAACAACCGTAGATAACAACAAGCTCTGTTATCCCAATCTTTCCTTAGTTTGTCGTTAAATAGAACAAGCTCTCTATTTAATCTCTAACCATCAAACAACCTAGAATAAGCTCTCTAGATTCAATTTAATGGCAGCTTTATGATGAGAAAGATAGGTTGATCTAAGCAACAAACACATAAGCTCGGATTGTTCAACTTAGGTTATGTTCCACTTTGCAATTATTGAAAACTTGACCATAATCATTAATCACAAATTGCCACTTATGAATAGGAAATCAAGACAATTACACGGATCAAGACTCCTAAACTAGCAATAGATAATTATCAAGATCTATCTAGTTGTACACCTAAACAAATCAAGACAACATCATGAACAATTCTTGTAGAAGAACATAAGCAACTTTGATAGAAAATTAATGATAGATAGAATCTGAAAATCAATCACAAAACATGTCTAGGGCTTTGAAATCACCCTTAACCAAATAGAAGTTTAGCCTAGCATAGGCATTATAAACATAAAATTAAATAGAATCTAAGAAGAAAATAAAAGAAAGAAAGAAGAAGAAGAAGAATATTAATTATCCAACCTCTTGCCCTTTCTAAAGAAAAAGAAAACTAGAGAAAAGAAAGAAGAAAAAACTTAGAGAATTTTATTACAAAGGCTAATATCCTACCAATGTACAATATGATCCCTTACAATCATCCAAGGCCCTCTATTTATACACATTTTGGAGGGCTAAATGACAAGAGACAAGCTTTACAAATTTCAAAGGTAGGTATAATAGGTGGGTGCATTTTTCTAACAATTTTCGTCATACATGACAATTTTGATCAGCCAACTTGATGGTCGATTTTGTCAATTTTGGAAGCCTTATCTGATCACATGGTTTTCTAGAAAAATGTTACCCTATCAGTTACGGATCCATAGCCATTGGAATCAGCTCATTTGCTGATGTGGATAAGTAGATATGGGCAAAATACGAAAACAGGTCAGCATATACATCATTGCACATCAGCCAACTTGATGGTCGATTTCGCTAGGGAAAACGACTCCGTTTCAAGAAGTGTAAAACATGAAAAAGATAGATATGCCTCTTAGCTTTGCACGGCTACAAATTTCAGCCTTATTGCTTCAGTGAAACTCGAGATATAGCTGATATGGCAAAAGGTGTCGGAACTGGAACTGAACTGGATTTGCCCTTAATTCTAGTAATCTGAAATCACTCAAAGAAACTTGTGAAAAACACCAAAATACATAAAAATATAAAAGATCATAAACACAATTAGACTAAACAATAATAACTCGTATTTGACACAAAACAATAATAAAACATAACTAAAAACTATATAATTATACGAGTTATCAGTAAAACAGGAAGATATTCATCTTCACGTACCTTGGCTTCAATTATCCAACGTATGTCTTCAGGAATCCCTTTGTGCATAAGCATTCTTAATCTTTCAAATCAAACTTGGTAAAGCTTCAGTAAAATATTTCGAGGAAAAGGAGGAAATCGTTTCTGCAATCTTGTGAGAATATCATCCATCCTGAAAAAAAGAAAAAAAATGAAAGAGAAATTGAAAGAGAAATTTATATACAATATCAGTTTTGTGGGTAGCTGATGGAACCGACTTAAATAATCATGGAGTACCGTTATCCGCCATTTAACCGGGGTTAAAAAATTATATTTGCATCTAGTTATTTTCAAAACAAGGATCAGAAAGAAAAACAACATAAAAAGACTCAAAAACAAAACACTCTAAATAAAATCTTAAATTCTCCCCCCCACACATAATTCTTACATTGTCATTAATGTAATGCTATTAATCCCAAATGAAAGAATCATGTGTAAGTGAAAAGAACTAATAAACAAAATAAACTTATGCAGCCTAAATGAACTTAGAAACACTAAACACAATTAGCAAAGAAACATAAGAAAAAGATAAAGAAAAAGAGAGCAAATCTGAGGATGGCAGTTTGGCAATGCTTTCACTAATTAGGCTGCCTCCCCCAATTAGCACTTGATTGACTGTTTTCAGCCTAGCCAATTCTCCTTCTTGGCTTTTTAGGATCTTTTAGCTTAGACATGAAACTTCTCGGATTTTTGCGTTTTGGAGGAAGTTTTCTTTGCAAAACAGCCAATGCCTTCTCCCCCACACGTATTATTTCATCATTCTTGGTGGGGTATAGCTCTTTGAGGAATTGTGCATATCTTGGTACTTGTCTAATGGCATCCACAAGCAAGCTGTTTAAGGTTTCCAAAAATTGTTGTTCATGTTCCTCCTTCTTGGACTTTGCAAATCTGCTAGGCAAAAGTGGAGAAAGAACATTAGTAGAAATAAGAACCTTAAAAGCTACCTGAGGTGTCAAAGTACTCTCAATTTGAATGGTGGCTTCATTATCCTCAAGAAGTGAATCCATCTTTGGTTTTGTCTCATCCTCATCTTGTTCCTCATTTCTCAAGGTCACAATAGTAGCATTCTCCTTTGGGTTAATCACCGTTTGGGAAGGGGGTGCTAGAGATCTTTCTGCTACTAATTCCACCGTACTACTAGCCAATAGGCTCATTTGCCTTTCCAAACTCTGGATGCTTGCCCTTGTTTCCTATTGAAATTGCAAAGTATCAGTAACAAGAGAATATACAAGATCTTCTAAAGAAGTACCTGAGTTTTGAGTCATATGTGGTGGTTGAAAAAGATCTGGTTCTTGAGACCATGATTGATTTAAGCTAGATGGATGAGTGTAATTGGCATAAGGATCTACTTCTTGGTAATTTTTCGAGTAGCCATAATTAGTATGATCGCACCATCCCTCATGGTAAGTGTTTGAGTAATGATCATACTGTTGGTCTTGGAACCATTGATGGACTTGACATCCCTCCCATGGCCAATTGTTGAACTGGGGAGGTGAGCTTGGCTTGTTGATTCTCCATGTTCATGTATGCCACCAACTCTTCAAGTGTTAGATTGCTCAATTCCATCGTTTTTTTATTTTTATATTTTTATATTTTTTATTTTTTAAAATTTGATAAGAAAAACTTGTATGTACAAGAAAATAAAACTAATTAGAAATGAAAATAAGAATAAACCAAGTAACAAATAAACTAAAGAAAACAATCCCCGGCAACGGCGCCAAAAATTTGATGCACCCAAAAGAGTGTATCTTATTTAACCTTGCACTAAAAAGAATCAATTGTAGAGTATAATGATTAGCAAGGGTCGAGTCCTCAGGGATTGGGTTTTAATCTATGAGTTATTAGTTTATAACTTACGTTCAAAGAAAATAATAAAAGAAAAAGGGGGTTTTCTTTAGAAGGATTACCTGAAAAAGTTTCACAATAAAATCTAACTAAACGACGAGATCTAAAATCACGTTGCCAAACAAGCATAAAACAAAGTTAATATACAGATAATATATTTATATAAATATAAACTTTACAATATAAATATAAATATATAGAAAATTAGGTGGTATAACCAGCCAATAAAAATAAATATAGTTTTAAAAATAAGCAAACTAGAAAAGTAAGAAAACAAATAAGTAAGAAGAATCAAATATGAAAAATATGGTTAAGGTTTCATTCTCCACCACCAGACATCATTAAGAATCAATTTCATATCTATCATCATTAATTAGCTATCAAAGTTAACAACCGTAGATAACAACAAGCTCTGTTACCCCAATCTTTCCTTAATTCGTTGTTAAATAGAACAAGCTCTCTATTTAATCTCTAACCATCAAACAACCTAGAATAAGATCTCTAAATTCAATTTAATGGCAGCTTTATGATGAGAAAGATAGGTTGATCTAAGCAACAAACACATAAGCTCGGATTGTTCAACTTAGGTTATGTTCCACTTTGCAATTACTGAAAACTTGACCATAATCATTAATCACAAATTGCCACTTATGAATAGGAAATCAAGACAATTACACGGATCAAGACTCCTAAACTAGCAATAGATAATTATCAAGATCTATCTAGTTGTACACCTAAACAAATCAAGACAACATCATGAACAATTCTTGTAGAAGAACATAAGCAACTTTGATAGAAAATTAATGATAGATAGAATCTGAAAATCAATTATAAAACATGTCTAGGGCTTTTGAAATCACCCTTAACCAAATAGAAGTTTAGTCTAGCATAGGCATTATAAACATAAAATTAAATAGAATCTAAGAAGAAAATAAAAGAAAGAAAGAAGAAGAAGAAGAATATTAATTATCCAACCTCTTGCTCTCTCTAAAGAAAAAGAAAACTAGAGAAAAGAAAGAAGAAGAAAACTTAGAGAATTTTATTACAATGGCTAATATCCTACCAATCTACCATCTCTTACAATCAACCAAGGCCCTCTATTTATACACATTTTGGAGAGCTAAATGACAAGAGACAAGCTTTATAAATTTCAAAGGTAGGTATAATAGGTGGGTGCATTTTTCTAACAATTTTCGTCATATTGTATGACAATTTTGATCAGCCAGCTTGATGGTCGATTTTGTCAATATTGGAGGCTTGATCTGATCAAATGGTCTTCTAGAAAAATGTTCACCTATCAGTCGGTGATCCAGAGCCGTTGGAATCAGCTCATTTGCTGATGTGGATCAGAAGATATGGTCAAAATACCAAAACTTGTCAGCGCAGACGTCATTGCACATCAGCCAACTTGATGGTTGATTTCGCTAGGGAAAACGACTCCGTTTCAAGAAGTGTAAAGCATAAAAAAGATAGATATGCCTCTTAACTTTACACTGTTAAAATTTCAGCCTTATTGCTTCAGTGAAACTCCAGATATAATTGATATGGCAAAAGGTGTCGGAACTGGAACTGAACTGGATTTGCCCTTAATTCTTGATTTAACCTAGTAATCTGAAATCACTCAAAGAAACTCGTGAAAAACACCAAATTACATAAAAATATAAAAAATCATAAACACAATTAGACTAAGCAATAATAACTCGTATTTGACACAAAACAATAATAAAACATAACTAAAAACTATATAATTATACGAGTTATCAAATAGTGGTTTCCTTCTGAGTTAAGGGCACTTGTACATGGGCGGCCAGGCTCATCCACCGCTGCGCATATTCTTTGAAGCTCTCAGTAGCTCTTTTCTTCATATTTTGCAAGGTTAGCATATTCAATGCATAATGGTTGTTGATCCAAGTCCGGAGCGCTAGCTCCTTGAGAGTTCGGTTGTCAGCTGCTGCCATCTCTCCTTGCTCCTCTTGGATGTTTTGGATCAACTCCTCGATTGGTTGTTGGTGAGAAGTTATAAATTCTCGAATTCTCCTAAGTCTTAAGTCTTCTTCAGGAGCTTGGAACATTCACTAATAAAAAAAATAAGAAAGTAAATAATTAGAACAGAAAATAAGAATAAACCAATAAACTAATAAACTAAAGAAAGCAATCCCCGGCAACGGCGCCAAAAACTTGATGCACCCAAAAGAGTGTATCTTGTTTAACCTTGCACTTAAAAAAAAATCAATTATAGAGTATAGTGATTAGAAAGGGTCGAGTCCTCACGGATTGTGATAACTCGTATAATTATATAGTTTTTAGTTATGTTTTATTATTGTTTTGTGTCAAATACGAGTTATTATTGTTTAGTCTAATTGTGTTTATAATCTTTTATATTTTTATGTATTTTGGTGTTTTTCACAAGTTTCTTTGAGTGATTTCAGATTACTAGAATTAAGGGCAAATCCAGTTCAGTTCCAGTTCCGACACCTTTTGCCATATCAGCTATATCTCGAGTTTCACTGAAGCAATAAGGCTGAAATTTGTAGCCATGCAACGCTAAGAGGCATATCTATCTTTTTCATGTTTTACACTTCTTGAAACGGAGTCGTTTGCCCTAGCGAAATCGACCATCAAGTTGGCTGATGTGCAATGACGTCTGTGCTGACCTGTTTTCGTATTATGCCCATATCTTCTTATCCACATCAGCAAATGAGCTGATTCCAACGGCTATGGATCAGTAACTGATTGGGTAACATTTTTCTAGAAGAACATGTGATCAGATAAGGCCTCCAAAATTGACAAAATCGACCATCAAGTTGGCTGATCAAAATCGTCATATATGACGAAAATTGTTAGAAAATGCACCCACCTATTATACCTACCTTTGAAATTTGTAAAGCTTGTCTCTTGTCATTTAGCCCTCCAAAATGTGTATAAATAGAGGGCCTTGGATGATTGTAAGGGATCATATTGTACATAGGTAGGATATTAGCCATTTTAATAAAATTCTCTAAGTTTTCTTCTTCTTTCTTTTCTCTAGTTTTCTTTCTTTTCTCTAGTTTTCTTTTTCTTTAGAGAGAGCAAGAGGTTGGATAATTAATATTCTTCCTCTTCTTCTTTCTTTCTTTTATTTTCTTCTTAGATTTTCTTTAATTTTATGTTTATGTTTATAATGCCTATGCTAGGCTAAACTTCTATTTGGTTAAGGGTGATTCCAAAGCCCTAGACAAGTTTTATGATTGATTTTCAGATTCTATCTATCATTAATTTTCTATCAAAGTTGCTTATGTTCTTCTACAAGAATTGTTCATGATGTTGTCTTGATTTGTTTAGGTGTACAACTAGATAGATCTTGATAATTATCTATTGCTAGTTTAGGAGTCTTGATCCGTGTAATTGTCTTGATTTCCTATTCATAAGTGGCAATTTGTGATTAATGATTATGGTCAAGTTTTCAATAATTGCAAAGTGGAACATAACCTAAGTTGAACAATCCGAGCTTATGTGTTTGTTGCTTAGATCAACCTATCTTTCTCATCATAAAGCTGCCATTAAATTGAATTTAGAAAGCTTATTCTAGGTTGTTTAATGGTTAGAGATTAAATAGAGAGCTTGTTCTATTTAACGACAAACTAAGGAAAGATTGGGATAACAGAGCTTGTTGTTACCTACGGTTGTTAACTTTGATAGTTGGTTGATATTGATAGATCTGAAATTGATTCTTAATGATGTCTAGCGGTGGAGAATGAAACCTTAACCATATTTTTCATATTTGATTCTTCTTACTTACTTGTTTTCTTACTTTTCTAGTTTGCTTATTTTTAAAAGTATATTTATTTTTATTGGCTGGTTATACCGCCTAATTTGTATATTAACTTTGTTTTACTTTTATTGGCTGGTTATACCGCCTAATTTAGTATATATATTTTTATTGGCTGGTTATACCGCCTAATTTAGTATATATATTTTTATTGGCTGGTTATACCGCCTTGCATCTTCTTGTTATTATTTACTTTAGTTTAAATCTGGCTTCAAAAACCCCTTTTCTTTTATTGTTCTTGAATTTAAGTTTTAAACTATTAACTTATAAACTAAAACCCAATCCCTGAGGACTCGACCCTTGCTAACTACTATACTTACAATTTATCTTTTTAGTGCAAGGTTAAATAAGATACACTCTTTTGGGTGCATCAAATTTTTGGCGCCGTTGCCGGGGATTGTTTTCTTTAGTTTATTTGTTACTTGGTTTATTCTTATTTTCAGTTCTAAATAGTTCTATTTTCTTGTACATAAAAGTTTTTCTTATCAAATTTTGAAAAAAATAAAAATAAATGGAACCGACTTAAATAAATGGCTAATATCCTACCTATGTACAATATGATCCCTTACAATCATCCAAGGCCCTCTATTTATACACATTTTGGAGGGCTAAATGACAAGAGACAAGCTTTACAAATTTCAAAGGTAGGTATAATAGGTGGGTGCATTTTCTAACAATTTTCGTCATATATGACGATTTTGATCAGCCAACTTGATGGTCGATTTTGTCAATTTTGGAGGCCTTATCTGATCACATGGTCTTCTAGAAAAATGTTACCCTATCAGTTACTGATCCATAGCCGTTGGAATCAGCTCATTTGCTGATGTAGATAAGAAGATATGGGCATAATACGAAAACAGGTCAGCACAGACGTCATTGCACATCAGCCAACTTGATGGTCGATTTCGCTAGGGAAAACGACTCCGTTTCAAGAAGTGTAAAACATGAAAAAGATAGATATGCCTCTTATCTTTGCATGGCTACAAATTTCAGCCTTATTGCTTCAGTGAAACTCGAGATATAGCTGATATGGCAAAATGTGTCGGAACTGGAACTGAACTGGATTTGCCCTTAATTCTAGTAATCTGAAATCACTCAAAGAAACTTGTGAAAAACACCAAAATACATAAAAATATAAAAGATTATAAACACAATTAGACTAAACAATAATAACTCGTATTTGACACAAAACAATAATAAAACATAACTAAAAACTATATAATTATACGAGTTATCACACCCCCACACTTAGATTGTTGCTAGTCCCTAGCAACGACTCAATAAAAATAAAATAAGAAAATCTAATCTAATCCATTTTCGTAGGAAATCACGGTGGCACTTAGCATGTGACACAAGCCTTTAAACCCCTAGGTGTCCCTAGTGGACGAGTTTAGTCTCGTGAGGGTTTACTAGAACGATACCCACAAACATTGAAAAATTAAAATATAAATAAACTACATATAAATAAACTACATATACTAAAATTATTTACTCCTAATCCTTTCAATACAAATTAGAGACAATATTTGAACAAGTCTTATAAACTAATCAATAGCTTAAAAAATTTCACAAAAAATCATGCTTGAATGTAAATTGTTTGAGTTAAGCCAATATTAGCATAACATATCTCAATCAAAATAGTGCATGTTCAAATTTAATCTCAACTTCTCACATGGGATACTCTCTTGATTTTCACTCTTTAAAGTAGTGGTAAAGTGTTTACACTCAATCAATCTCATGAAAACACTTGTACCATATGCTTGCTTGTCCACCTATTCTCCACTAAAAGATCATGTAACTTCATAAATCAAGAGGTCTTTAATCAAGGTTGTAATGGGGCCAAGGGGTTTGTAATGTGGTTGAAGAACAAAAGGATAAAGATATCACAAAGGTTCCAAAGAGTTCATAAAGTTTAGAGACATAAAAAGATTATACAAAGAAACTTCTCAAAACTCTTTACATGTACATAGTCACCTAGGCCGGATATTCATGTTGGGCCTTTTCTTCATTCTAAACAACTTTGTAACATCTTTTTCTTTTTCCACAAATTCAAGAGATGATTCATTTTTTTTTATATAGGAATGTATTTTCCAGTATTCCATTTCTTTTTCTCTTGACTTTTCTTTTCTTTTCCCCCCACACTTATTTCTTGTTTCTAACCAAAAAATATCCCTTGTCTTTGCAACTTGTCTCAAATCATGCTAATTTATCTTTGGAACAAAGGTAAAGATATAAGTATATTTAGGTTAGGGACAAGTTATGGTTACCAAAGAGATAGCTTATTCAATGTAGGCTCAAATTGGTTCACTAAGGGTGTGTTCTCTTGGAACATCAATAAGGGATGGTTGTTTGGCCCTGGCTAAAAATCATAATGCCTCTATCATATTCATGTTGTCACATGCATCAATATAGTCTCAAATGGTTTAAAGCAAGTTCTAGAGAATCATGTAATCATAAGATCACTCAAGAAAGAAATTAGATTGATATGTATAATGCATCAATCATATAGGCTCAAAAACTCACAAGGATGATTATACAAGTCAGATTAAGTCTAAACATGCTTCTTTCTCAATCAACATATTATATTAACAATGGCTCATAAAAAGGTTGACATCAAGCTCAATTCTCATGAAAATCTTCTCACTAATAAATCTGTTTTAGACTTATGCAATTCATATCTCATCATTGTATTAAAAAGGAACTAAAACACAGTAAAAAAATAATAATAATAATAATAAAGACTCTAAAAAAAAAATATAGTAGACAAAAATAAAATAAATCCTAAATCATTCCCCCCACACTTAATTCTTACATTGTCCTCAATGTAAGTCTATTAACCCAAATGAAAGAATCATGTGTAAGAGAAAAGAACTAATAACATAAGAATAGGAACAACTAAGACTCAAAACAAAACAAACTCATGCAACCTAAATAATCCTAAAATACTAAACAAAAAATAACAAGTAAACATAAAAAGATTAAAATCAAACTGACAAGGTATGTCTCAAGTCTCCCTTACTCAGACCTTGTTCAGAATGAATACTTCTAAATTGCTTAAAACACAACAAACTCTTTTTTTTTTTTTTTTTGAAAAGAAGAAATCAAACTGACAAGGTATGTCTCAGGTCTCCCTTACTCAGACCTTGTTCAGAATGAATACTTCTTAATTTTTTTTTTTTTTTAAATTAGCAAAATATGTCCCTTACCCCCTACTAAAATATGACATTGTCCCCAATGTCAAATTTTAAAGGTAGAATTTAGGAGATATTACCTGCAGAGGTTGCTAACCACTTATTATAACTGAGACACAACAAGCAAAATGTTAGATAATGTCACAAAGACAAAGTGCAATCCACTCCTTGCTCGTCCATATCTCTTTTTCTTTTTCCGAGCGTTTGCGAAACAACCGTAGCAGATAAACACTCATAAGCTTGGAGCTTTTTAAGTAAATCTTCAATGGTTGTAGCAGAAATTATGGTTCTCCTTGCCTCTGAAAACATGAATCCATTATCCACAGCATTATCTAAATATAAAAGCAAATTACTAAAATAACCATTAATATTAAGTAAACCAATGGGTTTCTTATTTGTGACCAAAGATGACCAAGAAGCCACGCAAGCTATTTCTTCCAATGTACCCAGACCTCCTGGTAAAGCAATGAATGCATCGGCAGAATGGTACATGATTGTTATCCGTTCAGGGACACTCCAGACTTGTATTTCCTTACCCACGGTAGGTCCACAAAAACTTGTGAATAGTTTTGGCACGATTCCTAGAACTGGACTTCCTCCGGCGTGTGCTGCTGTAGCGACTGCTCCCATTAAACCCGTACTACCGCCTCCATAAATCAAGTGGATCTTTTGTTGGGCAAGTATTACTCCAACTCTTATGGCTTCATCAGCGAATATGTTATTTTTTCCTGGATAAGCACCTCCAAAGACACAAATTTTTTTAATGCGCTGGGATGAAGTACTTTCCATTTTTTTTTTCGAGTGCCTGAAAGAGAATGAGTACATGGTGTAATATATAGAGGACTCAGTAGTGAATCAGACAAGAGTAATAATGTCGCCGAAAGTGTATCTAACCTGTCAGAAGAAAATGTTAACCTAACAAAAGATTTTTGCGTGATTTCAGGAAGAAAATCAAAAAGAGAAGAAAAAATCAACCGTAAAAGACAAAAAAAAAAAAAAAAAACGAGAATAGTTACACAAATCGAACAACACGTAAATTAAACCAAAATAAAGTTATTGCAAATCAAACCAAAAGCTGAGAAGTCATTTATTGTAGTTGTGATTGCGGCTCACATCTTCCTCTGGTTTTACGTCCAGAAACGGCTTAAACGCCTTCTATGAGTCGAGGATATGCTTCCCATCCAGTTTTCTTACAAGCTGGCAAACAGGGTCTTTTAACATCAGATTCCCAAGATGTTGCCATTCCCTTTGGAATTGCGGCCATAAATCAAGAATTTCTCTTTGTACGTCTCCACTAGGATGCGTCTCAAGAGAAAGTTGGATATTACCCAAATTCTCCTTACTCAGTCCATCCTTAATGAATTCAATTTTATCATCTCGATTAGAGGACGGAATCCCAATAGAACGACATTTACCGTTACACGTCCATCGTGCACATTTGTGGCAATTTGAACTCATGCGCTTTGCTCGTCGCTTCTTTGCAAAAGTGCTTCTACCTGTACCTGGTAAATGCAAAACAGGAAGATATTCATCTTCACGTACCTTGGCTTCAATTATCCAACGTATGTCTCCAGGAATCCCTTTGTGCATAAGCATTCTTAATCTTTCAAATCGAACTTGGTAAAGCTTCAGTAAAATATTTCGAGAAAAAGGAGGAAATCGTTTCTGCAATCTTGTGAGAATATCATCCATCTTAAAAAAAAAAAAAAAAAAAAAAAAAAAACGATGGAATTGAGCAATCTAACACTTGAAGAGTTGGTGGCATACATGAACATGGAAAATCAACAAGCCAATCTCACCTACCCAGTTCAACAATTGGCCATGGGAGGATGTCAAGGCCATCAAGTGTTCCAAGACCAACAGTATGATCATTACTCAAACACTTACCATGAGGGATGGTGGGATCATACTAATTATGGCTACTCAGAAAATTACCAAGAAGTCGATCCTTATGCCAATTACACTCATCCATCTAGCTTCAATCAATCATGGTCTCAAGAACCAGATCTTTTTCAACCACCACATATGACTCAAAACTCAGGTACTTCTTTAGAAGATCTTGTCGATTCTCTTGTTACTAATACTATGCAATTTCAACAGGAAACAAGGGCAAGTATCCAGAGTTTGGAAAGGCAAATGAGCCTATTGGCTAGTAGTATGGTGGTATGGGTAGCACAAAGATCTGAAGAACTCCCTGCCCAAACGATGATTAACCCAAAGGAGAATGCTACTATTATGACCTTGAGGAATGAGGAACAAGATGAGGATGAGACAAAATTAGAGATGAATTCTATTCTTGAGGATAATGAAGCCAATAATCCAAATAAGAGTATTTCGGCACCTGAGGTAACATTTGAGATTCCAATTTTTACTAATGTTTCTTCTCCACCTTTTCCTAGTAGATTCGCAAAGTTTAAGGAGGATGAACATGAACAAGACACGCTGGAAACCTTAAACAGTTTGTTTGTGGATGTCATTCAACAAGTACCAAAAGATGCACCATTCCTCGATGAGATATGCACCACCAAGGATGATGGAATAATACTTGTAATGGAGAATCAATCCACTGTTGTGCAAAGAAAGCTTCCTCTCAAACGCATAAATTTGGGAAATTTCATGTATGAGCCTGACAAGCCTAAAAAGCCAAGAAGGGGTGTTGGTTAGATTCAAAACACTAACTCAAGTGTTAATTGGGAAGGCAACCCAATTAAAGAAGAAATTGCCAACCTTCCATATTCAGATTTAATTTGATGCACCCAAAAGAGTGTATCTTATTTAACCTTGCACTAAAAAGATAAATTGTAAGTATAGTAGTTAGCAAGGGTCGAGTCCTCAGGGATTGGGTTTTAGTTTATAAGTTAATAGTTTAAAACTTAAATTCAAGAACAATAAAAGAAAAGGGGTTTTTGAAGCCAGATTTAAACTAAAGTAAATAATAAGAAGAAGATGCAAGGCGGTATATGATAACTCGTATAATTATATAGTTTTTAGTTATGTTTTATTATTGTTTTGTGTCAAATACGAGTTATTATTGTTTAGTCTAATTGTGTTTATGATCTTTTATATTTTTGTGTAATTTGGTGTTTTTCACAAGTTTCTTTGAGTGATTTTAGATTACTAGAATTAAGGGCAAATCCAGTTCAGTTCCAGTTCCGACACCTTTTGCCATATCAGCTATATCTGGAGTTTCACTGAAGCAATAAGGCTGAAATTTGTAGACGTGCAAAGCTAAGAGGCATATCTATCTTTTTCATGTTTTACACTTCTTGAAACGGAGTCGTTTTCCCTAGCGAAATCGACCATCAAGTTGGCTGATGTGCAATGACGTCTGTGCTGGCCTGTTTTCGTATTTTGCCCATATATGCTTATCCACATCAGCAAATGAGCTGATTCCAATGGCTATGGATCCGTAACTGATACGGGAACCTTTGTCTAGAAGACCATATGATCAGATCAGGCCTCTAATATTGACGAAATCGACCATCAAGTTGGCTGATGTGCAATAACGTCTGTGCTGACCTGTTTTCGTATTTTGCCCATATCTGCTTATCCATATCAGCAAATGAGCTGATTCCAACGGCTATGGATCCATAACGGATAGGGGAACCGTTTTCTAGAAGACCATGTGATCAGATCAGGTCTCCAACATTGACGAAATCGACCATCAAGTTGGCTGATCAAAATTGTCATACAATATGACGAAAATTGTTAGAAAAATTCACCCACCTATTATACCTACCTTTGAAATTTGTAAAGCTTGTCTCTTGTCATTTAGCCCTCCAAAATGTGTATAAATAGAGGGCCTTGGATGATTGTAGAGGATCATATTGTACATAGGTAGGATATTAGCCATTGTAATAAAATTCTCTAAGTTTTCTTCTTCTTTCTTTTCTCTAGTTTTCTTTTTCTTTAGAAAGAGCAAGAGGTTGGATAATTAATATTCTTCTTCTTCTTCTTTCTTTCTTTTATTTTCTTCTTAGATTCTATTTAATTTTATGTTTATAATGCCTATGCTAGGCTAAACTTCTATTTGGTTAAGGGTGATTTCAAAGCCCTAGACATGTTTTGTGATTGATTTTCAGATTCTATCTATCATTAATTTTCTATCAAAGTTGCTTATGTTCTTCTACAAGAATTGTTCATGATGTTGTCTTGATTTATTTAGGTGTACAACTAGATAGATCTTGATAATTATCTATTGCTAGTTTAGGAGTCTTGATCCGTGTAATTGTCTTGATTTCCTATTCATAAGTGGCAATTTGTGATTAATGATTATGATCAAGTTTTCAATAATTGCAAAGTGGAACATAACCTAAGTTGAACAATCCAAGCTTATGTGTTTGTTGCTTAGATCAACCTATCTTTCTCATCATAAAGCTGCCATTAAATTGAATTTAGAGAGCTTATTCTAGGTTGTTTAATGGTTAGAGATTAAATAGAGAGCTTGTTCTATTTAACGACAAACTAAGGAAAGATTGGGGTAACAGAGCTTGTTGTTATCTACGGTTGTTAACTTTGATAGTTGGTTGATATTGATAGATCTGAAATTGATTCTTAATGATGTCTAGTGGTGGAGAATGAAACCTTAACCATATTTTTCATATTTGATTCTTCTTACTTACTTGTTTTCTTACTTTTAGTTTGCTTATTTTTTATATTTATTTTTATTGGCTGGTTATACCGCCTAATTTGTATATTAACTTTGTTTTATTTTTATTGGCTAGTTATACCGCCTAATTTAGTATATATATTTTTATTGGCTGGTTATACCGCCTAATTTAGTATATATATTTTTATTGGCTGGTTATACCGCCTTGCATCTTATTCTTATTATTTACTTTAGTTTAAATCTGGCTTCAAAAACCTCTTTTCTTTTATTGTTCTTGAATTTAAGTTTTAAACTATCAACTTATAAACTAAAACCCAATCCCTGAGGACTCGACCCTTGCTAACTACTATACTTACAATTGATCTTTTTAGTGCAAGGTTAAATAAGATACACTCTTTTGGGTGCATCAAATTTTTGGCGCCGTTGCCGGGGATTGTTTTCTTTAGTTTATTTGTTACTTGGATTATTCTTATTTTCAGTTCTAATGAGTTTTGTTTTCTTGTACATACGGGTTTTTCTTATCAAATTTTGAAAAAAAAAAAAAAAAAAAAAAAAAAAACGATGGAATTGAGCAATCTAACACTTGAAGAGTTGGTGGCATACATGAACATGGAGAATCAACAAGCCAATCTCACCTTCCCAGTTCAACAATTTGCCATGGGAGGATGTCAAGGCCATCAAGTGTTACAAGACCAACTGCATGATCATTACTCAAACACTTACCATGAGGGATGGTGGGATCATACTAATTATGGCTACTCAAAAAATTTCCAAGAAGTAGATCCTTATGCCAGTTACACTCATCCATCTATCTTCAATCAATCATGGTCTCAAGAATCAGATCTTTTTCAGCCATCACATATGACTCAAAACTCAGGTACTTCTTTAGAAGATCTTGTCTATTTTCTTGTTACTGATTCTTTGCAATTTCAACAGGAAACAAGGGCAAGCATCCAGAGTTTGGAAAAGCAAATGAGCCAATTGGCTAGTAGTATGGTGGGATGGGTAGCACAAAGATCTGAAGAACTCCCAGCCCAAACGATGGTTAACCCAAAGGAGAATGCTACTATTGTGACCTTGAAGAATGAGGAACAAGATGAGGATGAAACAAAATTAGAGATGGATTCTATTCTTGAGGATAATGAAGCCAAAGATCCAAATAAGAGTATTTCGGCACCTGAGGTAACGTTTAAGGTTTCACTTTTTACTAATGTTTCTTCTCCACCTTTTCCTAGTAGATTTGCAAAGTTCAAGGAGGAAGAACATGAACAACACATGCCGGAAACCTTAAACAACTTGTTTGTGGAGGTCATTCAACAAGTATCAAAATATGCTCCATTCCTCGATGACATATGCACCACAAAGGATGATGGAATAATACTTGTAATGGAGAATGCATCCACTGTTGTGCAAAGAAAGCTTCCTCTTAAACGCATAAATTTGGGAAATTTCATGTATGAGCCTGACAAGCCTAAAAAGCCAAGAAAGGGTGTTGGTTAGATTCAAAACACTAACTCAAGTGTTAATTGGGAAGGCAGCCCAATTAAAGATGAAATTACCAACCTTCCATATTCAGATTTGCTTTCTCTTTCTTTTCCTTTTTCTTTTATTATTTTTATTGTTTTTATTTTATTTCTTATGTTTCTTTGTTAATTGTGTTTACTGCTTTTAAGTTCATTTAGGCTGCATAAGTTTCTTTTGTTTAATAGTTCTTTTCTCTTACATATAATTCTTGCATTGGGGGATAATAGCATTACATTAATGACAATGTAAGAATTATGTGTGGGGGGAAGAATTTAGGATTTTATTTAGAGTGTTTTGTTTTTGAGTTTTTTTTATGTTGTTTTTCTTTCTGATCCTGGTTTTGAAAATAACTAGATGTAAATATAATTTTTAATTTTTTACCCCGGTTAAGTGGCGGATAACGGTACTCCGTGATTATTTAAGTCGGTTCCATCAGCTACCCAAAAAAAACTGATATTGTATATAAATTTCTCTTTCAATTTCTCTTTCATTTTTTTTTTCAGGATGGATGATATTCTCACAAGATTGCAGAAACGATTTCCTCCTTTTCCTCGAAATATTTTACTGAAGCTTTACCAAGTTCGATTTGAAAGATTAAGAATGCTTATGCACAAAGGGATTCCTGGAGACATACGTTGGATAATTGAAGCCAAGGTACGTGAAGATGAATATCTTCCTATTTTGCATTTACCAGGTACAGGTAGAAGCACTTTTGCAAAGAAGCGACGAGCAAAGCGCATGAGTTCAAATTGCCACAAATGTGCACGATGGACGTGTAACGGTAAATGTCGTTCTATTGGGATTCCGTCCTCTAATCGAGATGATAAAATTGAATTCATTAAGGATGGACTGAGTAAGGAGAATTTGGGTAATATCCAACTTTCTCTTGAGACGCATCCTAGTGGAGACGTACAAAGAGAAATTCTTGATTTATGGCCGCAATTCCAAAGGGAATGGCAACATCTTGGGAATCTGATGTTAAAAGACCCTGTTTGCCAGCTTGTAAGAAAACTGGATGGGAAGCATATCCTCGACTCATAGAAGGCGTTTAAGCCGTTTCTGGACGTAAAACCAGAGGAAGATGTGAGCCACAATCACAACTACAATAAATGACTTCTCAGATTTTGGTTTGATTTGCAATAACTTTATTTTGGTTTAATTTACGTGTTGTTCGATTTGTGTAATTATTCTCGTTTTTTTTATTTGTCTTTTACGGTTGATTTTTTCTTCTCTTTTTGATTTTCTTCCTGAAATCACGCAAAAATCTTTTGTTAGGTTAATATTTTCTTCTGACAGGTCAGATACACTTTCGGCGACATTATTACTCTTGTCTGATTCACTACTCAGTCCTCTATATATTACACCATGTACTCATTCTCTTTCAGGCACTCGAAAAAGAAAAAAAAATGGAAAGTACTTCGTCCCAACGCATTAAAAAAATTTGTGTCTTTGGAGGTGCTTATCCAGGGAAAAATAACATATTCGCTGATGAAGCCATAAGAGTTGGAGTAATACTTGCCCAACAAAAGATCCAGTTGATTTATGGAGGCGGTAGTACGGGTTTAATGGGAGCAGTCGCTACAGCAGCACACGCCGGAGGAAGTCCAGTTCTAGGAGTCGTGCCAAAACTATTCACAGATTTTTGTGGACCTACCTTGGGTAAGGAAATACAAGTCTGGAGTATCCCTGAACGGATGACAATCATGTACCATTCTGCCGATGCATTCATTGCTTTACCAGGAGGTCTGGGTACATTGGAAGAAATAGCTTGCGTGGCTTCTTGGTCATCTTTGGTCACAAAAAAGAAACCCATTGGTTTGCTTAATATTAATGGTTATTTTAGTAATTTGCTTTCATATTTAGATAATGCTGTGGAAAATGGATTCATGTTTTCAGAGGCAAGGAGAACCATAATTTCTGCTACAACCATTGAAGATTTACTCAAAAAGCTCCAAGCTTATGAGTATTTACCTGCTACGGTTGTTTCGCAAACGCTCGGAAAAAGAAAAAGAGATATGGACGAGCAAGGAGTGGATTGCACTTTGTCTTTGTGACATTATCTAACATTTTGCTTGTTGTGTCTCAGTTATAATAAGTGGTTAGCAACCTCTGCAGGTAAGGGACATATTTTGCTAATTTCAAAAAAAAAATATATATATATATATTTGTTGTGTTTTACGCCATTTAGAAGTATTCATTCTGAACAAGGTCTGAGTAAGGGAGACTTGAGACATACCTTGTCAGTTTGATTTCTTCTTTTCAAAAAAAAAAAAATATTTTTGTTGTGTTTTAAGCAATTTAGAAGTATTCATTCTGAACAAGGTCTGAGTAAGGGAGACTTGAGACATACCTTGTCAGTTTGATTTTAATCTTTTTATGTTTACTTGTTAATTTTTGTTTAGTATTTTAGGATTATTTAGGTTGCATGAGTTTGTTTTGTTTTGTGTCTTAGTTGTTCCTATTCTTATGTTATTAGTTCTTTTCTCTTACACATGATTCTTTCATTTGGGTTAATAGACTTACATTGAGGACAATGTAAGAATTAAGTGTGGGGGGGAAGGATTTAGAATTTCTTTTATTTTTGTCTATTATTTTTTTTATGAGTATTTAATATTATTATTATTTTTAGTGTGTTTTAGTTCCTTTTTAATACAATGATGAGATATGAATAGCATAAGTCTAAAACTGATTTATTAGTGAGAAGATTTTCATGAGAATTGAGCTTGATGTCATTTTTTTGAGCCAATGTTAATATGATATGTTGATTGAGAAAGAAGCATGTTTAGACTTAATCTGACTTGTATAATCATCCTTGTGAGTTTTTGAGCCTATATGATTGATGCATTATACATATCAATCTAATTTCTTTCTTGAGTGCTCTTATGATTACATGATTATCTAGAACTTGCTTTAAACCATTTGAGACTATATTGATGCATGTGACAACATGAATATGATAGAGGCATTAGGATTTTTAGCCAGGGCCAAACAGCCATCCCTTATTGATGTTCCAAGAGAACACACCCTTAGTGAACCAATTTGAGCCTACATTGAATAAGCTATCTCTTTGGTAACCATAACTTGTCCCTAACCTAAATATACTTATATCTTTACCTTTGTTCCAAAGATGAATTAGCATGTTTTGAGACAAGTTGCAAGGACAAGGAAGATCTATTGAAAATTTGGGTTAGAAACAAGAAATAAGTGTGGGGGGGAAAAGAAAAGAAAAGTCAAGAGAAAAAGAAATGGAATACTGGCAAATACATTCCTATGTAAAAAAAAAATATATATGAATCATCTCTTGAATTTGTGGAAAAGGAAAAAGATGTTACAAAGTTGTTTAGAATGAAGAAAAGGCCCAACATGAATATCCGGCCTAGGTGACTATGTACTTGTAAAGAGTTTTGATAAGTTTCTTTGTATGATCTTATTATGTCTCTAAACTTTATGAACTCTTTGGAACCTTTGTGATATCGTTATCCTTTTGTTCTTCAACCACATTACAAACCCCTTGGCCCCATTACAACCTTGATTAAAGACCTCTTGATTCATGAAGTTGTATGATCTAAATAGTGGAGAATAGGTGGACAAGCAAGAATATGGTAGAACTGTTTTCATGAGATTGATTGAGTGTAAACACTTCACCACTACTTTAAAGAGTGAAAATCATGAGGGTATCCCATGTGAGAATTTGAGATTAAATTTGAACATGCACTATTTTGATTGAGATATGTTATGTTAATATTGGCTTAACTCAAACAATTTACATTCAAGCATGATTTTTTGTGAAATTCTTTAAGCTATTGATTAGTTTATAAGACTTGTTCAAAGATTGTCTCTAATTTGTATTGAAAGGATTAGGAATAAATTTTTTAGTATATGTAGTTTATTTATATTTTAGTTTTTCAATGTTTGTGGGTATCGTTCTAGTAAACCCTCACGAGACTAAACTCGTCCACTAGGGACACCTAGGGGTTTAAAGGCTTGTGTCACATGCTAAGTGCCACCGTGATTTCCTACGAAAGTGGATTAGATTAGATTTTCTTATTTTATTTTTATTTGATTTTGCTCGAGGACTAGCAAAAAGCTAAGTGTGGGGGTGTGATAACTCGTATAATTATATAGTTTTTAGTTATGTTTTATTATTGTTTTGTGTCAAATACGAGTTATTATTGTTTAGTCTAATTGTGTTTATGATCTTTTATATTTTTATGTAATTTGGTGTTTTTCACAAGTTTCTTTGAGTGATTTTAGATTACTAGAATTAAGGGCAAATCCAGTTCAGTTCCAGTTCCGACACCTTTTGCCATATCAGCTATATCTGGAGTTTCACTGAAGCAATAAGGCTGAAATTTGTAGACGTGCAAAGCTAAGAGGCATATCTATCTTTTTCATGTTTTACACTTCTTGAAACGGAGTCGTTTTCCCTAGCGAAATCGACCATCAAGTTGGCTGATGTGCAATGACGTCTGTGCTGACCTGTTTTCGTATTTGGCCCATATATGCTTATCCACATCAGCAAATGAGCTGATTCCAATGGCTATGGATCCGTAACTGATACGGGAACCTTTGTCTAGAAGACCATATGATCAGATCAGGCCTCTAATATTGACAAAATCGACCATCAAGTTGGCTGATGTGCAATAACATCTGTGCTGACCTGTTTTCGTATTTTGCCCATATCTGCTTATCCGCATCAGCAAATGAGCTGATTCCAACGGCTATGGATCCATAACGGATAGGGGAACCGTTTTCTAGAAGACCATGTGATCAGATCAGGTCTCCAACATTGAAGAAATCGACCATCAAGTTGGCTGATCAAAATTGTCATACAATATGACGAAAATTGTTAGAAAAATTCACCCACCTATTATACCTACCTTTGAAATTTGTAAAGCTTGTCTCTTGTCATTTAGCCCTCCAAAATGTGTATAAATAGAGGGCCTTGGATGATTGTAGAGGATCATATTGTACATAGGTAGGATATTAGCCATTGTAATAAAATTCTCTAAGTTTTCTTCTTCTTTCTTTTCTCTAGTTTTCTTTTTCTTTAGAAAGAGCAAGAGGTTGGATAATTAATATTCTTCTTCTTCTTCTTTCTTTCTTTTATTTTCTTCTTAGATTCTATTTAATTTTATGTTTATAATGCCTATGCTAGGCTAAACTTCTATTTGGTTAAGGGTGATTTCAAAGCCCTAGACATGTTTTGTGATTGATTTTCAGATTCTATCTATCATTAATTTTCTATCAAAGTTGCTTATGTTCTTCTACAAGAATTGATCATGATGTTGTCTTGATTTATTTAGGTGTACAACTAGATAGATCTTGATAATTATCTATTGCTAGTTTAGGAGTCTTGATCCGTGTAATTGTCTTGATTTCCTATTCATAAGTGGCAATTTGTGATTAATGATTATGATCAAGTTTTCAATAATTGCAAAGTGGATCATAACCTAAGTTGAACAATCCGAGCTTATGTGTTTGTTGCTTAGATCAACCTATCTTTCTCATCATAAAGCTGCCATTAAATTGAATTTAGAGAGCTTATTCTAGGTTGTTTAATGGTTAGAGATTAAATAGAGAGCTTGTTCTATTTAACGACAAACTAAGGAAAGATTGGGGTAACAGAGCTTGTTGTTATCTACGGTTGTTAACTTTGATAGTTGGTTGATATTGATAGATCTGAAATTGATTCTTAATGATGTCTAGTGGTGGGGAATGAAACCTTAACCATATTTTTCATATTTGATTCTTCTTACTTACTTGTTTTCTTACTTTTAGTTTGCTTATTTTTTATATTTATTTTTATTGGCTGGTTATACCGCCTAATTTGTATATTAACTTTGTTTTATTTTTATTGGCTGGTTATACCGCCTAATTTAGTATATATATTTTTATTGGCTGGTTATACCGCCTAATTTAGTATATATATTTTTATTGGCTGGTTATACCGCCTTGCATCTTATTCTTATTATTTACTTTAGTTTAAATCTGGCTTCAAAAACCCCTTTTCTTTTATTGTTCTTGAATTTAAGTTTTAAACTATCAACTTATAAACTAAAACCCAATCCCTGAGGACTCGACCCTTGCTAACTACTATACTTACAATTGATCTTTTTAGTGCAAGGTTAAGTAAGATACACTCTTTTGGGTGCATCAGTATAACCAGCCAATAAAAATATATATACTAAATGCGGTATAACCAGCCAATAAAAATATATATACTAAATTAGGCGGTATAACCAGCCAATAAAAGTAAAACAAAGTTAATATACAAATTAGGCGATATAATCAGCCAATAAAAATAAATATACTTTTAAAAATAAGCAAACTAGAAAAGTAAGAAAACAAGTAAGTAAGAAGAATCAAATATGAAAAATATGGTTAAGGTTTCATTCTCCACCACTAGACATCATTAAGAATCAATTTCAGATCTATCAATATCAACCAACTATCAAAGTTAACAACCGTAGATAACAACAAGCTCTGTTATCCCAATCTTTCCTTAGTTTGTCGTTAAATAGAACAAGCTCTCTATTTAATCTCTAACCATTAAACAACCTGGAATAAGCTTTCTAAATTCAATTTAATGGCAGCTTTATGATGAGAAAGATAGGTTGATCTAAGCAACAAACACATAAGCTCGGATTGTTCAACTTAGGTTATGTTCCACTTTGCAATTATTGAAAACTTGACCATAATCATTAATCACAAATTGCCACTTATGAATAGGAAATCAAGACAATTACACGGATCAAGACTCCTAAACTAGCAATAGATAATTATCAAGATCTATCTAGTTGTACACCTAAACAAATCAAGACAACATCATGAACAATTCTTGTAGAAGAACATAAGCAACTTTGATAGAAAATTAATGATAGATAGAATCTGAAAATCAATCATAAAACATGTCTAGGGCTTTGAAATCACCCTTAACCAAATAGAAGTTTAGCCTAGCATAGGCATTATAAACATAAACATAAAATTAAAGAAAATCTAAGAAGAAAATAAAAGAAAGAAAGAAGAAGAGGAAGAATATTAATTATCCAACCTCTTGCTCTCTCTAAAGAAAAAGAAAACTAGAGAAAAGAAAGAAAACTAGAGAAAAGAAAGAAGAAGAAAACTTAGAGAATTTTATTAAAATGGCTAATATCCTACCTATGTACAATATGATCCTCTACAATCATCCAAGGCCCTCTATTTATACACATTTTGGAAGGCTAAATGACAAGAGACAAGCTTTACAAATTTCAAAGGTAGGTATAATAGGTGGGTGAATTTTTCTAACAATTTTCGTCATATTGTATGACAATTTTGATCAGCCAACTTGATGGTCGATTTCGTCAATGTTGGAGGCCTGATCTGATCACATGGTCTTCTAGACAAAGGTTCCCGTATCAGTTACGGATCCATAGCCATTGGAATCAGCTCATTTGCTGATGTGGATAAGCAGATATGAGCAAAATACGAAAACAGGTCAGCACAGACGTCATTGCACATCAGCCAACTTGATGGTCGATTTCGCTGGGGAAAACGACTCCGTTTCAAGAAGTATAAAACATGAAAACGATAGATATGCCTCTTAGCTTTGCACGGCTACAAATTTCAGCCTTATTGCTTCAGTGAAACTCCAGATATAGCTGATATGGAAAAATGTGTCGGAACTGGAACTGAACTGGATTTGCCCTTAATTCTAGTAATCTGAAATCACTCAAAGAAACTTGTGAAAAACACCAAATTACATAAAAATATAAAAGATCATAAACACAATTAGACTAAACAATAATAACTCGTATTTGACACAAAACAATAATAAAACATAACTAAAAACTATATAATTATACGAGTTATCACACCCCCACACTTAGTTGTTGCTAGTCCCTAGCAACGACTCAATAAAAATAAAATAAGAAAATCTAATCTAATCCATTTTCTTAGGAAATCACGGTGGCACTTAGCATGTGACAGAAGCCTTTAAACCCCTAGGTGTCCCTAGTGGACGAGTTTAGTCTCGTGAGGGTTTACTAGAACGATACCCACAAACATTGAAAAATTAAAATATAAATAAACTACATATAAATAAACTACATATACTAAAAATATTTACTCCTAATCCTTTCAATACAAATTAGAGACAATATTTGAACAAGTCTTATAAACTAATCAATAGCTTAAAAAATTTCACAAAAAATCATGCTTGAATGTAAATTGTTTGAGTTAAGCCAATATTAGCATAACATATCTCAATCAAAATAGTGCATGTTCAAATTTAATCTCAACTTCTCACATGGGATACTCTCTTGATTTTCACTCTTTAAAGTAGTGGTAAAGTGTTTACACTCAATCAATCTCATGAAAACACTTCTACCATATGCTTGCTTGTCCACCTATTCTCCACTAAAAGATCATGCAACTTCATAAATCAAGAGGTTTTTAATCAAGGTTGTAATGGGGCCAAGGGGTTTGTAATGTGGTTGAAGAACAAAAGGATAAAGATATCACAAAGGTTCCAAAGAGTTCATAAAGTTTAGAGACATAAAAAGATTATACAAAGAAACTTCTCAAAACTCTTTACAAGTACATAGTCACCTAGGCCGGATATTCATGTTGGGCCTTTTCTTCATTCTAAACAACTTTGTAACATCTTTTTCTTTTTCCACAAATTCAAGAGATGATTCATTTTTTTTTATATAGGAATGTATTTGCCAGTATTCCATTTCTTTTTCTCTTGACTTTTCTTTTCTTTTCCCCCCACACTTATTTCTTGTTTCTAACCAAAAAATATCCCTTGTCTTTGCAACTTGTCTCAAATCATGCTAATTCATCTTTGGAACAAAGGTAAAGATATAAGTATATTTAGGTTAGGGACAAGTTATGGTTACCAAAGAGATAGCTTATTCAATGTAGGCTCAAATTGGTTCACTAAGGGTGTGTTCTCTTGGAACATCAATAAGGGATGGTTGTTTGGCCCTGGCTAAAAATCCTAATGCCTCTATCATATTCATGTTGTCACATGCATCAATATAGTCTCAAACGGTTTAAAGCAAGTTCTAGAGAATCATGTAATCATAAGAGCACTCAAGAAAGAAATTAGATTGATTTGTATAATGCATCAATCATTATAGGCTCAAAAACTCAAAAGGATGATTATACAAGTCAGTTTTAAGTCTAAACATGCTTCTTTCTCAATCAACATATCATATTAACATTGGCTCATAAAAAATTAGTATCAAGCTTAATTCTCATGAAAATCTTCTCACTAGTAACCAGTTTAGACCTATGCAATTCATATCTCATCATTGTATTAAAAAGGAACTAAAACACACTAAAAATAATAATAATAAAGACTCAAAAAAAAAAAATATTAGACAAAAATAAAAGAAATCCTAAATCATTCCCCCCACACTTAATTCTTACATTGTCCTCAATGTAAGTCTATTAACCCAAATGAAAGAATCATGTGTAAGAGAAAAGAACTAATAACATAAGAATAGGAATAACTAAGACTCAAAACAAAACAAACTCATGCAACCTAAATAATCCTAAAATACTAAACAAAAATTAACAAGTAAACATAAAAAGATTAAAATCAAACTGACAAGGTATGTCTCAAGTCTCCCTTACTCAGACCTTGTTCAGAATGAATACTTCTAAATTGCTTAAAACACAACAAACTCTTTTTTTTTTTTTTTTTGAAAAGAAGAAATCAAACTGACAAGATATGTCTCAAGTCTCCCTTACTCAGACCTTGTTCAGAATGAATACTTCTTAATTTTTTTTTTTTTTTTTTTTTTAAATTAGCAAAATATGTCCCTTACCCCCTACTAAAATATGACATTGTCCCCAATGTCAAATTTTAAAGTTAGAATTTAGGAGATATTACCTGCAGAGGTTGCTAACCACTTATTATAACTGAGACATAACAAGCAAAATGTTAGATAATGTCACAAAGACAAAGTGCAATCCACTCCTTGCTCGTCCATATCTCTTTTTCTTTTTCCGAGCGTTTGCGAAACAACCGTAGCAGATAAACACTCATAAGCTTGGAGCTTTTTAAGTAAATCTTCAATGGTTGTAGCAGAAATTATGGTTCTCCTTGCCTCTGAAAACATGAATCCATTATCCACAGCATTATCTAAATATGAAAGCAAATTACTAAAATAACCATTAATATTAAGCAAACCAATGGGTTTCTTATTTGTGACCAAAGATGACCAAGAAGCCACGCAAGCTATTTCTTCCAATGTACCCAGACCTCCTGGTAAAGCAATGAATGCATCGGCAGAATGGTACATGATTGTTATCCGTTCAGGGACACTCCAGACTTGTATTTCCTTACCCACGGTAGGTCCACAAAAACTTGTGAATAGTTTTGGCACGATTCCTTGAACTAGACTTCCTCCGGCGTGTGCTGCTGTAGCGACTGCTCCCATTAAACCCGTACTACCGCCTCCATAAATCAAGTGGATCTTTTGTTGGGCAAGTATTACTCCAACTCTTATGGCTTCATCAGCAAATATGTTATTTTTCCCTGGATAACCACCTCCAAAGACACAAATTTTTTTAATGCGTTGGGACGAAGTACTTTCCATTTTTTTTTTCTTTTTCGAGTGCCTGAAAGAGAATGAGTACATGGTGTAATATATAGAGGACTGAGTAGTGAATTAGACAAGAGTAATAATATCGTCGAAAGTGTATCTGACCTGTCAGAAGAAAATGTTAACCTAACAAAAGATTTTTGCGTGATTTCAGGAAGAAAATCAAAAAGAGAAGAAAAATAAACCGTAAAAGTCAAGAGTAATAATGTCGTCGAAAGTGTATTTGACCTGTCAGAAGAAAATGTTAACCTAACAAAAGATTTTTGCGTGATTTCAGGAAGAAAATCAAAAAGAGAAGAAAAAAATCAACCGTAAAAGACAAATAAAAAAAAAACGAGAATAATTACACAAATCGAACAACACGTAAATTAAACCAAAATAAAGTTATTGCAAATCAAACCAAAAGCTGAGAAGTCATTTATTATAGTTGTGATTGTGGCTCACATCTTCCTCTGGTTTTACGTCCAGAAACGGCTTAAACGCCTTCTATGAGTCGAGGATATGCTTCCCATCCAGTTTTCTTACAAGCTGGCAAACAGGATCTTTTAACATCAGATTCCCAAGATGTTGCCATTCCCTTTGGAATTGCGGCCATAAATCAAGAATTTCTCTTTGTACGTCTCCACTATGATGCGTCTCAAGAGAAAGTTGGATATTACCCAAATTCTCCTTACTCAGTCCATCCTTAATGAATTCAATTTTATCATCTCGATTAGAGGACGGAATCCCAATAGAACGACATTTACCGTTACACGTCCATCGTGCACATTTGTGGCAATTTGAACTCATGCGCTTTGCTCGTCGCTTCTTTGCAAAAGTGCTTCTACCTGTACCTGGTAAATGCAAAACAGGAAGATATTCATCTTCACGTACCTTGGCTTCAATTATCCAACGTATGTCTCCAGGAATCCCTTTGTGCATAAGCATTCTTAATCTTTCAAATCGAACTTGGTAAAGCTTCAGTAATATATTTCGAGGAAAAGGAGGAAATCGTTTCTGCAATCTTGTGAGAATATCATCCATCCTGAAAAAAAAATGAAAAAAATTTGAAAGAGAAATTGGAAGAGAAATTTATATACAATATCAGTTTTGTGGGTAGCTGATGGAACCGATTTAAATAATCACGGAGTACCGTTATCCGCCATTTAACCGGGGTTAAAAAAAATAAAAATTATATTTACATCTAGTTATTTTAAAAACAAGGATCAGAAAGAAAAATAACATAAAAAGACTCAAAAACAAAACACTCTAAATAAAATCCTAAAATACTAAACAAATAAACATAAAAATAAATAAATAAATAAAAACAATAAAAGATAATAAAAGGAAAAGGAAAAGGAAAAGAAAGCAAATCTGAGTATGGCAATTTGGCAATGCTTTCACTAATTAGGATGCCTCCCCCAATTAGCACTTGATTGATTGTTTTCAGCCTAGCCAATTCCCCTTCTTGGCTTTTTAGGATCTTTTGGCTTAGACATGAAACTTCTCGGATTTTTGCGTTTTGGAGGAAGTTTTCTTTGCAAAACAGCCAATGCCTTCTCCCCCACACGTATTATTTCATCATTCTTGGTGGGGTATAGCTCTTTGAGGAATTGTGCATATCTTGGTACTTGTCTAATGGCATCCACAAGCAAGCTGTTTAAGGTTTCCAAAAATTGTTGTTCATGTTCCTCCTTCTTGGACTTTGCAAATCTGCTAGGAAAAAGTGGAGAAAGAACATTAGTAGAAATAAGAACCTTAAAAGCTACCTGAGGTGTCAAAGTACTCTCAATTTGAATGGTGGCTTCATTATCCTCAAGAAGTGAATCCATCTTTGGTTTTGTCTCATCCTCATCTTGTTCCTCATTTCTCAAGGTCACAATAGTAGCATTCTCATTTGGGTTAATCACCGTTTGGGCAGGGAGTTCTTCAGATCTTTGTGCTACCCATACCACCATACTACTAGCCAATAGGCTCATTTGCCTTTCCAAACTCTGGATACTTGCCCTTGTTTCCTGTTGAAATTGCAAAGTATTAGTAACAAGAGAATCGACAAGATCTTCTAAAGAAGTACCTGAGTTTTGAGTCATATGTAGTGGCTGAAAAAGATCTGGTTCTTGAGACCATGATTGATTAAATCTAGATGGATGAGTGTAATTGGCATAAGGATCTACTTCTTGGTAATTTTTCGAGTAGCCATAATTAGTATGATCCCACCATCCCTCATGGTAAGTGTTTGAGTAATGATCATACTGTTGGTCTTGGAACACTTGATGGCCTTGACATCCTCCCATGGCCAATTGTTGAACTGGGGAGGTGAGATTGGCTTGTTGATTCTCCATGTTCATGTATGCCACCAACTCTTCAAGTGTTAGATTGCTCAATTCCATTGGTTTTTTTTTTTTTTTAAATTTGAAAAGAAAAAACTTGTATGTACAAGAAAATAAAACTAATTAGAACTGAAAATAAGAATAAACCAAGTAACAAATAAACTAAAGAAAGCAATCCCCGGCAACGGCGCCAAAAATTTGATGCACCCAAAAGAGTGTATCTTATTTAACCTTGCACTAAAAAGATAAATTGTAAGTATAGTAGTTAGCAAGGGTCGAGTCCTCAGGGATTGGGTTTTAGTTTATAAGTTAATAGTTTAAAACTTAAATTCAAGAACAATAAAAGAAAAGGGGTTTTTGAAGCCAGATTTAAACTAAAGTAAATAATAAGAAGAAGATGCAAGGCGGTATAACCAGCCAATAAAAATATATATACTAAATTAGGCGGTATAACCAGCCAATAAAAATATATATACTAAATTAGGCGGTATAACCAGCCAATAAAAGTAAAACAAAGTTAATATACAAATTAGGCGGTATAACCAGCCAATAAAAATAAATATACTTTTAAAAATAAGCAAACTAGAAAAGTAAGAAAACAAGTAAGTAAGAAGAATCAAATATGAAAAATATGGTTAAGGTTTCATTCTCCACCACTAGACATCATTAAGAATCAATTTCAGATCTATCAATATCAACCAATGATAACTCGTATAATTAAATAGTTTTTAGTTATGTTTTATTATTGTTTTGTGTCAAATACGAGTTATTATTGTTTAGTCTAATTGTGTTTATGATCTTTTATATTTTTATGTAATTTGGTGTTTTTCACAAGTTTCTTTAAGTGATTTCAGATTACTAGAATTAAGGGCAAATCCAGTTCAGTTCCAGTTCCGACACATTTTGCCATATCAGCTATATCTGGAGTTTCACTAAAGCAATAAGGCTGAAATTTGTAGCCATGCAAAGCTAAGAGGCATATCTATCTTTTTCATGTTTTATACTTCTTGAAACGGAGTCGTTTTCCCTAGCGAAATCGACCATCAAGTTGGCTGATGTGCAATGACGTCTGTGCTGACCTGTTTTCGTATTTTGCCCATATCTGCTTATCCACATCAGCAAATGAGCTGATTCCAATGGCTATGGATCCGTAACTGATACGGGAACCTTTGTCTAGAAGACCATATGATCAGATCAGGCCTCTAATATTGACGAAATCGACCATCAATTTGGCTGATGTGCAATGACGTCTGTGCTGACATGTTTTCGTATTTTGCCCATATCTGCTTATCCACATCAGCAAATGAGCTGATTCCAACGGATATGGATCCGTATCTGATAGGGAAACCTTTTTCTAGAAAACCATGTGATCAGATCAGGCCTCCAACATTGACGAAATCGACCATCAAGTTGGCTGATCAAAATTGTCATACAATATGACGAAAATTGTTAGAAAAATTCACCCACCTATTATACCTACCTTTGAAATTTGTAAAGCTTGTCTCTTGTCATTTAGCCTTCCAAAATGTGTATAAATAGAGGGCCTTGGATGATTGTAGTGGATCATATTGTACATAGGTAGGATATTAGCCATTGTAATAAAATTCTCTAAGTTTTCTTCTTCTTTCTTTTCTCTAGTTTTCTTTTTCTTTAGAAAGAGCAAGAGGTTGGATAATTAATATTCTTCTTCTTCTTCTTTCTTTCTTTTATTTTCTTCTTAGATTCTATTTAATTTTATGTTTATAATGCCTATGCTAGGTTAAACTTCTATTTGGTTAAGGGTGATGATGCACCCAAAAGAGTGTATCTTATTTAACCTTGCACTAAAAAGATAAATTGTAAGTATAGTAGTTAGCAAGGGTCGAGTCCTCAGGGATTGGGTTTTAGTTTATAAGTTAATAGTTTAAAACTTAAATTCAAGAACAATAAAAGAAAAGGGGTTTTTGAAGCCAGATTTAAACTAAAGTAAATAATAAGAATAAGATGCAAGGCGGTATAACCAGCCAATAAAAATATATATACTAAATTAGGCGGTATAACCAGCCAATAAAAATATATATACTAAATTAGGCGGTATAACCAGCCAATAAAAATAAAACAAAGTTAATATACAAATTAGGCGGTATAACCAGCCAATAAAAATAAATATAAAAAATAAGCAAACTAAAAGTAAGAAAACAAATAAGTAAGAAGAATCAAATATGAAAAATATGGTTAAGGTTTCATTCTCCACCACTAGACATCATTAAGAATCAATTTCAGATCTATCAATATCAACCAACTATCAAAGTTAACAACCGTAGATAACAACAAGCTCTGTTACCCCAATCTTTCCTTAGTTTGTCGTTAAATAGAACAAGCTCTCTATTTAATCTCTAACCATTAAACAACCTAGAATAAGCTCTCTAAATTCAATTTAATGGCAGCTTTATGATGAGAAAGATAGGTTGATCTAAGCAACAAACACATAAGCTCGGATTGTTCAACTTAGGTTATGTTCCACTTTGCAATTATTGAAAACTTGACCATAATCATTAATCACAAATTGCCACTTATGAATAGGAAATCAAGACAATTACACGGATCAAGACTCCTAAACTAGCAATAGATAATTATCAAGATCTATCTAGTTGTACACCTAAATAAATCTAGACAACATCATGAACAATTCTTGTAGAAGAACATAAGCAACTTTGATAGAAAATTAATGATAGATAGAATCTGAAAATCAATCACAAAACATGTCTAGGGCTTTGAAATCACCCTTAACCAAATAGAAGTTTAGCCTAGCATAGGCATTATAAACATAAACATAAAATTAAAGAAAATCTAAGAAGAAAATAAAAGAAAGAAAGAAGAAGAGGAAGAATATTAATTATCCAACCTCTTGCTCTCTCTAAAGAAAAAAAAAACTAGAGAAAAGAAAGAAGAAGAAAACTTAGAGAATTTTATTAAAATGGCTAATATCCTACCTATGTACAATATGATCCCTTACAATCATCCAAGGCCCTCTATTTATACACATTTTGGAGGGCTAAATGACAAGAGACAAGCTTTACAAATTTCAAAGGTAGGTATATGACGATTTTGATCAGCCAAATTGATGGTCGATTTCGTCAATATTGGAGGCCTGATCTGATCACATGGTCTTCTAGACAAAGGTTCCCCTATCAGTTACGGAACCATATCCGTTGGAATCAGCTCATTTGTTGATGTGGTTAAGCAGATATGGGCAAAATACGAAAACATGTCAGCACAGACGTCATTGCACATCAGCCACCTTGATGGTCGATTTCTTCAATATTGGAGGCCTGATCTGATCACATGGTCTTCTAGACAAAGGTTCCCCTATCAGTCACGGAACCATAGACGTTGGAATCAGCTCATTTTCTGATGTGGATAAGAAGATATGGGCATAATACGAAAACATGTCAGCACAGACGTCATTGCACATCAGCCAACTTGATGGTCGATTTCGCTAAGGAAAACGACTCCGTTTTAAGAAGTGTAAAACATGAAAAAGATAGATATGCCTCTTAGCTTTGCATGGCTACAAATTTCAGCCTTATTGCTTCAGTGAAACTCGAGATATAGCTGATATGGCAAAAGGTGTCGGAACTGAAACTGAACTGGATTTGCCCTTAATTCTAGTAATCTGAAATCACTCAAAGAAACTTGTGAAAAACACCAAATTACATAAAAATATAAAAGATCATAAACACAATTAGACTAAACAATAATAACTCGTATTTGACACAAAACAATAATAAAACATAACTAAAAACTATATAATTATACGAGTTATCACACCCCCACACTTAGATTGTTGCTAGTCCCTAGCAACGACTCAATAAAAATAAAATAAGAAAATCTAATCTAATCCACTTTCGTAGGAAATCACGGTGGCACTTAGCATGTGACACAAGCCTTTAAACCCCTAGGTGTCCCTAGTGGACGAGTTTAGTCTCGTGAGGGTTTACTAGGACGATACCCACAAACATTGAAGACATAAAATATAAATAAACTACATATACTAAAAATATTTATTCCTAATCCTTTCAATACAAATTAGAGACAATCTTTGAACAAGTCTTATAAACTAATCAATAGCTTAAAGAATTTCACAAAAATTCATGCTTGAATGTAAATTGTTTGAGTTAAGCCAATATTAACATAACATATCTCAATCAAAATAGTGCATGTTCAAATTTAATCTCAACTTCTCACATGATATACCCTCATGATTTTCACTCTTTAAAGTAGTGGTGAAGTGTTTACACTCAATCAATCTCATGAAAACAGTTCTACCATATTCTTGCTTGTCAACCTATTCTCCACTATTTAGATCATACGACTTCATGAATCAAGAGGTCTTTAATCAAGGTTGTAATGGGGCCAAGGGGTTTGTAATGTGGTTGAATAACAAAAGGATAAAGATATCACAAAGGCTCCAAAGAGTTCATAAAGTTTAGAGACATAATAAGATCATACAAAGAAACTTCTCAAAACTCTTTACAAGTACATAGTCACCTAGGCCGAATATTCATGTTGGGCTTTTCTTCATTCTAAACAACTTTGTAACATCTTTTACTTTTTCCACAAATTCAAGAGATGAATCATATTTTTTACTTAGGAATGTATTTGCCAGTATTCCATTTCTTTTTCTCTTGACTTTTCTTTTCTTTTCCCCCCACACTTATTTCTTGTTTCTAACCCAAATTTTTAACTAAAAATATCCCTTGTTTTTTTGCAATATGTCTCAAAATATATAAACCATCTTTAGAACAAGGGTAAGGATATAAGTATATTTAGGCTAGGTGTAAGTTGTGGTTACCAATAAAACAACATATTTAATGTAGGCTCAAATTGGCTCACTAGTGGGGATGTTCTCTTAGAACATTAATAATGGATGGCTGTTTGGCTCTGGTTATAATCCTAATGCCTCTATCATATTCATGTTGTCACATGTATCAATATAGTCTCAAACGGTTTAAAGCAAGTTCTAGAGAATCATGTAATCATAAGAGCACTCAAGAAAGAAATTAGATTGATTTGTATAATGCATCAATCATTATAGGCTCAAAAACTCACAAGGATGATTATACAAGTCAGATTAAGTCTAAACATGCTTCTTTCTCAATCAACATATCATATTAACATTGGCTCATAAAAAGGTTGACATCAAGCTCAATTCTCATGAAAATCTTCTCACTAATAAATCTGTTTTAGACTTATGCAATTCATATCTCATCATTGTATTAAAAAGGAACTAAAACACACTAAAAAAAAATAATAATAATAATAAAGACTCATAAAAAAAATAGTAGACAAAAATAAAAGAAATCCTAAATCATTCCCCCCACACTTAATTCTTACATTGTCCTCAATGTAAGTCTATTAACCCAAATGAAAGAATCATGTGTAAGAGAAAAGAACTAATAACATAAGAATAGGAACAACTAAGACTCAAAACAAAACAAAACCATGCAACCTAAATAATCCTAAAATACTAAACAAAAATTAACAAGTAAACATAAAAAGATTAAAATCAAACTGACAAGATATGTCTCAAGTCTCCCTTACTCAGACCTTGTTCAGAATGAATACTTCTAAATTGCTTAAAACACAACAAACTTTTTTTTTTTTTTGAAAAGAAGAAATCAAACTGACAAGGTATGTCTCAAGTCTCCCTTACTCAGACCTTGTTCAGAATGAATACTTCTAAATGGCTTAAAACACAACAAATTTTTTTTTTTTTTTTTTTTTAAATTAGCAAAATATGTCCCTTACCCCCTACTAAAATATGACATTGTCCCCAATGTCAAATTTTAAAGGTAGAATTTAGGAGATATTACCTGCAGAGGTTGCTAACCACTTATTATAACTGAGACACAACAAGCAAAATGTTAGATAATGTCACAAAGACAAAGTGCAATCCACTCCTTGCTCGTCCATATCTCTTTTTCTTTTTCCGAGCGTTTGCGAAACAACCGTAGCAGATAAACACTCATAAGCTTGGAGCTTTTTGAGTAAATCTTCAATGGTTGTAGCAGAAATTATGGTTCTCCTTGCCTCTGAAAACATGAATCCATTATCCACAGCATTATCTAAATATAAAAGCAAATTACTAAAATAACCATTAATATTAAGCAAACCAATGGGTTTCTTATTTGTGACCAAAGATGACCAAGAAGCCACGCAAGCTATTTCTTCCAATGTACCCAGACCTCCTGGTAAAGCAATGAATGCATCGGCAGAATGGTACATGATTGTTATCCGTTCAGGGACACTCCAGACTTGTATTTCCTTACCCACGGTAGGTCCACAAAAACTTGTGAATAGTTTTGGCACGATTCCTAGAACTGGACTTCCTCCGGCGTGTGCTGCTGTAGCGACTGCTCCCATTAAACCCGTACTACCGCCTCCATAAATCAAGTGGATCTTTTGTTGGGCAAGTATTACTCCAACTCTTATGGCTTCATCAGCGAATATGTTATTTTTTCCTGGATAAGCACCTCCAAAGACACAAATTTTTTTAATGCGTTGGGATGAAGTACTTTCCATTTTTTTTTCTTCGGGTGCCTGAAAGAGAATGAGTACATGGTGTAATATATAGAGGACTCAGTAGTGAATCAGACAAGAGTAATAATGTCGCCGAAAGTGTATCTGACCTGTCAGAAGAAAATGTTAACCTAACAAAAGATTTTTGCGTGATTTCAGGAAGAAAATCAAAAAGAGAAGAAAAAATCAACCGTAAAAGACAAATAAAAAAAACGAGAATAATTACACAAATCGAACAACACGTAAATTAAAACAAAATAAAGTTATTGAAAATCAAACCAAAAGCTGAGAAGTCATTTATTGTAGTTGTGATTGTGGCTCACATCTTCCTCTGGTTTTACGTCCAGAAACGGCTTAAACGCCTTCTATGAGTCGAGGATATGCTTCCCATCCAGTTTTCTTACAAGCTGACAAACAGGGTCTTTTAACATCAGATTCCCAAGATGTTGCCATTCCCTTTGGAATTGCGGCCATAAATCAAGAATTTCTCTTTGTACGTCTCCACTAGGATGCGTCTCAAGAGAAAGTTGGATATTACCCAAATTCTCCTTACTCAGTCCATCCTTAATGAATTCAATTTTATCATCTCGATTAGAGGACGGAATCCCAATAGAACGACATTTACCGTTACACGTCCATCGTGCACATTTGTGGCAATTTGAACTCATGCGCTTTGCTCGTCGCTTCTTTGCAAAAGTGCTTCTACCTGTACCTGGTAAATGCAAAATAGGAAGATATTCATCTTCACGTACCTTGGCTTCAATTATCCAACGTATGTCGTCAGGAATCCCTTTGTGCATAAGCATTCTTAATCTTTCAAGTCGAACTTGGTAAAGCTTCAGTAAAATATTTCGAGGAAAAGGAGGAAATCGTTTCTGCAATCTTGTGAGAATATCATCCATCCTGAAAAAAAGAATGAAAAAAAAAAATGAAAGAGAAATTGGAAGAGAAATTTATATACAATATCAGTTTTGTGGGTAGCTGATGGAACCGATTTAAATAATCACGGAGTACCGTTATCCGCCATTTAACCGGGGTAAAAAAATAAAAATTATATTTACATCTAGTTATTTTCAAAACAAGGATCAGAAAGAAAAACAACATAAAAAAAAACTCAAAAACAAAACACTCTAAATAAAATCCTAAATTCTTCCCCCCACACATAATTCTTACATTGTCATTAATGTAATGCTATTAATCCCAAATGAAAGAATCATGTGTAAGTGAAAAGAACTAATAAACAAAATAAACTTATGCAGCCTAAATGAACTTAAAAACACTAAACACATTTAACAAAGAAACATAAGAAAAAGATAAAGAAAAAGAGAGCAAATCTGAGGATGGCAGTTTGGCAATGCTTTCACTAATTAGGCTGCCTCCCCCAATTAGCACTTGATTTAGTGTTTTGAACCTAACCAACACCCTTTCTTGGCATTTTAGGCTTGTCAGGCTCATACATGAAATTTCCCAAATTTATGCGTTTGAGAGGAAGCTTTCTTTGCACAACAGTGGATGCATTCTCCATTACAAGTATTATTCCATCATCCTTTGTGGTGCATATGTCATCGAGGAATGGAGCATATTTTGATACTTGTTGAATGACCTCCACAAACAAGTTGTTTAAGGTTTCCGGCATGTGTTGTTCATGTTCTTCCTCCTTGAACTTTGCAAATCTACTAGGAAAAGGTGGAGAAAAAACATTAGTAAAAAGTGAAACCTTAAACGTTACCTCAGGTGTCGAAATACTCTTATTTGGATCTTTGGCTTCATTATCCTCAAGAGTAGAATCCATCTCTAATTTTGTTTCATCCTCATCTTGTTCCTCATTCTTCAAGGTCACAATAGTAGCATTCTCCTTTGGGTTAACCATCGTTTGGGCTGGGAGTTCTTCAGATCTTTGTGCTACCCATCCCACCATACTACTAGCCAATTGGCTCATTTGCTTTTCCAAACTCTGGATGCTTGCCCTTGTTTCCTGTTGAAATTGCAAAGAATCAGTAACAAGAGAATAGACAAGATCTTCTAAAGAAGTACCTGAGTTTTGAGTCATATGTGGTGGTTGAAAAAGATCTGGTTCTTGAGACCATGATTGATTGAAGCTAGATGGATGAGTGTAATTGGTAATTTTTCGAGTTTTGAGTCATATGTGGTGGTTGAAAAAGATCTGGTTCTTGAGACCAAGGATCTACTTCTTGGTAATTTTTCGAGTAGCCATAATTAGTATGATCCCACCATCCCTCATGGTAAGTGTTTGAGTAATGATCATACTGTTGGTCTTGGAACACTTGATGGCCTTGACATCCTCCCATGGCCAATTGTTGAACCGGGGAGGTGAGATTGGCTTGTTGATTCTCCATGTTCATGTATGCCACCAACTCTTCAAGTGTTAGATTGCTCAATTCCATTGTTTTTTTTTTTTTTTTTTTAAATTTGAAAAGAAAAACTTGTATGTAAAAGAAAATAAAACTAATTAGAACTGAAAATAAGAATAAACCAAGTAACAAATAAACTAAAGAAAACAATCCCCGGCAACGACGCCAAAAATTTGATGCACCCAAAAGAGTGTATCTTATTTAACCTTGCACTAAAAAGATAAATTGTAAGTATAGTAGTTAGCAAGGGTCGAGTCCTCAGGGATTGGGTTTTAGTTTATAAGTTAATAGTTTAAAACTTAAATTCAAGAACAATAAAAGAAAAGGGGTTTTTGAAGCCAGATTTAAACTAAAGTAAATAATAAGAATAAGATGCAAGGCGGTATAACCAGCCAATAAAAATATATATACTAAATTAGGCGGTATAACCAGCCAATAAAAATATATATACTAAATTAGGCGGTATAACCAGCCAATAAAAATAAAACAAAGTTAATATACAAATTAGGCGGTATAACCAGCCAATAAAAATAAATATAAAAAATAAGCAAACTAAAAGTAAGAAAACAAATAAGTAAGAAGAATCAAATATGAAAAATATGGTTAAGGTTTCATTCTCCACCACTAGACATCATTAAGAATCAATTTCAGATCTATCAATATCAACCAACTATCAAAGTTAACAACCGTAGATAACAACAAGCTCTGTTACCCCAATCTTTCCTTAGTTTGTCGTTAAATAGAACAAGCTCTCTATTTAATCTCTAACCATTAAACAACCTAGAATAAGCTCTCTAAATTCAATTTAATGGCAGCTTTATGATGAGAAAGATAGGTTGATCTAAGCAACAAACACATAAGCTCGGATTGTTCAACTTAGGTTATGTTCCACTTTGCAATTATTGAAAACTTGACCATAATCATTAATCACAAATTGCCACTTATGAATAGGAAATCAAGACAATTACACGGATCAAGACTCCTAAACTAGCAATAGATAATTATCAAGATCTATCTAGTTGTACACCTAAATAAATCTAGACAACATCATGAACAATTCTTGTAGAAGAACATAAGCAACTTTGATAGAAAATTGATGATAGATAGAATCTAAAAATCAATCACAAAACATGTCTAGGGCTTTGAAATCACCCTTAACCAAATAGAAGTTTAGCCTAGCATAGGCATTATAAACATAAACATAAAATTAAAGAAAATCTAAGAAGAAAATAAAAGAAAGAAAGAAGAAGAGGAAGAATATTAATTATCCAACCTCTTGCTCTCTCTAAAGAAAAAGAAAACTAGAGAAAAGAAAGAAGAAGAAAACTTAGAGAATTTTATTAAAATGGCTAATATCCTACCTATGTACAATATGATCCCTTACAATCATCCAAGGCCCTCTATTTATACACATTTTGGAGGGCTAAATGACAAGAGACAAGCTTTACAAATTTCAAAGGTAGGTATATGACGATTTTGATCAGCCAACTTGATGGTCGATTTCGTCAATATTGGATGCCTGATCTGATCACATGGTCTTCTATACAAAGGTTCCCCTATCAGTTACGGAACCATAGCCGTTGGAATCAGCTCATTTGCTGATGTGGTTAAGCAGATATGGGCAAAATACGAAAACATGTCAGCACAGACGTCATTGCACATCAGCCACCTTGATGGTCGATTTCTTCAATATTGGAGGCCTGATCTGATCACATGGTCTTCTAGACAAAGGTTCCCCTATCAGTCACGGAACCATAGACATTGGAATCAGCTCATTTTCTGATGTGGATAAGAAGATATGGGCATAATACGAAAACATGTCAGCATAGACGTCATTGCACATCAGCCAACTTGATGGTCGATTTCGCTAGGGAAAACGACTCCGTTTTAAGAAGTGTAAAACATGAAAAAGATAGATATGCCTCTTAGCTTTGCATGGCTACAAATTTCAGCCTTATTGCTTCAGTGAAACACGAGATATAGCTGATATTGCAAAAGGTGTCGGAACTGAAACTGAACTGGATTTGCCCTTAATTCTAGTAATCTGAAATCACTCAAAGAAACTTGTGAAAAACACCAAATTACATAAAAATATAAAAGATCATAAACACAATTAGACTAAACAATAATAACTCGTATTTGACACAAAACAATAATAAAACATAACTAAAAACTATATAATTATACGAGTTATCAGGTGATTTCAAAGCCCTAGACATGTTTTGTGATTGATTTTCAGATTCTATCTATCATTAATTTTCTATCAAAGTTGCTTATGTTCTTCTACAAGAATTGTTCATGATGTTGTCTAGATTTATTTAGGTGTACAACTAGATAGATCTTGATAATTATCTATTGCTAGTTTAGGAGTCTTGATCCGTGTAATTGTCTTGATTTCCTATTCATAAGTGGCAATTTGTGATTAATGATTATGGTCAAGTTTTCAATAATTGCAAAGTGGAACATAACCTAAGTTGAACAATCCGAGCTTATGTGTTTGTTGCTTAGATCAACCTATCTTTCTCATCATAAAGCTGCCATTAAATTGAATTTAGAGAGCTTATTCTAGGTTGTTTAATGGTTAGAGATTAAATAGAGAGCTTGTTCTATTTAACGACAAACTAAGGAAAGATTGGGGTAACAGAGCTTGTTGTTATCTACGGTTGTTAACTTTGATAGTTGGTTGATATTGATAGATCTGAAATTGATTCTTAATGATGTCTAGTGGTGGAGAATGAAACCTTAACCATATTTTTCATATTTGATTCTTCTTACTTATTTGTTTTCTTACTTTTAGTTTGCTTATTTTTTATATTTATTTTTATTGGCTGGTTATACCGCCTAATTTAGTATATATATTTTTATTGGCTGGTTATACTGCCTAATTTAGTATATATATTTTTATTGGCTGGTTATACCGCCTTGCATCTTATTCTTATTATTTACTTTAGTTTAAATCTGGCTTCAAAAACCCCTTTTCTTTTATTGTTCTTGAATTTAAGTTTTAAACTATTAACTTATAAACTAAAACCCAATCCCTGAGGACTCGACCCTTGCTAACTACTATACTTACAATTTATCTTTTTAGTGCAAGGTTAAATAAGATACACTATTTTGGGTGCATCAAATTTTTGGCGCCGTTGCCGGGGATTGTTTTCTTTAGTTTATTTGTTACTTGGTTTATTCTTATTTTCAGTTCTAATGAGTTTTATTTTCTTGTACATATGGGTTTTTCTTATCAAATTTTGAAAAAAAAAAAAAAAAAAAAAAAAAAAAAAGAAAAACGATGGAATTGAGCAATCTAACACTTGAAGAGTTGGTGGCATACATGAACATGGAAAATCAACAAGCCAATCTCACCTACCCAGTTCAACAATTGGCCATGGGAGGATGTCAAGGCCATCAAGTGTTCCAAGACCAACTGTATGATCATTACTCAAACACTTACCATGAGGGATGGTGGGATCATACTAATTATGGCTACTCAGAAAATTACCAAGAAGTAGATCCTTATGCCAATTACACTCATCCATCTAGCTTCAATCAATCACGGTCTCAAGAACCAGATCTTCTTCAACCACCACATATGACTCAAAACTCAGGTACTTCTTTAGAAGATCTTGTCGATTCTCTTGTTACTAATACTTTGCAATTTCAACAGGAAACAAGGGCAAGCATCCGGAGTTTGGAAAGGCAAATGAGCCTATTGGCTAGTAGTATGGTGGTATGGGTAGCACAAAGATCTGAAGAACTCTCTGCCCAAACAATGATTAACCCAAAGGAGAATACTACTATTGTGACCTTGAGGAATGAGGAACAAGATGAGGATGAGACAGAATTAGAGATGGATTCTATTCTTGAGGATAATGAAGCCACAAATACAAATAAGAGTATTTCGGCACCTGAGGTAACGTTTGAGATTCCAATTTTTACTAATGTTTCTTCTCCACCTTTTCCTAGTAGATTCGCAAAGTTCAAGGAGGATGAACATGAACAAGACACGCGGGAAACCTTAAACAGTTTGTTTGTGGATGTCATTCAACAAGTACCAAAAGATGCACCATTCCTCGATGAGATATGCACCACCAAGGATGATGGAATAATACTTGTAATGGAGAATGCATCCACTGTTGTGCAAAGAAAGCTTCCTCTCAAACGCATAAATTTGGGAAATTTCATGTATGAGCCTGACAAGCCTAAAAAGCCAAGAAAGGGTGTTGGTTAGATTCAAAACACTAACTCAAGTGTTAATTGGGAAGGCAGCCCAATTAAAGATGAAATTACCAACCTTCCATATTCAGATTTGCTTTCTCTTTCTTTTCCTTTTTCTTTTATTATTTTTATTGTTTTTATTTTATTTCTTATGTTTCTTTGTTAATTGTGTTTACTGCTTTTAAGTTCATTTAGGCTGCATAAGTTTCTTTTGTTTAATAGTTCTTTTCTCTTACATATAATTCTTGCATTGGGGGATAATAGCATTACATTAATGACAATGTAAGAGTTATGTGTGGGGGGAAGAATTTAGGATTTTATTTAGAGTGTTTTGTTTTTGAGTCTTTTTATGTTGTTTTTCTTTCTGATCCTGGTTTTGAAAATAACTAGATGTAAATATAATTTTTAATTTTTTACCCCGATTAAATGGCGGATAACGGTACTCCGTGATTATTTAAATCGGTTCCATCAGCTACCCACAAAACTGATATTGTATATAAATTTCTCTTCCAATTTCTCTTTCATTTTTTTTCATTTTTTTTTTCAGGATGGATGATATTCTCACAAGATTGCAGAAACGATTTCCTCCTTTTCCTCGAAATATTTTACTGAAGCTTTACCAAGTTCGATTTGAAAGATTAAGAATGCTTATGCACAAAGGGATTCCTGGAGACATACGTTGGATAATTGAAGCCAAGGTACGTGAAGATGAATATCTTCCTGTTTTACATTTACCAGGTACAGGTAGAAGCACTTTTGCAAAGAAGCGACGAGCAAAGCGCATGAGTTCAAATTGCCACAAATGTGCACGATGGACGTGTAACGGTAAATGTCGTTCTATTGGGATTCCGTCCTCTAATCGAGATGATAAAATTGAATTCATTAAGGATGGACTGAGTAAGGAGAATTTGGATAATATCCAACTTTCTCTTGAGACGCATCCTAGTGGAGACGTACAAAGAGAAATTCTTGATTTATGGCCGCAATTCCAAAGGGAATGGCAACATCTTGGGAATCTGATGTTAAAAGACCCTGTTTGCCAGCTTGTAAGAAAACTGGATGGGAAGCATATCCTCGACTCATAGAAGGCGTTTAAGCCGTTTCTGGACGTAAAACCAGAGGAAGATGTGAGCCACAATCACAACTACAATAAATGACTTCTCAGTTTTTGGTTTGATTTGCAATAACTTTATTTTGGTTTAATTTACGTGTTGTTCGATTTGTGTAATTATTCTCGTTTTTTTTTATTTGTCTTTTACGGTTGATTTTTTCTTCTCTTTTTGATTTTCTTCCTGAAATCACGCAAAAATCTTTTGTTAGGTTAATATTTTCTTCTGACAGGTCAGATACACTTTCGGCGACATTATTACTCTTGTCTGATTCACTACTCAGTCCTCTATATATTACGCCATGTACTCATTCTCTTTCAGGCACTCGAAAAAGAAAAAAAAATGGAAAGTACTTCGTCCCAACGCATTAAAAAAATTTGTGTCTTTGGAGGTGCTTATCCAGGGAAAAATAACATATTCGCTGATGAAGCCATAAGAGTTGGAGTAATACTTGCCCAACAAAAGATCGAGTTGATTTATGGAGGAGGTAGTACGGGTTTAATGGGAGCAGTCGCTACAGCAGCACACGCCGGAGGAAGTCCAGTTCTAGGAATCGTGCCAAAACTATTCACAAGTTTTTGTGGACCTACCGTGGGTAAGGAAATACAAGTCTGGAGTATCCCTGAACGGATAACAATCATGTACCATTCTGCCGATGCATTCATTGCTTTACCAGGAGGTCTGGGTACATTGGAAGAAATAGCTTGCGTGGCTTCTTGGTCATCTTTGGTCACAAATAAGAAACCCATTGGTTTGCTTAATATTAATGGTTATTTTAATAATTTGCTTTCATATTTAGATAATGTTGTGGATAATGGATTCATGTTTTCAGAGGCAAGGAGAACCATAATTTCTGCTACAACCATTGAAGATTTACTCAAAAAGCTCCAAGCTTATGAGTGTTTATCTGCTACGGTTGTTTCGCAAACGCTCGGAAAAAGAAAAAGAGATATGGACGAGCAAGGAGTGGATTGCACTTTGTCTTTGTGACATTATCTAACATTTTGTTTGTTGTGTCTCAGTTATAATAAGTGGTTAGCAACCTCTGCAGGTAATATCTCCTAAATCCTACCTTTAAAATTTGACATTGGGGACAATGTCATATTTTAGTATGGGGTAAGGGACATATTTTGCTAATTTAAAAAAAAAAAAAAAATTGTTGTGTTTTAAGCCATTTAGAAGTATTCATTCTGAACAAGGTCTGAGTAAGGGAGACTTGAGACATACCTTGTCAGTTTGATTTCTTCTTTTCAAAAAAAAAAAAAAAAAGTTTGTTGTGTTTTAAGCAATTTAGAAGTATTCATTCTGAACAAGGTCTGAGTAAGGGAGACTTGAGACATACCTTGTCAGTTTGATTTTAATCTTTTTATGTTTACTTGTTAATTTTTCTTTAGTATTTTAGGATTATTTAGGTTGCATGAGTTTGTTTTGTTTTGTTTTGAGTCTAGTTGTTCCTATTCTTATGTTATTAGTTCTTTTCTCTTACACATGATTCTTTCATTTGGGTTAATAGACTTACATTGAGGACAATGTAAGAATTAAGTGTGGGGGGAATGATTTAGGATTTCTTTTATTTTTGTCTACTATTTTTTTTTATGAGTCTTTATTATTATTATTATTTTTTAGTGTGTTTTAGTTCCTTTTTAATACAATGATGAGATATGAATTGCATAAGTCTAAAACATATTTATTAGTGAGAAGATTTTCATGAGAATTGAGCTTGATGTCAACCTTTTTATGAGCCAATGTTAATATGATATGTTGATTGAGAAAGAAGCATGTTTAGACTTAATCTGACTTGTATAATCATTCTTGTGAGTTTTTGAGCCTAAAATGATTGATGCATTATACAAATCAATCTAATTTCTTTCTTGAGTGCTCTTATGATTACATGATTCTCTAGAACTTGCTTTAAACCGTTTGAGACTATATTGATGCATGTGACAACATGAATATGATAGAGGCATTAGGATTTTTAGCCAGGGCCAAACAACCATCCCTTATTGATGTTCCAAGAGAACACACCCTTAGTGAACCAATTTGAGCCTACATTGAATAAGCTATCTCTTTGGTAACCATAACTTGTCCCTAACCTAAATATACTTATATCTTTACCTTTGTTCCAAAGATGAATTAGCATGATTTGAGACAAGTTGCAAAGACAAGGGATATTTTTTGGTTAGAAACAAGAAATAAGTGTGGGAGGAAAAGAAAAGAAAAGTCAAGAGAAAAAGAAATGGAATACTGGCAAATACATTCCTATATAAAAAAAAATGAATCATCTCTTGAATTTGTGGAAAAAGAAAAAGATGTTACAAAGTTGTTTAGAATGAAGAAAAGGCCCAACATGAATATCCGGCCTAGGTGACTATGTACTTGTAAAGAGTTTTGAGAAGTTTCTTTGTATAATCTTTTTATGTCTCTAAACTTTATGAACTCTTTGGAACCTTTGTGATATCTTTATCCTTTTGTTCTTCAACCACATTACAAACCCCTTGGCCCCATTACAACCTTGATTAAAGACCTCTTGATTTATGAAGTTGCATGATCTTTTAGTGGAGAATAGGTGGACAAGCAAGCATATGGTAGAAGTGTTTTCATGAGATTGATTGAGTATAAACACTTTACCACTACTTTAAAGAGTGAAAATCAAGAGAGTATCCCATGTGAGAAGTTGAGATTAAATTTGAACATGCACTATTTTGATTGAGATATGTTATGCTAATATTGGCTTAACTCAAACAATTTACATTCAAGCATGATTTTTTGTGAAATTTTTTAAGCTATTGATTAGTTTATAAGACTTGTTCAAATATTGTCTCTAATTTGTATTGAAAGGATTAGGAGTAAATATTTTTAGTATATGTAGTTTATTTATATGAAGCTTATTTATATTTTAATTTTTCAATGTTTGTGGGTATCGTTCTAGTAAACCCTCACGAGACTAAACTCGTCCACTAGGGACACCTAGGGGTTTAAAGGCTTGTGTCACATGCTAAGTGCCACCGTGATTTCCAACGAAAGTGGATTAGATTAGATTTTCTTATTTTATTTTTATTGAGTCGTTGCTAGGGACTAGCAACAATCTAAGTGTGGGGGTGTGATAAATCGTATAATTATATAGTTTTTAGTTATGTTTTATTATTGTTTTGTGTCAAATACGAGTTATTATTGTTTAGTCTAATTGTGTTTATGATCTTTTATATTTTTATGTAATTTGGTGTTTTTCACAAGTTTCTTTAAGTGATTTCAGATTACTAGAATTAAGGGCAAATCCAGTTCAGTTCCAGTTCCGACACATTTTGCCATATCAGCTATATCTGGAGTTTCACTAAAGCAATAAGGCTGAAATTTGTAGCCATGCAAAGCTAAGAGGCATATCTATCTTTTTCATGTTTTATACTTCTTGAAACGGAGTCGTTTTCCCTAGCGAAATAGACCATCAAGTTGGCTGATGTGCAATGACGTCTGTGCTGACCTGTTTTCGTATTTTGCCCATATCTGCTTATCCACATCAGCAAATGAGCTGATTCCAATGGCTATGGATCCGTAACTGATACGGGAACCTTTGCCTAGAAGACCATATGATCAGATCAGGCCTCTAATATTGACGAAATCGACCATCAAGTTGGCTGATGTGCAATGACGTCTGTGCTGACATGTTTTCGTATTTTGCCCATATCTGCTTATCCACATCAGCAAATGTGCTGATTCCAACGGCTATGGATCCGTATCTGATAGGGGAACCTTTTTCTAGAAGACCATGTGATCAGATCAGGCCTCCAACATTGACGAAATCGACCATCAAGTTGGCTGATCAAAATTGTCATACAATATGACGAAAATTGTTAGAAAAATTCACCCACCTATTATACCTACCTTTGAAATTTGTAAAGCTTGTCTCTTGTCATTTAGCCTTCCAAAATGTGTATAAATAGAGGGCCTTGGATGATTGTAGTGGATCATATTGTACATAGGTAGGATATTAGCCATTGTAATAAAATTCTCTAAGTTTTCTTCTTCTTTCTTTTCTCTAGTTTTCTTTTTCTTTAGAAAGAGCAAGACGTTGGATAATTAATATTCTTCTTCTTCTTCTTTCTTTCTTTTATTTTCTTCTTAGATTCTATTTAATTTTATGTTTATAATGCCTATGCTAGGTTAAACTTCTATTTGGTTAAGGGTGATTTCAAAGCCCTAGACATGTTTTGTGATTGATTTTCAGATTCTATCTATCATTAATTTTCTATCAAAGTTGCTTATGTTCTTCTACAAGAATTGTTCATGATGTTGTCTAGATTTATTTAGGTGTACAACTAGATAGATCTTGATAATTATCTATTGCTAGTTTAGGAGTCTTGATCCGTGTAATTGTCTTGATTTCCTATTCATAAGTGGCAATTTGTGATTAATGATTATGGTCAAGTTTTCAATAATTGCAAAGTGGAACATAACCTAAGTTGAACAATCCGAGCTTATGTGTTTGTTGCTTAGATCAACCTATCTTTCTCATCATAAAGCTGCCATTAAATTGAATTTAGAGAGCTTATTCTAGGTTGTTTAATGGTTAGAGATTAAATAGAGAGCTTGTTCTATTTAACGACAAACTAAGGAAAGATTGGGGTAACAGAGCTTGTTGTTATCTACGGTTGTTAACTTTGATAGTTGGTTGATATTGATAGATCTGAAATTGATTCTTAATGATGTCTAGTGGTGGAGAATGAAACCTTAACCATATTTTTCATATTTGATTCTTCTTACTTATTTGTTTTCTTACTTTTAGTTTGCTTATTTTTTATATTTATTTTTATTGGCTGGTTATACCGCCTAATTTAGTATATATATTTTTATTGGCTGGTTATACCGCCTAATTTAGTATATATATTTTTATTGGCTGGTTATACCGCCTTGCATCTTATTCTTATTATTTACTTTAGTTTAAATCTGGCTTCAAAAACCCCTTTTCTTTTATTGTTCTTGAATTTAAGTTTTAAACTATTAACTTATAAACTAAAACCCAATCCCTGAGGACTCGACCCTTGCTAACTACTATACTTACAATTTATCTTTTTAGTGCAAGGTTAAATAAGATACACTCTTTTGGGTGCATCAACCAACTATCAAAGTTAACAACCGTAGATAACAACAAGCTCTGGATACTTGCCCTTGTTTCCTGTTGAAATTGCAAAGTATTAGTAACAAGAGAATCGACAAGATCTTCTAAAGAAGTACCTGAGTTTTGAGTCATATGTGGTGGTTGAAGAAGATCTGGTTCTTGAGACCATGATTGATTCAAGCTAGATGGATGAATGTAATTGGCATAAGGATCTACTTCTTGGTAATTTTCTGAGTAGCCATAATTAGTATGATCCCACCATCCCTCATGGTAAGTGTTTGAGTAATGATCATACTGTTGGTCTTGGAACACTTGATGGCCTTGACATCCTCCCATGGCCAATTGTTGAACTGGGTAGGTGAGATTGGCTTGTTGATTTTCCATGTTCATGTATGCCACCAACTCTTCAAGTGTTAGATTGCTCAATTCCATCATTTTTTTTTTTTTTTTTTTTCAAAATTTGATAAGAAAAACTTGTATGTACAAGAAAATAGAATTAATTAGAACTGAAAATAAGAATAAACCAAGTAACAAATAAACTAAAGAAAACAATCCCCGGCAACGGCGCCAAAAACTTGATGCACCCAAAAGAGTGTATCTTATTTAACCTTGCACTAAAAAGATAAATTGTAAGTATAATGATTAGCAAGGGTCGAGTCCTCAGGGATTGGGTTTTAATCTATGAGTTATTAGTTTATAACTTACGTTCAAAGAAAACAATAAAAGAAAATGGGTTTTTTGAAGCCAGATTTAAACTAAAGTAAATAATAAGAATAAGATGCAAGGCGGTATAACCAGCCAATAAAAATATATATACTAAATTAGGCGGTATAACCAGCCAATAAAAATATATATACTAAATTAGGCGGTATAACCAGCCAATAAAAATAAAACAAAGTTAATATACAAATTAGGCGGTATAACCAGCCAATAAAAATAAATATACTTTTAAAAATAAGCAAACTAGAAAAGTAAGAAAACAAGTAAGAAGAATCAAATATGCAAAATATGGTTAAGGTTTCATTCTCCACCACTAGACATCATTATGAATCAATTTCAGATCTATCAATATCAACCAACTATCAAAGTTAACAACCGTAGATAACAACAAGCTCTGTTATCCCAATCTTTCCTTAGTTTGTCGTTAAATAGAACAAGCTCTCTATTTAATCTCTAACCATTAAACAACCTAGAATAAGCTCTCTAAATTCAATTTAATGGCAGCTTTATGATGAGAAAGATAGGTTGATCTAAGCAACAAACACATAAGCTCGGATTGTTCAACTTAGGTTATGTTCCACTTTGCAATTATTGAAAACTTGACCATAATCATTAATCACAAATTGCCACTTATGAATAGGAAATCAAGACAATTACACGGATCAAGATTCCTAAACTAGCAATAGATAATTATCAAGATCTATCTAGTTGTACACCTAAATAAATCAAGACAACATCATGAACAATTCTTGTAGAAGAACATAAGCAACTTTGATAGAAAATTAATGATAGATAGAATCTAAAAATCAATCACAAAACATGTCTAGGGCTTTGAAATCACCCTTAACCAAATAGAAGTTTAGCCTAGCATAGGCATTATAAACATAAAATTAAATAGAATCCAAGAAGAAAATAAAAGAAAGAAAGAAGAAGAAGAAGAATATTAATTATCCAACCTCTTGCTCTTTCTAAAGAAAAAGAAAACTAGAGAAAAGAAAGAAGAAGAAAACTTAGAGAATTTTATTACAATGGCTAATATCCTACCTATGTACAATATGATCCTCTACAATCATCCAAGGCCCTCTATTTATACACATTTTGGAGGGCTAAATGACAAGAGACAAGCTTTACAAATTTCAAAGGTAGGTATAATAGGTGGGTGCATTTTTCTAACAATTTTCGTCATATTGTATGACCATTTTGATCAGCCAACTTGATGGTCGATGTTGTCAATCTTGGAGGCCTGATCTGATCACATGGTCTTCTAGAAAAATGTTCCCCTATGAGTTACTGATTCATAGCTGTTGGAATCAGCTCATTTGCTGATGTGGAGAAGAAGATATGGGCAAAATACGAAAACAGGTCAGCACAGACGTCATTGCACATCAGCCAACTTGATGGTCGGTTTCTTCAATATTGGAGGCTTTATATGATCACATGGTCTTCTAGACAAATGTTCCCCTATCAGTTAGTGATCCATAGCCGTTGGAATCAGCTCATTGGCTGATGTGTATCGGACGATATGGTCAAAATACGAAAACTGCTCAGGACAGACGTCATTGCACATCAGCCAACTTGATGGTTGATTTCGCTAGGGAAAACGACTCCGTTTCAAGAAGTGTAAAACATGAAAAAGATAGATATGCCTCTTAACTTTGCACGGTTAAAATTTCAGCCTTATTGCTTCAGTGAAACTCCAGATATAGCTGATATGGCAAAAGGTGTCGGAACTGGAACTGAACTGGATTTGCCCTTAATTCTAGTAATCTGAAATCACTCAAAGAAACTTGTGAAAAACACCAAATTACATAAAAATATAAAAGATCATAAACACAATTAGACTAAACAATAATAACTCGTATTTGACACAAAACAATAATAAAACATAACTAAAAACTATATAATTATACGAGTTATCACCTATGCTAGGCTAAACTTCTATTTGGTTAAGGGTGATTTCAAAGCCCTAGACATGTTTTATGATTGATTTTCAGATTCTATCTATCATTAATTTTCTATCAAAGTTGCTTATGTTCTTCTACAAGAATTGTTCATGATGTTGTCTTGATTTGTTTAGGTGTACAACTAGATAGATCTTGATAATTATCTATTGCTAGTTTAGGAGTCTTGATCCGTGTAATTGTCTTGATTTCCTATTCATAAGTGGCAATTTGTGATTAATGATTATGGTCAAGTTTTCAATAATTGCAAAGTGGAACATAACCTAAGTTGAACAATCCGAGCTTATGTGTTTGTTGCTTAGATCAACCTATCTTTCTCATCATAAAGCTGCCATTAAATTGAATTTAGAGAGCTTATTCTAGGTTGTTTAATGGTTAGAGATTAAATAGAGAGCTTGTTCTATTTAACGACAAACTAAGGAAAGATTGGGATAACAGAGCTTGTTGTTATCTACGGTTGTTAACTTTGATAGTTGGTTGATATTGATAGATCTGAAATTGATTCTTAATGATGTCTAGTGGTGGAGAATGAAACCTTAACCATATTTTTCATATTTGATTCTTCTTACTTACTTGTTTTCTTACTTTTCTAGTTTGCTTATTTTTTATATTTATTTTTATTGGCTGGTTATACCGCCTAATTTGTATATTAACTTTGTTTTATTTTTATTGGCTGGTTATACCGCCTAATTTAGTATATATATTTTTATTGGCTGGTTATACCGCCTTGCATCTTATTCTTATTATTTACTTTAGTTTAAATCTGGCTTCAAAAACCCCTTTTCTTTTATTGTTTTCTTTGAACGTAAGTTATAAACTAATAACTCATAGATTAAAACCCAATCCCTGAGGACTCGATCCTTGCTAATCATTATACTTACAATTGATCTTTTTAGTGCAAGGTTAAATAAGATACACTCTTTTAGGTGCATCAAATTTTTGGCGCCGTTGCCGGGGATTGCTTTCTTTAGTTTATTAGTTTATTGGTTTATTCTTATTTTCTGTTCTAATTATTTACTTTCTTATTTTTTTTTATTAGTGAATGTTCCAAGCTCCCGAAGAAGACTTACGACTTAGGAAAATTCGGGAATTTATAACTTCTCACCAACAACCAATCGAGGAGTTGATCCAAAACATCCAAGAGAAGCAAGGAGAGATGGCAGCAGCTGACAACCAAACTCTCAAGGAGCTAGCCGCTCCGGACTTGGGTCAACAACCATTATGCATTGAATATGCTAATCTTGAGGTAGCTTTTGAATTAAAATCTGGTTTGATTCATCTTCTCCCAACTTTTCATGGTTTTGCAGGAGAGGATCCAAATAAGCACCTCAAGGAATTCCATGTAGTTTGCTCAAGCATGAGACCAACAGGGGTCACGGAAGAGCAAGTTAAGTTGAGAGCCTTCCCATTCTCTCTAGCTGATTCAGCAAAGGAATGGCTCTACTATCTACCATCCGGGACCATCACTACATGGAATGATTTGAAGAAAGCATTCTTGGAAAGGTATTTCCCAGCATCTAAGTGATAACTCGTATAATTATATAGTTTTTAGTTATGTTTTATTATTGTTTTGTGTCAAATACGAGTTATTATTGTTTAGTCTAATTGTGTTTATGATCTTTTATATTTTTATGTAATTTGGTGTTTTTCACAAGTTTCTTTGAGTGATTTTAGATTACTAGAATTAAGGGCAAATCCAGTTCAGTTCCAGTTCCGACACCTTTTGCCATATCAGCTATATCTGGAGTTTCACTCAAGCAATAAGGCTGAAAGTTTAACCGTGCAAAGTTAAGAGGCATATCTATCTTTTTCATGTTTTACACTTCTTGAAACGGAGTCGTTTTCCCTAGCGAAATCAACCATCAAGTTGGCTGATGTGCAATGACGTCTGTCCTGACCAGTTTTCGCATTTTGACCATATCGTCCGATACACATCAGAAAATGAGCTGATTCCAACGGCTATGGATCACTAACTGATAGGGGAACATTTGTCTAGAAGACCATGTGATCAGATCAAGCCTCCAATATTGAAGAAATCGACCATGAAGTTGGCTGATGTGCAATAATGTCTGTGCTGACCTGGTTTCGTATTTTGCCCATATCTTCTTATCCACATCAGCAAATGAGCTGATTCCAACGGCTATGGATCAGTACCTGATAGGGTAACATTTTTCTAGAAGACGATGTGATCAGTTAAGGCCTGCAAAATTGACAAAATCGACCATCAAGTTGGCTGATCAAAATCGTCATGTATGACGAAAATTGTTAGAAAATGCACCCACCTATTATACCTACCTTTGAAATTTGTAAAGCTTGTCTCTTGTCATTTAGCCCTCCAAAATGTGTATAAATAGAGGGCCTTGGATGATTGTAAGGGATCATATTGTACATAGGTAGGATATTAGCCATTTTAATAAAATTCTCTAAGTTTTCTTCTTCTTTCTTTTCTCTAGTTTTCTTTTTCTTTATTTTCTTCTTCTTCTTCTTTCTTTCTTTTATTTCCTTCTTAGATTCTCTTTAATTTTATGTTTATGTTTACAATGCTTATGCTAGGCTAAACTTCTATTTGGTTAAGGGTGATTTCAAAGCCCTAGACATATTTTGTGATTGATTTTCAGATTCTATCTATCATTAATTTTCTATCAAAGTTGCTTATGTTCTTCTACAAGAATTGTTCATGATGTTGTCTTGATTTATTTAGGTGTACAACTAGATAGATCTTGATAATTATCTATTGCTAGTTTAGGAGTCTTGATCCGTGTAATTGTCTTGATTTCCTATTCATAAGTGGCAATTTGTGATTAATGATTATGGTCAAGTTTTCAATAATTGCAAAGTGGAACATAACCTAAGTTGAACAATCCGAGCTTATGTGTTTGTTGCTTAGATCAACATATCTTTCTCATCATAAAGCTGCCATTAAATTGAATTTAGAGAGCTTATTCTAGGTTGTTTAATGGTTAGAGATTAAATAGAGAGCTTGTTCTATTTAACGACAAACTAAGGAAAGATTGGGATAACAGAGCTTGTTGTTATCTACGGTTGTTAACTTTGATAGTTGGTTGATATTGATAGATCTGAAATTGATTCTTAATGATGTCTAGTGGTGGAGAATGAAACCTTAACCATATTTTTCATATTTGATTCTTCTTACTTACTTGTTTTCTTACTTTTCTAGTTTGCTTATTTTTAAAAGTATATTTATTTTTATTGGCTGGTTATACCGCCTAATTTGTATATTAACTTTGTTTTATTTTTATTGGCTGGTTATACCGCCTAATTTAGTATATATATTGGCTGGTTATACCGCCTAATTTAGTATATATATTTTTATTGGCTGGTTATACCGCCTTGCATCTTATTCTTATTATTTACTTTAGTTTAAATCTGGCTTCAAAAACCCCTTTTCTTTTATTGTTCTTGAATTTAAGTTTTAAACTATTAACTTATAAACTAAAACCCAATCCCTGAGGACTCGACCCTTGCTAACTACTATACTTACAATTTATCTTTTTAGTGCAAGGTTAAATAAGATACACTCTTTTGGGTGCATCAAATTTTTGGCGCCGTTGCCGGGGATTGTTTTCTTTAGTTTATTTGTTACTTGGTTTATTCTTATTTTCAGTTCTAATGAGTTTTATTTTCTTGTACATACGGGTTTTTCTTATCAAATTTTGAAATAAAAAAAAACAAAAAAACAAAAAATAAAAAAAACAAAAAAAAAACGATGGAATTGAGCAATCTAACACTTGAAGAGTTGGTGGCATACAAGAACATGGAGAATCAACAAGCCAATCTCACTTCCTCAGTTCAACAATTGGCCATGGGAGGATGTCAAGGCCATCAATGGTTCCAAGACCGACCGCATGATCATTACTCCAACACTTACCATGAGGGATGGTGGGATCATACTAATTATGGCTACTCGAAAAATTACCAAGAAGTAGATCCTTATGCCAATTACACTCATCCATCTAGATTTAATCAATCATGGTCTCAAGAACCAGATCTTTTTCAACCACCACATATGACTCAAAACTCAGGTACTTCTTTAGAAGATCTTGTCTATTCTCTTGTTACTGATTCTTTGCAATTTCAACAGGAAACAAGGGCAAGCATCCAGAGTTTGGAAAAGCAAATGAGCCAATTGGCTAGTAGTATGGTGGGATGGGTAGCACAAAGATCTGAAGAACTCCCAGCCCAAACGATGGTTAACCCAAAGGAGAATGCTACTATTGTGACCTTGAAGAATGAGGAACAAGATGAGGATGAAACAAAATTAGAGATGGATTCTATTCTTGAGGATAATGAAGCCAAAGATCCAAATAAGAGTATTTCGGCACCTGAGGTAAAGTTTAAGGTTTCACTTTTTGCTAATATTTCTTCTCCACCTTTTCCTAGTAGATTTGCAAAGTTCAAGGAGGAAGAACATGAACAACACATGCCGGAAACCTTAAACAACTTGTTTGTGGAGGTCATTCAACAAGTATCAAAATATGCTCCATTCCTCGATGACATATGCACCACAAAGGATGATGGAATAATACTTGTAATGGAGAATGCATCCACTGTTGTGCAAAGAAAGCTTCCTCTCAAACGCATAAATTTGGGAAATTTCATGTATGAGCCTGACAAGCCTAAAATGCCAAGAAGGGGTGTTGGTTAGATTCAAAACACTAACTCAAGTGTTAATTGGGAAGGCAGCCCAATTAAAGAAGAAATTGCCAACCTTTCATATTCAGATTTGCTTTCTCTTTCTTTTCCTTTTTCTTTTATTATTTTTATTGTTTTTATTTTTATTTTTTATGTTTACTTGTTAATTTTTGTTTAGTATTTTAGGATTATTTAGGTTGCATGAGTTTGTTTTGTTTTGAGTCTTAGTTGTTCCTATTCTTATGTTATTAGCTCTTTTCTCTTACACATGATTCTTTCATTTGGGTTAATAGACTTACATTGAGGACAATGTAAGAATTAAGTGTGGGGGGAATGATTTAGGATTTCTTTTATTTTTGTCTACTATTTTTTTTTATGAGTCTTTATTATTATTATTATTATTTTTTTTAGTGTGTTTTAGTTCCTTTTTAATACAATGATGAGATATGAATTGCATAAGTCTAAAACATATTTATTAGTGAGAAGATTTTCATGAGAATTGAGCTTGATGTCAACCTTTTTATGAACCAATGTTAATATGATATGTTGATTGAGAAAGAAGCATGTTTAGACTTAATCTGACTTGTATAATCATTCTTGTGAGTTTTTGAGCCTAAAATGATTGATGCATTATACAAATCAATCTAATTCCTTTCTTGAGTGCTCTTATGATTACATGATTCTCTAGAACTTGCTTTAAACCGTTTGAGACTATATTGATGCATGTGACAACATGAATATGATAGAGGCATTAGGATTTTTAGCCAGGGCCAAACAACCATCCCTTATTGATGTTCCAAGAGAACACACCCTTAGTGAACCAATTTGAGCCTACATTGAATAAGTGATAACTCGTATAATTATATAGTTTTTAGTTATGTTTTATTAATGTTTTGTGTCAAATACGAGTTATTATTGTTTAGTCTAATTGTGTTTATGATCTTTTATATTTTTATGTATTTTGGTGTTTTTCACAAGTTTCTTTGAGTGATTTCAGATTACTAGAATTAAGGGCAAATCCAGTTCAGTTTCAGTTCCGACACCTTTTGCCATATCAGCTATATCTCGAGTTTCACTGAAGCAATAAGGCTGAAATTTGTAGCCATGCAAAGCTAAGAGGCATATCTATCTTTTTCATGTTTTACACTTCTTAAAACGGAGTGGTTTTCCCTAGCGAAATCGACCATCAAGTTGGCTGATGTGCAATGACGTCTGTGCTGACATGTTTTCGTATTATGCCCGTATATTCTTATCCACATCAGAAAATGAGCTGATTCCAACGGCTATGGTTCCGTAACTGATAGGGGAACCTTTGTCTAGAAGACCATGTGATCAGATCAGGCCTCCAATATTGAATAAATCGACCATCAAGGTGGCTGATGTGTAATGACATCTGTGCTGACATGTTTTCGTATTTTGCCTATATCTGCTTAACCACATCAGCAAATGAGTTGATTCCAACGGCTATGGTTCCGTAACTGATAGGGGAACCTTTTTCTAGAAGACCATGTGATCAGATAAGGCCTCCCATATTGACGAAATCGACCATCAAGTTGGCTGATCAAAATCGTCATATACCTACCTTTGAAATTTGTAAAGCTTGTCTCTTGTCATTTAGCCCTCCAAAATGTGTATAAATAGAGGGCCTTGGATGATTGTAAGGGATCATATTGTACATAGGTAGGATATTAGCCATTTTAATAAAATTCTCTAAGTTTTCTTCTTCTTTCTTTTCTCTAGTTTTCTTTCTTTTCTCTAGTTTTCTTTTTCTTTAGAGAGAGCAAGAGGTTGGATAATTAATATTCTTCCTCTTCTTCTTTCTTTCTTTTATTTTCTTCTTAGATTTTCTTTAATTTTATGTTTATGTTTACAATGCCTATGCCAGGCTAAACTTCTATTTGGTTAAGGGTGATTTCAAAGCCCTAGACATGTTTTGTGATTGATTTTCAGATTCTATCTATCATTAATTTTCTATCAAAGTTGCTTATGTTCTTCTACAAGAATTGTTCATGATGTTGTCTAGATTTATTTAGGTGTACAACTAGATAGATCTTGATAATTATCTATTGCTAGTTTAGGAGTCTTGATCCGTGTAATTGTCTTGATTTCCTATTCATAAGTGGCAATTTGTGATTAATGATTATGGTCAAGTTTTCAATAATTGCAAAGTGGAACATAACCTAAGTTGAACAATCCGAGCTTATGTGTTTGTTGCTTAGATCAACCTATCTTTCTCATCATAAAGCTGCCATTAAATTGAATTTAGAGAGCTTATTCTAGGTTGTTTAATGGTTAGAGATTAAATAGAGAGCTTGTTCTATTTAACGACAAACTAAGGAAAGATTGGGGTAACAGAGCTTGTTGTTATCTACGGTTGTTAACTTTGATAGTTGGTTGATATTGATAGATCTGAAATTGATTCTTAATGATGTCTAGTGGTGGAGAATGAAACCTTAACCATATTTTTCATATTTGATTCTTCTTACTTATTTGTTTTCTTACTTTTAGTTTGCTTATTTTTTTTATATTTATTTTTATTGGCTGGTTATACCGCCTAATTTGTATATTAACTTTGTTTTATTTTTATTGGCTGGTTATACCGCCTAATTTAGTATATATATTTTTATTGGCTGGTTATACCGCCTAATTTAGTATATATATTTTTATTGGCTGGTTATACCGCCTTGCATCTTATTCTTATTATTTACTTTAGTTTAAATCTGGCTTCAAAAACCCATTTTCTTTTATTGTTCTTGAATTTAAGTTTTAAACTATTAACTTATAAACTAAAACCCAATCCCTGAGGACTCGACCCTTGCTAACTACTATACTTACAATTTATCTTTTTAGTGCAAGGTTAAATAAGATACACTCTTTTGGGTGCATCAAATTTTTGGCGCCGTTGCCGGGGATTGCTTTCTTTAGTTTATTTGTTACTTGGTTTATTCTTATTTTCAGTTCTAATGAGTTTTGTTTTCTTGTACATACGGGTTTTTCTTATCAAATTTTGAAAAATAAAAAAAAAATAAAAAAAATAAAAAAAATGGAATTGAGCAATCTAACACTTGAAGAGTTGGTGGCATACATGAACATGGAGAATCAACAAGCCAATCTCACCTTCCCAGTTCAACAATTGGCCATGGGAGGATGTCAAGGCCATCAAGTGTTCCAAGACCAACAGTATGATCATTACTCAAACACTTACCATGAGGGATGGTGGGATCATACTAATTATGGCTACTCGAAAAATTACCAAGAAGTAGATCCTTATGCCAATTACACTCATCCATCTAGCTTCAATCAATCATGGTCCCAAGAACCAGATCTTTTTCAACCACCACATATGACTCAAAACTCAGGTACTTCTTTAGAAGATCTTGTCTATTCTCTTGTTACTGATACATTGCAATTTCAACAGGAAACAAGGGCAAGCATCCAGAGTTTGGAAAAGCAAATGATCCAATTGACTAGTAGTATGGTGGGATGGGTAGCACAAAGATCTGAAGAACTCCCTGCCCAAACGATGATTAACCCAAAGGAGAATGCTACGATTGTGACCTTGAGGAATGAGGAACAAGATGAGGATGAGACAAAATTAGAGATGGATTCTATTCTTGAGGATAATGAAGCCACAAATCCAAATAAGAGTATTTCGGCACCTGAGGTAACGTTTAAGGTTCCACTTTTTACTAATGTTTCTTCTCCACCTTTTCCTAGTAGATTTGCAAAGTTCATGGAGGAAGAACATGAACAACACATGCCAGAAACCTTAAACAACTTGTTTGTGGATGCCATTCAACAAGTATCAAAATATGCTCCATTCCTCGATGAGATATGCACCACAAAGGATGATGGAATAATACTTGTAATGGAGAATGCATCCACTGTTGTGCAAAGAAAGCTTCCTCTCAAATGCATTAATTTGGAAAATTTCATGTATGAGCCTGACAAGCCTAAAAAGCCAAGAAGGGGTGTTGGTTAGGTTCAAAACATTAACTCAAGTGTTAATTGGGAAGGCAACCCAATTAAAGAAGAAATTGCCAACCTTCCATATTCAGATTTGCTTTCTCTTTCTTTTCCTTTTTCTTTTCTTTTATTATTTTTATTTTTTATGTTTACTTGTTAATTTTTGTTTAGTATTTTAGGATTATTTAGGTTGCATGAGTTTGTTTTGTTTTGAGTCTTAGTTGTTCCTATTCTTATGTTATTAGTTCTTTTCTCTTACACATGATTCTTTCATTTGGGTTAATAGACTTACATTGAGGACAATGTAAGAATTAAGTGTGGGGGGAATGATTTAGGATTTCTTTTATTTTTGTCTACTATTTTTTTTATGAGTCTTTAATATTATTATTATTTTTAGTGTGTTTTAGTTCCTTTTTAATACAATGATGAGATATGAATTGCATAAGTCTAAAACAGATTTATTAGTGAGAAGATTTTCATGAGAATTGAGCTTGATGTCAATCTTTTTATGAGCCAATGTTAATATGATATGTTGATTGAGAAAGAAGCATGTTTAGACTTAATCTGACTTGTATAATCATCCTTGTGAGTTTTTGAGCCTATAATGATTGATGCATTATACAAGTCAATCTAATTTCTTTCTTGAGTGCTCTTATGATTACATGATTCTCTAGAACTTGCTTTAAACCGTTTGAGACTATATTGATACATGTGACAACATGAATATGATAGAGGCATTAGGATTATAACCAGAGCCAAACAGCCATCCATTATTAATGTTCCAAGAGAACACACCCTTAGTGAACCAATTTGAGCCTACATTGAATAAGCTATATCTTTGGTAACCATAACTTGTCCCTAACCTAAATATACTTATATCTTTACCTTTGTTCCAAAAGATGAATTAGCATGTTTTGAGACAAGTTGCAAAGACAAAGAAGATTTATTGAAAATTTGGGTTAGAAACAAGAAATAAGTGTGGGGGGAAAAGAAAAGAAAAGTCAAGAGAAAAAGAAATGGAATACTGGCAAATACATTCCTATGTAAAAAAAAAATGAATCATCTCTTGAATTTGTGGAAAAAGAAAAAGATGTTACAAAGTCGTTTAGAATGAAGAAAAGGCCCAACATGAATATCCGGCCTAGGTGACTATGTACTTGTAAAGAGTTTTGAGAAGTTTCTTTGTATGATCTTTTTATGTCTCTAAACTTTATGAACTCTTTGGAACCTTTGTGATATCTTTATCCTTTTGTTCTTCAACCACATTACAAACCCCTTGGCCCCATTACAACCTTGATTAAAGACCTCTTGATTCATGAAGTTGTATGATCTAAATAGTGGAGAATAGGTGGACAAGCAAGAATATGGTAGAACTGTTTTCATGAGATTGATTGAGTGTAAACACTTCACCACTACTTTAAAGAGTGAAAATCATGAGGGTATCCCATGTGAGAAGTTAAGATTAAATTTGAACATGCAATATTTTGATTGAGATATGTTATGCTAATATTGGCTTAACTCAAACAATTTACATTCAAGCATGACCTTTTGTGAAATTCTTTAAGCTATTGATTAGTTTATAAGACTTGTTCAAATATTGTCTCTAATTTGTATTGAAAGGATTAGGAGTAAATATTTTTAGTATATGCAGTTTATTTATATTTTAGTTTTTCAATGTTTGTGGGTATCGTTCTAGTAAACCCTCACGAGACTAAACTCGTCCACTAGGGACACCTAGGGGTTTAAAGGCTTGTGTCACATGCTAAGTGCCACCGTGATTTCCTACGAAAATGGATTAGATTAGATTTTCTTATTTTATTTTTATTGAGTCGTTGCTAGGGACTAGCAACAATCTAAGTGTGGGGGTGTGATAACTCGTATAATTATATAGTTTTTAGTTATGTTTTATTAATGTTTTGTGTCAAATACGAGTTATTATTGTTTAGTCTAATTGTGTTTATGATCTTTTATATTTTTATGTATTTTGGTGTTTTTCACAAGTTTCTTTGAGTGATTTCAGATTACTAGAATTAAGGGCAAATCCAGTTCAGTTTCAGTTCCGACACCTTTTGCCATATCAGCTATATCTCGAGTTTCACTGAAGCAATAAGGCTGAAATTTGTAGCCATGCAAAGCTAAGAGGCATATCTATCTTTTTCATGTTTTACACTTCTTAAAACGGAGTGGTTTTCCCTAGCGAAATCGACCATCAAGTTGGCTGATGTGCAATGACGTCTGTGCTGACATGTTTTCGTATTATGCCCGTATATTCTTATCCACATCAGCAAATGAGCTGATTCCAACGGCTATGGTTCCGTAACTGATAGGGGAACCTTTGTCTAGAAGACCATGTGATCAGATCAGGCCTCCAATATTGAATAAATCGACCATCAAGGTGGCTGATGTGTAATGACATCTGTGCTGACATGTTTTCGTATTGTGCCCATATCTGCTTAACCACATCAGCAAATGAGCTGATTCCAACGGCTATGGTTCCATAACTGATAGGGGAACCTTTTTCTAGAAGACCATGTGATCAGATAAGGCCTCCCATATTGACGAAATCGACCATCAAGTTGGCTGATCAAAATCGTCATATACCTACCTTTGAAATTTGTAAAGCTTGTCTCTTGTCATTTAGCCCTCCAAAATGTGTATAAATAGAGGGCCTTGGATGATTGTAAGGGATCATATTGTACATAGGTAGGATATTAGCCATTTTAATAAAATTCTCTAAGTTTTCTTCTTCTTTCTTTTCTCTAGTTTTCTTTCTTTTCTCTAGTTTTCTTTTTCTTTAGAGAGAGCAAGAGGTTGGATAATTAATATTCTTCCTCTTCTTCTTTCTTTCTTTTATTTTCTTCTTAGATTTTCTTTAATTTTATGTTTATGTTTACAATGCCTATGCCAGGCTAAACTTCTATTTGGTTAAGGGTGATTTCAAAGCCCTAGACATGTTTTGTGATTGATTTTCAGATTCTATCTATCATTAATTTTCTATCAAAGTTGCTTATGTTCTTCTACAAGAATTGTTCATGATGTTGTCTAGATTTATTTAGGTGTACAACTAGATAGATCTTGATTTAGTATATATATTTTTATTGGCTGGTTATACCGCCTTGCATCTTATTCTTATTATTTACTTTAGTTTAAATCTGGCTTCAAAAACCCCTTTTCTTTTATTGTTCTTGAATTTAAGTTTTAAACTATTAACTTATAAACTAAAACCCAATCCCTGAGGACTCGACCCTTGCTAACTACTATACTTACAATTTATCTTTTTAGTGCAAGGTTAAATAAGATACACTCTTTTGGGTGCATCACTAAGGCTGCCAACATTAGGAAAGAGATATGTGGGATTCGGCAATACAACGGAGAGTCCTTATATGAATATTGGAAGAGGTTCAAGAAACTTTGTGCATCATGTCCACACCATCAAATAAGTGAACAACTTCTCATCCAATACTTCTATGAAGGTCTCATGCCCATGGAGAGAAGTATGATAGATGCCGCTAGTGGGGGAGCTCTAGTTGATAAGACTCCCAGGGCTGCTAGAACATTAATCTCCAACATGGCAGCCAATTCTCAACAGTTCTCAATGAGACAAGATCCACCACCACAACCCAAGAGAGTTAATGAGGTAAGTATATCATCCCTTGAACAAAAATTTGATAAACTGACTTCTCTTGTTCAACAATTGGCTGTAGGTAAAATACAACAAATAAAGGCTTGTGGCATATGTTCAAACATAGGTGATGCACCCAAAAGAGTGTATCTTATTTAACCTTGCACTAAAAAGATCAATTGTAAGTATAATGATTAGCAAGGGTCGAGTCCTCAGGGATTGGGTTTTAATCTATGAGTTATTAGTTTATAACTTAAATTCAAGAACAATAAAAGAAAAGGGGTTTTTGAAGCCAGATTTAAACTAAAGTAAATAATAAGAATAAGATGCAAGGCGGTATAACCAGCCAATAAAAATATATATACTAAATTAGGCGGTATAACCAGCCAATAAAAATAAAACAAAGTTAATATACAAATTAGGCGGTATAACCAGCCAATAAAAATAAATATAAAAAATAAGCAAACTAAAAGTAAGAAAACAAGTAAGTAAGAAGAATTAAATATGAAAAATATGGTTAAGGTTTCATTCTCCACCACTAGACATCATTAAGAATCAATTTCAGATCTATCAATATCAACCAACTATCAAAGTTAACAACCGTAGATAACAACAAGCTCTGTTATCCCAATCTTTCCTTAGTTTGTCGTTAAATAGAACAAGCTCTCTATTTAATCTCTAACCATCAAACAACCTAGAATAAGCTCTCTAGATTCAATTTAATGGCAGCTTTATGATGAGAAAGATAGGTTGATCTAAGCAACAAACACATAAGCTCGGATTGTTCAACTTAGGTTATGTTCCACTTTGCAATTATTGAAAACTTGACCATAATCATTAATCACAAATTGCCACTTATGAATAGGAAATCAAGACAATTACACGGATCAAGACTCCTAAACTAGCAATAGATAATTATCAAGATCTATCTAGTTGTACACCTAAACAAATCAAGACAACATCATGAACAATTCTTGTAGAAGAACATAAGCAACTTTGATAGAAAATTAATGATAGATAGAATCTGAAAATCAATCACAAAACATGTCTAGGGCTTTGAAATCACCCTTAACCAAATAGAAGTTTAGCCTAGCATAGGCATTGTAAACATAAACATAAAATTAAAGAAAATCTAAGAAGAAAATAAATGAAAGAAAGAAGAAGAGGAAGAATATTAATTATCCAACCTCTTGCTCTCTCTAAAGAAAAAGAAAACTAGAGAAAAGAAAGAAAACTAGAGAAAAGAAAGAAGAAGAAAACTTAGAGAGTTTTATTAAAATGGCTAATATCCTACCTATGTACAATCTGATCCCTTACAATCATCCAAGGCCCTCTATTTATACACATTTTGGAGGGCTAAATGATAAGAGACAAGCTTTACAAATTTCAAAGGTAGGTATAATAGGTGGGTGCATTTTCTAACAATTTTCGTCATGTATGACGATTTTGATCAGCCAACTTGATGGTCGATTTTGTCAATTGTGGAGGCCTTATCTGATCACATGGTCTTCTAGACAAATGTTACCCTATCAGTTACTGATCCATAGCCGTTGGAATCAGCTCATTTGCTGATGTGGATAAGAAGATATGGGCATAATACGAAAACATGTCAGCACAGACGTCATTGCACATCAGCCAACTTGATGGTCGATTTCCCTAGGGAAAACGACTCCGTTTCAAGAAGTGTAAAACATCAAAAAGATAGATATGCCTCTTAGCTTTGCATGGCCACAAATTTCAGCCTTATTGCTTCAGTGAAACTCGAGATATAGCTGATATGGCAAAAGCTGTCGGAACTGGAACTGAACTGGATTTGCCCTTAATTCTAGTAATCTGAAATCACTCAAAGAAACTTGTGAAAAACACCAAAATACATAAAAATATAAAAGATCATAAACATAATTAGACTAAACAATAATAACTCGTATTTGACACAAAACAATAATAAAATATAACTAAAAACTATATAATTATACGAGTTATCACACCCCCACACTTAGATTGTTGCTAGTCCCTAGCAACGACTCAATAAAAATAAAATAAGAAAATCTAATCTAATCCATTTTCGTAGGAAATCACGGTGGCACTTAGCATGTGACACAAGCCTTTAAACCCCTAGGTGTCCCTAGTGGACGAGTTTAGTCTCGTGAGGGTTTACTAGAATGATACCCACAAACATTGAAAAACTAAAATATAAATAAACTACATATATTAAAAATATTTACTCCTAATCCTTTCAATACAGATTAGAGACAATCTTTGAACAAGTCTTATAAACTAATCAATAGCTTAAAGAATTTCACAAAAAATCAAGCTTGAATGTAAATTGTTTGAGTTAAGCCAATATTAGCATAACATATCTCAATCAAAATATTGCATGTTCAAATTTAATCTCAACTTCTCACATGGGATACCCTCATGATTTTCACTCTTTAAAGTAGTGGTGAAGTGTTTACACTCAATCAATCTCATGAAAACAGTTCTACCATATTCTTGCTTGTCCACCTATTCTCCCCTATTTAGATCATACAACATCATGAATCAAGAGGTCTTTAATCAAGGTTGTAATGGGGCCAAGGGGTTTGTAATGTGGTTGAAGAACAAAAGGATAAAGATATCACAAAGGTTCCAAAGAGTTCATAAAGTTTAGAGACATAAAAAGATTATACAAAGAAACTTCTCAAAACTCTTTACAAGTACATAGTCACCTAGGCCGGATATTCATGTTGGGCCTTTTCTTCATTCTAAACAACTTTGTAACATCTTTTTTTTTTCCACAAATTCAAGAGATGATTCATATATATATATATATTTTTACATAGGAATGTATTTTCCAGTATTCCATTTCTTTTTCTCTTGACTTTTCTTTTCTTTCCCCCCCACACTTATTTCTTGTTTCTAACCCAAATTTTCAACTAAAAATATCCCTTGTTTTTTGCAATATGTCTCAAAATATATAATCCATCTTTAGAACAAGGGTAAGGATATAAGTATATTTAGGCTAGGTGTAAGTTGTGGTTACCAATAAAACAGCATATTTAATGTAGGCTCAAATTGGCTCACTAGTGGGGATGTTCTCTTAGAACATTAATAATGGATGGCTGTTTGGCTCTGGTTATAATCCTAATGCCTCTATCATATTCATGTTGTCACATGTATCAATATAGTCTCAAACGGTTTAAAGCAAGTTCTAGAGAATCATGTAATCATAAGAGCACTCAAGAAAGAAATTAGATTGATTTGTATAATGCATCAATCATTATAGGCTCAAAAACTCACAAGGATGATTATACAAGTCAGATTAAGTCTAAACATGCTTCTTTCTCAATCAACATATCATATTAACATTGGCTCATAAAAAGGTTGACATCAAGCTCAATTCTCATGAAAATCTTCTCACTTATGCAATTCATATCTCATCATTGTATTAAAAAGGAACTAAAACACACTAAAAAAAAATAATAAATAATAATAAAGACTCATAAAAAAAATAGTAGACAAAAATAAACGAAATCCTAAATCATTCCCCCCACACTTAATTCTTACATTGTCCTCAATGTAAGTCTATTAACCCAAATGAAAGAATCGTGTGTAAGAGAAAAGAACTAATAACATAAGAATAGGAACAACTAAGACTCAAAACAAAACAAACTCATGCAACCTAAATAATCCTAAAATACTAAACAAAAATTAACAAGTAAACATAAAAAGATTAAAATCAAACTGACAAGGTGTGTCTCAAGTCTCCCTTACTCAGACCTTGTTCAGAATGAATACTTCTAAATTGCTTAAAACACAACAAACTATTTTTTTTTTTTTTGAAAAGAAGAAATCAAACTGACAAGATATGTCTCAAGTCTCCCTTACTCAGACCTTGTTCAGAATGAATACTTCTTAATTTTTTTTTTTTTTTTTTTTTAAATTAGCAAAATATGTCCCTTACCCCATACTAAAATATGACATTGTCCCCAATGTCAAATTTTAAAGGTAGGATTTAGGAGATATTACCTGCAGAGGTTGCTAACCACTTATTATAACTGAGACACAACAAACAAAATGTTAGATAATGTCACAAAGACAAAGTGCAATCCACTCCTTGCTCGTCCATATCTCTTTTTCTTTTTCCGAGCGTTTGCGAAACAACCGTAGCAGATAAACACTCATAAGCTTGGAGCTTTTTTAGTAAATCTTCAATGGTTGTAGCAGAAATTATGGTTCTCCTTGCCTCTGAAAACATGAATCCATTATCCACAGCATTATCTAAATATGAAAGAAAATTATTAAAATAACCATTAATATTAAGCAAACCAATGGGTTTCTTATTTGTGACCAAAGATGACCAAGAAGCCACGCAAGCTATTTCTTCCAATGTACCCAGACCTCCTGGTAAAGCAATGAATGCATCGGCAGAATGGTACATGATTGTTATCTGATGCACCCAAAAGAGTGTATCTTATTTAACCTTGCACTAAAAAGATAAATTGTAAGTATAGTAGTTAGCAAGGGTCGAGTCCTCAGGGATTGGGTTTTAGTTTATAAGTTAATAGTTTAAAACTTAAATTCAATAACAATAAAAGAAAAGGGGTTTTTGAAGCCAGATTTAAACTAAAGTAAATAATAAGAATAAGATGCAAGGCGGTATAACCAGCCAATAAAAATATATATACTAAATTAGGCGGTATAACCAGCCAATAAAAATATATATACTAAATTAGGCGGTATAACCAGCCAATAAAAATAAAACAAAATTAATATACAAATTAGGCGGTATAACCAGCCAATAAAAATAAATATACTTTTAAAAATAAGCAAACTAGAAAAATAAGAAAACAAGTAAGTAAGAAGAATCAAATATGAAAAATATGGTTAAGGTTTCATTCTCCACCACTAGACATCATTAAGAATCAATTTCAGATCTATCAATATCAACCAACTATCAAAGTTAACAACCGTAGATAACAACAAGCTCTGTTACCCCAATCTTTCCTTAGTTTGTCGTTAAATAGAACAAGCTCTCTATTTAATCTCTAACCATTAAACAACCTAGAATAAGCTCTCTAAATTCAATTTAATGGCAGCTTTATGATGAGAAAGATAGGTTGATCTAAGCAACAAACACATAAGCTCGGATTGTTCAACTTAGGTTATGTTCCACTTTGCAATTATTGAAAACTTGACCATAATCATTAATCACAAATTGCCACTTATGAATAGGAAATCAAGACAATTACACGGATCAAGACTCCTAAACTAGCAATAGATAATTATCAAGATCTATCTAGTTGTACACCTAAACAAATCAAGACAACATCATGAACAATTCTTGTAGAAGAACATAAGCAACTTTGATAGAAAATTAATGATAGATAGAATCTGAAAATCAATCATAAAACATGTCTAGGGCTTTGAAATCACCCTTAACCAAATAGAAGTTTAGCCTAGCATAGGCATTATAAACATAAACATAAAATTAAAGAAAATCTAAGAAGAAAATAAAAGAAAGAAAGAAGAAGAGGAAGAATATTAATTATCCAACCTCTTGCTCTCTCTAAAGAAAAAGAAAACTAGAGAAAAGAAAGAAAACTAGAGAAAAGAAAGAAGAAGAAAACTTAGAGAATTTTATTAAAATGGCTAATATCCTACCTATGTACAATATGATCCCTTACAATCATCCAAGGCCCTCTATTTATACACATTTTGGAGGGCTAAATGACAAGAGACAAGCTTTACAAATTTCAAAGGTAGGTATATGACGATTTTGATCAGCCAAATTGATGGTCGATTTCGTCAATATTGGAGGCCTGATCTGATCACATGGTCTTCTAGACAAAGGTTCCCCTATCAGTTACGGAACCATAGCCATTGGAATCAGCTCATTTGCTGATGTGGTTAAGCAGATATGGGCAAAATACGAAAACATGTCAGCACAGACGTCATTACACATCAGCCACCTTGATGGTCGATTTCTTCAATATTGGAGGCCTGATCTGATCACATGGTCTTCTAGACAAAGGTTCCCCTATCAGTTAGGGAACCATAGCCGTTGGAATCAGCTCATTTTCTGATGTGGATAAGAAGATACGGGCATAATACGAAAACATGTCAGCACAGACGTCATTGCACATCAGCCAACTTGATGGTCGATTTCTCTAGGGAAAACGACTCCGTTTTAAGAAGTGTAAAACATGAAAAAGATAGATATGCCTCTTAGCTTTGCATGGCTACAAATTTCAGCCTTATTGCTTCAGTGAAACTCGAGATATAGCTTATATGGCAAAAGGTGTCGGAACTGAAACTGAACTGGATTTGCCCTTAATTCTAGTAATCTGAAATCACTCAAAGAAACTTGTGAAAAACACCAAAATACATAAAAATATAAAAGATCATAAACACAATTAGACTAAACAATAATAACTCGTATTTGACACAAAACATTAATAAAACATAACTAAAAACTATATAATTATACGAGTTATCACACCCCCACACTTAGATTGTTGCTAGTCCCTAGCAACGACTCAATAAAAATAAAATAAGAAAATCTAATCTAATCCATTTTCGTAGGAAATCACGGTGGCACTTAGCATGTGACACAAGCCTTTAAACCCCTAGGTGTCCCTAGTGGACGAGTTTAGTCTCGTGAGGGTTTACTAGAACGATACCCACAAACATTGAAAAACTAAAATATAAATAAACTGCATATACTAAAAATATTTACTCCTAATCCTTTCAATACAAATTAGATACAATATTTGAACAAGTCTTATAAACTAATCAATAGCTTAAAGAATTTCACAAAAAATCATGCTTGAATGTAAATTGTTTGAGTTAAGCCAATATTAGCATAACATATCTCAATCAAAATATTGCATGTTCAAATTTAATCTCAACTTCTCACATGGGATACCCTCATGATTTTCACTCTTTAAAGTAGTGGTGAAGTGTTTACACTCAATCAATCTCATGAAAACAGTTCTACCATATTCTTGCTTGTCCACCTATTCTCCACTATTTAGATCATACAACTTCATGAATCAAGAGGTCTTTAATCAAGGTTGTAATGGGGCCAAGGGGTTTGTAATGTGGTTGAAGAACAAAAGGATAAAGATATCACAAAGGTTCCAAAGAGTTCATAAAGTTTAGAGACATAAAAAGATCGTACAAAGAAACTTCTCAAAACTCTTTACAAGTACATAGTCACCTAGGCCGGATATTTATGTTGGGCCTTTTCTTCATTCTGAACAACTTTGTAACATCTTTTTCTTTTTCCCAAAATTCAAGAGATGATTCATATTTTTTTTTTTTGAATGTATTTGCCAGTATTCCATTTCTTTTTTTTTTTTTTTTTTTTTTTGACTTTTCTTTTCTTTCCCCCCCCACACTTATTTCTTGTTTCTAACCCAAATTTTTAACTAAAAATATCCCTTGTCTTTGCAACTTGTCTCAAAACATGCTAATTCATCTTTGGAACAAAGGTAAAGATATAAGTATATTTAGGTTAGGGACAAGTTATGGTTACCAAAGAGATAGCTTATTCAATGTAGGCTCAAATTGGTTCACTAAGGGTGTGTTCTCTTGGAACATCAATAAGGGATGGCTGTTTGGCTCTGGCTAAAAATCCTAATGCCTCTATCATATTCATGTTGTCACATGTATCAATATAGTCTCAAACGGTTTAAAGCAAGTTCTAGAGAATCATGTAATCATAAGAGCACTCAAGAAAGAAATTAGATTGATTTGTATAATGCATCAATCATTTTAGGCTCAAAAACTCACAATGATGATTATACAAGTCAGTTTTAAGTCTAAACATGCTTCTTTCTCAATCAACATATCATATTAACATTGGCTCATAAAAAGGTTGACATCAAGCTCAATTCTCATGAAAATCTTCTCACTAATAAATCTGTTTTAGACTTATGCAATTCATATCTCATCATTGTATTAAAGAGGAACTAAAACACACTAAAAAATAATAATAATAATAAAGACTCATAAAAAAAATAGTAGACAAAAATAAACGAAATCCTAAATCATTCCCCCCACACTTAATTCTTACATTGTCCTCAATGTAAGTCTATTAACCCAAATGAAAGAATCATGTGTAAGAGAAAAGAACTAATAACATAAGAATAGGAACAACTAAGACTCAAAACAAAACAAACTCATGCAACCTAAATAATCCTAAAATACTAAACAAAAATTAACAAATAAACATAAAAATAAAAAAATAAAAAATAATTTAAATAATAAAAGAAAAAGGAAAAGAAAGAGAAAGCAAATCTGAATATAGCAGGTTGGCAATTTCTTCTTTAATTGGGCTGCCTTCCCAATTAACACTTGAGTTAGTGTTTTGAACCTAACCAACACCCCTTCTTGGCTTTTTAGGCTTGCCAGGCTCATATATGAAATTTTCCAAATTTATGCGTTTGATAGGAAGCTTTCTTTGCACAACAGTGGATGCATTCTCCATTACAAGTATTATTCCATCATCCATTGTGGTGCATATCTCATCGAGGAATGGAGCATATTTTGGTATTGTTTTAATGGCATCCACAAACAAGCTGTTTAAGGTTTCCGGCATGTGTTGTTCATGTTCTTCCTCCTTGAACTTTGCAAATCTACTAGGAAAAGGTGGAGAAGAAGCATTAGTAAAAAGTGGAACCTTAAACGTTACCTCAGGTGCCGAAATACTCTTATTTGGATTTGTGGCTTCATTATCCTCAAGAATAGAATCCATCTCTAATTTTGTCTCATCCTCATCTTGTTCCTCATTCTTCAAGGTCACAATAGTAGCATTCTCCTTTGGGTTAATCATCGTTTGGGCTGGGAGTTCTTCAGATCTTTGTGCTACCCATCCCACCATACTACTAGCCAATAGGCTCATTTGCCTTTCCAAACTCTGGATGCTTGCCCTTGTTTCCTGTTGAAATTGCAAAGTATTAGTAACAAGAGAATCGACAAGATCTTCTAAAGAAATACCTGAGTTTTGAGTCATATGTGGTGGTTGAAGAAGATCTGGTTCTTGAGACCATGATTGATTAAAGCTAGATGGATGAGTGTAATTGGCATAAGGATCTACTTCTTGGTAATTTTCTAAGTAGCCATAATTAGTATGATCCCACCATCCCTCATGGTAAGTGTTTGAGTAATGATCATACTGTTGGTCTTGGAACACTTGATGGCCTTGACATCCTCCCATGGCCAATTGTTGAACTGGGAAGGTGAGATTGGCTTGTTGATTCTCCATGTTCATGTATGCCACCAACTCTTCAAGTGTTAGATTGCTCAATTCCATCGTTTTTTTTTTATTTTTTTTTTCAAAATTTGATCAGAAAAACCCGTATGTACAAGAAAATAAAACTCATTAGAACTGAAAATAAGAATAAACCAAGTAACAAATAAACTAAAGAAAACAATCCCCGGCAACGGCGCCAAAAATTTGATGCACCCAAAAGAGTGTATCTTATTTAACCTTGCACTAAAAAGATAAATTGTAAGTATAGTAGTTAGCAAGGGTCGAGTCCTCAGGGATTGGGTTTTAGTTTATAAGTTAATAGTTTAAAACTTAAATTCAATAACAATAAAAGAAAAGGGGTTTTTGAAGCCAGATTTAAACTAAAGTAAATAATAAGAATAAGATGCAAGGCGGTATAACCAGCCAATAAAAATATATATACTAAATTAGGCGGTATAACCAGCCAATAAAAATATATATACTAAATTAGGCGGTATAACCAGCCAATAAAAATAAAACAAAATTAATATACAAATTAGGCGGTATAACCAGCCAATAAAAATAAATATACTTTTAAAAATAAGCAAACTAGAAAAATAAGAAAACAAGTAAGTAAGAAGAATCAAATATGAAAAATATGGTTAAGGTTTCATTCTCCACCACTAGACATCATTAAGAATCAATTTCAGATCTATCAATATCAACCAACTATCAAAGTTAACAACCGTAGATAACAACAAGCTCTGTTACCCCAATCTTTCCTTAGTTTGTCGTTAAATAGAACAAGCTCTCTATTTAATCTCTAACCATTAAACAACCTAGAATAAGCTCTCTAAATTCAATTTAATGGCAGCTTTATGATGAGAAAGATAGGTTGATCTAAGCAACAAACACATAAGCTCGGATTGTTCAACTTAGGTTATGTTCCACTTTGCAATTATTGAAAACTTGACCATAATCATTAATCACAAATTGCCACTTATGAATAGGAAATCAAGACAATTACACGGATCAAGACTCCTAAACTAGCAATAGATAATTATCAAGATCTATCTAGTTGTACACCTAAACAAATCAAGACAACATCATGAACAATTCTTGTAGAAGAACATAAGCAACTTTGATAGAAAATTAATGATAGATAGAATCTGAAAATCAATCATAAAACATGTCTAGGGCTTTGAAATCACCCTTAACCAAATAGAAGTTTAGCCTAGCATAGGCATTATAAACATAAACATAAAATTAAAGAAAATCTAAGAAGAAAATAAAAGAAAGAAAGAAGAAGAGGAAGAATATTAATTATCCAACCTCTTGCTCTCTCTAAAGAAAAAGAAAACTAGAGAAAAGAAAGAAAACTAGAGAAAAGAAAGAAGAAGAAAACTTAGAGAATTTTATTAAAATGGCTAATATCCTACCTATGTACAATATGATCCCTTACAATCATCCAAGGCCCTCTATTTATACACATTTTGGAGGGCTAAATGACAAGAGACAAGCTTTACAAATTTCAAAGGTAGGTATATGACGATTTTGATCAGCCAACTTGTTGGTCGATTTCGTCAATATTGGAGGCCTGATCTGATCACATGGTCTTCTAGACAAAGGTTCCCCTATCAGTTACGGAACCATAGCCGTTGGAATCAGCTCATTTGCTGATGTGGTTAAGCAGATATGGGCAAAATACGAAAACATGTCAGCACAGACGTCATTACACATCAGCCACCTTGATGGTCGATTTCTTCAATATTGGATGCCTGATCTGATCACATGGTCTTCTAGACAAAGGTTCCCCTATCAGTTACGGAACCATAGCCGTTGGAATCAGCTCATTTGCTGATGTGGATAAGAAGATACGGGCATAATACGAAAACATGTCAGCACAGACGTCATTGCACATCAGCCAACTTGATGGTCGATTTCTCTAGGGAAAACGACTCCGTTTTAAGAAGTGTAAAACATGAAAAAGATAGATATGCCTCTTAGCTTTGCATGGCTACAAATTTCAGCCTTATTGCTTCAGTGAAACTCGAGATATAGCTTATATGGCAAAAGGTGTCGGAACTGAAACTGAACTGGATTTGCCCTTAATTCTAGTAATCTGAAATCACTCAAAGAAACTTGTGAAAAACACCAAAATACATAAAAATATAAAAGATCATAAACACAATTAGACTAAACAATAATAACTCGTATTTGACACAAAACATTAATAAAACATAACTAAAAACTATATAATTATACGAGTTATCATTATCCGTTCAGGGATACTCCAGACTTGTATTTCCTTACCCAAGGTAGGTCCACAAAAATCTGTGAATAGTTTTGGCACGATTCCTAGAACTGGACTTCCTCCGGCGTGTGCTGCTGTAGCGACTGCTCCCATTAAACCCGTACTACTGCCTCCATAAATCAACTGGATCTTTTGTTGGGCAAGTATTACTCCAACTCTTATGGCTTCATCAGCGAATATGTTATTTTTCCCTGGATAAGCACCTCCAAAAACACAAATTTTTTTAATGCGTTGGGACGAAGTACTTTCCAATTTTTTTTTTTCTTTTTGTTTTTTTTTCTTTTTTTCGAGTGCCTGAAAGAGAATGAGTACATGGTGTAATATATAGAGGACTAAGTAGTGAATCAGACAAGAGTAATAATGTCGCCGAAAGTGTATCTGACCTGTCAGAAGAAAATGTTAACCTAACAAAAGATTTTTGCGTGATTTCAGGAAGAAAATCAAAAAGAGAAGAAAAATCAACCGTAAAAGTCAAGAGTAATAATGTCGCCGAAAGTGTATTTGACCTGTCAGAAGAAAATGTTAACCTAACAAAAGATTTTTGCGTGATTTCAGGAAGAAAATAAAAAAGAGAAGAAAAATCAATCGTAAAAGACAAATAAAAAAAATGAGAATAATTACACAAATCGAATAACACGTAAATTAAACCGAAATAAAGTTATTGCAAATCAAACCAAAAGCTGAGAAGTCATTTATTGTAGTTGTGATTGTGGCTCACATCTTCCTCTGGTTTTACGTCCAGAAACGGCTTAAACGCCTTCTATGAGTCGAGGATATGCTTCCCATCCAGTTTTCTTACAAGCTGGCAAACAGGGTCTTTTAACATCAGATTCCCAAGATGTTGCCATTCCCTTTGGAATTGCGGCCATAAATCAAGAATTTCTCTTTGTACGTCTCCACTAGGATGCGTCTCAAGAGAAAGTTGGATATTACTCAAATTCTCCTTACTCAGTCCATCCTTAATGAATTCAATTTTATCATCTCGATTAGAGGACGGAATCCCAATAGAACGACATTTACCATTACACGTCCATCGTGCACATTTGTGGCAATTTGAACTCATGCGCTTTGCTCGTCGCTTCTTTGCAAAAGTGCTTCTACCTGTACCTGGTAAATGCAAAACAGGAAGATATTCATCTTCACGTATCTTGGCTTCAATTATCCAACGTATGTCGTCAGGAATCCCTTTGTGCATAAGCATTCTTAATCTTTCAAATCGAACTTGGTAAAGCTTCAGTAAAATATTTCGAGGAAAAGGAGGAAATCGTTTCTGCAATCTTGTGAGAATATCATCCATCCTGAAAAAAAAAATGAAAGAGAAATTGAAAGAGAAATTTATATATAATATCAGTTTTGTGGGTAGCTGATGGAACCGATTTAAATAATCACGGAGTACCGTTATCCGCCATTTAACCGGGGTTAAAAAATTAAAAATTATATTTACATCTAGTTATTTTCAAAACAAGGATCAGAAAGAAAAACAACATAAAAAGACTCAAAAACAAAACACTCTAAATAAAATCCTAAATTCTTCCCCCCACACATAATTCTTACATTGTCATTAATGTAATGCTATTATCCCCCAATGCAAGAATTATATGTAAGAGAAAAGAACTATTAAACAAAAGAAACTTATGCAGCCTAAATGAACTTAAAAACAGTAAACACAATTAACAAAGAAACATAAGAAATAAAAATAAAAACAATAAAAATAATAAAAGAAAAAGAAAAAGAAAGAGAAAGAGAAAGCAAATCTGAATATGGAAGGTTGGCAATTTCATCTTTAATTGGGCTGCCTTCCCAATTAACACTTGAGTTAGTGTTTTGAATCTAACCAACACCCCTTCTTGGCTTTTTAGGCTTGTCAGGCTCATACATGAAATTTCCCAAATTTATGCGTTTGAGAGGAAGCGTTCTTTGCACAACAATGGATGCATTCTCCATTACAAGTATTATTCCATCATCCTTGGTGGTGCATATCTCATCGAGGAATGGTGCATCTTTTGGTACTTGTTGAATGGCATCCACAAATAAACTGTTTAAGGTTTCCAGGATGTCTTGTTCATGTTCCTCCTCCTTGAACTTTGCGAATCTACTAGGAAAAGGTGGAGAAGAAACATTAGCAAAAATTGGAATCTTAAACGTTACCTCCGGTGTCGAAATACTCTTATTTGGATCTGTGGCTTTATTATCCTCAAGAATAGAATCCATCTCTAATTTTTTCTCATCCTCATCTTGTTCCTCATTCCTGAAGGTCACAATAGTAGCATTCTCCTTTGGGTTAATCATCGTTTGGGCAGGGAGTTCTTCAGATCTTTGTGCTACCCATCCCACCATACTACTAGCCAATTGGCTCATTTGCTTTTCCAAACTCTGGATGCTTGCCCTTGTTTCCTGTTGAAATTGCAAAGTATTAGTAACAAGAGAATAGACAAGATCTTCTAAAGAAGTACCTGAGTTTTGAGTCATATGTGATGGCTGAAAAAGATCTGATTCTTGAGACCATGATTGATTGAAGATAGATGGATGAGTGTAACTGGCATAAGGATCTACTTCTTGGAAATTTTTTGAGTAGCCATAATTAGTATGATCCCACCATCCCTCATGGTAAGTGTTTGAGTAATGATCATGCAGTTGGTCTTGGAACACTTGATGGCCTTGACATCCTCCCATGGCAAATTGTTGAACTGGGAAGGTGAGATTGGCTTGTTGATTCTCCATGTTCATGTATGCCACCAACTCTTCAAGTGTTAGATTGCTCAATTCCATTGTTTTTTTTTTTTTTTTAAATTTGGAAAGAAAAACTTGTATGTACAAGAAAATAAAACTAATTAGAACTGAAAATAAGAATAAACCAAGTAACAAATAAACTAAAGAAAGCAATCCCCGGCAACGGCGCCAAAAATTTGATGCACCCAAAAGAGTGTATCTTATTTAACCTTGCACTAAAAAGATCAATTGTAAGTATAATGATTAGCAAGGGTCGAGTCCTCAGGGATTGGGTTTTAATCTATGAGTTATTAGTTTATAACTTAAATTCAAGAACAATAAAAGAAAAGGGGTTTTTGAAGCCAGATTTAAACTAAAGTAAATAATAAGAATAAGATGCAAGGCGGTATAACCAGCCAATAAAAATATATATACTAAATTAGGCGGTATAACCAGCCAATAAAAATAAAACAAAGTTAATATACAAATTAGGCGGTATAACCAGCCAATAAAAATAAATATAAAAAATAAGCAAACTAAAAGTAAGAAAACAAGTAAGTAAGAAGAATTAAATATGAAAAATATGGTTAAGGTTTCATTCTCCACCACTAGACATCATTAAGAATCAATTTCAGATCTATCAATATCAACCAACTATCAAAGTTAACAACCGTAGATAACAACAAGCTCTGTTATCCCAATCTTTCCTTAGTTTGTCGTTAAATAGAACAAGCTCTCTATTTAATCTCTAACCATCAAACAACCTAGAATAAGCTCTCTAGATTCAATTTAATGGCAGCTTTATGATGAGAAAGATAGGTTGATCTAAGCAACAAACACATAAGCTCGGATTGTTCAACTTAGGTTATGTTCCACTTTGCAATTATTGAAAACTTGACCATAATCATTAATCACAAATTGCCACTTATGAATAGGAAATCAAGACAATTACACGGATCAAGACTCCTAAACAAGCAATAGATAATTATCAAGATCTATCTAGTTGTACACCTAAACAAATCAAGACAACATCATGAACAATTCTTGTAGAAGAACATAAGCAACTTTGATAGAAAATTAATGATAGATAGAATCTGAAAATCAATCACAAAACATGTCTAGGGCTTTGAAATCACCCTTAACCAAATAGAAGTTTAGCCTAGCATAGGCATTGTAAACATAAACATAAAATTAAAGAAAATCTAAGAAGAAAATAAATGAAAGAAAGAAGAAGAGGAAGAATATTAATTATCCAACCTCTTGCTCTCTCTAAAGAAAAAGAAAACTAGAGAAAAGAAAGAAAACTAGAGAAAAGAAAGAAGAAGAAAACTTAGAGAGTTTTATTAAAATGGCTAATATCCTACCTATGTACAATCTGATCCCTTACAATCATCCAAGGCCCTCTATTTATACACATTTTGGAGGGCTAAATGATAAGAGACAAGCTTTACAAATTTCAAAGGTAGGTATAATAGGTGGGTGCATTTTCTAACAATTTTCGTCATGTATGACGATTTTAATCAGCCAACTTGATGGTCGATTTTGTCAATTGTGGAGGCCTTATCTGATCACATGGTCTTCTAGACAAATGTTACCCTATCAGTTACTGATCCATAGCCGTTGGAATCAGCTCATTTGCTGATGTGGATAAGAAGATATGGGCATAATACGAAAACATGTCAGCACAGACGTCATTGCACATCAGCCAACTTGATGGTCGATTTCCCTAGGGAAAACGACTCCGTTTCAAGAAGTGTAAAACATCAAAAAGATAGATATGCCTCTTAGCTTTGCATGGCCACAAATTTCAGCCTTATTGCTTCAGTGAAACTCGAGATATAGCTGATATGGCAAAAGCTGTCGGAACTGGAACTGAACTGGATTTGCCCTTAATTCTAGTAATCTGAAATCACTCAAAGAAACTTGTGAAAAACACCAAAATACATAAAAATATAAAAGATCATAAACATAATTAGACTAAACAATAATAACTCGTATTTGACACAAAACAATAATAAAATATAACTAAAAACTATATAATTATACGAGTTATCAATAGGGCACCAAACTGATATGTGTCCAACACTTCAAGAGGATACCAATGAACATGTGAATGCCATGGGTGGATTTCAGAACCAATCAAGGAAATATGATCCCTACTCAAACACTTACAATCCAGGATGGAGGGATCATCCAAACTTCAATTATGGAGGGAACCAATCACAAACTATTCCTCCACCATTTGACCACAGGCCACCGGGTTTTAAGCAAAGAGTGCAACAACCATACCAAACCCGACAACAACTACCACCCACCCAAAATTCAGGTACTTCTCTTGAAGATCTTGTTAAAGCTCTTTCTACTAATACAATTCAATTTCAACAGGAAACAAAGACAAGTATTCGAAATTTGGAGACTCAAATAGGGCAATTGGCAACAACCATGAGTCAAATGCAAGCAAGGGATTCTGGGAAATTACCTTCCCAAACCATAGTGAATCCAAGAGAGAATGCCAATGCTATAACTTTAAGAAGTGGGAAACAGCTAGAGACACCACAAAATGATAGTGCTCAAGGGGAGAACAATACCATGGCATCCTCTTCACATCCCAACGAGCCACTAAAAAAGGTAATTCCTAAACCATCCTTTCCTTCTTATATAACTCCTCCACCTTTTCCTGGCAGGTTAGCAAAGTCCAAGAAGGAGGAGCAAGAGAAGGAAATTTTGGAAACTTTCCGGAAAGTAGAGGTGAACATTCCTTTACTAGATGCTATCAAGCAAGTGCCAAGATATGCCAAGTTCCTAAAAGAGTTGTGCACATCTAAACGGAAGTTGAAATGGAATGAAAAGGTAAGTGTGGGGGAGAATGTGTCAGCTGTTCTTCAAAAGAAACTCCCACCTAAATGCAAGGATCCAGGTATGTTTACCATTCCATGTAAGATAGGCAACACCAGGTTTGAGCGTGCTATGCTAGATCTAGGGGCATCTATTAATGTCATGCCATATTCAATTTATGCGTCATTGAATCTAGGACCATTAGAGGAAACCGGTCTTATAATACAACTTGCTGACCGTTCTAACACTTATCCAAGAGGAGTTGTAGAAGACGTTCTTGTACAGGTTAATGAATTGGTTTTTCCCGCTGACTTTTATGTTATTGAGATGGAAGATGAGATGTCTTCTAATCCCACACCTATTCTATTAGGGAGACCATTATTGAAAACAGCAAGAACTAAAATAGATGTACATGATGGCACTTTAACTATGGAATTTGATGGTGAAATAATTCGCTTTAACATTTTTGAGGCCATGAGATATCCTATTGATGTGCATTCTGTTTTTAATATTGATATAATTGACTCACTAGTGCAGCAAGCTTATGAGCTAGATGGTGAAGATAGTGTGGAAATAGTCCTTAGCAACCATCTCGGAATGGGGAATGCTAAACTAGCCTTGAGTGACCATGTGGAAGGGGCACTAGAATCTTTACACTCGCTGCCACCTAAAGATGCAAGGTTTGATGTTTCATTTATTGATTTGCCTTTATCTAATGAGAAACTTCTACCTTCCATTTTGCAGGCACCAACTTTAGAGTTGAAACCACTACCGAACCACTTGAAATATGTGTTCCTAGGTAAAAAGGACACACTACCGATCATCATTGCCAAAGAGCTCACACTTTTGCAAGAAGAGCGACTTATCCGGGTGCTTAGAGAGCATAAAACAGCAATTGGTTGGACAATTACCGATATCAAGGGAATAAGCCCATCCATGTGCATGCACCGGATTTTGTTAGAGGAAGGGTCCAAACCAACAAGAGAAGCACAAAGAAGATTGAACCCTCCTATGATGGAGGTTGTGAAAAAGGAGATACTGAAGCTCCTAGATGTTGGAGTGATCTATCCTATCTCGGATAGCAAATGGGTGAGCCCGGTCCAAGTGGTTCCAAAGAAATCAGGTGTAACGGTGGTAACAAATATTGAGAATGAACTTGTTCCTACTAGGATTCAAACAGGATGGCGAGTTTGTATTGATTATCGTAAACTTAATTCCACAACTTGCAAAGACCACTTTCCTTTACCTTTTATTGATCAAATGCTTGAAAGGTTAGCTGGCCATTCTCATTATTGTTTTCTTGATGGTTTTTCAGGTTATAATCAGATAGCCATTGCTCCGGAGGACCAAGAGAAAACAACATTCACATGTCCATTTGGTACTTTTGCATACCGGCGTATGCCATTTGGTCTTTGTAATGCACCAGCTACATTCCAAAGGTGTATGGTTAGCATATTTTCAGATTATGTAGAGAATATCATAGAAGTGTTTATGGATGATTTTAGTGTCTATGGTGATTCTTTTGATAGATGTCTAGAGAACCTTACACTTGTACTTGAAAGATGCATGGAAACTAACCTTGTTTTGAATTGGGAAAAATGTCACTTTATGGTAGAACAAGGAATAGTTTTGGGCCATGTTATTTCTTCTAGAGGGATAGAGGTTGATAAGTCTAAAATAGATATTATGCATTCTTTACCACCTCCCACAAATGTGAGAGAGGTTCGTTCTTTTCTTGGACATGCAGGTTTCTATAGGAGATTTATCAAAGACTTCTCAAAGATCACATTACCTCTTTGCAAGCTACTACAAAAAGATGTGTGATGCACCCAAAAGAGTGTATCTTATTTAACCTTGCACTAAAAAGATCAATTGTAAGTATAATGATTAGCAAGGGTCGAGTCCTCAGGGATTGGGTTTTAATCTATGAGTTATTAGTTTATAACTTACGTTCAAAGAAAACAATAAAAGAAAAGGGGTTTTTGAAGCCAGATTTAAACTAAAGTAAATAATAAGAATAAGATGCAAGGCGGTATAACCAGCCAATAAAAATATATATACTAAATTAGGCGGTATAACCAGCCAATAAAAATATATATACTAAATTAGGCGGTATAACCAGCCAATAAAAATAAAACAAAGTTAATATACAAATTAGGCGGTATAACCAGCCAATAAAAATAAATATAAAAAATAAGCAAACTAAAAGTAAGAAAACAAGAAAGTAAGAAGAATCAAATATGAAAAATATGGTTAAGGTTTCATTCTCCACCACTAGACATCATTAAGAATCAATTTCAGATCTATCAATATCAACCAACTATCAAAGTTAACAACCGTAGATAACAACAAGCTCTGTTATCCCAATCTTTCCTTAGTTTGTCGTTAAATAGAACAAGCTCTCTATTTAATCTCTAACCATCAAACAACCTAGAATAAGCTCTCTAGATTCAATTTAATGGCAGCTTTATGATGAGAAAGATAGGTTGATCTAAGCAACAAACACATAAGCTCGGATTGTTCAACTTAGGTTATGTTCCACTTTGCAATTATTGAAAACTTGACCATAATCATTAATCACAAATTGCCACTTATGAATAGGAAATCAAGACAATTACACGGATCAAGACTCCTAAACTAGCAATAGATAATTATCAAGATCTATCTAGTTGTACACCTAAACAAATCAAGACAACATCATGAACAATTCTTGTAGAAGAACATAAGCAACTTTGATAGAAAATTAATGATAGATAGAATCTGAAAATCAATCACAAAACATGTCTAGGGCTTTGAAATCACCCTTAACCAAATAGAAGTTTAGCCTAGCATAGGCATTATAAACATAAATTTAAATAGAATCTAAGAAGAAAATAAAAGAAAGAAAGAAGAAGAAGAAGAATATTAATTATCCAACCTCTTGCTCTTTCTAAAGAAAAAGAAAACTAGAGAAAAGAAAGAAGAAGAAAACTTAGAGAATTTTGTTAAAATGGCTAATATCCTACCAATCTCCAATATGATCCCTTACAATCATCCAAGGCCCTCTATTTATACACATTTTGGAGGGCTAAATGACAAGAGACAAGCTTTACAAATTTCAAAGGTAGGTATATGACGATTTTGATCAGCCAACTTGATGGTCAATTTCGTCAATATTGGAGGCCTGATCTGATCACATGGTCTTCTAGAAAAAGGTTTCCCTATCAGTTACGGAACCATAGCCGTTGGAATCAGGTCATTTGCTGATGTGGTTAAGCAGATATGGGCAAAATACGAAAACATGTCAGCACAGATGTCATTACACATCAGCCACCTTGATGGTCGATTTATTCAATATTGGAGGCCTGATCTGATCACATGGTCTTCTAGACAAAGGTTCCCCTATCAGTTACGGAACCATAGCCGTTGGAATCAGCTCATTTGCTGATGTGGATAAGAAGATACGGGCATAATACGAAAACATGTCAGCACAGACGTCATTGCACATCAGCCAACTTGATGGTCGATTTCGCTAGGGAAAACGACTCCGTTTTAAGAAGTGTAAAACATGAAAAAGATAGATATGCCTCTTAGCTTTGCATGGCTACAAATTTCAGCCTTATTGCTTCAGTGAAACTCGAGATATAGCTGATATGGCAAAAGGTGTCGGAACTGAAACTGAACTGGATTTGCCCTTAATTCTAGTAATCTGAAATCACTCAAAGAAACTTGTGAAAAACACCAAAATACATAAAAATATAAAAGATCATAAACACAATTAGACTAAACAATAATAACTCATATTTGACACAAAACATTAATAAAACATAACTAAAAACTATATAATTATACGAGTTATCACACCCCCACACTTAGATTGTTGCTAGTCCCTAGCAACGACTCAATAAAAATAAAATAAGAAAATCTAATCTAATCCATTTTCGTAGGAAATCACGGTGGCACTTAGCATGTGACACAAGCCTTTAAACCCCTAGGTGTCCCTAGTGGACGAGTTTAGTCTCGTGAGGGTTTACTAGAACGATACCCACAAACATTGAAAAACTAAAATATAAATAAACTGCATATACTAAAAATATTTACTCCTAATCCTTTCAATACAAATTAGATACAATATTTGAACAAGTCTTATAAACTAATCAATAGCTTAAAGAATTTCACAAAAAATCATGCTTGAATGTAAATTGTTTGAGTTAAGCCAATATTAGCATAACATATCTCAATCAAAATATTGCATGTTCAAATTTAATCTCAACTTCTCACATGGGATACCCTCATGATTTTCACTCTTTAAAGTAGTGATGAAGTGTTTACACTCAATCAATCTCATGAAAACAGTTCTACCATATTCTTGCTTGTCCACCTATTCTCCACTATTTAGATCATACAACTTCATGAATCAAGAGGTCTTTAATCAAGGTTGTAATGGGGCCAAGGGGTTTGTAATGTGGTTGAAGAACAAAAGGATAAAGATATCACAAAGGTTCCAAAGAGTTCATAAAGTTTAGAGACATAAAAAGATCATACAAAGAAACTTCTCAAAACTCTTTACAAGTACATAGTCACCTAGGCCGGATATTTATGTTGGGCCTTTTCTTCATTCTGAACAACTTTGTAACATCTTTTTCTTTTTCCCAAAATTCAAGAGATGATTCATATTTTTTTTTGAATGTATTTGCCAGTATTCCATTTCTTTTTTTTTTTTTTTTTTTTTGACTTTTCTTTTCTTTCCCCCCACACTTATTTCTTGTTTCTAACCCAAATTTTTAACTAAAAATATCCCTTGTCTCAAAACATGCTAATTCATCTTTGGAACAAAGGTAAAGATATAAGTATATTTAGGTTAGGGACAAGTTATGGTTACCAAAGGGATAGCTTATTCAATGTAGGCTCAAATTGGTTCACTAAGGGTGTGTTCTCTTGGAACATCAATAAGGGATGGCTGTTTGGCTCTGGCTAAAAATCCTAATGCCTCTATCATATTCATGTTGTCACATGTATCAATATAGTCTCAAACGGTTTAAAGCAAGTTCTAGAGAATCCTGTAATCATAAGAGCACTCAAGAAAGAAATTAGATTGATTTGTATAATGCATCAATCATTATAGGCTCAAAAACTCACAAGGATGATTATACAAGTCAGATTAAGTCTAAACATGCTTCTTTCTCAATCAACATATCATATTAACATTGGCTCATAAAAATAAAAAAAAAATGATATCAAGCTCAATTCTCATGAAATTCTTCTCACTAATAACTCTGTTTTAGACTTATGCAATTCATATCTCATCATTGTATTAAAAAGGAACTAAAACACACTAAAAATTATAATAAAGACTCATAAAAAAAAAAAAAAATAGTAGACAAAAATAAAAGAAATCCTAAATCATTCCCCCCACACTTAATTCTTACATTGTCCTCAATGTAAGTCTATTAACCCAAATGAAAGAATCATGTGTAAGAGAAAAGAACTAATAACATAAGAATAGGAACAGCTAAGACTCAAAACAAAACAAACTCATGCAACCTAAATAATCTTAAAATACTAAACAAAAATTAACAAGTAAACATAAAAAGATTAAAATCAAACTGACAAGGTGTGTCTCAAGTCTCCCTTACTCAGACCTTGTTCAGAATGAATACTTCTAAATTGCTTAAAACACAACAAACTTTTTTTTTTTTTTTTTTTTTTTTTTTTTTTGAAAAGAAGAAATCAAACTGACAAGGTATGTCTCAAGTCTCCCTTACTCAGACCTTGTTCAGAATGAATACTTCTTAAATTTTTATTTTTATTTTTTTTTTTAAATTAGCAAAATATGTCCCTTACCCCCTACTAAAATATGACATTGTCCCCAATGTCAAATTTTAAAGGTAGAATTTAGGAGATATTACCTGCAAAGGTTGCTAACCACTTATTATAACTGAGACACAACAAGCAAAATGTTAGATAATGTCACAAAGACAAAGTGCAATCCACTCCTTGCTCGTCCATATCTCTTTTTCTTTTTCCGAGCGTTTGCGAAACAACCGTAGCAGATAAACACTCATAAGCTTGGAGCTTTTTAAGTAAATCTTCAATGGTTGTAGCAGAAATTATGGTTCTCCTTGCCTCTGAAAACATGAATCCATTATCCACAGCATTATCTAAATATAAAAGCAAATTACTAAAATAACCATTAATATTAAGCAAACCAATGGGTTTCTTATTTGTGACCAAAGATGACCAAGAAGCCACGCAAGCTATTTCTTCCAATGTACCCAGACCTCCTGGTAAAGCAATGAATGCATCGGCAGAATGGTACATGATTGTTATCCGTTCAGGGACACTCCAGACTTGTATTTCCTTACCCACGGTAGGTCCACAAAAACTTGTGAATAGTTTTGGCACGATTCCTAGAACTGGACTTCCTCCGGTGTGTGCTGCTGTAGCGACTGCTCCCATTAAACCCGTACTACCGCCTCCATAAATCAAGTGGATCTTTTGTTGGGCAAGTATTACTCCAACTCTTATGGCTTCATCAGCGAATATGTTATTTTTCCCTGGATAAGCACCTCCAAAGACACAAATTTTTTTAATGCGCTGGGATGAAGTACTTTCCATTTTTTTTTTTCGAGTGCCTGAAAGAGAATGAGTACATGGTGTAATATATAGAGGACTGAGTAGTGAATCAGACAAGAGTAATAATGTCGCCGAAAGTGTATCTGACCTGTCAGAAGAAAATGTTAACCTAACAAAAGATTTTTGCGTGATTTCAGGAAGAAAATCAAAAAGAGAAGAAAAAATCAACCGTAAAAGACAAATAAAAAAAACGAGAATAATTACACAAATCGATTAGCCAACGTATGTCGTCAGGAATCCCTTTGTGCATAAGCATTCTTAATCTCTCAAGTCGAACTTGGTAAAGCTTCAGTAAAATATTTCGAGGAAAAGGAGGAAATCGTTTCTGCAATCTTGTGAGAATATCATCCATCCTGAAAAAAAAAGAATGAAAAAAAAATTGAAAGAGAAATTGGAAGAGAAATTTATATACAATATCAGTTTTGTGGGTAGCTGATGGAACCGATTTAAGTAATCACGGAGTACCGTTATCCGCCATTTAACCGGGGTTAAAAAAAATAAATTAAAAATTATATTTACATCTTGTAAGAGAAAAGAACTATTAAACAAAAGAAAAGAAAAACAATAAAAGATAGAATGATGGAGAGTAAGGAATATGCAAATCTGATATAATAGATGCTCTCCATCCTTTTGGGTTGCCTCCCAAGAAGCGCTTGGTTTATTGTCCTCAGCCTAACTTAGACCCATGCCATTATTATTCAACATACTTTGGCTCAAAAAGTGGAAACTCCTCCACATCTTGTATTGGAAAGTTCTCATAGTAAGGCTTCAATCTATGACCATTCACTTTGAATGCCTTATCTGTTTTTGGGCTTTGGATTTCAACTGCACCATGAGTAAATACATTAGTAATAACAAAAGGTCCAACCCAACGAGAACGTAACTTACCTGGATATAACTTAAGGCGTGAATGGAAGAGAAGAACTTTTTGTCCAACAACAAATTCTTTTCTTGATATCATCTTGTCATGGAATGCCTTAGTCTTTTCCTTGTAAATCCTAGAATTCTGATAGGCATCATTCCTTATCTCCTCTAATTCTTGTAGGTCAAGTTTTCTTTTCTTTCCTATCTCATCCATCTCCATGTTGCATTGTTTGATAGCCCAATATGATTTATGTTCCAATTCAACCGGAAGATGACAAGGCTTACCATAAACAAGTCGATAAGGAGACATACCAATGGGTGTCTTATATGCTGTCCTATAAGCCCAAAGTGCATCATCAAGTCGTGAACTCCAATCCTTCCTATTTGGATTAACTGTCTTTTCAAGGATGGACTTAACTTCTCGGTTTGACACTTCAGCTTGCCCACTAGTTTGAGGATGATATGAGGTGGAGACCTTGTGTGTGATGTTATACTTCCTCAAAAGTGCTTCCATAGTCCTATTGCAAAAGTGAGTACCTCTATCGCTGATTATGGCCTTTGGCGTTCCAAACCTAGCCAAGATGTTAGTCTTGACAAAATCTGAAACAACTTTAGAGTCATTAGTCCTAGTGGATTTTGCTTCCACCCACTTTGAAACATAATCAACGGCAAGTAAAATATAAAGATTACCAAAAGAAGGAGGAAAAGGTCCCATGAAATCCATGCCCCATACATCAAAAATTTCAACAATAAGTATTGGAGTTTGAGGCATTTGATTTCTAGCACCTAAGTTACCAGTTCTTTGGCAACGATCACATGACTTGCAAAAGAGGTATGCATCTTTGAATATGGTAGGCCAATAAAATCCAGAATCAAGAACTTTCATGGCTGTTCTTTTGGATCCAAAGTGTCCTCCACATGCATAAGAGTGACAAAAGGTGAGAATAGATTGAAATTCAGTTTCGAGTACACACCTTCTTATAATCTGATCGGAGCAATGCTTCCAAAGGTAAGGATCATCCCATATGTAGTATTTGGCATCACTCTTGATCTTATTTCTTTGAGCTTGTGTCAACTCTTGTGGCAACTTCTTGGTAACTAAGTAATTAACAATATCAGCATACCAAGGAGTTGTTGTTCTTATAAAAAGAAGTTGCTCATCCGGAAAGTTCTCATTCAAGGGTAGTGCATCATCTTCATGAACTAAACGGCTAAGATGGTCCGCAACCAGGTTGTCACTACCTCTCTTATCTTTTATCTCCAAATCAAACTCTTGTAAGAGAAGTATCCATCTAATCAACCTTGGTTTGGCCTCCTTTTTAGTGAGTAAGTACTTAAGGGCTGCATGGTCAGAAAATACAATTACTTTAGTACCAATTAAATAAGATCGAAATTTTTCTAAAGCAAATACAACAGCCAAAAGTTCTTTTTCAGTAGTGGAATAGTTCAATTGAGCATCATTAAGAGTTCTTGAGGCATAATAAATGGCATGTGAGGCTTTCCCAACCCGTTGGCCCAAAACAGCTCCAATGGCATAGTCACTAGCATCACACATGATTTCAAAAGGTACATTCCAATCTGGTGGTTGGATGATAGGAGCTGATGTCAAGAGTCCCTTCAATGTTTCAAACGCCTCTTTGCATTTATCATCAAAGTGGAAAACCACATCTTTTTGTAGTAGCTTGCAAAGAGGTAATGTGATCTTTGAGAAGTCTTTGATAAATCTCCTATAGAAACCTGCATGTCCAAGAAAAGAACGAACCTCTCTCACATTTGTGGGAGGTGGTAAAGAATGCATAATATCTATTTTAGACTTATCAACCTCTATCCCTCTAGAAGAAATAACATGGCCCAAAACTATTCCTTGTTCTACCATAAAGTGACATTTTTCCCAATTCAAAACAAGGTTAGTTTCCATGCATCTTTCAAGTACAAGTGTAAGGTTCTCTAGACATCTATCAAAAGAATCACCATAGACACTAAAATCATCCATAAACACTTCTATGATATTCTCTACATAATCTGAAAATATGCTAACCATACACCTTTGGAATGTAGCTGGTGCATTACAAAGACCAAATGGCATACGCCGGTATGCAAAAGTACCAAATGGACATGTGAATGTTGTTTTCTCTTGGTCCTCCGGAGCAATGGCTATCTGATTATAACCTGAAAAACCATCAAGAAAACAATAATGAGAATGGCCAGCTAACCTTTCAAGCATTTGATCAATAAAAGGTAAAGGAAAGTGGTCTTTGCGAGTTGTGGAATTAAGTTTACGATAATCAATACAAACTCGCCATCCTGTTTGAATCCTAGTAGGAACAAGTTCATTCTCATTATTTGTTACCACCGTTACACCTGATTTCTTTGGAACCACTTGGACTGGGCTCACCCATTTGCTATCCGAGATAGGATAGATCACTCCAACATCTAGGAGCTTCAGTATCTCCTTTTTCACAACCTCCATCATAGGAGGGTTCAATCTTCTTTGTGCTTCTCTTGTTGGTTTAGACCCTTCCTCTAACAAAATCCGGTGCATGCACATGGATGGGCTTATTCCCTTGATATCGGCAATTGTCCAACCAATTGCTGTTTTATGCTCTCTAAGCACCCGGATAAGTCGCTCTTCTTGCAAAGGTGTGAGCTCTTTGGCAATGATGACAGGTAGTGTGTCCTTTTCCCCTAAGAACAAATATTTCAAGTGGTTCGGTAGTGGTTTCAATTCTAAAGTTGGTGCCTGCAAAATGGAAGGTAGAAGTTTCTCATTAGATAAAGGCAAATCAATAAATGAAACATCAAACCTTGCATCTTTAGGTTGCAGCGAGTGTAAAGATTCTAGTGCCCCTTCCACATGGTCACTCAAGGCTAGTTTAGCATTCCCCATTCCGAGATGGTTGCTAAGGACTATTTCCACACTATCTTCACCATCTAGCTCATAAGCTTGCTGCACTAGTGAGTCAATTATATCAATATTAAAAACAGAATGCACATCACTAGGATATCTCATGGCCTCAAAAATGTTAAAGCGAATTATTTCACCATCAAATTCCATAGTTAAAGTGCCATCATGTACATCTATTTTAGTTCTTGCTGTTTTCAAGAATGGTCTCCCTAATAGAATAGGTGTGGGATTAGAAGACATCTCATCTTCCATCTCAATAACATAAAAGTCAGCGGGAAAAACCAATTCATTAACCTGTACAAGAACGTCTTCTACAACTCCTCTTGGATAAGTGTTAGAACGGTCAGCAAGTTGTATTATAACACCGGTTTCCTCTAATGGTCCTAGATTCAATGAAGCATAAATTGAATATGGCATGACATTAATAGATGCCCCTAGATCTAGCATAGCACGCTCAAACCTGGTGTTGCCTATCTTACAAGGAATGGTAAACATACCTGGATCCTTGCATTTAGGTGGGAGTTTCTTTTGAAGAACAGCTGACACATTCTCCCCCACACTTACCTTTTCATTCCATTTCAACTTCCGTTTAGATGTGCACAACTCTTTTAGGAACTTGGCATATCTTGGCACTTGCTTGATAGCATCTAGTAAAGGAATGTTCACCTCTACTTTCCGGAAGGTTTCCAAAATTTCCTTCTCTTGCTCCTCCTTCTTGGACTTTGCTAACCTGCTAGGAAAAGGTGGAGGAGTTATATAAGAAGGAAAGGATGGTTTAGGAATTACCTTTTTTAGTGGCTCGTTGGGATGTGAAGAGGATGCCATGGTATTGTTCTCCCCTTGAGCACTATCATTTTGTGGTGTCTCTAGCTGTTTCCCACTTCTTAAATTTATAGCATTGGCATTCTCTCTTGGATTCACTATGGTTTGGGAAGGTAATTTCCCAGAATCCCTTGCTTGCATTTGACTCATGGTTGTTGCCAATTGCCCTATTTGAGTCTCCAAATTTCGAATACTTGTCTTTGTTTCCTGTTGAAATTGAATTGTATTAGTAGAAAGAGCTTTAACAAGATCTTCAAGAGAAGTACCTGAATTTTGGGTGGGTGGTAGTTGTTGTCGGGTTTGGTATGGTTGTTGCACTCTTTGCTGAAAACCCGGTGGCCTGTGGTCAATTGGTGGAGGAATAGTTTGTGATTGGTTCCCTCCATAATTGAAGTTTGGATGATCCCTCCATCCTGGATTGTATGTGTTTGAGTAGGGATCATATTTCCTTGATTGGTTCTGAAATCCACCCATGGCATTCACATGTTCATTGGTATCCTCTTGAAGTGTTGGACACATATCAGTTTGGTGCCCTATGTTTGAACATATGCCACAAGCCTTTATTTGTTGTATTTTACCTACAGCCAATTGTTGAACAAGAGAAGTCAGTTTATCAAATTTTTGTTCAAGGGATGATATACTTACCTCATTAACTCTCTTGGATTGTGGTGGTGGATCTTGTCTCATTGAGAACTGTTGAGAATTGGCTGCCATGTTGGAGATTAATGTTCTAGCAGCCCTGGGAGTCTTATCAACTAGAGCTCCCCCACTAGCGGCATCTATCATACTTCTCTCCATGGGCATGAGACCTTCATAGAAGTATTGGATGAGAAGTTGTTCACTTATTTGATGGTGTGGACATGATGCACAAAGTTTCTTGAACCTCTCCCAATATTCATATAAGGACTCTCCGTTGTATTGCCGAATCCCACATATCTCTTTCCTAATGTTGGCAGCCTTAGATGCTGGGAAATACCTTTCCAAGAATGCTTTCTTCAAATCATTCCATGTAGTGATGGTCCCGGATGGTAGATAGTAGAGCCATTCCTTTGCTGAATCAGCTAGAGAGAATGGGAAGGCTCTCAACTTAACTTGCTCTTCCGTGACCCCTGTTGGTCTCATGCTTGAGCAAACTACATGGAATTCCTTGAGGTGCTTATTTGGATCCTCTCCTGCAAAACCATGAAAAGTTGGGAGAAGGTGAATCAAACCAGATTTTAATTCAAAAGCTACCTCAAGATTAGCATATTCAATGCATAATGGTTGTTGACCCAAGTCCGGAGCGGCTAGCTCCTTGAGAGTTCGGTTGTCAGCTGCTGCCATCTCTCCTTGCTTCTCTTGGATGTTTTGGATCAACTCCTCGATTGGTTGTTGGTGAGAAGTTATAAATTCCCGAATTTTTCTAAGTCGTAAGTCTTTTTCGGGAGCTTGGAACATTCACTAATAAAAAAATATAAGAAAGTAAATAATTAGAACAGAAAATAAGAATAAACCAATAAACTAATAAACTAAAGAAAGCAATCCCCGGCAACGGCGCCAAAAATTTGATGCACCCAAAAGAGTGTATCTTATTTAACCTTGCACTAAAAAGATCAATTGTAAGTATAATGATTAGCAAGGGTCGAGTCCTCAGGGATTGGGTTTTAATCTATGAGTTATTAGTTTATAACTTACGTTCAAAGAAAACAATAAAAGAAAAGGGGTTTTTGAAGCCAGATTTAAACTAAAGTAAATAATAAGAATAAGATGCAAGGCGGTATAACCAGCCAATAAAAATATATATACTAAATTAGGCGGTATAACCAGCCAATAAAAATATATATACTAAATTAGGCGGTATAACCAGCCAATAAAAATAAAACAAAGTTAATATACAAATTAGGCGGTATAACCAGCCAATAAAAATAAATATAAAAAATAAGCAAACTAAAAGTAAGAAAACAAGAAAGTAAGAAGAATCAAATATGAAAAATATGGTTAAGGTTTCATTCTCCACCACTAGACATCATTAAGAATCAATTTCAGATCTATCAATATCAACCAACTATCAAAGTTAACAACCGTAGATAACAACAAGCTCTGTTATCCCAATCTTTCCTTAGTTTGTCGTTAAATAGAACAAGCTCTCTATTTAATCTCTAACCATCAAACAACCTAGAATAAGCTCTCTAGATTCAATTTAATGGCAGCTTTATGATGAGAAAGATAGGTTGATCTAAGCAACAAACACATAAGCTCGGATTGTTCAACTTAGGTTATGTTCCACTTTGCAATTATTGAAAACTTGACCATAATCATTAATCACAAATTGCCACTTATGAATAGGAAATCAAGACAATTACACGGATCAAGACTCCTAAACTAGCAATAGATAATTATCAAGATCTATCTAGTTGTACACCTAAACAAATCAAGACAACATCATGAACAATTCTTGTAGAAGAACATAAGCAACTTTGATAGAAAATTAATGATAGATAGAATCTGAAAATCAATCACAAAACATGTCTAGGGCTTTGAAATCACCCTTAACCAAATAGAAGTTTAGCCTAGCATAGGCATTATAAACATAAATTTAAATAGAATCTAAGAAGAAAATAAAAGAAAGAAAGAAGAAGAAGAAGAATATTAATTATCCAACCTCTTGCTCTTTCTAAAGAAAAAGAAAACTAGAGAAAAGAAAGAAGAAGAAAACTTAGAGAATTTTGTTAAAATGGCTAATATCCTACCAATCTCCAATATGATCCCTTACAATCATCCAAGGCCCTCTATTTATACACATTTTGGAGGGCTAAATGACAAGAGACAAGCTTTACAAATTTCAAAGGTAGGTATATGACGATTTTGATCAGCCAAATTGATGGTCGATTTCGTCAATATTGGAGGCCTGATCTGATCACATGGTCTTCTAGAAAAAGGTTCCCCTATCAGTTACGGAACCATAGCCGTTGGAATCAGCTCATTTGCTGATGTGGATAAGAAGATACGGGCATAATACGAAAACATGTCAGCACAGACGTCATTGCACATCAGCCAACTTGATGGTCGATTTCGCTAGGGAAAACGACTCCGTTTTAAGAAGTGTAAAACATGAAAAAGATAGATATGCCTCTTAGCTTTGCATGGCTACAAATTTCAGCCTTATTGATTCAGTGAAACTCGAGATATAGCGGATATGGCAAAAGGTGTCGGAACTGAAACTGAACTGGATTTGCCCTTAATTCTAGTAATCTGAAATCACTCAAAGAAACTTGTGAAAAACACCAAAATACATAAAAATATAAAAGATCATAAACACAATTAGACTAAACAATAATAACTCATATTTGACACAAAACATTAATAAAACATAACTAAAAACTATATAATTATACGAGTTATCAATGTGGTTTTCCTATTTGATGATAAATGCAAAGAGGCGTTTGAAACATTGAAGGGACTCTTGACATCAGCTCCTATCATCCAACCACCATATTGGAATGTACCTTTTGAAATCATGTGTGACGCTAGTGACTATGCTATTGGAGCTGTTTTGGGCCAACGGGTTGGCAAAGCCTCACATGCCATTTATTATGCCTCACGAACTCTTAATGATGCTCAATTGAACTATTCCACTACTGAAAAAGAACTTTTGGCTGTTGTATTTGCTTTAGAAAAATTTCGATCTTATTTAATTGGTACTAAAGTAATTGTATATTCTGACCATGCAGCCCTTAAGTACTTACTCACTAAAAAGGAGGCCAAACCAAGGTTGATTAGATGGATACTTCTCTTACAAGAGTTTGATTTGGAGATAAAAGATAAGAGAGGTAGTGACAACCTAGTTGCGGACCATCTTAGCCGTTTAGTTCATGAAGATGATGCACTACCCTTGAATGAGAACTTTCCGGATGAGCAACTTCTTTTTATAAGTACAACAACTCCTTGGTATGCTGATATTGTTAATTACTTAGTTACCAAGAAGTTGCCACAAGAGTTGACACAAGCTCAAAGAAATAAGATCAAGAGTGATGCCAAATACTACATATGGGATGATCCTTACCTTTGGAAGCATTGCTCCGATCAGATTATAAGAAGGTGTGTACTCGAAACTGAATTTCAATCTATTCTCACCTTTTGTCACTCTTATGCATGTGGAGGACACTTTGGATCCAAAAGAACAGGGATGAAAGTTCTTGATTTTGGATTTTATTGGCCTACCATATTCAAAGATGCATACCTCTTTTGCAAGTCATGTGATCGTTGCCAAAGAACAGGTAACATAGGTGCTAGAAATCAAATGCCTCAAACTCCAATACTTATTGTTGAAATTTTTGATGTATGGGGCATGGATTTCATGGGACCTTTTCCTCCTTCTTTTGGTAATCTTTATATTTTACTTGCCGTTGATTATGTTTCAAAGTGGGTGGAAGCAAAATCCACTAGGACTAATGACTCTAAAGTTGTTTCAGATTTTGTCAAGACTAACATCTTTGCTAGGTTTGGAACGCCAAAGGCCATAATCAGCGATAGAGGTACTCACTTTTGCAATAGGACTATGGAAGCACTTTTGAGGAAGTATAACATCACACACAAGGTCTCCACCTCATATCATCCTCAAACTAGTGGGCAAGCTGAAGTGTCAAACCGAGAAGTTAAGTCCATCCTTGAAAAGACAGTTAATCCAAATAGGAAGGATTGGAGTTCACGACTTGATGATGCACTTTGGGCTTATAGGACAGCATATAAGACACCCATTGGTATGTCTCCTTATCGACTTGTTTATGGTAAGCCTTGTCATCTTCCGGTTGAATTGGAACATAAATCATATTGGGCTATCAAACAATGCAACATGGAGATGGATGAGATAGGAAAGAAAAGAAAACTTGACCTACAAGAATTAGAGGAGATAAGGAATGATGCCTATCAGAATTCTAGGATTTACAAGGAAAAGACTAAGGCATTCCATGACAAGATGATATCAAGAAAAGAATTTGTTGTTGGACAAAAAGTTCTTCTCTTCCATTCACGCCTTAAGTTATATCCAGGTAAATTACGTTCTCGTTGGGTTGGACCTTTTGTTATTACTAATGTATTTACTCATGGTGCAGTTGAAATCCAAAGCCCGAAAACAGATAAGGCATTCAAAGTGAATGGTCATAGATTGAAGCCTTACTATGAGAACTTTCCAATACAAGATGTGGAGGAGTTTCCACTTTTTGAGCCAAAGTATGTTGAATAATAATGGCATGGGTCTAAGTCAGGCTGAGGGCAATAAACCAAGCGCTTCTTGGAGAGGCAACCCAAAAGGATGGAGAGCATCTATTATATCAGATTTGCATATTCCTTACTCTCCATCATTCTATCTTTTATTGTTTTTCTTTTCTTTTGTTTAATAGTTCTTTTCTCTTACATATAATTCTTGCATTGGGGGATAATAGCATTACATTGAGGACAATGTAAAAATTATGTATGGGGGGAAGAATTTAGGATTTTATTTAGAGTGTTTTGTTTTTGAGTCTTTTTATGTTGTTTTTCTTTCTGATCCTTGTTTTGAAAATAACTAGATGTAAATATAATTTTTTTTAACCCCGGTTAAATGGCGGATAACGGTACTCCGTGATTATTTAAATCGGTTCCATCAGCTACCCACAAAACTGATATTGTATATAAATTTCTCTTCCAATTTCTCTTTCAATTTTTTTCAATTTTTTTTTTCAGGATGGATGATATTCTCACAAGATTGCAGAAACGATTTCCTCCTTTTCCTCGAAATATTTTACTGAAGCTTTACCAAGTTCGACTTGAAAGATTAAGAATGCTTATGCACAAAGGGATTCCTGACGACATACGTTGGATAATTGAAGCCAAGGTACGTGAAGATGAATATCTTCCTGTTTTGCATTTACCAGGTACAGGTAGAAGCACTTTTGCAAAGAAGCGACGAGCAAAGCGCATGAGTTCAAATTGCCACAAATGTGCACGATGGACGTGTAACGGTAAATGTCGTTCTATTGGGATTCCGTCCTCTAATCGAGATGATAAAATTGAATTCATTAAGGATGGACTGAGTAAGGAGAATTTGGGTAATATCCAACTTTCTCTTGAGACGTATCCTAGTGGAGACGTACAAAGAGAAATTCTTGATTTATGGCCGCAATTCCAAAGGGAATGGCAACATCTTGGGAATCTGATGTTAAAAGACCCTGTTTGCCAGCTTGTAAGAAAACTGGATGGGAAGCATATCCTCGACTCATAGAAGGCGTTTAAGCCGTTTCTGGACGTAAAACCAGAGGAAGATGTGAGCCACAATCACAACTACAATAAATGACTTCTCAGCTTTTGGTTTGATTTGCAATAACTTTATTTTGGTTTAATTTATGTGTAGTTCGATTTGTGTAATTATTCTCGTTTTTTTTATTTGTCTTTTACGGTTGATTTTTTCGTCTCTTTTTGATTTTCTTCCTGAAATCACGCAAAAATCTTTTGTTAGGTTAACATTTTCTTCTGACAGGTCAGATACACTTTCGGCGACATTATTACTCTTGTCTGATTCACTACTCAGTCCTCTATATATTACACCATGTACTCATTCTCTTTCAGGCACTCGAAGAAAAAAAAAATGGAAAGTACTTCATCCCAGCGCATTAAAAAAATTTGTGTCTTTGGAGGTGCTTATCCAGGGAAAAATAACATATTCGCTGATGAAGCCATAAGAGTTGGAGTAATACTTGCCCAACAAAAGATCCACTTGATTTATGGAGGCGGTAGTACGGGTTTAATGGGAGCAGTCGCTACAGCAGCACACGCCGGAGGAAGTCCAGTTCTAGGAATCGTGCCAAAACTATTCACAAGTTTTTGTGGACCTACCGTGGGTAAGGAAATACAAGTCTGGAGTGTCCCTGAACGGATAACAATCATGTACCATTCTGCCGATGCATTCATTGCTTTACCAGGAGGTCTGGGTACATTGGAAGAATAGCTTGCGTGGCTTCTTGGTCATCTTTGGTCACAAATAAGAAACCCATTGGTTTGCTTAATATTAATGGTTATTTTAGTAATTTGCTTTCATATTTAGATAATGCTGTGCATAATGGATTCATGTTTTCAGAGGCAAGGAGAACCATAATTTCTGCTACAACCATTGAAGATTTACTCAAAAAGCTCCAAGCTTATGAGTGTTTATCTGCTACGGTTGTTTCGCAAACGCTCGGAAAAAGAAAAAGAGATATGGACGAGCAAGGAGTGGATTGCACTTTGTCTTTGTGACATTATCTAACATTTTGCTTGTTGTGTCTCAGTTATAATAAGTGGTTAGCAACCTCTGCAGGTAATATCTCCTAAATTCTACCTTTAAAATTTGACATTGGGGACAATGTCATATTTTAGTAGGGGGTAAGGGACATATTTTGCTAATTTAAAAAAAAAAAAAAAAATTGTTGTGTTTTAAGCCATTTAGAAGTATTCATTCTGAACAAGGTCTGAGTAAGGGAGACTTGAGACATATCTTGTCAGTTTGATTTCTTCTTTTCAAAAAAAAAAAAAAATAGTTTGTTGTGTTTTAAGCAATTTAGAAGTATTCATTCTGAACAAGGTCTGAGTAAGGGAGACTTGAGACACACCTTGTCAGTTTGATTTTAATCTTTTTATGTTTACTTGTTAATTTTTGTTTAGTATTTTAAGATTATTCAGGTTGCATGAGTTTGTTTTGTTTTGAGTCTTAGCTTTTCCTATTCTTATGTTATTAGTTCTTTTCTCTTACACATGATTCTTTTATTTGAGTTAATAGACTTACATTGAGGACAATGTAAGAATTAAGTGTGGGGGGAATGATTTAGGATTTCTTTTATTTTGTCTACTATTTTTTTTTTATGAGTCTTTATTATTATTATTTTTTTTTTTTTTTGAGTTTTAGTTCCTTTTTAATACAATGATGAGATATGAATTGCATAAGTCTAAAACAGATTTATTAGTGAGAAGATTTTCATGAGAATTGAGCTTGATGTCAACCTTTTTATGAGCCAATGTTAATATGATATGTTGATTGAGAAAGAAGCATGTTTAGACTTAATCTGACTTGTATAATCATCCTTGTGAGTTTTTGAGCCTATAATGATTGATGCATTATACAAATCAATCTAATTTCTTTCTTGAGTGCTCTTATGATTACATGATTCTCTAGAACTTGCTTTAAACCGTTTGAGACTATATTGATACATGTGACAACATGAATATGATAGAGGCATTAGGATTATAACCAGAGCCAAACAGCCATCCATTATTAATGTTCCAAGAGAACACACCCTTAGTGAACCAATTTGAGCCTACATTGAATAAGCTATCTCTTTGGTAACCATAACTTGTCCCTAACCTAAATATACTTATATCTTTACCTTTGTTCCAAAGATGAATTAGCATGTTTTGAGACAAGTTGCAAAGACAAGGAAGATTTATTGAAAATTTGGGTTAGAAACAAGAAATAAGTGTGGGGGGAAAAGAAAGAAAAAAGTCAAGAGAAAAAGAAAGGGATCATTGTCAAATACATTCCCATATTAAAAAAAAAAAAAACAAAAAAACTTCTCTTGAACTTCTAGTTAAAGTAAAAAAAAAAAGATGTTACAAAGTTGGTTAGAATGATGCAAATGCTCAACATGAATATTTAGCCTATGTTATTATGTGCTTTATAAGAGTTTTGAGAAGTTTTATTTGTATGATCTTTTTATGTCTCTAAACTTTATGAACTCTTTGGAACCTTTGTGATATCTTTATCCTTTTGTTCTTCAACCACATTACAAACCCCTTGGCCCCATTACAACCTTGATTAAAGACCTCTTGATTCATGAAGTTGTATGATCTAAATAGTGGAGAATAGGTGGACAAGCAAGAATATGGTAGAACTGTTTTCATGAGATTGATTGAGTGTAAACACTTCACCACTACTTTAAAGAGTGAAAATCATGAGGGTATCCCATGTGAGTAGTTGAGATTAAGTTTGAATATGCACTATTTTGATTGAAATATGTTATGTTAATATTGGCTTAACTCAAACAATTTACATTCAAGCATGATTTTTTGTGAAATTCTTTAAGCTATTGATTAGTTTATAAGACTTGTTCAAATATTGTCTCTAATTTGTATTGAAAGGATTAGGAGTAAATATTTTTAGTATATGTAGTTTATTTATATTTTAGTTTTTCAATGTTTGTGGGTATCGTTCTAGTAAACCCTCACGAGACTAAACTCGTCCACTAGGGACACCTAGGGGTTTAAAGGCTTGTGTCACATGCTAAGTGCCACCGTGATTTCCTACGAAAGTGGATTAGATTAGATTTTCTTATTTTATTTTTATTGAGTCGTTGCTAGGGACTAGCAACAATCTAAGTGTGGGGGTGTGATAACTCGTATAATTATATAGTTTTTAGTTATGTTTTATTGTTGTTTTGTGTCAAATACGAGTTATTATTGTTTAGTCTAATTGTGTTTATGATCTTTATGTATTTTGGTGTTTTTCACAAGTTTCTTTGAGTGATTTCAGATTACTAGAATTAAGGGTAAATCCAGTTCAGTTCCAGTTCCGACACCTTTTTCCATATCAGCTATATCTTCAGTTTCACTGAAGCAATAAGGCTGCAATTTGTAGCCGTGCAAAGCTAAGAGGCATATTTATCTTTTTCATGTTTTACACTTCTTGAAACGGAGTCGTTTTCCCTAGCAAAATCGACCATGAAGTTGGCTGATGTGCAATGACGTCTGTGCTGACCTGTTTTCGTATTTTGCCCATATCTTCTTATCCACATCAGAAAATGAGCTGATTCCAACAGCTATGGATCAGTAACTGATAGGGTAACATTTTTCTAGAAGACCATGTGATCAGATAAGGCCTGCAAAATTGACAAAATCGACCATCAAGTTGGCTGATCAAAATCGTCATGTATGACGAAAATTGTTAGAAAATGCACCCACCTATTATACCTACCTTTGAAATTTGTAAAGCTTGTCTCTTGTCATTAAGCCCTCCAAAATGTGTATAAATAGAGGGCCTTGGATGATTGTAAGGGATGATATTGTACATTGGTAGGATATTAGCCATAATAAATAAATTCTCTAAGTTTTCTTCTTCTTTCCTTTCTCTAGTTTTCTTTTTCTTTATTTTCTTCTTCTTCTTTCTTTCTTTTATTTCCTTCTTAGATTCTATTTAATTTTATGTTTATAATGCCTATGCTAGGCTAAACTTCTATTTGGTTAAGGGTGATTTCAAAGCCCTAAACATGTTTTGTGATTGATTTTCAGATTCTATCTATCATTAATTTTCTATCAAAGTTGCTTATGTTCTTCTACAAGAATTGTTCATGATGTTGTCTTGATTTATTTAGGTGTACAACTAGATAGATCTTGATAATTATCTATTGCTAGTCTAGGAGTCTTGATCCGTGTAATTGTCTTGATTTCCTATTCATAAGTGGCAATTTGTGATTAATGATTATGGTCAAGTTTTCAATAATTGCAAAGTGAAACATAACCTAAGTTGAACAATCCGAGCTTATGTGTTTGTTGCTTAGACCAACCTATCTTTCTCATCATAAAGCTGCCATTAATTTGAATTTAGAGAGCTTATTCTAGGTTGTTTAATGGTTAGAGATTAAATAGAGAGCTTGTTCTATTTAACGACAAACTAAGGAAAGATTGGGATAACAGAGCTTGTTGTTATCTACGGTTGTTAACTTTGATAGTTGGTTGATATTGATAGATCTGAAATTGATTCTTAATGATGTCTAGTGGTGGAGAATGAAACCTTAACCATATTTTTCATATTTGATTCTTCTTACTTACTTGTTTTCTTACTTTTCTAGTTTGCTTATTTTTAAAAGTATATTTATTTTTATTGGCTGATTATACCGCCTAATTTGTATATTAACTTTGTTTTATTTTTATTGGCTGGTTATACCGCCTAATTTAGTATATATTTTTATTGGCTGGTTATACCGCCTAATTTAGTATATATATTTTTATTGGCTTGTTGTTAAGAATATTAATTATCTAGCCTCTTGCTCTCTCAAAAACAAAGAAACAAAGAAGAAATCAGAACTTTGATGCTTGGGAAAAAGTAAATTTTGTATGCCCCCTTAATCTCTATTTATAGGCAATAGCTAGGGCATCAAACAAGTGAATTTCAGCTCTCTCCCTTCAATAAATGCTGACTTGTGGCTAAAGTTAAGGAAAAGTGGCTGACTTTTGTGTTTTAAGGAAAGATATAAGCCTTGGCAGCCAAGTTTGAATAAATAGGAAAGTTTTAGTCAAAGCACTCTTTAATGAAGAGAGATTAAAAAATTGCAGCCAAAGTAAGTGTAAGGAAGGAAAGTCTTGGCTGATTTAATTCTCCTACTTTGACTAGGATTAGCTTTAAGAAAAGATACTTGCAATTAATGCAATTAATGCAAGTTGACAGCCACTAATCCTTCTTTGGCAAGGATAAACATAAATGTCAGCTAGGGTATTAAGAAAAATATGTGATTTGCGGCTAGGGTTTTGTCTGCCACTAGGGTTGTTTAGGGAGATATTCCAATACCGATTTGGATGACCATTTCTTATCCGATTTAGAACCATGACCAACCATTGGAAAGGTAATCAAGTGATCTTCAAAAGTCAAGAAGGAAGTTTCTTCGAATAAAGAATCTAACATCATGTTTTCTTAGCAACAAGCTCCGGAGGTCAAATCTGTCTTCTTGCTTTGCACCAAGAATTTGATCCTTTTGACTCCCAACTCTTTTTCCATCTTGTGATTGTGATTTTGTAAGCTCTTTAACATCCTAATTGACATGTTTTGACTTCATCTCCTCCAAAATACCTACAAAGCATAAAAACCTAGTAAAATGTCAAGGAAGTAAGAATCAAAGCACAAAGTATAAGGAAATTAAATAGGAAAATGTATGAAATTAAGCACTTATCAAATCCCCCCACACTTAATCTTTTGCTAGTCCTCGAGCAAAATCAAATAGCGACAAAATAATAAAACCTAATCTAATCCCCTTTCAATACAAATTAGAGACAATCATTGAACAAGTGTTATAAACTAATCAATAGCTTAAAGAGTTTCACAAAAAATCATGCTTGATAGTAAATGGTTTGAGTTAAGCTAAAATTAACATAACATATCTCAATCAAAATAGTGCATGTTCAAACTTAATCTCAACTTCTCACATGGGATACCCTCATGATATTCACTCTTTAAAGTAGTGGTAAAGTGTTTACACTCAATCAATCTCATGAAAACTGTTTCTACCATATGCTTGCTTGTCCACCTATTCTCCACTACTTAGATCATGCAACTTCATGAATCAAGAGGTCTTTATGCAAGGTTATTATGGGGCCAAGGGGTAATAATGTGGCTAAAGAATAAAAGATAAAGGATATTACAAAAGTTCCAAAGATTTTATAGAGTTTAGAGACATATTAAGATTTATACAAAGAAACTTCTCAAAACTCTCTACAAGTACATAGTCACATAGGCCGGATATTCATGTTGGGCCTTTTCTTCATTCTAAACAACTTTGTAACATCTTTTTCTTTTTCCACAAATTCAAGAGATGATTCATATTTTTTTTTTCATTTTTTTTTTCACATAGGAATGTATTTGCAAGTATTCCATTTCTTTTTCTCTTGACTTTTCTTTTCCCCCACACTTATTTCTTGTTTCTAACCCAAATTTTCAATAGATCTTCCTTGTCTTTGCACTTGTGTCAAAACATGCTAATTCATCCTTGGAACAAAGGTAAAGATATAAATAAGTATATTTAGGTTAGGGACAAGTTATGGTTACCAAAGAAATAGCTTATTCAATGTAGACTCAAATTGGTTCACTAAGGGTGTGTTCTCTTGGAACATCAATAAGGGATGGCTGTTTGGCCCTGGCTAAAAACGGGTAGAAATAAGTTACATGTTCTCCTAGTCAAAAATAGGTCAGCCGCCAACCCTTTTTGTAGACACCATGGACTACCTTTGATTATCCTTTGTTGAATAACCTAGTTGAAATATATGCTTCTCCTTGTCAAAGTAGGATTAGTGGCTGCCAACTTGCATTAATTGCATTAATTACAAGAATCTTTCCTTAAAGCTAATCCTTGTCAAAGTAGGAGATTTAAATCAACTATGACTTTCCTTATTTCTACATGCCTTGGCTGCCAAGTTTTCCATCTTTCCTTTAAAATAGAAACTTAGTCAAAGTACGAGAACTAATCAGCCAAGACTTTCCTACTTTATCCAAACTTGGTTGCCAAGTCTTGTATCTTTCCTTAAACACATCAAACAAGTCATCCATCTTTCCTTAATACCCTAACCCTAGCCGCAAGTCAGAATAAGTGAGAGGGAGGAGCCACAACTTCATTAATTGATGCCTTACATGCTGCCTATAAATAGAGAACAAGGGGGGCTGCCGAATTCACACTTCAATAAGCTTTTATTTTTTGTTTTCTTCTTTCTTTGAGAGAGCAAGAGGCTAAATAATTAATATTCTTCTTCTTCTTCTTCTTCTTTCTTTCTTTCTTTAATTTTCTTCTTATTTTCTTTTTAATTTCATGTTTATGTTGACAATGTCTATGCAAGGCTAAACTTTTCTTTGGTAAGGGTGATTTCAAAGCCCTAGACATGTTATATAATTAATTTTCAAATTCTATCATATATTAGTTTTCTATCAAAGTTGTTTATGTTTTCTACTTGAATTGTTTATGATTTTTATTTTGATTTGTTTAAGATGCATGATAATTATCTAATGCTAGTTTAGGAGTGTTGATCCGTAATTGTCTAGATTTCTTATTCATAAGTGGCAATTTGTGATTAATGATTATGGTTAAGTTTTTGCTAATTGCAAAATGGAACATAACATAGGTTAAACAATCCGAGCTTATGTGTTTATTGCTTAAATCAACCTATCTTTCTTATCATAAAGCTGCTATTACATTAAATCTAGAGAGCTTATTCTAGGTTGTCTAATAGTTAGAGATTAAATAGAGAGCTTGTTCTATTTAACAATGAACTAAGGAAAGATTGGGGTAACAGAGCTTGTTGTTATCTACGGTTGATAGTTTTCATAGATTATTAATGTTGATAGATCTGAATTTGATTCTCAATGATGTCTAGTGGTGGCGAATGATACCTTAACCATATTTTCTCATATTTGATATTCTCTTACTTATTTGCTTCTTACTTTTATTATTTGCTTGAGTTTCAAAACTACTTCAAAACCCCCTTTACTTTTATTTTCTTTGAACTTAATAACTTATAAATTAAAACCCAATCCCTGTGGACTCGACCCATGCTAACTACTATACTTACAATTGATTTTTTTTTTGTGCAAGGTTAAATAAGATACGCTCTTTCGGGTGCATCAAATATCCAAAAAAATTTAAAGAAAAATGAATTATTTATTGCATTATAACATAGTTATTATATGATTTCTCTAACAAATCCACATTTTTCAAATAATCGCTAAAATATTTATAAAAATTATATATGAACTTTAAGATTCAAATCTCCTTTTTGTTGAACATTTTCAAAATAACTATGGGATAGACTTCCATATTGGAAAAGAATAAAGGCAATGATGCTCTTTAAATATAGAGAACTGAATGGCATTAGTAGTTGGATACAAGTGGGCTCAAGTGGGAATTGGACCATGGCCAGCTTGGATGGTCTAGTAATATATTAATTTTATATATTAATATATTATAAAGGCACTTGGCACTTGGCTCGTGCACGTGCAGCTAATAATTAATTATTATTTGCCCGTTTTAGACAAGAGCTACCCGATTTTTCAACAATTAGATTTGTTCAGATAGATTCGTGTCAGAACAATATGCTGCCTGTTTGTTTCAAATAGACAGATTCATTCAGACAAGTCATGTATGTATAAGAAGCAGCCTATTTGTTTGAAACAAACAGATTCGTTTAGACAAGTTGTGTCTGTACGAACAGACATCTAATGATGGATTTCGACTTATCAAAATTCGAGAACTTAGAGGAAGAGTTCAAGTCACTTGTCTGCCTATGCAATGCTCACTGTTGCAGATATGAGTAATGAACTCAATCGAATGGCTAGGGCACTCTTGTAATCAACCGGTTAAGGCAACTACAAGAACTGTTCCACAACCTATCTTGCTCGTCCAAACCAGAATGCTTTATGCCTTGCTTCTTGATCATCCAAGCAATCAAGAACCCCTCACTCACTTGTTCTTAGTATCGTATATACTAAGAATCTTTTGAGATTTCAGACACACACTTTTGTGTTCTGAATAGGTGTACAAAACACTCTTAAAATCTCAATTTTTCATCATCTATTTGTCTTGGCCAATCCTCTCTATATATAGCCTCTTAAGGGTTGCTTCATGAAAGGATTAAAGGACACAACCCCTTCTAGAATAGCACCCTTCATTTGGACACAATGGTTCGGCAACAGAACCATTTCCTTCCAAATGAACATGACCATTTGGCTAATAGGAGGAAACCTCTCAACCAGAAACAACATGATGTTTCGATCACATGTGGCAGCCACATGATGAATGATGTCACATGTCACAATCCCATTGGTGACACTTGTACACGGTGGTGCTGATGTGTCACACATATGTGCCACATCATCCAGGCCACCTAGCTACCACTAGCTAGTGTTCAGCTACCTTGAGCTGACTTGAGCTGAGTAAGCTTTCACTTTGAGCTCCTTATGAGCTTCCATAAGCTTATCTCATCTCTTGCTAGTTTACCATAATCATATATCATTCATATCGAGTGAATCTTGTGCGTACTTGGTGTGTTTGTTCACATATGTCCAAATACTTCCAACAGCTCCCACTTGCACATTATGAACTTGATGCTATCATCCACACATATTCAGACCAAAGACTAAATCAAAGAAAAACATTCATACATTGGAATAACATATGCAAGTAGGTCGTGTGACCCTAGGCATTCAATGGAATTCATCTCAATATGCAACTGTTAAGTCAGACATAAGAGATCTTACTCAATCCATGACTCATCCATGGCTTATCATAGATGTCAAATCAGAATAACTCTTAAGTTATTCATGTTAATGATCCATATATGATGTGAACCCTTGGGGTTAAACCTTTTGAACCCACTAACAAATTGAAATACCCTAACCCAAAGAAAGCCAAGATTCAGGCAATAGAACTTAAACCCGTAGAAATATTGGATCAAAGAACCTAGATTAGCTAAGCTAACTAAACCCAAGAACACTTGTTTCTAGAACCTAAGTTTGATAGGAAGAACGCCACACAAAAAGGATTTCTTTGATAAGTTCACTAGTTCTGTCAAGAATTAGAAAGAGTGAAACACTCACTTGTATAAAATCAACTCAATAGATTAATAATGGTTGCTGAAGTAGATGGCTAAACAAGGGTGTTTATAGCCTCCCTAATAACCCTAGTTCAACTAGCCTAAGAACTCCTAGTACAAATGAAACTCTTTGGCAGCCAAGGCTTACTACTTACATAATTAAATGAAAGCTTAACTATGGGCTAAACAAGCTCAAGCCCAATCGTAATTAAATTTGAAAGATGTCCAATATTTTAATGAGGGTAGTCCATACAAGCTTATTGGACATGTTACACAAGTCAGGCCCAAAAGCCTAAACTAAATATAAACTTAACACTAGCCCAAATACTCATTTAGTAGGTGCCACATAGTTTAACGAATTGGTCCCCACCCTTACCATGTCATTTAATGAACAGGTCCACTTCATTAAGCCTTATGCCACCACCTTGCATTCTTCTAAGGCCCATATTGTGAAGCTTGGATCACATGGACCAAGTCTTGTTCTTCCTCATTCAAGCAGCCCAACTTGAATGTCTTAAGATTGCGTAAGGGACTTGTAGATTCCACACAAGTCCTTTGCTTTCTTCTTTTCATGGATTCGGCCCAAATAGTCCTCTCCTTACCTTTTTTCCTTGGTTCGACCCAAGTAGACTCCTTTCTTAGCCTCTTTGATAGGATCCAAGATGACCCAATCCCATGGCAATTTCTATATGGGCCAAGATCCAAGAAAATCTAGGAAACATGGCAAGAATGAGTGAATTTCATTTGGGCCATGTTGCAAGTTATTCAGAAAAGGCTTCAACATGCAAGATGGGCTTGCATCCAAGTTTGGTCCATGTGATTCAAGAACACAAGGTGGAACATTAAGAGGGCTTATTTGAGCTTATTTTAATTCTTATAATTACTTAGGCATTTGGGCCTATATTATGGACATCTTTTAATTATTTAGGTTTGGGCTTGAGCATGTTCAACCCATATTTTACATATTATTAGGGTTATTGTAGGGAGGCTATAAATATATGTCTTAGCCGCCTACTTAAATTATCTTTTGATCAATTAAGTCTGATTTTATTCAGTGAGAGTTTTCTCTTTTTAGTTCTTGACAGAACTTAGGAACTTATCAAAGAATTCTTTCTTTGTGGCGTTCAACCTATCAAACTTAGGTTCTTGAAACGAGAGTTCTTAGGGTCTAGTTTACATGCTTAATCTAGGTTCTTTGGAACAAGCTTTTAAGGGTTTAAGTTTTCTTTGCCTGAATCTTGGCTTTTCTAGGTTAGGTATTTCAATTTGTTAGTGGGTTCAAAGGGTTTCACCCCTAGGGTTCACATCAGTTGGTATCAGAGCTTAGTGACCAATCAGGTCAAATCTTTTTATCTTCTTTACCATAGGGTATTGGAGTTTTTCTCAACTTTTTTTTTTTTTTGTGTAAAATATGGACTGAACATGCTCAAGCCCAAACTTAAATAATTAAAAGATGTCCATAATATAGGCCCAAATGCCTAAGTAATTATAAGAATTAAAATAAGCTCAAATAAGCCCTCTTAATGTTCCACCTTGTGTTCTTGAATCATATGGACCAAACTTGGATGCAAGCCCATCTTGCATGTTGAAGCCTTTTCTGAATAACTTGCAACATGGCCCAAATGAAATTCACTCATTCTTGCCATGTTTCCTAGATTTTCTTGGATCTTGGCCCATATAGAAATTGCCATGGGATTGGGTCATCTTGGATCCTATCAGGGTGAATCGGTTCTAAAGGCCCCAAATTGCTCCTCACTGTAGCCGATGAAGGCTAGTAAAGCATCCCGATAAAAGCGAGTTCAATTCGTTAGAGTATATTTTCCTAAGCCCATACGGAGGATCATCACGAAAGCTTTAGGTACTTTATATTCAGGAAGTGTTTTACTAGCCCATACGGAGGATCATCACGAAGGCATAGTTACTTTACTCCCACTTAAAAGGACGAAACCCGGGTAGAGAGTTCATGTTATGAAAATACAAATGTAGTGTGTGCGGAGGAACAAAACAAACCTGTCACCACCTATTCTACACCCCTTATCCTAAATACCCCAACAATTTATTAAAACAACGATCAAGAATAGTGTAACGCATTAATCAACAAGAATACAATGGTAATATACAACATTAAATAACTAGAGCATAATAAAATGCATGTGAATGAATATGAACATATTTAAAACATTTTATTATTTTCAAAATTCTCCTTTATTTTTAAAAAAATATATGGGAATTAAAATTAAATACCAATTAAACCAACAAAATTGAAACTTTGATAACACACGACTAATTCTAGGCCTGACTCTCTAATAGTCCCCAGCGGAGTCGCCAAGCTGTCGCAACCTAAGAAATAACATAACAAAGTCTCATAGCAAGACTTTATTATTCGTTAAGCGTGACATTAAAAAAAAACGAGAAAAAGTCAACATAATTCCTCTAGAAAAATATTGGTGTCGATACGTGATCCCTATCGTGGAGGCCCGTTCGAGTGAGGGGGAAACGAAAGCAGAGGAAAAGATGACTTAATTCCTCTAGAAATAAAATAAACAGTCGAGGGTATGAAAACGGCCTCGTAAAAAGACATGGAGTCGCCACCAATCTTTATTAGCTAGGTGTGATCGGCCACCTATTAAAACGGGTTTTATAAAATATTTTAAAATTAATTAAAACATTTTTAAACCAATTTCAAGTCTGCGTTATAAACCAGAGAAATCAAAGAAGCAGGTTTGGGAGTCGGTTACGTACGGGGAAGGATTAGCCCCTATTGATCATGTGTTATTTCAAGTCTCGGTAAAAAAAAGTCGGTTTTAATTTAGTATTTCAAGTTAATTCCCAATTTAAAGAAAAATAATTCCATTTTTAATTGAAAATGGTCCGAAATTTATTAATTCCAAATTTTTCTATATTCTCCGGCAAAATCGGCAAAATATAGAAATTTTTATTCATTTGGAAAACTTTTCGAATCATTCTCGTTTTTTTAAGGAAAGATATTCCTTTATTAATGATAATTGATGATATTCCCTCCAGCAAACCCGGTAGAGAACTCATGAATAATTTTAACTCGGGAATATCTTTATTTTTATTGAAAATCGTTATCTTTTTCAAAACATTTAAGAATATGATCATGACCATGTATGACATAAAAAAAATGACATGACAAAGTCTAGATAATATAACGCAACCTAAATGATATGACATAATTTAAATGACATAGTATTCTAGGTGAAATGAAAAATCCTACGTATCATGGTATATTCTAAATGAGATAAAATGATTTAAATGACATGGCAATTCTAAATGATATGGCATATTTTATATGACATGGCATATTCTAAATAATTAAACCTAGATGACATGGAATATGATGAAATGTCATGAAACATAAAATAATGCTATCATAAAATATGCATTAAAATAAAATAAAAATGCATGAGCATAGTATATGCTAAATAATGTGACAAAAATAAATGACTAAATAAAAAAAATATATGGGATATCATGAAACATTCAAAATCATATGGCAAACAATATACGATCATAAAATGTGAATCAAAATAATACCATGGAAAATATAATAGAAAAAATCACACATTTAAATAAAATGCATGAACATGGAAATGCAATGCATGAAAGTGTATTTCTTCCTCTAAATAAAGAAATCCGTATATCTAAAAAGATATTCAGCTACCTTAGAAAAATATGTCAAATTAGATTTTCTAAAAAAACAAAACTTTGTGATTGTTTGAAAACAATTTTGAGGAAAAACTTGAATAAAGATTAAAAATTCCTACCAAACCCTTTTGAAATGGCTCTAATTTCCTAAGTTTAAAATCCTGGACTTGACCGCCCTTAACCCGAGATTTATAAAATCACTTTTAAAGTTTAAAAAAGCTTAGAAACTACCCTAAGACAGTAGCTAAATCTTCTAACATGCAACCATTATTCCTCTTTTGATTTCAAATCCTCCTCTACTGTCCAGTTTTGTCACACAATTTTTTTGCCTATTTTCAAAAATTCAAAAAAATCTAAAAGAAATACTGGAGACTCAGAACATGTAAAACTACGTAAGAAAAAATTGGCTTAATTTTTTGATTAAAGATGACTGCCCAGAAAAATCGGAGAAATTCGAGTACTTGGTGAAAAAACTGTTTTGTCAAAACACATTTTTTGCCTTTGATAAATTCATTCAAAAATAAAAGTAGAAACTGTTGGAGATCATCCTAAAGACCTAAGGACAGTAGCTAAACATTTAAAAACCTTGGACAAAAATTGTCTAAGTAAAAAAAATCACAAAGGTAGAATAATCAATTTGACAATTCCTTAATTTTCCACAAGTATGCTCAAGAGAGCATGACTTTGAGCCATTGGTTGGCCTAAGTCATAAATCATGTGGCAATGATATGGAATGCATGAACATACAGCAAATGAAATGTATGAAATGCATGGTCTAAAGCTCTAAATGGTAAAGGAAATGCATGACAATTCAAGACAACCTAAATGCCTAGCATGAGTTTGCATGGCAATAAATGCTATCCGTAACTCAATACGCATGCAATGCTTGATAATGTAAATGTGACTTGGCAATACCAATATGGCCTAGACCTAAAATGTAATGAACATGCATAGCAATACTATGAACATACAAGACCAATGAAACTAATGTTAATGCTGGAACAAATAGCAACTAATAGAAAATTTCAAGATATGATAACGCAAAGCATGTTACCTAAACAAAATGCAAATGCATGATAAGGTAAGGGATGCATGAAGAGGCCAAATGTAGCTACATGATACTCTAATGCAATCCTATCTAGTAAATGACATGATACATGAAAAAAAATGCACAACATGAGCATATGAACACAATGGCCGAATATGCAAGGGAAAGTTATTAAGCATGGAATAGAAATATATAAGTAAATATAGCATAGAAAATAATTTAAAGAACATTTAAAAAAAATTTAACATAGATATGCAAAACAAATAACAAGCAAAACTATTAATTAAAACAAGGAAAATTAAGCTCCATGGTTGGTATCAAATGGGCATAGCCTCTCACCTAACCATAATTACTTGGTCTTGCCAAAATCATGAAGCCTTTCCATCTCAATAAAACAGAAAATAAACCATGTTAAACAAAAAAATTAAGGTGAGCTTCATGGTAGGTAAAAATGGGCATAGCCTCTCTCCTAACCATGGCCACTTGGTCTAGCCAAGATCATGTACCATTTCAACCTTTTTCCTTCATCTTTTGTAAAAAATCAGAACCTTAGAATACTCTACAAAACCTTCTAAAAATCATTTTTCACAACAACATGCAAGGAAGAAAAAAAAAGAAAACCAAGGCAAGTAAACATGCCATATTCGGCCATAGCATGAAACCATGTAAAAAAAATTGTTTTCCACCATTTTAATGAAGAAGAAGAGATGAAAACATAAGTAAACATTAAAAAAACTTTATTTGTATGAAAAATGTAGTAGGAAAACAAGATAGAAAATCAAGAAAACACCATGGAAAACAAGAAGAAAGCTATGCTAGAACTTGGTAGAGATGACTACCTTAAAGCTCTCTATTGAAAACCTTTTTTTTTTCTTTCTTTCAAAACCTTTTTCTTTGCCAAATTAGCTACTGACTTCAGCCAAAAAACCTATGAAAAAATGAAACCAACCCCCCCTCTTTAGCCTTGGCGAATGGCCTCTCACCCTTGGATGGGAATTGCATTTGTTTCTCCTCCAATCTTGGCCTTTAGATTAAGATATTTTGATGACAACATAAAAATGTCATCTTGCCAATTGATAGCAGCCCTTAATATGTGTACTCAGCCCTTGTAGTAACCTTAGCCCTTAGATGCAAAGGAGGACCAATCCCATGCACTCCCTTGCTTGCCCCTTTGAGTGTTTACCCTTGGATGAGTTCTGCTGTTCCATTCTTGGTCATTAGATGAGGACAACATAAAAATGAAAACTTATAGATTAAATCCAGCCCTCAACATATGTACTCTGCCCTTGTAGATGGCCTAAGCCATTGGATGAAAAGAGACAATCCCATGCACTCCCTTGCTTAACCGAATGGATGCTCACCCTTGAATGAATTGTGCTCATCTTTTTTCTTTCATTCTTGGCCATTAGATGAGGGTTCTTTCATCAAAAATAAAAATGTCATCCTGGCATTTAAACTTGACCATTGGATGGTGCATTCGACTTTCTTACAATGCACCTAAGCCATTGGATGAAGGGGGGACCATTTGCAAGGTGTTAGTGGTAGCATGTGGCTTGATAGTGACTAAGGAATTAAATTGTTCAAACTTTCTTCTTCTCCTCTATGCTAGCTGACCAAGGGAAGAAAAATCCCAGCAATTCCTTCGTCTTTCATATTTTTCTCAATTACAAATTTACCCTTTTTGGTTTCTTCGGTGAAATAACGTTTTTGCCCCTCGAACCTAAATAAATAGCAAACGGACTCCAAATTCAGATTTTATTTGTTCAATACTTTCAAAATAATAAAAAATTGAATTCTGGAAGTTTTCAAATTTTTTTGAGTCCATTTACTATTTATTTTGGATTTATTTCCAAAATTATCCCTTTTATGCACCCGAACTTTACTATTTTTTAAACAAACTCCGAATCCATATTTTTCTTTACCAATCTTTTCCAAATAATCTGAAAATACGATATGGAAGTTTTCATGATTTTTGGAGCTCATTTGCTATTTTTTTGGGATTTATCTGCTTGAATTACTACATAAGGGACCCGGGATTTGGCCATTTCGCAAACGAACTCCGAATCAAGATTTTCTTTAGCCAATCTCTTCCAAACAATTTTAAAATGAGATTTGCAAATTTTCAGAATTTTTGGAGTTCGTTTGCTATTTTTTCAAGATTTATCCTGTTGAATTTCTACATAGTGGGCCAGGTATTTGGCCATTTTTCAAACGAACTCCGAATCAAGATTTTCTTTCACCAATCTCTTCGAAATGATTTAAGAATGAGATTTGCAAATTTTTAGAATTTTTGGATTTCATTTGCTATTTTTCCCAAATTTTCCAATTTTGCCCTTTTGCCTCCGAAACCCGATTTTGCTCAAAATAAGTCCGATTTTCAGATTTTCTTCAAACTGAGCCTTGGCTATCCTTGTTTAATCATTCTTCAACAATTAGGGGTTTATTCCTACCGAATCGGGCCATTTCTGTAATTCTTCCAAATTTCACCGAAATCCATCAAAAAAACTAATTCTCGGTTTTCTTCCGAATTGACTTTTCTATCAGTTTTTCTTCCAAGTGGCTTCTCCATTACCCGTAGTCAGTTCTTATCTTTCATTTGAGACCTTTAATTCTGACCAATTGATAGTTTAAGCACTTTTCCCCGAATTTCTCGAATTAGGGTTTCCTTCCTATTGACTCTCTGTAACCCAACTTTCGAACTCCATATCTCTCAATGTAGACCTTGGATTATCAAAATTCTTTCACCGTTTTTCAATTGAACCTCAAATCTTGATTTTGAAAGTGGGTTAACTTTTTCAATAGTTGACTTTTTCGGGGATGACTTTTTTCAAGTTTGACTTTTTCTATATGCTTTCTTAGAAGAAGTCTCGGAGGACCACCTGCAGGATGAGAAAAGCCTTTTAGCATTTTGAAACATCAATTTAGGAAGAAAACGTACCTGATTTAGGGGTCCGGACAAAATTAGGTGTCTACAAGTTTGAAATGTGTTTTCAACTCACCTGAAAGGGATTGAAAGTAGCCAAACTATGTATCGACAAGTCTTAGAGCGCAAGAGGCATGGTTAATGATATATGGATCATTAACATGAATAACTTAATAGTTATTATGATTTGATATCTATGATAAGTCTTGGATGTGTTATATGGATTGAGTAAAATCTCTTATGTCTAACTTAACAGTTGCATATTGAGATGAATTCCATTGAATGCCTAGGGTCACACGACCTACTTGCATATGTTATTGCAATGTCCGAATGCTTTGCCTTAATTATGCCTTTGGTCTGAATATGTGTGGATGATAACATCAAGTTCATAATGTGCGAGTTGGAGCTGTTGGATGTATTTGGACATAAGTGAACAAATCACCAAGTACGCACAAGATTAAATTGATATGAATGATGTATTATGATGGTAAACTAGCAAAGAAATGAGATAAGCTTATGGAAGCTCATAAGGAGCTTAAAGTGAAAGCTTACTCAGCTCAAGTCAGCTCAAGGTAAATGGACACCACCTAGCTCAGCTCAAAGAGCTGGACACCCGCTCAATCAGCTAGATGTAGCTGAAGGGTAGCTAGGTGAGTGACACTCTATGAGGTGGAGTGACACTAGCTAGTGGTAGCTAGGTGGCCTAGATGATGTGGCACATAGGTGTGACACATCAACACTATCATGCACAAGTGTCACCAATCGGTTTGTGACATGTGACATCATACATCATGTGGCTGCCACATGGATCGAAACAACATGGTGTTTCGGGTAAGAAAGGTTCCCTCCTAATAGCCGAATAGATGTGATCATTTGGAAGAGAATGATTCTGTTGACCAAACCATTATGTCCCAAATGAAGGGTGCTATTCTAGAAGGGTTGTGTCCTTTAACCCTTTCATGAAGCAACCCTTGAAGGCTATAAATAGAAGAGAATTCGGACAAAACAAGACACACCAATAATCAGAGGCAGATTGCAAAGTGCAATTGCTAAGTGAGTGAGGGGTTCTTGATTGCTTGAATTATCAAGAAGCAAGACAGAAAGCATTCTGGTTTGGACCAGCAAGATAGGTTGTGGAAAGGTTCTTGTAGTTGCCTTAACCAGTTGATTACAAGAGTGCCTTAGGCATTCGGTTGAGTTCATTACTCATATCCACAATAAGCGAGCATTGCATAGGCAGAAAAGTAAGTCACTTGAACTCTTCCTCTATGTTCTCGGATTTTGATAAGTCGAAATCCAATAGCAACTCCCCCCATCAATAATCATACTACTCTTACAAAACATCTGGTATGAAAAATATTTTCTCTTTGCTGCTCTACATCATCTATTTTAATTTGTGCATTCAAAGCATGCCTAGCAACAAGAGACTTACCTTCAACGGGGTAGTCTGATTCAGCATCATCACCATCACAATCGCTAGCATCTTCCAATTCTGGCATGTCATCACAATCATCCTCACTTTCGGTAATGACTTCACCATTAGCATGCATGATCATCACCCTTTCGTATGAAATGTATTTTCGCAACATATATACATGGAATACGAGGTGTACATAGCTCAAGTCTGGAGGCAACACTAACTCATATGCTACCGCACCCTTACGGCTCAATATCTGGAATGGTCCAATGTACCTTGGACTCAACTTACCTCGTCTCCCAAATCTCATAACTGATGCACCCAAAAGAGTGTATCTTATTTAACCTTGCACTAAAAAGATCAATTGTAAGTATAATGATTAGCAAGGGTCGAGTCCTCAGGGATTGGGTTTTAATCTATGAGTTATTAGTTTATAACTTACGTTCAAAGAGAACAATAAAAGAAAAGGGGTTTTTGAAGCCAGATTTAAACTAAAGTAAATAATAAGAATAAGATGCAAGGCGGTATAACCAGCCAATAAAAATATATATACTAAATTAGGCGGTATAATCAGCCAATAAAAATAAATATACTTTTAAAAATAAGCAAACTAGAAAAGTAAGAAAACAAGTAAGTAAGAAAAATCAAATATGAAAAATATGGTTAAGGTTTCATTCTCCACCACTAGACATCATTAAGAATCAATTTCAGATCTATCAATATCAACCAACTATCAAAGTTAACAACCGTAGATAACAACAAGCTCTGTTATCCCAATCTTTCCTTAGTTTGTCGTTAAATAGAACAAGCTCTCTATTTAATCTCTAACCATTAAACAACCTAGAATAAGCTCTCTAAATTCAATTTAATGGCAGCTTTATGATGAGAAAGATAGGTTGATCTAAGCAACAAACACATAAGCTCGGATTGTTCAACTTAGGTTATGTTCCACTTTGCAATTATTGAAAACTTGACCATAATCATTAATCACAAATTGCCACTTATGAATAGGAAATCAAGACAATTACACGGATCAAGACTCCTAGACTAGCAATAGATAATTATCAAGATCTATCTAGTTGTACACCTAAATAAATGAAGACAACATCATGAACAATTCTTGTAGAAGAACATAAGCAACTTTGATAGAAAATTAATGATAGATAGAATCTGAAAATCAATCACAAAACATGTCTAGGGCTTTGAAATCACCCTTAACCAAATAGAAGTTTAGCCTAGCATAGGCATTGTAAACATAAACATAAAATTAAAGAGAATCTAAGAAGGAAATAAAAGAAAGAAAGAAGAAGAAGAAAATAAAGAAAAAGAAAACTAGAGAAAAGAAAGAAGAAGAAAACTTAGAGAATTTTATTACAATGGCTAATATCCTACCAATGTACAATACCTCTTACAATTATCCAAGGCCCTCTATTTATACACATTTTGGAGAGCTAAATGACAAGAGACAAGCTTTATAAATTTCAAAGGTAGGTATAATAGGTGGGTGCATTTTTCTAACAATTTTCGTCATATTGTATGACAATTTTGATCAGCCAGTTTGATGGTCGATTTTGTCAATATTGGAGGTTTGATCTGATCAAATGGTCTTCTAGAAACATGTTCCCCTATCAGTCGGTGATCCATAGCCGTTGGAATCAGCTCATTTGCTGATGTGGATCAGAAGATATGGTCAAAATACCAAACCTTGTCAGCACAGACGTCATTGCACATCAGCCAACTTGATGGTCGATTTCGCTAGGGAAAACGACTCCGTTTCAAGAAGTGTAAAACATGAAAAAGTTAGATATGCCTCTTAGCTTTGCACGGTTAAAGTTTCAGCCTTATTGCTTCAGTGAAACTCCAGATATAGCTGATATGGCAAAAGGTGTCGGAACTGGAACTGAACTGAATTTGCCCTTAATTGTTGATTTAACCTAGTAATCTGAAATCACTCAAAGAAACTCGTAAAAAAACACCAAATTACATAAAAATATAAAAGATCATAAACACAATTAGACTAAGCAATAATAACTCGTATTTGACACAAAACAATAATAAAACAAAACTAAAAACTATATAATTATACGAGTTATCACACCCCCACACTTAGATTGTTGCTAGTCCTCGAGTAAAAACAAAAAAAAATAAAATAAGAAAATCTAATCTAATCCACTTTCGTAGGAAATCACGGTGGCACTTAGCATGTGACACAAGCCTTGAAACCCCTAGGTGTCCCTAGTGGACGAGTTTAGTCTCGTGAGGGTTTACTAGAACGATACCTGATAACTCGTATAATTATATAGTTTTTAGTTATGTTTTATTATTGTTTTGTGTCAAATACGAGTTATTATTGCTTAGTCTAATTGTGTTTATGATCTTTTATATTTTTATGTAATTTGGTGTTTTTTTTACGAGTTTCTTTGAGTGATTTCAGATTACTAGGTTAAATCAACAATTAAGGGCAAATTCAGTTCAGTTCCAGTTCCGACACCTTTTGCCATATCAGCTATATCTGGAGTTTCACTGAAGAAATAAGGCTGAAATTTTAAACCGTGCAAATTTAAGAGGCATATGTAACTTTTTCATGTTTTACACTTCTTGAAACGGAGTCGTTTTCCCTAGCGAAATCGACCATCAAGTTGGCTGATGTGCAATGACGTCTATGCTGACCTGTTTTGGTATTTTGCCCATATCTTCTGATCCACATCAGCAAATGAGCTGATTCCAATGGCTATGGATCACTAACTGATAGGGGAACATTTTTCTAGAAGACCATGTGATCAGATCAAGCTTCCAATATTGACAAAATCGACCATCAAGTTGGCTGATCAAAATTGTCATACAATATGACGAAAATTGTTAGAAAAAATGCACCCACCTATTATACCTACCTTTGAAATTTGTAAAGCTTGTCTCTTGTCATTTAGTCCTCCAAAATGTGTATAAATAGAGGGCCTTGGATGATTGTATGAGGCATGGTAGATTGGTAGGAAATTAGCCATTGTAATAAAATTCTCTAAGTTTTCTTCTTCTTTCTTTTCTCTAGTTTTCTTTTTCTTTATTTTCTTCTTCTTCTTCTTTCTTTTATTTCCTTCTTAGATTCTCTTTAATTTTATGTTTATGTTTACAATGCCTATGCTAGGCTAAACTTCTATTTGGTTAAGGGTGATTTCAAAGCCCTAGACATATTTTGTGATTGATTTTCAGATTCTATCTATCATTAATTTTCTATCAAAGTTGCTTATGTTCTTCTACAAGAATTTTCTATCATTAAGATAGATCTTGATAATTATCTATTGCTAGTTTAGGAGTCTTGATCCGTGTAATTGTCTTGATTTCCTATTCATAAGTGGCAACTTGTGATTAATGATTATGGTCAAGTTTTCAATAATTGCAAAGTGGAACATAACCTAAGTTGAACAATCCGAGCTTATGTGTTTGTTGCTTAGATCAACCTATCTTTCTCATCATAAAGCTGCCATTAAATTAAATTTAGAGAGCTTATTCTAGGTTGTTTAATGGTTAGAGATTAAATAGAGAGCTTGTTCTATTTAACGACAAACTAAGGACAGATTGGGATAACAGAGCTTGTTGTTATCTACGGTTGTTAACTTTGATAGTTAGTTGATATTGATAGATCTGAAATTGATTCTTAATGATGTCTAGTGGTGGAGAATGAAACCTTAACCATATTTTTCATATTTGATTCTTCTTACTTACTTGTTTTCTTACTTTTCTGGTTTGCTTATTTTTAAAAGTATATTTATTTTTATTGGCTGGTTAAACCGCCTAATTTGTATATTAACTTTGTTTTATTTTTATTGGCTGGTTATACAGCCTAATTTAGTATATATATTTTTATTGGCTGGTTATACCGCCTAATTTAGTATATATATTTTTATTGGCTGGTTATACCGCCTTGCATCTTATTCTTATTATTTACTTTAGTTTAAATCTGGCTTCAAAAACCCCTTTTCTTTTATTGTTTTCTTTGAACGTAAGTTATAAACTAATAACTCATAGATGAAAACCCAATCCCTGAGGACTCGACCCTTGCTAATCATTATACTTACAATTGATCTTTTTAGTGCAAGGTTAAATAAGATACACTCTTTTGGGTGCATCAAATTTTTGGCGCCGTTGCCGGGGATTGCTTTCTTTAGTTTATTAGTTTATTGGTTTATTCTTATTTTCTGTTCTAATTATTTACTTTCTTATTTTTTTATTAGTGAATGTTCCAAGCTCCCGAAGAAGACTTACGACTTAGGAGAATTCGGGAATTTATAACTTCTCACCAACAACCAATCGAGGAGTTGATCCAAAACATCCAAGAGGAGCAAGGAGAGATGGCAGCAGCTGACAACCGAACTCTCAAGGAGCTAGCCGCTCCGGACTTGGGTCAACAACCATGGCTTTGCATGGCTTTTGAATTGAAATCTGGTTTGATTCATCTTCTCCCAACTTTTCATGGCTTTGCAGGAGAGGATCCAAATAAGCACCTGATGCACCCAAAAGAGTGTATCTTATTTAACCTTGCACTAAAAAGATAAATTGTAAGTATAGTAGTTAGCAAGGGTCGAGTCCTCAGGGATTGGGTTTTAGTTTATAAGTTAATAGTTTAAAACTTAAATTCAAGAACAATAAAAGAAAAGGGGTTTTTGAAGCCAGATTTAAACTAAAGTAAATAATAAGAAGAAGATGCAAGGCGGTAATAACCAGCCAATAAAAATATATATACTAAATTAGGCGGTATAACCAGCCAATAAAATATATATATACTAAATTAGGCAGTATAACCAGCCAATAAAAGTAAAACAAAGTTAATATACAAATTAGGCGGTATAACCAGCCAATAAAAAATAAATATACTTTTAATAATAAACAAACTAGAAAAGTAAGAAAACAAGTAAGTAAGAAGAATCAAATATGAAAAATATGGTTAAGGTTTCATTCTCCACCACTAGACATCATTAAGAATCAATTTCAGATCTATCAATATCAACCAACTATCAAAGTTAACAACCGTAGATAACAACAAGCTCTGTTATCCCAATCTTTCCTTAGTTTGTCGTTAAATAGAACAAGCTCTCTATTTAATCTCTAACCATTAAACAACCTAGAATAAGCTCTCTAAATTCAATTTAATGGCAGCTTTATGATGAGAAAGATAGGTTGATCTAAGCAACAAACACATAAGCTCGGATTGTTCAACTTAGGTTATGTTCCACTTTGCAATTATTGAAAACTTGACCATAATCATTAATCACAAATTGCCACTTATGAATAGAAAATCAAGACAATTACACGGATCAAGACTCCTAAACTAGCAATAGATAATTATCAAGATCTATCTAGTTGTACACCTAAACAAATCAAGACAACATCATGAACAATTCTTGTAGAAGAACATAAGCAACTTTGATAGAAAATTAATGATAGATAGAATCTGAAAATCAATCATAAAACATGTCTAGGGCTTTGAAATCACCCTTAACCAAATAGAAGTTTAGCCTAGCATAGGCATTATAAACATAAACATAAAATTAAAGAAAATCTAAGAAGAAAATAAAAGAAAGAAAGAAGAAGAGGAAGAATATTAATTATCCAACCTCTTGCTCTCTCTAAAGAAAAAGAAAACTAGAGAAAAGAAAGAAAACTAGAGAAAAGAAAGAAGAAGAAAACTTAGAGAATTTTATTAAAATGGCTAATTTCCTACCTATGTACAATATGATCCCTTACAATCATCCAAGGCCCTCTATTTATACACATTTTGGAGGGCTAAATGACAAGAGACAAGCTTTACAAATTTCAAAGGTAGGTATAATAGGTGGGTGCATTTTCTAACAATTTTCGTCATATATGACGATTTTGATCAGCCAACTTGATGGTCGATTTTGTCAATTTTGGAGGCCTTATCTGATCACATGGTCTTCTAGAAAAATGTTACCCTATCAGTTACTGATCCATAGCCGTTGGAATCAGCTCATTTGCTGATGTGGATAAGACGATATGGGCATAATACGAAAACAGGTCAGCACCGACGTCATTGCACATCAGCCAACTTGATGGTCGATTTCGCTAGGGAAAATGACTCCGTTTCAAGAAGTGTAAAACATGAAAAAGATAGATATGCCTCTTAGCTTTGCATGGCTACAAATTTCAGCCTTATTGCTTCAGTGAAACTCGAGATATAGCTGATATGGCAAAAGGTGTCGGAACTGGAACTGAACTGGATTTGCCCTTAATTCTAGTAATCTGAAATCACTCAAAGAAACTTGTGAAAAACACCAAAATACATAAAAATATAAAAGATCATAAACACAATTAGACTAAACAATAATAACTCGTATTTGACACAAAACAATAATAAAACATAACTAAAAACTATATAATTATATGAGTTATCAGCACCTCAAGGAATTCCATGTAGTTTGCTCAAGCATGAGACCAACAGGGGTCACAGAAGAGCAAGTTAAGTCGAGAGCCTTCCCATTCTCTCTAGCTGATTCAGCAAAGGAATGGCTCTACTATCTACCATCCGGGACCATCACTACATGGAATGATTTGAAGAAAGCATTCTTGGAAAGGTATTTCCCAGCATCTAAGGCTGCCAACATTAGGAAAGAGATATGTGGGATTCGGCAATACAACGGAGAGTCCTTATATGAATATTGGGAGAGGTTCAAGAAACTTTGTGCATCATGTCCACACCATCAAATAAGTGAACAACTTCTCATCCAATACTTCTATGAAGGTCTCATGCCCATGGAGAGAAGTATGATAGATGCCGCTAGTGGGGGAGCTCTAGTTGATAAGACTCCCAGGGCTGCTAGAACATTAATCTCCAACATGGCAGCCAATTCTCAAGAGTTCTCAATGAGACAAGATCCACCACCACAACCCAAGAGAGTTAATGAGGTAAGTATATCATCCCTTGAACAAAAATTTGATAAACTGACTTCTCTTGTTCAACAATTGGCTGTAGGTAAAATACAACAAATAAAGGCTTGTGGCATATGTTCAAACATAGGGCACCAAACTGATATGTGTCCAACACTTCAAGAGGATACCAATGAACATGTGAATGCCATGGGTGGATTTCAGAACCAATCAAGGAAATATGATCCCTACTCAAACACTTACAATCCAGGATGGAGGGATCATCCAAACTTCAATTATGGAGGGAACCAATCACAAACTATTCCTCCACCATTTGACCACAGGCCATCGGGTTTTCAGCAAAGAGTGCAACAACCATACCAAACCCGACAACAACTACCACCCACCCAAAATTCAGGTACTTCTCTTGAAGATCTTGTTAAAGCTCTTTCTACTAATACAATTGAATTTCAACAGGAAACAAAGACAAGTATTCGAAATTTGGAGACTCAAATAGGGCAATTGGCAACAACCATGAGTCAAATGCAAGATAGGGATTCTGGGAAATTACCTTCCCAAACCATAGTGAATCCAAGAGAGAATGCCAATGCTATAACTTTAAGAAGTGGGAAACAGCTAGAGACACCACAAAATGATAGTGCTCAAGGGGTGAACAATACCATGGCATCCTCTTCACATCCCAACGAGCCACTAAAAAAGGTAATTCCTAAACCATCCTTTCCTTCTTATATAACTCCTCCACCTTTTCCTAGCAGGTTAGCAAAGTCCAAGAGGGAGGAGCAAGAGAAGGAAATTTTGGAAACTTTCCGGAAAGTAGAGGTGAACATTCCATTACTAGATGCTATCAAGCAAGTGCCAAGATATGCCAAGTTCCTAAAAGAGTTGTGCACATCTAAACGGAAGTTGAAATGGAATGAAAAGGTAAGTGTGGGGGAGAATGTGTCAGCTGTTCTTCAAAAGAAACTCCCACCTAAATGCAAGGATCCAGGTATGTTTACCATTCCTTGTAAGATAGGCAACACCAGGTTTGAGCGTGCTATGCTAGATCTAGGGGCATCTATTAATGTCATGCCATATTCAATTTATGCTTCATTGAATCTAGGACCATTAGAGGAAACCGGTGTTATAATACAACTTGCTGACCGTTCTAACACTTATCCAAGAGGAGTTGTAGAAGACGTTCTTGTACAGGTTAATGAATTGGTTTTTCCCGCTGACTTTTATGTTATTGAGATGGAAGATGAGATGTCTTCTAATCCCACGCCTATTCTATTAGGGAGACCATTCTTGAAAACAGCAAGAACTAAAATAGATGTACATGATGGCACTTTAACTATGGAATTTGATGGTGAAATAATTCGCTTTAACATTTTTGAGGCCATGAGATATCCTAGTGATGTGCATTCTGTTTTTAATATTGATATAATTGACTCACTAGTGCAGCAAGCTTATGAGCTAGATGGTGAAGATAGTGTAGAAATAGTCCTTAGCAACCATCTCGGAATGGGGAATGCTAAACTAGCCTTGAGTGACAAGGTGGAAGGGGCACTAGAATCTTTACACTCGCTGCCACCTAAAGATGCAAGGTTTGATGTTTCATTTATTGATTTGCCTTTATCTAATGAGAAACTTCTATCTTCCATTTTGCAGGCACCAACTTTAGAGTTGAAACCACTACCGAACCACTTGAAATATGTGTTCTTAGGTAAAAAGGACACACTACCGATCATCATTGCCAAAGAGCTCACACCTTTGCAAGAAGAGCGACTTATTCGGGTGCTTAGAGAGCATAAAACAGCAATTGGTTGGACAATTGCCGATATCAAGGGAATAAGCCCATCTATGTGCATGCACCGGATTTTGTTAGAGGAGGCGTCCAAACCAACAAGAGAAGCACAAAGAAGATTGAACCCTCCTATGATGGAGGTTGTGAAAAAGGAGATTCTGAAGCTCCTAGATGTTGGAGTGATCTATCCTATCTCGGATAGCAAATGGGTGAGCCCGGTCCAAGTGGTTCCAAAGAAATCAGGTGTAACGGTGGTAACAAATAATGAGAATGAACTTGTTCCTACTAGGATTCAAACAGGATGGCGAGTTTGTATTGATTATCGTAAACTTAATTCCACAACTCGCAAAGACCACTTTCCTTTACCTTTTATTGATCAAATGCTTGAAAGGTTAGCTGGCCATTCTCATTATTGTTTTCTTGATGGTTTTTCAGGTTATAATCAGATAGCCATTGCTCCGGAGGACCAAGAGAAAACAACATTCACATGTCCATTTGGTACTTTTGCATACCGGCGTATGCCATTTGGTCTTTGTAATGCACCAGCTACATTCCAAAGGTGTATGGTTAGCATATTTTCAGATTATGTAGAGAACATCATAGAAGTGTTTATGGATGATTTTAGTGTCTATGGTGATTCTTTTGATAGATGTCTAGAGAACCTTACACTTGTACTTGAAAGATGCATGGAAACTAACCTTGTTTTGAATTGGGAAAAATGTCACTTTATGGTAGAACAAGGAATAGTTTTGGGCCATGTTATTTCTTCTAGAGGGATAGAGGTTGATAAATCTAAAATAGATATTATGCATTCTTTACCACCTCCCACAAATGTGAGAGAGGTTCGTTATTTTCTTGGACATGCAGGTTTCTATAGGAGATTTATCAAAGACTTCTCAAAGATCACATTACCTCTTTGCAAGCTACTACAAAAAAATGTGGTTTTCCACTTTGATGACAAATGCAAAGAAGCGTTCGAAACATTGAAGGGACTCTTGACATCAGCTCCTATCATCCAACCACCAGATTGGAATGTACCTTTTGAAATCATGTGTGATGCTAGTGACTATGCCATTGGAGCTGTTTTGGGCCAAAGGGTTGGCAAAGCCTCACATGCCATTTATTATGCCTCACGAACTCTTAATGATGCTCAATTGAACTATTCCACTACTGAAAAAGAACTTTTGGCTGTTGTATTTGCTTTAGAAAAATTTCGATCTTATTTAATTGGTACTAAAGTAATTGTATTTTCTGACCATGCAGCCCTTAGGTACTTACTCACTAAGAAGGATGCCAAACCAAGGTTGATCAGATGGATACTTCTCTTACAAGAGTTTGATTTGGAGATAAAAGATAAGAGAGGTAGTGACAACTTGGTTGCGGACCATCTTAGCCGTTTAGTTCATGAAGAGGATGCACTACCCTTGAATGAGAACTTTCCGGATGAGCAACTTCTTTTTATAAGTACAACAACTCCTTGGTATGCTGATATTGTTAATTACTTAGTTACCAAGAAGTTCCCACAAGAGTTGACACAAGCTCAAAGAAATAAGATCAAGAGTGATGCCAAATACTACATATGGGATGATCCTTACCTTTGGAAGCATTGCTCCGTTCAGATTATAAGAAGGTGTGTACTCGAAACTGAATTTCAATCTATTCTCACCTTTTGTCACTCTTATGCATGTGGAGGACACTTTGGATCCAAAAGAACAGCCATGAAAATTCTTGATTCTGGATTTTATTGGCCTACCATATTCAAAGATGCATACCTCTTTTGCAAGTCATGTGATCGTTGCCAAAGAACAGGTAACTTAGGTGCTAGAAATCAAATGCCTCAAACTCCAATACTTATTGTTGAAATTTTTGATGTATGGGGCATGGATTTCATGGGACCTTTTCCTCCTTCTTTTGGTAATCTTTATATTTTACTTGCCGTTGATTATGTTTCAAAGTGGGTGGAAGCAAAATCCACTAGGACTAATGACTCTAAAGTTGTTTCAGATTTTGTCAAGACTAACATCTTTGCTAGGTTTGGAACACCAAAGGCCATAATCAGCGATAGAGGTACTCACTTTTGCAATAGGACTATGGAAGCACTTTTGAGGAAGTATAACATCACACACAAGGTCTCCACCTCATATCATCCTCAAACTAGTGGGCAAGCTGAAGTGTCAAACCGAGAAGTTAAGTCCATCCTTGAAAAGACAGTTAATCCAAATAGGAAGGATTGGAGTTCACGACTTGATGATGCACTTTGGGCTTATAGGACAGCATATAAGACACCCATTGGTATGTCTCCTTATCGACTTGTTTATGGTAAGCCTTGTCATCTTCCGGTTGAATTGGAACATAAATCATATTGGGCTATCAAACAATGCAACATGGAGATGGATGAGACAGGAAAGAAAAGAAAACTTGACCTACAAGAATTAGAGGAGATAAGGAATGATGCCTATCAGAATTCTAGGATTTACAAGGAAAAGACTAAGGCATTCCATGACAAGATGATATCAAGAAAGGAATTTGTTGTTGGACAAAAAGTTCTTCTCTTCCATTCACGCCTTAAGTTATATCCAGGTAAGTTACGTTCTCGTTGGGTTGGACCTTTTGTTATTACTAATGTATTTACTCATGGTGCAGTTGAAATCCAAAGCCCAAAAACAGATAAGGCGTTCAAAGTGAATGGTCATAGATTGAAGCTGATGCATCCAAAAGAGTGTATCTTATTTAACCTTGCACTAAAAAGATCAATTGTAAGTATAGTAGTTAGCAAGGGTCGAGTCCTCAGGGATTGGGTTTTAGTTTATAAGTTAATAGTTTAAAACTTAAATTCAAGAACAATAAAAGAAAAGGGGTTTTTGAAGCCAGATTTAAACTAAAGTAAATAATAAGAATAAGATGCAAGGCGGTATAACCAGCCAATAAAAATATATATAATAAATTAGGCGGTATAACCAGCCAATAAAAATATATATACTAAATTAGGCGGTATAACCAGCCAATAAAAATAAAACAAAGTTAATATACAAATTAGGCGGTATAACCAGCCAATAAAAATAAATATACTTTTAAAAATAAGCAAACTAGAAAAGTAAGAAAACAAGTAAGTAGGAAGAATCAAATATGAAAAATATGGTTAAGGTTTCATTCTCCACCACTAGACATCATTAAGAATCAATTTCAGATCTATCAATATCAACCAACTATCAAAGTTAACAACCGTAGATAACAACAAGCTCTGTTATCCCAATCTTTCCTTAGTTTGTCGTTAAATAGAACAAGCTCTCTATTTAATCTCTAACCATTAAACAACCTAGAATAAGCTCTCTAAATTCAATTTAATGGCAGCTTTATGATGAGAAAGATAGGTTGATCTAAGCAACAAACACATAAGCTCGGATTGTTCAACTTAGGTTATGTTCCACTTTGCAATTATTGAAAACTTGACCATAATCATTAATCACAAATTGCCACTTATGAATAGGAAATCAAGACAATTACACGGATCAAGATTCCTAAACTAGCAATAGATAATTATCAAGATCTATCTAGTTGTACACCTAAATAAATCAAGACAACATCATGAACAATTCTTGTAGAAGAACATAAGCAACTTTGATAGAAAATTAATGATAGATAGAATCTAAAAATCAATCACAAAACATGTCTAGGGCTTTGAAATCACCCTTAACCAAATAGAAGTTTAGCCTAGCATAGGCATTGTAAACATAAACATAAAATTAAAGAGAATCTAAGAAGGAAATAAAAGAAAGAAAGAAGAAGAAGAAAATAAAGAAAAAGAAAACTAGAGAAAAGAAAGAAGAAGAAAACTTAGAGAATTTTATTACAATGGCTAATATCCTACCAATGTACAATATGCTCCTCTACAATCATCCAAGGCCCTCTATTTATACACATTTTGGAGGGCTAAATGACAAGAGACAAGCTTTACAAATTTCAAAGGTAGGTATAATAGGTGGGTGCATTTTTCTAACAATTTTCGTCATATTGTATGACCATTTTGATCAGCCAACTTGATGGTCGATTTTGTCAATCTTGGAGGCCTGATCTGATCACATGGTCTTCTAGAAAAATGTTCCCCTATGAGTTACTGATTCATAGCCGTTAGAATCAGCTCATTTGCTGATGTGGAGAAGAAGATATGAGCAAAATACGAAAACAGGTCAGCACAGACGTCATTGCATATCAGCCAACTTGATGGTCGATTTCTTCAATATTGGAGGCTTTATCTGATCCCATGGTCTTCTAGACAAATGTTCCCCTATCAGTTAGTGATCCATAGCCGTTAGAATCAGCTCATTTTCTGATGTGTATCGGACGATATGGTCAAAATGCGAAAACTGCTCAGGACAGACGTCATTGCACATCAGCCAACTTGATGGTTGATTTCGCTAGGGAAAACGACTCCGTTTCAAGAAGTGTAAAACATGAAAAAGATAGATATGCCTCTTAACTTTGCACGGTTAAAATTTCAGCCTTATTGCTTCAGTGAAACTCCAGATATAGCTGATATGGCAAAAGGTGTCGGAACTGGAACTGAACTGGATTTGCCCTTAATTCTAGTAATCTGAAATCACTCAAAGAAACTTGTGAAAAACACCAAATTACATAAAAATATAAAAGATCATAAACACAATTAGACTAAACAATAATAACTCGTATTTGACACAAAACAATAATAAAACATAACTAAAAACTATATAATTATACGAGTTATCACACCCCCACACTTAGATTGTTGCTAGTCCCTAGCAACGACTCAATAAAAATAAAATAAGAAAATCTAATCTAATCCATTTTCGTAGGAAATCACGGTGGCACTTAGCATGTGACACAAGCCTTTAAACCCCTAGGTGTCCCTAGTGGACGAGTTTAGTCTCGTGAGGGTTTACTAGGACGATACCCACAAACATTGAAAACATAAGAAAAACTAAAAATAATAATTATAACTAATCCTTCCAATATAAATTTGAGATAATCATTGGACAAGTCTTAAAAACTAATCAATAGCTTAAAGAAATTCACAAAAAATCTTGCTTGAATGTAAATAGTTTGAGTTAAGCCAATATTAACATAACATATTTCAATCAAAATAGTGCATATTCAAACTTAATCTCAACTTCTCACATGGGATACTCTCTTGATTTTCACTCTTTAAAGTAGTGGTAAAGTGTTTACACTCAATCAATCTCATGAAAACACTTCTACCATATGCTTGCTTGTCCACCTATTCTCCACTAAAAGATCATGCAACTTCATAAATCAAGAGGTCTTTAATCAAGGTTGTAATGGGGCCAAGGGGTTTGTAATGTGGTTGAAGAACAAAAGGATAAAGATATCACAAAGGTTCCAAAGAGTTCATAAAGTTTAGAGACATAAAAAAAATTATACAAAGAAACTTCTCAAAACTCTTTACAAGTACATAGTCACCTAGGCCGGATATTCATGTTGGGCCTTTTCTTCATTCTAAACAACTTTGTAACATCTTTTTCTTTTTCCACAAATTCAAGAGATGATTCATATATATATATATATATATATATATATATATATTTTTTACATAGGAATGTATTTTCCAGTATTCCATTTCTTTTTCTCTTGACTTTTCTTTTCTTTTCCCCCCACACTTATTTCTTGTTTCTAACCAAAAAATATCCCTTGTCTTTGCAACTTGTCTCAAATCATGCTAATTCATCTTTGGAACAAAGGTAAAGATATAAGTATATTTAGGTTAGGGACAAGTTATGGTTACCAAAGAGATAGCTTATTCAATGTAGGCTCAAATTGGTTCACTAAGGGTGTGTTCTCTTGGAACATCAATAAGGGATGGCTGTTTGGCTCTGGTTATAATCCTAATGCCTCTATCATATTCATGTTGTCACATGTATCAATATAGTCTCAAACGGTTTAAAGCAAGTTCTAGAGAATCATGTAATCATAAGAGCACTCAAGAAAGAAATTAGATTGATTTGTATAATGCATCAATCATTTTAGGCTCAAAAACTCACAATGATGATTATACAAGTCAGTTTTAAGTCTAAACATGCTTCTTTCTCAATCAACATATCATATTAACATTGGCTCATAAAAATTAGTATCAAGCTTAATTCTCATGAAAATCTTCTCACTAGTAACCAGTTTAGACCTATACAATTCATATCTCATCATTGTATTAAAAAGGAACTAAAACACACTAAAAATAATAATAATAAAGACTCATAAAAAAAATAGTAGACGAAAATAAAAGAAATCCTAAATCATTCCCCCCACACTTAATTCTTACATTGTCCTCAATGTAAGTCTATTAACCCAAATGAAAGAATCATGTGTAAGAGAAAAGAACTAATAACATAAGAATAGGAACAACTAGACTCAAAACAAAACAAAACAAACTCATGCAACCTAAATAATCCTAAAATACTAAAGAAAAATTAACAAGTAAACATAAAAAGATTAAAATCAAACTGACAAGGTATGTCTCAAGTCTCCCTTACTCAGACCTTGTTCAGAATGAATACTTCTAAATTGCTTAAAACACAACAAATTTTTATTTTTTTTTAAATTAGCAAAATATGTCCCTTACCCCATACTAAAATATGACATTGTCCCCAATGTCAAATTTTAAAGGTAGGATTTAGGAGATATTACCTGCAGAGGTTGCTAACCACTTATTATAACTGAGACACAACAAACAAAATGTTAGATAATGTCACAAAGACAAAGTGCAATCCACTCCTTGCTCGTCCATATCTCTTTTTCTTTTTCCGAGCGTTTGCGAAACAACCGTAGCAGATAAATACTCATAAGCTTGGAGCTTTTTGAGTAAATCTTCAATGGTTGTAGCAGAAATTATGGTTCTCCTTGCCTCTGAAAACATGAATCCATTATCCACAGCATTATCTAAATATGAAAGCAAATTACTAAAATAACCATTAATATTAAGCAAACCAATGGGTTTCTTATTTGTGACCAAAGATGACCAAGAAGCCACGCAAGCTATTTCTTCCAATGTACCCAGACCTCCTGGTAAAGCAATGAATGCATCGGCAGAATGGTACATGATTGTTATCCGTTCAGGGATACTCCAGACTTGTATTTCCTTACCCACGGTAGGTCCACAAAAATTTGGGAATTGTTTTGGCACGACTCCTAGAACTGGACTTCCTCCGGCGTGTGCTGCTGTAGCGACTGCTCCCATTAAACCCGTACTACCGCCTCCATAAATCAAGTGGATCTTTTGTTGGGCAAGTATTACTCCAACTCTTATGGCTTCATCAGCGAATATGTTATTTTTCCCTGGATAAGCACCTCCAAAGACACAAATTTTTTTAATGCGCTGGGACGAAGTACTTTCCATTTTTTTTTCTTCGAGTTCCTGAAAGAGAATGAGTACATGGTGTAATATATAAAGGACTGAGTAGTGAATCAAACAAGAGTAATAATGTCGCCGAAAGTGTATCTGACCTGTCAGAAGAAAATATTAACCTAACAAAAGATTTTTGCGTGATTTTAGGAAGAAAATCAAAAAGAGAAGAAAAAATCAACCGTAAAAGACAAATAAAAAAAACGAGAAAAATTACACAAATCGAACAACACGTAAATTAAACCAAAATAAAGTTATTGCAAATCAAACCAAAAACTGAGAAGTCATTTATTGTAGTTGTGATTGTGGCTCACATCTTCCTCTGGTTTTACGTCCAGAAACGGCTTAAACGCCTTCTATGAGTCGAGGATATGCTTCCCATCCAGTTTTCTTACAAGCTGGCAAACAGGGTCTTTTAACATCAGATTCCCAAGATGTTGCCATTCCCTTTGGAATTGCGGCCATAAATCAAGAATTTCTCTTTGTACGTCTCCACTAGGATGCGTCTCAAGAGAAAGTTGGATATTACCCAAATTCTCCTTACTCAGTCCATCCTTAATGAATTCAATTTTATCATCTCGATTAGAGGACGGAATCCCAATAGAACGACATTTACCGTTACACGTCCATCGTGCACATTTGTGGCAATTTGAACTCATGCGCTTTGCTCGTCGCTTCTTTGCAAAAGTGCTTCTACCTGTACTTGGTAAATGCAAAACAAGAAGATATTCATCTTCACGTACCTTGGCTTCAATTATCCAACGTATGTCTCCAGGAATCCCTTTGTGCATAAGCATTCTTAATCTTTCAAATCGAACTTGGTAAAGCTTCAGTAAAATATTTCGAGGAAAAGGAGGAAATCGTTTCTGCAATCTTGTGAGAATATCATCCATCCTGAAAAAAAGAAAAAAAATGAAAGAGAAATTGAAAGAGAAATTTATATACAATATTAGTTTTGTGGGTAGCTGATGGAACCGACTTAAATAATCACGGAGTACCGTTATCCGCCATTTAACCGGGGTTAAAAAAAAATAAAAATTATATTTACATCTAGTTATTTTCAAAACAAGGATCAGAAAGAAAAACAACATAAAAAGACTCAAAAACAAAACACTCTAAATAAAATCCTAAACTCTTCCCCCCACACATAATTCTTACATTGTCATTAATGTAATGCTATTAATCCCAAATGAAAGAATCATGTGTAAGTGAAAAGAACTAATAAACAAAATAAACTTATGCAGCCTAAATGAACGTAGAAACACTAAACACAATTAGCAAAGAAACATAAGAAAAAGATAAAGAAAAAGAGAGCAAATCTGAGGATGGCAGTTTGGCAATGCTTTCACTAATTAGGCTGCCTCCCCCAATTAGCACTTGATTTAAGTTGTCCAACCTAACCAACACCCCTTCTTGGCTTTTTAGGCTTGTTAGGCTCATACATGAAACTTCCCAAATTTGAGCGTTTGATAGGAAGCTTTCTTTGCACAAAAGTAGATGCATTCTCCATTACAAGTATTATTTCATCATCCTTTGTGGTGCATATCTCATCGAGAAATAAAGCATATTTTGATACTTGTTGAATGGCATCCACAAACAAGTTGTTTAATGTTTCCGGCACGTGTTGTTCATGTCCTTCCTCCTTGAACTTTGCAAATCTACTAGGAAAAGGTGGAGAAGAAACATTAGTAAAAAGTGGAACTTTAAACGTTACCTCAGGTGCCGAAATACTCTTATTTGTATTTGTGGCTTCATTATCCTCAAGAACAGAATCCATCTCTAATTCTGTCTCATCCTCATCTTGTTCCTCATTCCTCAAGGTCATAATAGTAGCATTCTCCTTTGGGTTAATCATCGTTTGGGCAGGGAGTTCTTCAGATCTTTGTGCTACCCATCCCACCATACTACTAGTCAATTGGATCATTTGCTTTTCCAAACTCTGGATGCTTGCCCTTGTTTCCTGTTGAAATTGCAAAGTATCAGTAACAAGAGAATAGATAAGATCTTCTAAAGAAGTACCTGAGTTTTGAGTCATATGTGGTGGTTGAAAAAGATCTGGTTCTTGGGACCATGATTGATTGAAGCTAGATGGATGAGTGTAATTGGTATAAGGATCTACTTCTTGGTAATTTTTCGAGTAGCCATAATTAGTATGATCCCACCATCCCTCATGGTAAGTGTTTGAGTAATGATCATACTGTTGGTCTTGGAACACTTGATGGCCTTGACATCCTCCCATGGCAAATTGTTGAACTGGGAAGGTGAGATTGGCTTGTTGATTCTCCATGTTCATGTATGCCACCAACTCTTCAAGTGTTAGATTGCTCAATTCCGTCGTTTTTTTTATTATTATTTTTTATTATTTTTATTTTTTTTTTCAAAATTTGATCAGAAAAACCCGTATGTACAAGAAAATAAAACTCATTAGAACTGAAAATAAGAATAAACCAAGTAACAAATAAACTAAAGAAAACAATCCCCGGCAACGGCGCCAAAAATTTGATGCATCCAAAAGAGTGTATCTTATTTAACCTTGCACTAAAAAGATAAATTGTAAGTATAGTAGTTAGCAAGGGTCGAGTCCTCAGGGATTGGGTTTTAGTTTATAAGTTAATAGTTTAAAACTTAAATTCAAGAACAATAAAAGAAAAGGGGTTTTTGAAGCCAGATTTAAACTAAAGTAAATAATAAGAATAAGATGCAAGGCGGTATAACCAGCCAATAAAAATATATATACTAAATTAGGTGGTATAACCAGCCAATAAAAATATATATACTAAATTAGGCGGTATAACCAGCCAATAAAAATAAAACAAAGTTAATATACAAATTAGGCGGTATAACCAGCCAATAAAAATAAATATACTTTTAAAAATAAGCAAACTAGAAAAGTAAGAAAACAAGTAAGTAAGAAGAATCAAATATGAAAAATATGGTTAAGGTTTCATTCTCCACCACTAGACATCATTAAGAATCAATTTCAGATCTATCAATATCAACCAACTATCAAAGTTAACAACCGTAGATAACAACAAGCTCTGTTATCCCAATCTTTCCTTAGTTTGTCGTTAAATAGAACAAGCTCTCTATTTAATCTCTAACCATTAAACAACCTAGAATAAGCTCTCTAAATTCAATTTAATGGCAGCTTTATGATGAGAAAGATAGGTTGATCTAAGCAACAAACACATAAGCTCGGATTGTTCAACTTAGGTTATGTTCCACTTTGCAATTATTGAAAACTTGACCATAATCATTAATCACAAATTGCCACTTATGAATAGGAAATCAAGACAATTACACGGATCAAGATTCCTAAACTAGTAATAGATAATTATCAAGATCTATCTAGTTGTACACCTAAATAAATCAAGACAACATCATGAACAATTCTTGTAGAAGAACATAAGCAACTTTGATAGAAAATTAATGATAGATAGAATCTAAAAATCAATCACAAAACATGTCTAGGGCTTTGAAATCACCCTTAACCAAATAGAAGTTTAGCCTAGCATAGGCATTGTAAACATAAACATAAAATTAAAGAGAATCTAAGAAGGAAATAAAAGAAAGAAAGAAGAAGAAGAAAATAAAGAAAAAGAAAACTAGAGAAAATAAAGAAGAAGAAAACTTAGAGAATTTTATTACAATGGCTAATATCCTACCAATGTACAATATGCTCCTCTACAATCATCCAAGGCCCTCTATTTATACACATTTTGGAGGGCTAAATGACAAGAGACAAGCTTTACAAATTTCAAAGGTAGGTATAATAGGTGGGTGCATTTTTCTAACAATTTTCGTCATATTGTATGACCATTTTGATCAGCCAACTTGATGGTCGATTTTGTCAATCTTGGAGGCCTGATATGATCACATGGTCTTCTAGAAAAATGTTCCCCTATGAGTTACTGATTCATAGCCGTTGGAATCAGCTCATTTGCTGATGTGGAGAAGAAGATATGAGCAAAATACGAAAACAGGTCAGCACAGACGTCATTGCACATCAGCCAACTTGATGGTCGATTTCTTCAATATTGGAGGCTTTATCTGATCCCATGGTCTTCTAGACAAATGTTCCCCTATCAGTTAGTGATCCATAGCCGTTAGAATCAGCTCATTTTCTGATGTGTATCGGACGATATGGTCAAAATCCGAAAACTGCTCAGGACAGACGTCATTGCACATCAGCCAACTTGATGGTTGATTTCGCTAGGGAAAACGACTCCGTTTCAAGAAGTGTAAAACATGAAAAAGATAGATATGCCTCTTAACTTTGCACGGTTAAAATTTCAGCCTTATTGCTTCAGTGAAACTCCAGATATAGCTGATATGGCAAAAGGTGTCGGAACTGGAACTGAACTGGATTTGCCCTTAATTCTAGTAATCTGAAATCACTCAAAGAAACTTGTGAAAAACACCAAATTACATAATAATATAAAAGATCATAAACACAATTAGACTAAACAATAATAACTCGTATTTGACACAAAACAATAATAAAACATAACTAAAAACTATATAATTATACGAGTTATCAGAAGCCTTACTATGAGAACTTTCCCATACAAGATGTGGAGGAGTTACCACTTTTTGAGCCAAATTATGTTGAATAATAATGGCATGGGTCGAAGTCAGGCTGAGGACAATAAACCAAGCGCTTCTTGGGAGGCAACCCCAAAGGATGGAGAGCATCTATTATATCAGATTTGCATATTCCTTACTCTCCATCATTCTATCTTTTATTGTTTTTGTTTTCTTTTGTTTAATAGTTCTTTTCTCTTACATATAATTCTTGCATTGGGGGATAATAGCATTACATTGAGGACAATGTAAAAATTATGTGTGGGGGGAAGAATTTAGGATTTTATTTAGAGTGTTTTATTTTTGAGTCTTTTTATGTTGTTTTTCTTTCTGATCCTTATTTTGAAAATAACTAGATGTAAATATAATTTTTTTACCCCGGTTAAACGGCGGATAACGGTACTCCGTGATTATTTAAATCGGTTCCATCAGCTACCCACAAAACTGATATTGTATATAAATTTCTCTTTCAATTTCTCTTTCATTTTTTTTTCAGGATGGATGATATTCTCACAAGATTGCAGAAACGATTTCCTCATTTTCCTCGAAATATTTTACTGAAGCTTTACCAAGTTCGATTTGAAAGATTAAGAATGCTTATGCACAAAGGGATTCCTGGAGACATACGTTGGATAATTGAAGCCAAGGTACGTGAAGATGAATATCTTCCTGTTTTGCATTTACCAGGTACAGGTAGAAGCACTTTTGCAAAGAAGCGACGAGCAAAGCGCATGAGTTCAAATTGCCACAAATGTGCACGATGGACGTGTAACGGTAAATGTCGTTCTATTGGGATTCCGTCCTCTAATCGAGATGATAAAATTGAATTCATTAAGGATGGACTGAGTAAGGAGAATTTGGGTAATATCCAACTTTCTCTTGAGACGCATCCTAGTGGAGACGTACAAAGAGAAATTCTTGATTTATGGCCGCAATTCCAAAGGGAATGGCAACATCTTGGGAATCTGATGTTAAAAGACCCTGTTTGCCAGCTTGTAAGAAAACTGGATGGGAAGCATATCCTCGACTCATAGAAGGCGTTTAAGCCGTTTCTGGACGTAAAACCAGAGGAAGATGCCAAATACACTTTCAGCGACATTATTACTCTTGACTTTTACGGTTGATTTTTCTTCTCTTTTTGATTTTCTTCCTGAAATCACGCAAAAATCTTTTGTTAGGTTAACATATTCTTCTGACAGGTCAGATACACTTTCGACGACATTATTACTCTTGTCTGATTCACTACTCGTCCTCTATATATTACACCATGTACTCATTCTCTTTCAGGCTGATGCACCCAAAAGAGTGTATCTTATTTAACCTTGCACTAAAAATATAAATTGTAAGTATAGTAGTTAGCAAGGGTCGAGTCCTCAGGGATTGGGTTTTAGTTTATAAGTTAATAGTTTAAAACTTAAATTCAAGAACAATAAAAGAAAAGGGGTTTTTGAAGCCAGATTTAAACTAAAGTAAATAATAAGAATAAGATGCAAGGCGGTATAACCAGCCAATAAAAATATATATACTAAATTAGGCGGTATAACCAGCCAATATATATACTAAATTAGGCGGTATAACCAGCCAATAAAAATAAATATACTTATAAAAATAAGCAAACTAGAAAAGTAAGAAAACAAGTAATTAAGAACAATCAAATATGAAAAATATGGTTAAGGTTTCATTCTCCACCACTAGACATCATTAAGAATCAATTTCAGATCTATCAATATCAACCAACTATCAAAGTTAACAACCGTAGATAACAACAAGCTCTGTTATCCCAATCTTTCCTTAGTTTGTCGTTAAATAGAACAAGCTCTCTATTTAATCTCTAACCATTAAACAACCTAGAATAAGCTCTCTAAATTCAATTTAATGGCAGCTTTATGATGAGAAAGATAGGTTGATCTATGCAACAAACACATAAGCTCGGATTGTTCAACTTAGGTTATGTTCCACTTTGCAATTATTGAAAACTTGACCATAATCATTAATCACAAATTGCCACTTATGAATAGGAAATCAAGACAATTACACGGATCAAGACTCCTAAACTAGCAATAGATAATTATCAAGATCTATCTAGTTGTACACCTAAACAAATCAAGACAACATCATGAACAATTCTTGTAGAAGAACATAAGCAACTTTGATAGAAAATTAATGATAGATAGAATCTGAAAATCAATCATAAAACATGTCTAGGGCTTTGAAATCACCCTTAACCAAATAGAAGTTTAGCCTAGCATAGGCATTATAAACATAAACATAAAATTAAAGAAAATCTAAGAAGAAAATAAAAGAAAGAAAGAAGAAGAGGAAGAATATTAATTATCCAACCTCTTGCTCTCTCTAAAGAAAAAGAAAACTAGAGAAAAGAAAGAAAACTAGAGAAAAGAAAGAAGAAGAAAACTTAGAGAATTTTATTAAAATGGCTAATATCCTACCAATATACAATATGATCCCTTACAATCATCCAAGGCCCTCTATTTATACACATTTTGGAGGGCTAAATGACAAGAGACAAGCTTTACAAATTTCAAAGGTAGGAATAATAGGTGGGTGTATTTTTCTAACAATTTTCGTCATATATGACGATTTTTATCAGCCAAATTGATGGTCGATTTTGTCAATTTTGGAGGCCTTATCTGATCACATGGTCTTCTAGAAAAATGTTACCCTATCAGTTACTGATCCATAGCCGTTGGAATCAGCTCATTTGCTGATGTGGATAAGAAGATATGGGCAAAATACGAAAACAGGTCAGCACAGACGTCATTGCACATCAGCCAACTTGATGGTCGATTTCGCTAGGGAAAATGACTCCGTTTCAAGAAGTGTAAAACATGAAAAAGATAGATATGCCTCTTAGCTTTGCACGGCTACAAATTTCGGATTGGGTTTTAGTTTATAAGTTAATAGTTTATAACTTACGTTCAAAGAAAACAATAAAAGAAAATGGGTTTTTGAAGCCAGATTTAAACTAAAGTAAATAATAAGAATAAGATGCAAGGCGGTATAACGAGCCAATAAAGATATATATACTAAATTAGGCGGTATAACCAGCCAATAAAAATATATATACTAAATTAGGCGGTATAACCAGCCAATAAAAATAAAACAAAGTTAATATACAAATTAGGCGGTATAACCAGCCAATAAAAATAAATATAAAAAATAAGCAAACTAAAAGTAAGAAAACAAGTAAGTAAGAAGAATCAAATATGAAAAATATGGTTAAGGTTTCATTCTCCACCACTAGACATCATTAAGAATCAATTTCAGATCTATCAATATCAACCAACTATCAAAGTTAACAACCGTAGATAACAACAAGCTCTGTTACCCCAATCTTTCCTTAGTTTGTCGTTAAATAGAACAAGCTCTCTATTTAATCTCTAACCATTAAACAACCTAGAATAAGCTCTCTAAATTCAATTTAATGGCAGCTTTATGATGAGAAAGATAGGTTGATCTAAGCAACAAACACATAAGCTCGGATTGTTCAACTTAGGTTATGTTCCACTTTGCAATTATTGAAAACTTGACCATAATCATTAATCACAAATTGCCACTTATGAATAGGAAATCAAGACAATTACACGGATCAAGACTCCTAAACTAGCAATAGATAATTATCAAGATCTATCTAGTTGTACACCTAAATAAATCTAGACAACATCATGAACAATTCTTGTAGAAGAACATAAGCAACTTTGATAGAAAATTAATGATAGATAGAATCTGAAAATCAATCACAAAACATGTCTAGGGCTTTGAAATCACCCTTAACCAAATAGAAGTTTAGCCTAGCATAGGCATTATAAACATAAAATTAAATAGAATCTAAGAAGAAAATAAAAGAAAGAAAGAAGAAGAGGAAGAATATTAATTATCCAACCTCTTGCTCTCTCTAAAGAAAAAGAAAACTAGAGAAAAGAAAGAAAACTAGAGAAAAGAAAGAAGAAGAAAACTTAGAGAATTTTATTAAAATGGCTAATATCCTACCTATATACAATATGATCCCTTACAATCATCCAAGGCCCTCTATTTATACACATTTTCGAGGGCTAAATGACAAGAGACAAGCTCTACAAATTTCAAAGGTAGGTATAATAGGTGGGTGCATTTTTCTAACAATTTTCGTCATATATGACGATTTTTATCAGCCAACTTGATGGTCGATTTTGTCAATTTTGGAGGCCTTATCTGATGACATGGTCTTCTAGAAAACTGTTACCCTATCAGTTACTGATCCATATCCATTGGAATCAGCTCATTTGCTGATGTGGATAAGAAGATATGGGCAAAATACGAAAACAGGTCAGCACAGATGTCATTGCACTCTTAGCTAGGGAAAACGACTCCGTTTCAAGAAGTGTAAAACATGAAAAAGATAGATATGCCTCTTAGCTTTGCACGGCTACAAATTTCAGCCTTATTGCTTTAGTGAAACTCGAGATATAGCTGATATGGCAAAAGGTGTCGGAATTGGAACTGAACTGGATTTGCCCTTAATTCTAGTAATCTGAAATCACTCAAAGAAACTTGTGAAAAAGACCAAAATACATAAAAATATAAAAGATCATAAACACAATTAGACTAAACAATAATAACTCGTATTTGACACAAAACAATAATAAAACATAACTAAAAACTATATAATTATACGAGTTATCACAGGCACTCGAAAAAAAAAATGGAAAGTACTTCATCCCAGCGCATTAAAAAAATTTGTGTCTTTGGAGGTGCTTATCGAGGTAAAAATAACATATTCGCTGATGAAGCCATAAGAGTTGGAGTAATACTTGCCCAACAAAAGATCCAGTTGATTTATGGAGGCGGTAGTACGGGTTTAATGGGAGCAGTCGCTACAGCAGCACACGCCGGAGGAAGTCCAGTTCTAGGAGTCGTGCCAAAACTATTCACAAATTTTTGTGGACCTACCTTGGGTAAGGAAATACAAGTCTGGAGTATCCCTGAACGGATAACAATCATGTACCATTCTGCCGATGCATTCATTGCTTTACCAGGAGGTCTGGGTACATTGGAAGAAATAGCTTGCGTGGCTTCTTGGTCATCTTTGGTCACAAATAAGAAACCCATTGGTTTGCTTAATATTAATGGTTATTTTAGTAATTTGCTTTCATATTTAGATAATGCTGTGGATAATGGATTCATGTTTTCAGAGGCAAGGAGAACCATAATTTCTGCTACAACCATTGAAGATTTACTTAAAAAGCTCCAAGCTTATGAGTGTTTATCTGCTACGGTTGTTTCGCAAACGCTCGGAAAAAGAAAAAGAGATATGGACGAGCAAGGAGTGGATTGCACTTTGTCTTTGTGACATTATCTAACATTTTGCTTGTTGTGTCTCAGTTATAATAAGTGGTTAGCAACCTCTGCAGGTAATATCTCCTAAATTCTACCTTTAAAATTTGACATTGGGGACAATGTAATATTTTAGTAGGGGGTAAGGGACATATTTTGCTAATTTAAAAAAAATAATAATAATTTGTTGTGTTTTAAGACATTTAGAAGTATTCATTCTGAACAAGGTCTGAGTAAGGGAGACTTGAGACATACCTTGTCAGTTTGATTTAATCTTCTTCTTCAAAAAAAAAAGCATGTTTAGACTTAGTGTGTTTTTAGTGTGTTTTAGTTACTTTCAATACTATGATGAGATATGAATTGCATAAGTCTAAAACAGATTTATTAGTGAGAAGATTTTCATGAGAATTGAGCTTGATATCAACCTTTTTATGAGCCAATGTTAATATGATATGTTGATTGAGAAAGAAGCATGTTTAGACTTAATCTGACTTGTATAATCATCCTTGTGAGTTTTTGAGCCTATAATGATTGATGCATTATATAAATCAATCTAATTTCTTTCTTGAGTGCTCTTATGATTACATGATTCTCTAGAACTTGCTTTAGACCTTGTTGAGACTATATTGATGCATGTGACAACATGAATATGATAGAGGCATTAGGATTTTTAGCCAGGTCCAAACAGCCATCCCTTATTGATGTTCCAAGAGAACACACCCTTAGTGAACCAATTTGAGCCTACATTGAATAAGCTATCTCTTTGGTAACCATAACTTGTCCCTAACCTAAATATACTTATATCCTTACCTTTGTTCCAAAGATGAATTAGCATGTTTTGAGACAAGTTGCAAAGACAAGGAAGATCTATTGAAAATTTGGGTTAGAAACAAGAAATAAGTGTGGGGGGGGGGGGGGGAAAGAAAAGAAAAGTCAAGAGAAAAAAAAAGAAAAAAAAGAAATGGAATACTGGCAAATACATTCCTATGTAAAAAAAAAAAAATATGAATCATCTCTTGAATTTGGGGAAAAAGAAAAAGATGTTACAAAGTTGTTTAGAATGAAGAAAAGGCCCAACATGAATATCCGGCCTAGGTGACTATGTACTTGTAAAGAGTTTTGAGAAGTTTCTTTCTATGATCTTATTATGTCTCTAAACTTTATGAACTCTTTGGAAGCTTTGTGATATCTTTATCCTTTTGTTCTTCAATCACATTACAAACCCCTTGGCCCCATTACAACCTTGATTAAAGACCTCTTGATTCATGAAGTTGTATGATCTAAATAGTGGAGAATAGGTGGACAAGCAAGAATATGGTAGAACTGTTTTCATGAGATTGATTGAGTGTAAACACTTTACCACTACTTTAAAGAATGAAAATCATGAGAGTATCGCATGTGAGTAGTTGAGATTAAGTTTGAATATGCACTATTTTGATTGAAATATGTTATGTTAATATTGGCTTAACTCAAACAATTTACATTCAAGCATGATTTTTGTGAAATTCTTTAAGCTATTGATTAGTTTATAAGACTTGTTCAAAGATTTTCTCTAATGTGTATTGAAAGGATTAGGAGTAAATATTTTTAGTATATGTAGTTTATTTATATTTTAGTTTTTCAATGTTTGTGGGTATCGTTCTAGTAAACCCTCACGAGACTAAACTCGTCCACTAGGGACACCTAGGGGTTTAAAGGCTTGTGTCACATGCTAAGTGCCACCGTGATTTCCTACGAAAGTGGATTAGATTAGATTTTCTTATTTTATTTTTATTTGTTTTTGCTCGAGGACTAGCAACAATCTAAGTGTGGGGGTGTGATAACTCGTATAATTATATAGTTTTTAGTTATGTTTTATTATTGTTTTGTGTCAAATACGAGTTATTATTGCTTAGTCTAATTGTGTTTATGATCTTTTATATTTTTATGTAATTTGGTTTTTTTTTACGAGTTTCTTTGAGTAATTTCAGATTACTAGGTTAAATCAACAATTAAGGTCAAATTCAGTTCAGTTCCAGTTCTGACACCTTTTTCCATATCAGCTATATCTGGAGTTTCACTGAAGCAATAAGGCTGAAATTCTAACAGTGCAAAGTTAAGAGGCATATCTAACTTTTTCATGTTTTACACTTCTTGAAACGGAGTCGTTTTCCCTAGCAAAATCGACCATCAAGTTGGCTGATGTGCAACGACGTCTATGCTGACCTGTTTTTGTATTTTGCCCATATCTTCTGGTCCACATCAGCAAATGAGCTGATTCCAACGGCTATGGATCACTAACGGATAGGGGAACATTTTTCTAGAAGACCATGTGATCCGATCAAGCTTCCAATATTGACAAAATCGACCATCAAGTTGGCTGATCAAAATTGTCATACAATATGACGAAAATTGTTAGAAAAATGCACCCACCTATTATACCTACCTTTGAAATTTGTAAAGCTTGTCTCTTTTCATTTAGTCCTCCAAAATGTGTATAAATAGAGGGCCTTGGATGATTGTATGAGGCATGGTAGATTGGTAGGAAATTAGCCATTGTAATAAAATTCTCTAATTTTTCTTCTTCTTTCTTTTCTCTAGTTTTCTTTTTCTTTATTTTCTTCTTCTTCTTCTTTCTTTTATTTCCTTCTTAGATTCTCTTTAATTTTATGTTTATGTTTACAATGCCTATGCTAGGCTAAACTTCTATTTGGTTAAGGGTGATTTCAAAGCCCTAGACATATTTTGTGATTGATTTTCAGATTCTATCTATCATTAATTTTCTATCAAAGTTGCTTATGTTCTTCTACAAGAATTGTTCATGATGTTGTCTTGATTTATTTAGGTGTACAACTAGATAGATCTTGATAATTATCTATTGCTAGTTTAGGAGTCTTGATCCGTGTAATTGTCTTGATTTCCTATTCATAAGTGGCAATTTGTGATTAATGATTATGGTCAAGTTTTCAATAATTGCAAAGTGGAACATAACCTAAGTTGAACAATCCGAGCTTATGTGTTTGTTGATTAGATCAACCTATCTTTCTCATCATAAAGCTGCCATTAAATTGAATTTAGAGAGCTTATTCTAGGTTGTTTAATGGTTAGAGATTAAATAGAGAGCTTGTTCTATTTAACGACAAACTAAGGAAAGATTGGGATAACAGAGCTTGTTGTTATCTACGGTTGTTAACTTTGATAGTTGGTTGATATTGATAGATCTGAAATTGATTCTTAATGATGTCTAGTGGTGGAGAATGAAACCTTAACCATATTTTTCATATTTGATTCTTCTTACTTACTTGTTTTCTTACTTTTCTAGTTTGCTTATTTTTAAAAGTATATTTATTTTTATTGGCTGGTTATACCGCCTAATTTGTATATTAACTTTGTTTTATTTTTATTGGCTGGTTATACCGCCTAATTTAGTATATATATTTTTATTGGCTGGTTATACCGCCTAATTTAGTATATATATTTTTATTGGCTGGTTATACCGCCTTGCATCTTATTCTTATTATTTACTTTAGTTTAAATCTGGCTTCAAAAACCCCTTTTCTTTTATTGTTTTCCTTGAACGTAAGTTATAAACTAATAACTCATAGATTAAAACCCAATCCCTGAGGACTCGACCCTTGCTAATCATTATACTTACAATTGATCTTTTTAGTGCAAGGTTAAATAAGATACACTCTTTTGGGTGCATCAATACCCACAAACATTGAAAAACTAAAATATAAATAAACTACATATACTAAAAATATTTACTCCTAATCCTTTCAATACACATTAGAGACAATCTTTGAACAAGTCTTATAAACTAATCAATAGCTTAAAGAATTTCACAAAAAATCATTCTTGAATGTAAATTGTTTGAGTTAAGCCAATATTAACATAACATATTTCAATCAAAATAGTGCATATTCAAACTTAATCTCAACTACTCACATGGGATACTCTCATGATTTTCATTCTTTAAAGTAGTGGTAAAGTGTTTACACTCAATCAATCTCATGAAAACAGTTCTACCATATTCTTGGTTGTCCACTGATAACTCGTATAATTATATAGTTTTTAGTTATGTTTTATTATTGTTTTGTGTCAAATACGAGTTCTTATTGTTTAGTCTAATTTTGTTTATGATCTTTTATATTTTTATGTAATTTGGTGTTCTTCACAAGTTTCTTTGAGTGATTTCAGATTACTAGAATTAAGGGCAAATCCAGTTCAGTTCCAGTTCCGACACCTTTTGCCATATCAGCTATATCTGGAGTTTCACTGAAGCAATAAGGCAGAAATTTGTAGCCGTGCAAAGCTAAGAGGCATATCTATCTTTTTCATGTTTTACACTTCTTGAAACGGAGTCGTTTTCCCTAGCGAAATCGACCATGAAGTTGGCTGATGTGCAATGACGTCTGTGCTGACCTGTTTTCGTATTTTGCCCATATCTTCTTATCCACATCAGAAAAAGAGCTGATTCCAACGGCTATGAATCAGTAACTGATAGGGTAACATTTTTCTAGAAGACCATGTGATCAGATAAGGCCTGCAAAATTGACAAAATCGACCATCAATTTGGATGATCAAAATCGTCATGTATGACGAAAATTGTTAGAAAATGCACCCACCTATTATACCTACCTTTGAAATTTGTAAAGCTTGTCTCTTGTCATTTAGCCCTCCAAAATATGTATAAATAGAGGGCCTTGGATGATTGTAAGGGATCATATTGTACATAGGTAGGATATTAGCCATTTTAATAAAATTCTCTAAGTTTTCTTCTTCTTTCTTTTCTCTAGTTTTCTTTCTTTTCTCTAGTTTTCTTTTTCTTTAGAGAGAGCAAGAGGTTGGATAATTAATATTCTTCTTCTTCTTCTTTCTTTCTTTTATTTTCTTCTTAGATTTTCTTTAATTTTATGTTTATGTTTACAATGCCTATGCTAGGCTAAACTTCTATTTGGTTAAGGGTGATTTCAAAGCCCTAGACATGTTTTGTGATTGATTTTCAGATTCTATCATTAATTTTCTATCAAAGTTGCTTATGTTCTTCTACAAGAATTGTTCATGATGTTGTCTTGATTTATTTAGGTGTACAACTAGATAGATCTTCATAATTATCTATTGCTAGTTTAGGAGTCTTGATCCGTGTAATTATCTTGATTTCCTATTCATAAGTGGCAATTTGTGATTAATGATTATGGTCAAGTTTTCAATAATTGCAAAGTGGAACATAACCTAAGTTGAACAATCCGAGCTTATGTGTTTGTTGCTTAGATCAACCTATCTTTCTCATCATAAAGCTGCCATTAAATTGAATTTAGAGAGCTTATTCTAGGTTGTTTAATGGTTAGAGATTAAATAGAGAGCTTGTTCTATTTAACGACAAACTAAGGAAAGATTGGGGTAACAGAGCTTGTTGTTATCTACGGTTGTTAACTTTGATAGTTGGTTGATATTGATAGATCTGAAATTGATTCTTAATGATGTCTAGTGGTGGAGAATGAAACCTTAACCATATTTTTCATATTTGATTCTTCTTACTTATTTGTTTTCTTACTTTTAGTTTGCTTATTTTTTATATTTATTTTTATTGGCTGGTTATACCGCCTAATTTGTATATTAACTTTGTTTTATTTTTATTGGCTGGTTATACCGCCTAATTTAGTATATATATTTTTATTGGCTGGTTATACCGCCTAATTTAGTATATATATTTTTATTTGCTGGTTATACCGCCTTGCATCTTATTCTTATGATTTACTTTAGTTTAAATCTGGCTTCAAAAACCCCTTTTCTTTTATTGTTCTTGAATTTAAGTTTTAAACTATTAACTTATAAACTAAAACCCAATCCCTGAGGACTCGACCCTTGCTAACTACTATACTTACAATTTATCTTTTTAGTGCAAGGTTAAATAAGATACACTCTTTTGGGTGCATCAAGTTTTTGGCGCCGTTGCCGGGGATTGCTTTCTTTAGTTTATTAGTTCATTGGTTTATTCTTATTTTCAGTTGTAATTAATTTTATTTTTCTTGTACATACAAGTTTTTCTTATCAAATTTTGAAAAAAAAAAAAAAAAAAACGATGGAATTGAGCAATCTAACACTTGAAGAGTTGGTGGCATACATGAACATGGAGAATCAACAAGCTAATCTCACCTTCCCAGTTCAACAATTGGCCATGGGAGGATGTCAAGGCCATCAAGTGTTCCAAGACCAACAGTATGATCATTACTCAAACACTTACCATGAGGGATGGTGGGATCATACTAATTATGGCTACTCGAAAAATTACCAAGAAGTAGATCCTTATGCCAATTACACTCATCCATCTAGCTTCAATCAATCATGGTCCCAAGAACCAGATCTTTTTCAACCACCACATATGACTCAAAACTCAGGTACTTCTTTAGAAGATCTTGTCTATTCTCTTGTTACTGATACATTGCAATTTCAACAGGAAACAAGGGCAAGCATCCAGAGTTTGGAAAAGCAAATGATCCAATTGACTAGTAGTATGGTGGGATGGGTAGCACAAAGATCTGAAGAACTCCCTGCCCAAACAATGATTAACCCAAAGGAGAATACTACTATTGTGACCTTGAGGAATGAGGAACAAGATGAGGATGAGACAAAATTAGAGATGAATTCTATTCTTGAGGATAATGAAGCCAATGATCCAAATAAGAGTATTTCGGCACCTGAGGTAACGTTTGAGATTCCAATTTTTACTAATGTTTCTTCTCCACCTTTTCCTAGTAGATTCGCAAAGTTCAAGGAGGATGAACATGAACAAGACACGCTGGAAACCTTAAACAGTTTGTTTGTGGATGTCATTCAACAAGTACCAAAAGATGCACCATTCCTCGATGAGATATGCACCACCAAGGATGATGGAATAATACTTGTAATGGAGAATGCATCCACTGTTGTGCAAAGAAAGCTTCCTCTCAAACGCATAAATTTGGGAAATTTCATGCATGAGCCTGACAAGCCTAAAAAGCCAAGAAGGGGTGTTGGTTAGATTCAAAACACTAACTCAAGTGTTAATTGGGAAGGCAGCCCAATTAAAGATGAAATTGCCAACCTTCCATATTCAGATTTGCTTTCTCTTTCTTTTTCTTTTTCTTTTATTATTTTTATTGTTTTTATTTTTATTTCTTATGTTTCTTTGTTAATTGTGTTTACTGTTTTTAAGTTCATTTAGGCTGCATAAGTTTCTTTTGTTTAATAGTTCTTTTCTCTTACATATAATTCTTGCATTGGGGGATAATAGCATTACATTAATGACAATGTAAGAGTTATGTGTGGGGGGAAGAATTTAGGATTTTATTTAGAGTGTTTTGTTTTTGAGTCTTTTTATGTTGTTTTTCTTTCTGATCCTTGTTTTGAAAAACACTAGATGTAAATATAATTTTTTTTAACCCCGGTTAAATGGCGGATAACGGTACTCCGTGATTATTTAAATCGGTTCCATCAGCTACCCACAAAACTGATATTGTATATAAATTTCTCTTCCAATTTCTCTTTCAATTTTTTTCATTTTTTTTCAGGATGGATGATATTCTCACAAGATTGCAGAAACGATTTCCACCTTTTCCTCGAAATATTTTACTGAAGCTTTACCAAGTTCGATTTGAAAGATTAAGAATGCTTATGCACAAAGGGATTCCTGGAGACATACGTTGGATAATTGAAGCCAAGGTACGTGAAGATGAATATCTTCCTGTTTTGCATTTACCAGGTACAGGTAGAAGCACTTTTGCAAAGAAGCGACGAGCAAAGCGCATGAGTTCAAATTGCCACAAATGTGCACGATGGACGTGTAACGGTAAATGTCGTTCTATTGGGATTCCGTCCTCTAATCGAGATGATAAAATTGAATTCATTAAGGATGGACTGAGTAAGGAGAATTTGGGTAATATCCAACTTTCTCTTGAGACGCATCCTAGTGGAGACGTACAAAGAGAAATTCTTGATTTATGGCCGCAATTCCAAAGGGAATGGCAACATCTTGGGAATCTGATGTTAAAAGACCCTGTTTGCCAGCTTGTAAGAAAACTGGATGGGAAGCATATCCTCGACTCATAGAAGGCGTTTAAGCCGTTTCTGGACGTAAAACCAGAGGAAGATATGAGCCACAATCACAACTACAATAAATGACTTCTCAACTTTTGGTTTGATTTGCAATAACTTTATTTTGGTTTAATTTACGTGTTGTTCGATTTGTGTAATTATTCTCGTTTTTTTTTTATTTGTCTTTTACGGTTGATTTTTTTTCTCTTTTTGATTTTCTTCCTGAAATCACGCAAAAATCTTTTGTTAGGTTAACATTTTCTTCTGACAGGTCAAATACACTTTCGGCGACATTATTACTCCTGTCTTTTACGGTTGATTTTTTCTTCTCTTTTTGATTTTCTTCCTGAAATCACGCAAAAATCTTTTGTTAGGTTACCATTTTCTTCTGACAGGTCAGATACACTTTCGGCGACATTATTACTCTTGTCTAATTCACTACTCAGTCCTCTATATATTACACCATGTACTCATTCTCTTTCAGGCACTCGACAATTAAAAAAAAAATGGAAAGTACTTCGTCCCAGCGCATTAAAAAAATTTGTGTCTTTGGAGGTGCTTATCCAGGGAAAAATAACATATTCGCTTATGAAGCCATAAGAGTTGGAGTAATACTTGCCCAACAAAAGATCCAGTTGATTTATGGAGGCGGTAGTACGGGTTTAATGGGAGCAGTCGCTACAGCAGCACACGCCGGAGGAAGTCCAGTTCTAGGAGTCGTGCCAAAACTATTCACAGATTTTTGTGGACCTACCGTGGGTAAGGAAATACAAGTATGGAGTATCCCTGAACGGATAACAATTGATGCACCCAAAAGAGTGTATCTTATTTAACCTTGCACTAAAAAGATAAATTGTAAGTATAGTAGTTAGCAAGGGTCGAGTCCTCAGGGATTGGGTTTTAGTTTATAAGTTAATAGTTTAAAACTTAAATTCAAGAACAATAAAAGAAAAGGGGTTTTTGAAGCCAGATTTAAACTAAAGTAAATAATAAGAAGAAGATGCAAGGCGGTATCACCAGCCAATAAAAATATATATACTAAATTAGGCGGTATAACCAGCCAATAAAAATATATATACTAAATTAGGCTGTATAACCAGCCAATAAAAATATATATACTAAATTAGGCGGTATAACCAGCCAATAAAAGTAAAACAAAGTTAATATACAAATTAGGCGGTATAACCAGCCAATAAAAATAAATATACTTTTAAAAATAAGCAAACTAGAAAAGTAAGAAAACAAGTAAGTAAGAAGAATCAAATATGAAAAATATGGTTAAGGTTTCATTCTCCACCACTAGACATCATTAAGAATCAATTTCAGATCTATCAATATCAACCAACTATCAAAGTTAACAACCGTAGATAACAACAAGCTCTGTTATCCCAATCTTTCCTTAGTTTGTCGTTAAATAGAACAAGCTCTCTATTTAATCTCTAACCATTAAACAACCTAGAATAAGCTCTCTAAATTCAATTTAATGGCAGCTTTATGATGAGAAAGATAGGTTGATCTAAGCAACAAATACATAAGCTCAGATTGTTCAACTTAGGTTATGTTCCACTTTGCAATTATTGAAAACTTGACCATAATCATTAATCACAAATTGCCACTTATGAATAGGAAATCAAGACAATTACACGGATCAAGACTCCTAAACTAGCAATAGATAATTATCAAGATCTATCTAGTTGTACACCTAAACAAATCAAGACAACATTATGAACAATTCTTGTAGAAGAACATAAGCAACTTTGATAGAAAATTAATGATAGATAGAATCTGAAAATCAATCATAAAACATGTCTAGGGCTTTGAAATCACCCTTAACCAAATAGAAGTTTAGCCTAGCATAGGCATTATAAACATAAACATAAAATTAAAGAAAATCTAAGAAGAAAATAAAAGAAAGAAAGAAGAAGAGGAAGAATATTAATTATCCAACCTCTTGCTCTCTCTAAAGAAAAAGAAAACTAGAGAAAAGAAAGAAAACTAGAGAAAAGAAAGAAGAAGAAAACTTAGAGAATTTTATTAAAATGGCTAATATCCTACCTATGTACAATATGATCCCCTACAATCATCCAAGGCCCTCTATTTATACACATTTTGGAAGGCTAAATGACAAGAGACAAGCTTTACAAATTTCAAAGGTAGGTATAATAGGTGGGTGAATTTTTCTAACAATTTTCGTCATATTGTATGACAATTTTGATCAGCCAACTTGATGGTCGATTTCGTCAATGTTGGAGGCCTGATCTGATCACATGGTCTTCTAGAAAAAGGTTCCCCTATCAGTTACGGATCCATAGCCGTTGGAATCAGCTCATTTTCTGATGTGGATAAGCAGATATGGGCAAAATACGAAAACATGTCAGCACAGACGTCATTGCACATCAGCCAACTTGATGGTCTATTTTGTCAATATTAGAGGCCTGATCTGATCATATGGTCTTCTAGACAAAGGTTCCCGTATCAGTTACGGATCCATAGCCATTGGAATTAGCTCATTTGCTGATGTGGATAAGCAGATATGGGCAAAATACGAAAACAGGTCAGCACAGACGTCATTGCACATCAGCCAACTTGATGGTCGATTTCTCTAGGGAAAACTACTCCGTTTCAAGAAGTATAAAACATGAAAAAGATAGATATGCCTCTTAGCTTTGCACGGCTACAAATTTCAGCCTTATTGCTTCAGTGAAACTCCAGATATAGCTGATATGGAAAAATGTGTCGGAACTGGAACTGAACTGGATTTGCCCTTAATTCTAGTAATCTGAAATCACTCAAAGAAACTTGTGAAAAACACCAAATTACATAAAAATATAAAAGATCATAAACACAATTAGACTAAACAATAATAACTCGTATTTGACATAAAACAATAATAAAACATAACTAAAAACTATATAATTATACGAGTTATCACACCCCCACACTTAGATTGTTGCTAGTCCCTAGCAACGACTCAATAAAAATAAAATAAGAAAATCTAATCTAATCCACTTTCGTAGGAAATCACGGTGGCACTTAGCATGTGACACAAGCCTTTAAACCCCTAGGTGTCCCTAGTGGACGAGTTTAGTCTCGTGAGGGTTTACTAGGACGATACCCACAAACATTGAAAAACTAAAATATAAATAAATTACATATACTAAAAATATTTATTCCTATTCCTTTCAATACAAATTAGAGACAATATTTGAACAAGTCTTATAAACTAATCAATAGCTTAAAAAATTTCACAAAAAATCATGCTTGAATGTAAATTGTTTGAGTTAAGCCAATATTAGCATAACATATCTCAATCAAAATAGTGCATGTTCAAATTTAATCTCAACTTCTCACATGGGATACTCTCTTGATTTTCACTCTTTAAAGTAGTGGTAAAGTGTTTACACTCAATCAATCTCATGAAAACACTTCTACCATATGCTTGCTTGTCCACCTATTCTCCACTAAAAAATCATGCAACTTCATAAATCAAGAGGTCTTTAATCAAGGTTGTAATGGGGCCAAGGGGTTTGTAATGTGGTTGAAGAACAAAAGGATAAAGATATCACAAAGGTTCCAAAGAGTTCATAAAGTTTAGAGACATAAAAAGATTATACAAAGAAACTTCTCAAAACTCTTTACAAGTACATAGTCACCTAGGCCGGATATTCATGTTGGGCCTTTTCTTCATTCTAAACAACTTTGTAACATCTTTTTCTTTTTCCACAAATTCAAGAGATGATTCATTTTTTTTTATATAAGAATGTATTTGCCAGTATTCCATTTCTTTTTCTCTTGACTTTTCTTTTCTTTTCCCCCCACACTTATTTCTTGTTTCTAACCAAAAAATATCCCTTGTCTTTGCAACTTGTCTCAAATCATGCTAATTCATCTTTGGAACAAAGGTAAAGATATAAGTATATTTAGGTTAGGGACAAGTTATGGTTACCAAAGAGATAGCTTATTCAATGTAGGCTCAAATTGGTTCACTAAGGGTGTGTTCTCTTGGAACATCAATAAGGGATGGTTGTTTGGCCCTGGCTAAAAATCCTAATGCCTCTATCATATTCATGTTGTCACATGCATCAATATAGTCTCAACAAGGTCTAAAGCAAGTTCTAGAGAATCATGTAATCGTAAGAGCACTCAAGAAAGAAATTAGATTGATTTGTATAATGCATCAATCATTATAGGCTCAAAAACTCACAAGGATGATTATACAAGTCAGATTAAGTCTAAACATGCTTCTTTCTCAATCAACATATCATATTAACATTGGCTCATAAAAAGGTTGATATCAAGCTCAATTCTCATGAAAATCTTCTCACTAGTAAATCTGTTTTAGACTTATGCAATTCATATCTCATCATTGTATTAAAAAGGAACTAAAACATAAAAAAAAAAAAAAATTATAATAATAATAATAATAAAGACTCATAAAAAAAAATAGTAGACAAAAATAAAAGAAATCCTAAATCATTCCCCCCCACACTTAATTCTTACATTGTCCTCAATGTAAGTCTATTAACCCAAATGAAAGAATCATGTGTAAGAGAAAAGAACTAATAACATAAGAATAGGAACAACTAAGACTCAAAACAAAACAAACTCATGCAACCTAAATAATCCTAAAATACTAAACAAAAATTAACAAGTAAAAATAAAAAGATTAAAATCAAACTGACAAGGTATGTCTCAAGTCTCCCTTACTCAGACCTTGTTCAGAATGAATACTTCTAAATGGCTTAAAACACAACAAATTTTTTTTTTTTTTAAATTAGCAAAATATGTCCCTTACCCCCTACTAAAATATGGCATTGTCCCCAATGTCAAATTTTAAAGGTAGAATTTAGGAGATATTACCTGCAGAGGTTGCTAATCACTTATTATAACTGAGACACAACAAACAAAATGTTAGATAATGTCACAAAGACAAAGTGCAATCCACTCATTGCTCGTCCATATCTCTTTTTCTTTTTCCGAGCGTTTGCGAAACAACCGTAGCAGATAAATACTCATAAGCTTGGAGCTTTTTGAGTAAATCTTCAATGGTTGTAGCAGAAATTATGGTTCTCCTTGCCTCTGAAAACATGAATCCATTTTCCACAGCATTATCTAAATATGAAAGCAAATTACTAAAATAACCATTAATATTAAGCAAACCAATGGGTTTCTTATTTGTGACCAAAGATGACCAAGAAGCCACGCAAGCTATTTCTTCCAATGTACCCAGACCTCCTGGTAAAGCAATGAATGCATCGGCAGAATGGTACATGATTGTTATCCGTTCAGGGATACTCCAGACTTGTATTTCCTTACCCACGGTAGGTCCACAAAAACTTGTGAATAGTTTTGGCACGATTCCTAGAACTGGACTTCCTCCGGCGTGTGCTGCTGTAGCGACTGCTCCCATTAAACCCGTACTACCGCCTCCATAAATCAACTGGCTCTTTTGTTGGGCAAGTATTACTCCAACTCTTATGGCTTCATCAGCGAATATGTTATTTTTCCCTGGATAAGCACCTCCAAAAATACAAATTTTTTTAATGCGTTGGGACGAAGTACTTTCCATTTTTTTTTCGAGTGCCTGAAAGAGAATGAGTACATGGTGTAATATATAGAGGACTGAGTAGTGAATCAGACAAGAGTAATAATGTCGCCGAAAGTGTATCTGACCTGTCAGAAGAAAATGTTAACCTAACAAAAGATTTTTGCGTGATTTCAGGAAGAAAATCAAAAAGAGAAAAAAAATCAACCGTAAAAGTCAAGAGTAATAGTGTCGCCGAAAGTGTATTTGGCATCTTCCTCTGGTTTTACGTCCAGAAACGGCTTAAACGCCTTCTATGAGTCGAGGATATGCTTCCCATCCAGTTTTCTTACAAGCTGGCAAACAGGGTCTTTTAACATCAGATTCCCAAGATGTTGCCATTCCCTTTGGAATTGCGACCATAAATCAAGAATTTCTCTTTGTACGTCTCCACTAGGATGCGTCTCAAGAGAAAGTTGGATATTACCCAAATTCTCCTTACTCAGTCCATCCTTAATGAATTCAATTTTATCATCTCGATTAGAGGACGGAATCCCAATAGAACGACATTTACCGTTACACGTCCATCGTGCACATTTGTGGCAATTTGAACTCATGCGCTTTGCTCGTCGCTTCTTTGCAAAAATGCTTCTACCTGTACCTGGTAAATGCAAAACAGGAAGATATTCATCTTCACGTACCTTGGCTTCAATTATCCAACGCATGTCTTCAGGAATCCGTTTGTGCATAAGCATTCTTAATCTTTCAAATCGAACTTGGTAAAGCTTCTGTAAAATATTTCGAGGAAAAGGAGGAAATCGTTTTTGCAATCTTGTGAGAATATCATCCATCCTAAAAAAAAAAAAAAAAATGAAAGAGAAATTTATATACAATATCAGTTTTGTGGGTAGCTGATGGAACCGATTTAAATAATCACGGAGTACCGTTATCCGCCATTTAACCGGGGTTAAAAAAAATTAAAAATTATATTTACATCTAGTGTTTTTCAAAACAAGGATCAGAAAGAAAAACAACATAAAAAGACTCAAAAACAAAACACTCTAAATAAAATCCTAAATTCTCCCCCCCACACATAATTCTTACATTGTCATTAATGTAATGCTATTATCCCCCAATACAAGAATTATATGTAAGAGAAAAGAACTATTAAACAAAAGAAACTTATGCAGCCTAAATGAACTTAAAAGCAGTAAACACAATTAACAAAGAAACATAAGAAATAAAATAAAAACAATAAAAATAATAAAAGAAAAAGGAAAAGAAAGAGAAAGCAAATCTGAATATGGAAGGTTGGTAATTTCATCTTTAATTGGGCTGCCTTCCCAATTAACACTTGAGTTAGTGTTTTGTATCTAACCAACACCCCTTCTTGGCTTTTTAGGCTTGTCAGGCTCATACATGAAATTTCCCAAATTTATGCGTTTGAGAGGAAGCTTTCTTTGCACAACAGTGGATGCATTCTCCATTACAAGTATTATTCCATCATCCTTGGTGGTGCATATCTCATCGAGGAATGGTGCATCTTTTGGTACTTGTTGAATGGCATCCACAAATAAACTGTTTAAGGTTTCCAGGATGTCTTGTTCATGTTCCTCATCCTTGAACTTTGCGAATCTACTAGGAAAAGGTGGAGAAGAAACATTAGTAAAAATTGGAATCTCAAACGTTACCTCAGGTGCCGAAATACTCTTATTTGGATCATTGGCTTCATTATCCTCAAGAATAGAATTCATCTCTAATTTTGTCTCATCCTCATCTTGTTCCTCATTCCTCAAGGTCACAATAGTAGCATTCTCCTTTGGGTTAATCATCGTTTGGGCAGAGAGTTCTTCAGATCTTTGTGCTACCCATCCCACCATACTACTAGTCAATTGGATCATTTGTTTTTCCAAACTCTGGATGCTTGCCCTTGTTTCCTGTTGAAATTGCAAAGTATTAGTAACAAGAGAATCGACAAGATCTTCTAAAGAAGTACCTGAGTTTTGAGTCATATGTCGTGGTTGAAAAAGATCTGGTTCTTGGGACCATGATTGATTGAAGCTAGATGGATGAGTGTAACTGGCATAAGGATCTACTTCTTGGTAATTTTTCGAGTAGCCATAATTAGTATGATCCCACCATCCCTCATGGTAAGTGTTTGAGTAATGATCATACTGTTGGTCTTGGAACACTTGATGGCCTTGACATCCTCCCATGGCAAATTGTTGAACTGGAAAGGTGAGATTGGCTTGTTGATTCTCCATGTTCATGTATGCCACCAACTCTTCAAGTGTTAGATTGCTCAATTCCATCGTTTTTTTTTATTTTTTTTTTAAAAAATTTGATAAGAAAAACTTGTATGTACAAGAAAATATAACTAATTAGAACTGAAAATAAGAATAAACCAAGTAACAAATAAACTAAAGAAAACAGTCCCCGGCAACGGCGCCAAAAATTTGATGCACCCAAAAGAGTGTATCTTATTTAACCTTGCACTAAAAAGATAAATTGTAAGTATAGTAGTTAGCAAGGGTCGAGTCCTCAGGGATTGGGTTTTAGTTTATAAGTTAATAGTTTAAAACTTAAATTCAAGAACAATAAAAGAAAAGGGGTTTTTGAAGCCAGATTTAAACTAAAGTAAATAATAAGAAGAAGATGCAAGGCGGTATCACCAGCCAATAAAAATATATATACTAAATTAGGCGGTATAACCAGCCAATAAAAATATATATACTAAATTAGGCGGTATAACCAGCCAATAAAAATATATATACTAAATTAGGCGGTATAACCAGCCAATAAAAGTAAAACAAAGTTAATATACAAACTAGGCGGTATAACCAGCCAGTAAAAATAAATATACTTTTAAAAATAAGCAAACTAGAAAAGTAAGAAAACAAGTAAGTAAGAAGAATCAAATATGAAAAATATGGTTAAGGTTTCATTCTCCACCACTAGACATCATTAAGAATCAATTTCAGATCTATCAATATCAACCAACTATCAAAGTTAACAACCGTAGATAACAACAAGCTCTGTTATCCCAATCTTTCCTTAGTTTGTCGTTAAATAGAACAAGCTCTCTATTTAATCTCTAACCATTAAACAACCTAGAATAAGCTCTCTAAATTCAATTTAATGGCAGCTTTATGATGAGAAAGATAGGTTGATCTAAGCAACAAACACATAAGCTCAGATTGTTCAACTTAGGTTATGTTCCACTTTGCAATTATTGAAAACTTGACCATAATCATTAATCACAAATTGCCACTTATGAATAGGAAATCAAGACAATTACACGGATCAAGACTCCTAAACTAGCAATAGATAATTATCAAGATCTATCTAGTTGTACACCTAAACAAATCAAGACAACATCATGAACAATTCTTGTAGAAGAACATAAGCAACTTTGATAGAAAATTAATGATAGATAGAATCTGAAAATCAATCATAAAACATGTCTAGGGCTTTGAAATCACCCTTAACCAAATAGAAGTTTAGCCTAGCATAGGCATTATAAACATAAACATAAAATTAAAGAAAATCTAAGAAGAAAATAAAAGAAAGAAAGAAGAAGAGGAAGAAGAATATTAATTATCCAACCTCTTGCTCTCTCTAAAGAAAAAGAAAACTAGAGAAAAGAAAGAAAACTAGAGAAAAGAAAGAAGAAGAAAACTTAGAGAATTTTATTAAAATGGCTAATATCCTACCTATGTACAATATGATCCCCTACAATCATCCAAGGCCCTCTATTTATACACATTTTGGAAGGCTAAATGACAAGAGACAAGCTTTACAAATTTCAAAGGTAGGTATAATAGGTGGGTGAATTTTTCTAACAATTTTCGTCATATTGTATGACAATTTTGATCAGCCAACTTGATGGTCGATTTCTTCAATGTTGGAGGCCTGATCGGATCACATGGTCTTCTAGAAAAAGGTTCCCCTATCAGTTACGGATCCATAGCCGTTGGAATCAGCTCATTTGCTGATGTGGATAAGCAGATATGGGCAAAATACGAAAACATGTCAGCACAGACGTCATTGCACATCAGCCAACTTGATGGTCGATTTCGTCAATATTAGAGGCCTGATCTGATCATATGGTCTTCTAGACAAAGGTTCCCGTATCAGTTACGGATCCATAGCCATTGGAATCAGCTCATTTTCTGATGTGGATAAGCAGATATGGGCAAAATACGAAAACAGGTCAGCACAGACGTCATTGCACATCAGCCAACTTGATGGTCGATTTCGCTAGGGAAAACTACTCCGTTTCAAGAAGTATGAAACATGAAAAAGATAGATATGCCTCTTAGCTTTGCACGGCTACAAATTTCAGCCTTATTGCTTCAGTGAAACTCCAGATATAGCTGATATGGAAAAATGTGTCGGAATTGGAACTGAACTGGATTTGCCCTTAATTCTAGTAATCTGAAATCACTCAAAGAAACTTGTGAAAAACACCAAATTACATAAAAATATAAAAGATCATAAACACAATTAGACTAAACAATAATAACTCGTATTTGACACAAAACAATAATAAAACATAACTAAAAACTATATAATTATACGAGTTATCAACAATCATGTACCATTCTGCCGATGCATTCATTGCTTTACCAAGAGGTCTGGGTACATTGGAAGAAATAGCTTGCGTGGCTTCTTGGTCATCTTTGGTCACAAATAAGAAACCCATTGGTTTTCTTAATATTAATGGTTATTTTAGTAATTTGCTTTCATATTTAGATAATGCTGTGGATAATGGATTCATGTTTTCAGAGGCAAGGAGAACCATAATTTCTGCTACAACCATTGAAGATTTACTTAAAAAGCTCCAAGCTTATGAGTATTTATCTGCTACGGTTGTTTCGCAAACGCTCGGAAAAAGAAAGAGAGATATGGACGAGCAAGGAGTGGATTGCACTTTGTCTTTGTGACATTATCTAACATTTTGTTTGTTGTGTCTCAGTTATAATAAGTGGTTAGCAACCTCTACAGGTAATATCTCCTAAATTTTACCTTCTTAAAAAAAAAAAAAAGTTTGTTGTGTTTTAAGCAATTTAGAAGTATTCATTCTGAACAAGGTCTGAGTAAGGGAGACTTGAGACATACCTTGTCAGTTTGATTTTAATCTTTTTATGTTTACTTGTTAATTTTTGTTTAGTATTTTAAGATTATTCAGGTTGCATGAGTTTGTTTTGTTTTGAGTCTTAGCTTTTCCTATTCTTGTGTTATTAGTTCTTTTCTCTTACACATGATTCTTTCATTTGAGTTAATAGACTTACATTGAGGACAATGTAAGAATTAAGTGTGGAGGGAATGATTTAGGATTTCTTTTATTTTGTCTACTATTTTTTTTTTATGAGTCTTTATTATTATTATTTTTTTTTTTTTGAGTTTTAGTTCCTTTTTAATACAATGATGAGATATGAATTGCATAAGTCTAAAACAGATTTATTAGTGAGAAGATTTTCATGAGAATTGAGCTTGATGTCAACCTTTTTATGAGCCAATGTTAATATGATATGTTGATTGAGAAAGAAGCATGTTTAGACTTAATCTGACTTGTATAATCATCCTTATGAGTTTTTGAGCCTATAATGATTGATGCATTATACAAATCAATCTAATTTCTTTCTTGAGTGCTCTTATGATTACATGATTCTCTAGAACTTGCTTTAAACCGTTTGAGACTATATTGATACATGTGACAACATGAATATGATAGAGGCATTAGGATTATAACCAGAGCCAAACAGCCATCCATTATTAATGTTCCAAGAGAACACACCCTTAGTGAACCAATTTGAGCCTACATTGAATAAGCTATCTCTTTGGAAACCATAACTTGTCCCTAACCTAAATATACTTATATCTTTACCTTTGTTCCAAAGATGAATTAGCATGTTTTGAGACAAGTTGCAAAGACAAGGAAGATTTATTGAAAATTTGGGTTAGAAACAAGAAATAAGTGTGGGGGGAAAAGAAAGAAAAAAGTCAAGAGAAAAAGAAAGGGATCATTGTCAAATACATTCCCATATTAAAAAAAAAAAAAAAAAACTTCTCTTGAACTTCTAGTTAAAGTAAAAAAAAAAAGATGTTACAAAGTTGGTTAGAATGATGCAAAGGCTCAACATGAATATTTAGCCTATGTTATTATGTGCTTTATAAGAGTTTTGAGAAGTTTTATTTGTATGATCTTTTTATGTCTCTAAACTTTATGAACTCTTTGGAACCTTTGTGATATCTTTATCCTTTTGTTCTTCAACCACATTACAAACCCCTTGGCCCCATTACAACCTTGATTAAAGACCTCTTGATTCATGAAGTTGTATGATCTAAATAGTGGAGAATAGGTGGACAAGCAAGAATATGGTAGAACTGTTTTCATGAGATTGATTGAGTGTAAACACTTCACCACTACTTTAAAGAGTGAAAATCATGAGGGTATCCCATGTGAGTAGTTGAGATTAAGTTTGAATATGCACTATTTTGATTGAAATATGTTATGTTGATATTGGCTTAACTCAAACAATTTACATTCAAGCATGATTTTTTGTGAAATTATTTAAGCTATTGATTAGTTTATAAGACTTGTTCAAAGATTGTCTCTAATTTGTATTGAAAGGATTAGGAGTAAATATTTTTAGTATATGTAGTTTATTTATATTTTAGTTTTTCAATGTTTGTGGGTATCGTTCTAGTAAACCCTCACGAGACTAAACTCGTCCACTAGGGACACCTAGGGGTTTAAAGGCTTGTGTCACATGCTAAGTGCCACCGTGATTTCCTACGAAAGTGGATTAGATTAGATTTTCTTATTTTATTTTTATTGAGTCGTTGCTAGGGACTAGCAACAATCTAAGTGTGGGGGTGTGATAACTCGTATAATTATATAGTTTTTAGTTATGTTTTATTATTGTTTTGTGATGCACCCAAAAGAGTGTATCTTATTTAACCTTGCACTAAAAAGATAAATTGTAAGTATAGTAGTTAGCAAGGGTCGAGTCCTCAGGGATTGGGTTTTAGTTTATAAGTTAATAGTTTAAAACTTAAATTCAAGAACAATAAAAGAAAAGGGGTTTTTGAAGCCAGATTTAAACTAAAGTAAATAATAAGAAGAAGATGCAAGGCGGTATAACCAGCCAATAAAAATATATATACTAAATTAGGCGGTATAACCAGCCAATAAAAGTAAAACAAAGTTAATATACAAATTAGGCGGTATAACCAGCCAATAAAAATATATATACTAAATTAGGCGGTATAACCAGCCAATAAAAATATATATACTAAATTAGGCGGTATAACCAGCCAATAAAAATAAATATACTTTTAAAAATAAGCAAACTAGAAAAGTAAGAAAACAAGTAAGTAAGAAGAATCAAATATGAAAAATATGGTTAAGGTTTCATTCTCCACCACTAGACATCATTAAGAATCAATTTCAGATCTATCAATATCAACCAACTATCAAAGTTAACAACCGTAGATAACAACAAGCTCTGTTATCCCAATCTTTCCTTAGTTTGTCGTTAAATAGAACAAGCTCTCTATTTAATCTCTAACCATCAAACAACCTAGAATAAGCTCTCTAGATTCAATTTAATGGCAGCTTTATGATGAGAAAGATAGGTTGATCTAAGCAACAAACACATAAGCTCGGATTGTTCAACTTAGGTTATGTTCCACTTTGCAATTATTGAAAACTTGACCATAATCATTAATCACAAATTGCCACTTATGAATAGGAAATCAAGACAATTACACGGATCAAGACTCCTAAACTAGCAATAGATAATTATCAAGATCTATCTAGTTGTACACCTAAACAAATCAAGACAACATCATGAACAATTCTTGTAGAAGAACATAAGCAACTTTGATAGAAAATTAATGATAGATAGAATCTGAAAATCAATTATAAAACATGTCTAGGGCTTTGAAATCACCCTTAACCAAATAGAAGTTTAGCCTAGCATAGGCATTGTAAACATAAACATAAAATTAAAGAAAATCTAAGAAGAAAATAAAAGAAAGAAAGAAGAAGAGGAAGAATATTAATTATCCAACCTCTTGCTCTCTCTAAAGAAAAAGAAAACTAGAGAAAAGAAAGAAAACTAGAGAAAAGAAAGAAGAAGAAAACTTAGAGAGTTTTATTAAAATGGCTAATATCCTACCTATGTACAATATGATCCTCTACAATCATCCAAGGCCCTCTATTTATACACATTTTGGAGGGCTAAATGACAAGAGACAAGCTTTACAAATTTCAAAGGTAGGTATAATAGGTGGGTGCATTTTCTAACAATTTTCGTCATAGATGACGATTTTGATCAGCCAACTTGATGGTCGATTTTGTCAATTTTGCAGGCCTTATCTGATCACAGGGTCTTCTCGAAAAAGTTTCCCCTATCAGTTACGGATCCATAGCCGTTGGAATCAGCTCATTTGCTGATGTGGATAAGCAGATATGGGCAAAATACGAAAACAGGTCAGCACAGACATCATTGCACATCAGCCAACTTGATGGTCGATTTCGTCAATATTAGAGGCCTGATCTGATCATATGGTCTTCTAGACAAATGTTCCCGTATCAGTTACGGATCCATAGCCATTGAAATCAGCTCATTTTCGGATGTGGATAAGCAGATATGGGCAAAATACGAAAACAGGTCAGCACAGACGTCATTGCACATCAGCCAACTTGATGGTCGATTTCGCTAGGGAAAACGACTCCGTTTCAAGAAGTGTAAAACATGAAAAAGATAGATATGCCTCTTATCTTTGCACGGATACAAATTTCAGCCTTATTGCTTCAGTGAAACTCCAGATATAGCTGATATGGCAAAAGGTGTCGGAACTGGAACTGAACTGGATTTGCCCTTAATTCTAGTAATCTGAAATCACTCAAAGAAACTTGTGAAAAACACCAAATTACATAAAAATATAAAAGATCATAAACACAATTAGACTAAACAATAATAACTCGTATTTGACACAAAACAATAATAAAACATAACTAAAAACTATATAATTATACGAGTTATCACACCCCCACACTTAGCTTTTTGCTAGTCCTCGAGCAAAATCAAATAAAAATAAAATAAGAAAATCTAATCTAATCCACTTTCGTAGGAAATCACGGTGGCACTTGGCATGTGACACAAGCCTTTAAACCCCTAGGTGTCCCTAGTGGACGAGTTTAGTCTCGTGAGGGTTTACTAGAACGATACCCACAAACATTGAAAAACTAAAATATAAATAAACTACATATACTAAAAATATTTATTCCTAATCCTTTCAATACAAATTAGAGACAATCTTTGAACAAGTCTTATAAACTAATCAATAGCTTAAAGAATTTCACAAAAAATCATGATTGAATGTAAATTGTTTGAGTTAAGCCAATATTAACATAACATATCTCAATCAAAATAGTGCATGTTCAAATTTAATCTCAACTTCTCACATGGGATACCCTCATGATTTTCACTCTTTAAAGTAGTGGTGAAGTGTTTACACTCAATCAATCTCATGAAAACAGTTCTACCATATTCTTGCTTGTCCACCTATTCTCCACTATTTAGATCATACAACTTCATGAATCAAGAGGTCTTTAATCAAGGTTGTAATGGGGCCAAGGGGTTTGTAATGTGGTTGAAGAACAAAAGGATAAAGATATCACAAAGGTTCCAAAGAGTTCATAAAGTTTAGAGACATAAAAAGATCATACAAAGAAACGTCTCAAAACTCTTTACAAGTACATAGTCACCTAGGCCGGATATTCATGTTGGGCCTTTTCTTCATTCTAAACAACTTTGTAACATCTTTTTCTTTTTCCACAAATTCAAGAGATGATTCATATTTTTTTTTTTACATAGGAATATATTTGCCAGTATTCCATTTCTTTTTCTCTTGACTTTTCTTTTCTTTTCCCCCCACACTTATTTCTTGTTTCTAACCCAAATTTTTAACTAAAAATATCCCTTGTTTTTTTGCAATATGTCTCAAAATATATAATCCATCTTTAGAACAAGGGTAAGGATATAAGTATATTTAGGCTAGGTGTAAGTTGTGGTTACCAATAAAACAGCATATTTAATGTAGGCTCAAATTGGCTCACTAGTGGGGATGTTCTCTTAGAACATTAATAATGGATGGCTGTTTGGCTCTGGTTATAATCCTAATGCCTCTATCATATTCATGTTGTCACATGTATCAATATAGTCTCAAACGGTTTAAAGCAAGTTCTAGAGAATCATGTAATCATAAGAGCACTCAAGAAAGAAATTAGATTGATTTGTATAATGCATCAATCATTATAGGCTCAAAAACTCACAAGGATGATTATACAAGTCAGATTAAGTCTAAACATGCTTCTTTCTCAATCAACATATCATATTAACATTGGCTCATAAAAATTAGTATCAAGCTTAATTCTTATGAAAATCTTCTCACTAATAACCAGTTTAGACCTATGCAATTCATATCTCATCATTGTATTAAAAAGGAACTAAAACACACTAAAATAATAATAATAATAAAGACTCATAAAAAAAAATAGTAGACAAAAATAAAAGAAATCCTAAATCATTCCCCCCACACTTAATTCTTACATTGTCCTCAATGTAAGTCTATTAAACCAAATGAAAGAATCATGTGTAAGAGAAAAGAACTAATAACATAAGAATAGGAACAACTAAGACTCAAAACAAAACAAACTCATGCAACCTAAATAATCCTAAAATACTAAACAAAAATTAACAAGTAAACATAAAAAGATTAAAATCAAACTGACAAGGTATGTCTCAAGTCTCCCTTACTCAAACCTTGTTCAGAATGAATACTTCTAAATGGCTTAAAATACAATAAATTTTTTTTTTTTTTTTTGAAAAGAAGAAATCAAGCTGACAAGGTATGTCTCAAGTCTCCCTTACTCAGACCTTGATCAAAATGAATACTTCTAAATGGCTTAAAACACATCAAATTTTTTTTTTTTTTTAGCAAAATATGTCCCTTACCCCCTACTAAAGGTAGAATTTAGGAGATATTACCTGCAGAGGTTGCTAACCACTTATTATAACTGAGACACAACAAACAAAATGTTAGATAATGTCACAAAGACAAAGTGCAATCCACTCCTTGCTCGTCCATATCTCTTTTTCTTTTTCCGAGCGTTTGCGAAACAACCGTAGCAGATAAACACTCATAAGCTTGGAGCTTTTTGAGTAAATCTTCAATGGTTGTAGCAGAAATTATGGTTCTCCTTGCCTCTGAAAACATGAATCCATTATCCACAGCATTATCTAAATATGAAAGCAAATTATTAAAATAACCATTAATATTAAGCAAACCAATGGGTTTCTTATTTGTGACCAAAGATGACCAAGAAGCCACGCAAGCTATTTCTTCCAATGTACCCAGACCTCCTGGTAAAGCAATGAATGCATCGGCAGAATGGTACATGATTGTTATCCGTTCAGGGATACTCCAGACTTGTATTTCCTTACCCAAGGTAGGTCCACAAAAATCTGTGAATAGTTTTGGCACGATTCCTAGAACTGGACTTCCTCCGGCGTGTGCTGCTGTAGCGACTGCTCCCATTAAACCCGTACTACCGCCTCCATAAATCAACTGGATCTTTTGTTGGGCAAGTATTACTCCAACTCTTATGGCTTCATCAGCGAATATGTTATTTTTCCCTGGATAAGCACCTCCAAAAACACAAATTTTTTTAATGCGTTGGGACGAAGTACTTTCCATTTTTTTTTCTTTTTTTTTCGAGTGCCTGAAAGAGAATGAGTACATGGTGTAATATATAGAGGACTGAGTAGTGAATCAGACAAGAGTAATAATGTCGCCGAAAGTGTATCTGACCTGTCAGAAGAAAATGTTAACCTAACAAAAGATTTTTGCGTGATTTCAGGAAGAAAATCAAAAAGAGAAGAAAAATCAACCGTAAAAGTCAAGAGTAATAATGTCGCCGAAAGTGTATTTGACCTGTCAGAAGAAAATGTTAACCTAACAAAAGATTTTTGCGTGATTTCAGGAAGAAAATAAAAAAAGAGAAGAAAAATCAACCGTAAAAGACAAATAAAAAAAATGAGAATAATTACACAAATCGAATAACACGTAAATTAAACCGAAATAAAGTTATTGCAAATCAAACCAAAAGCTGAGAATTCATTTATTGTAGTTGTGATTGTGGCTCACATCTTCCTCTGGTTTTACGTCCAGAAACGGCTTAAACGCCTTCTATGAGTCGAGGATATGCTTCCCATCCAGTTTTCTTACAAGCTGGCAAACAGGGTCTTTTAACATCAGATTCCCAAGATGTTGCCATTCCCTTTGGAATTGCGGCCATAAATTAAGAATTTCTCTTTGTACGTCTCCACTAGGATGCGTCTCAAGAGAAAGTTGGATATTACCCAAATTCTCCTTACTCAGTCCATCCTTAATGAATTCAATTTTATCATCTCGATTAGAGGACGGAATCCCAATAGAACGACATTTACCGTTACACGTCCATCGTGCACATTTGTGGCAATTTGAACTCATGCGCTTTGCTCGTCGCTTCTTTGCAAAAGTGCTTCTACCTGTACCTGGTAAATGCAAAACAGGAAGATATTCATCTTCACGTACCTTGGCTTCAATTATCCAACGTATGTCGTCAGGAATCCCTTTGTGCATAAGCATTCTTAATCTTTCGAATCGAACTTGGTAAAGCTTCAGTAAAATATTTCGAGGAAAAGGAGGAAATCGTTTCTGCAATCTTGTGAGAATATCATCCATCCTGAAAAAAAAAATGAAAAAAAATGAAAGAGAAATTGGAAGAGAAATTTATATACAATATCAGTTTTGTGGGTAGCTGATGGAACCGATTTAAATAATCACGGAGTACCGTTATCCGCCATTTAACCGGGGTAAAAAAATTAAAAATTATATTTACATCTAGTTATTTTCAAAACCAGGATCAGAAAGAAAAACAACATAAAAAGACTCAAAAACAAAACACTCTAAATAAAATCCTAAATTCTTCCCCCCACACATAACTCTTACATTGTCATTAATGTAATGCTATTATCCCCCAATGCAAGAATTATATGTAAAAGAAAAGAACTATTAAACAAAAGAAACTTATGCAGCCTAAATGAACTTAAAAGCAGTAAACACAATTAACAAAGAAACATAAGAAATAAAATAAAAACAATAAAAATAATAAAAGAAAAAGGAAAAGAAAGAGAAAGAGAAAGCAAATCTGAATATGGAAGGTTGGTAATTTCATCTTTAATTGGGCTGCCTTCCCAATTAACACTTGAGTTAGTGTTTTGAATCTAACCAACACCCTTTCTTGGCTTTTTAGGCTTGTCAGGCTCATACATGAAATTTCCCAAATTTATGCGTTTGAGAGGAAGCTTTCTTTGCACAACAGTGGATGCATTCACCATTACAAGTATTATTCCATCATCCTTGGTGGTGCATATCTCATCGAGGAATGGTGCATCTTTTGGTACTTGTTGAATGACATCCACAAACAAACTGTTTAAGGTTTCCAGCGTGTCTTGTTCATGTTCATCCTCCTTGAACTTTGCGAATCTACTAGGAAAAGGTGGAGAAGAAACATTAGTAAAAATTGGAATCTCAAACGTTACCTCAGGTGCCGAAATACTCTTATTTGTATTTGTGGCTTCATTATCCTCAAGAATAGAATCCATCTCTAATTCTGTCTCATCCTCATCTTGTTCCTCATTCCTCAAGGTCACAATAGTAGTATTCTCCTTTGGGTTAATCATTGTTTGGGCAGAGAGTTCTTCAGATCTTTGTGCTACCCATACCACCATACTACTAGCCAATAGGCTCATTTGCCTTTCCAAACTCCGGATGCTTGCCCTTGTTTCCTGTTGAAATTGCAAAGTATTAGTAACAAGAGAATCGACAAGATCTTCTAAAGAAGTACCTGAGTTTTGAGTCATATGTGGTGGTTGAAGAAGATCTGGTTCTTGAGACCATGATTGATTGAAGCTAGATGGATGAGTGTAATTGGCATAAGGATCTACTTCTTGGTAATTTTCTGAGTAGCCATAATTAGTATGATCCCACCATCCCTCATGGTAAGTGTTTGAGTAATGATCATACAGTTGGTCTTGGAACACTTGATGGCCTTGACATCCTCCCATGGCCAATTGTTGAACTGGGTAGGTGAGATTGGCTTGTTGATTTTCCATGTTCATGTATGCCACCAACTCTTCAAGTGTTAGATTGCTCAATTCCATCGTTTTTCTTTTTTTTTTTTTTTCAAAATTTGATAAGAAAAACTTGTATGTACAAGAAAAATAAAATTAATTACAACTGAAAATAAGAATAAACCAATGAACTAATAAACTAAAGAAAGCAATCCCCGGCAACGGCGCCAAAAATTTGATGCACCCAAAAGAGTGTATCTTATTTAACCTTGCACTAAAAAGATAAATTGTAAGTATAGTAGTTAGCAAGGGTCGAGTCCTCAGGGATTGGGTTTTAGTTTATAAGTTAATAGTTTAAAACTTAAATTCAAGAACAATAAAAGAAAAGGGGTTTTTGAAGCCAGATTTAAACTAAAGTAAATAATAAGAAGAAGATGCAAGGCGGTATAACCAGCCAATAAAAATATATATACTAAATTAGGCGGTATAACCAGCCAATAAAAGTAAAACAAAGTTAATATACAAATTAGGCGGTATAACCAGCCAATAAAAATATATATACTAAATTAGGCGGTATAACCAGCCAATAAAAATATATATACTAAATTAGGCGGTATAACCAGCCAATAAAAATAAATATACTTTTAAAAATAAGCAAACTAGAAAAGTAAGAAAACAAGTAAGTAAGAAGAATCAAATATGAAAAATATGGTTAAGGTTTCATTCTCCACCACTAGACATCATTAAGAATCAATTTCAGATCTATCAATATCAACCAACTATCAAAGTTAACAACCGTAGATAACAACAAGCTCTGTTATCCCAATCTTTCCTTAGTTTGTCGTTAAATAGAACAAGCTCTCTATTTAATCTCTAACCATCAAACAACCTAGAATAAGCTCTCTAGATTCAATTTAATGGCAGCTTTATGATGAGAAAGATAGGTTGATCTAAGCAACAAACACATAAGCTCGGATTGTTCAACTTAGGTTATGTTCCACTTTGCAATTATTGAAAACTTGACCATAATCATTAATCACAAATTGCCACTTATGAATAGGAAATCAAGACAATTACACGGATCAAGACTCCTAAACTAGCAATAGATAATTATCAAGATCTATCTAGTTGTACACCTAAACAAATCAAGACAACATCATGAACAATTCTTGTAGAAGAACATAAGCAACTTTGATAGAAAATTAATGATAGATAGAATCTGAAAATCAATTATAAAACATGTCTAGGGCTTTGAAATCACCCTTAACCAAATAGAAGTTTAGCCTAGCATAGGCATTGTAAACATAAACATAAAATTAAAGAAAATCTAAGAAGAAAATAAAAGAAAGAAAGAAGAAGAGGAAGAATATTAATTATCCAACCTCTTGCTCTCTCTAAAGAAAAAGAAAACTAGAGAAAAGAAAGAAAACTAGAGAAAAGAAAGAAGAAGAAAACTTAGAGAGTTTTATTAAAATGGCTAATATCCTACCTATGTACAATATGATCCTCTACAATCATCCAAGGCCCTCTATTTATACACATTTTGGAGGGCTAAATGACAAGAGACAAGCTTTACAAATTTCAAAGGTAGGTATAATAGGTGGGTGCATTTTCTAACAATTTTCGTCATACATGACGATTTTGATCAGCCAACTTGATGGTCGATTTTGTCAATTTTTCAGGCCTTATCTGATCACATGGTCTTCTAGAAAAAGTTTCCCCTATCAGCTACGGATCCATAGCCGTTGGAATCAGATCATTTGCTGTTGTGGATAAGCAGATATGGGCAAAATACGAAAACAGGTCAGCACAGACGTCATTGCACATCAGCCAACTTGATGGTCGATTTCGTCAATATTAGAGGCCTGATCTGATCATATGGTCTTCTAGACAAATGTTCCCGTATCAGTTACGGATCCATAGCCATTGAAATCAGCTCATTGTCTGATGTGGATAAGCAGATATGGGCAAAATACGAAAATAGGTCAGCACAGACGTCATTGCACATCAGCCAACTTGATGGTCGATTTCGCTAGGGAAAACGACTCCGTTTCAAGAAGTGTAAAACATGAAAATGATAGATATGCCTCTTAGCTTTGCACGGATACAAATTTCAGCCTTATTGCTTCAGTGAAACTCCAGATATAGCTGATATGGCAAAAGGTGTCGGAACTGGAACTGAACTGGATTTGCCCTTAATTCTAGTAATCTGAAATCACTCAAAGAAACTTGTGAAAAACACCAAATTACATAAAAATATAAAAGATCATAAACACAATTAGACTAAACAATAATAACTCGTATTTGACACAAAACAATAATAAAACATAACTAAAAACTATATAATTATACGAGTTATCATTTTGTGTCAAATACGAGTTATTATTGTTTAGTCTAATTGTGTTTATGATCTTTATGTATTTTGGTGTTTTTCACAAGTTTCTTTGAGTGATTTCAGATTACTAGAATTAAGGGTAAATCCAGTTCAGTTCCAGTTCTGACACCTTTTGCCATATCAGATATATCTCAAGTTTTACTGAAGCAATAAGGCTGCAATTTGTAGCCGTGCAAAGCTAAGAGGCATATTTATCTTTTTCATGTTTTACATTTCTTGAAACGGAGTCGTTTTCCCTAGCGAAATCGACCATGAAGTTGGCTGATGTGCAATGACGTCTGTGCTGACCTGTTTTCGTATTTTGCCCATATCTTCTTATCCACAACAGAAAATGAGCTGATTCCAACGGCTATGGATCAGTAACTGATAGGGTAACATTTTTCTAGAAGACCATGTGATCTGATAAGGCCTGCAAAATTGACAAAATCGACCATCAAGTTGGCTGATCAAAATCGTCATGTATGACGAAAATTGTTAGAAAATGCACCCACCTATTATACCTACCTTTGAAATTTGTAACGCTTGTCTCTTGTCATTTAGCCCTCCAAAATGTGTATAAATAGAGGGCCTTGGATGATTGTAAGAGATCATATTGTACATTGGTAGGATATTAGCCATAATAAATAAATTCTCTAAGTTTTCTTCTTCTTTCCTTTCTCTAGTTTTCTTTTTCTTTATTTTCTTCTTCTTCTTTCTTTCTTTTATTTCCTTCTTAGATTCTATTTAATTTTATGTTTATAATGCCTATACTAGGCTAAACTTCTATTTGGTTAAGGGTGATTTCAAAGCCCTAGACATGTTTTATAATTGATTTTCAGATTCTATCTATCATTAATTTTCTATCAAAGTTGCTTATGTTCTTCTACAAGAATTGTTCATGATGTTGTCTTGATTTGTTTAGGTGTACAACTAGATAGATCTTGATAATTATCTATTGCTAGTTTAGGAATCTTGATCCGTGTAATTGTCTTGATTTCCTATTCATAAGTGGCAATTTGTGATTAATGATTATGGTCAAGTTTTCAATAATTGCAAAGTGGAACATAACCTAAGTTGAACAATCCGAGCTTATGTGTTTGTTGCTTAGATCAACCTATCTTTCTCATCATAAAGCTGCCATTAAATTGAACTTAGAGAGCTTATTCTAGGTTGTTTGATGGTTAGAGATTAAATAGAGAGCTTGTTCTATTTAACGACAAACTAAGGAAAGATTGGGATAACAGAGCTTGTTGTTATCTACGGTTGTTAACTTTGATAGTTGGTTGATATTGATAGATCTGAAATTGATTCTTAATGATGTCTAGTGGTGGAGAATGAAACCTTAACCATATTTTTCATATTTGATTCTTCTTACTTACTTGTTTTCTTACTTTTCTAGTTTGCTTATTTTTAAAAGTATATTTATTTTTATTGGCTGGTTATACCGCCTAATTTGTATATTAACTTTGTTTTACTTTTATTGGCTGGTTATACCGCCTAATTTAGTATATTTATTTTTATTGGCTGGTTATACCGCCTAATTTAGTATATATATTTTTATTGGCTGGTTATACCGCCTTGCATCTTCTTCTTATTATTTACTTTAGTTTAAATCTGGCTTCAAAAACCCCTTTTCTTTTATTGTTCTTGAATTTAAGTTTTAAACTATTAACTTATAAACTAAAACCCAATCCCTGAGGACTCGACCCTTGCTAACTACTATACTTACAATTTATCTTTTTAGTGCAAGGTTAAATAACATACACTCTTTTGGGTGCATCAAGTTTTTTTACCAGGAGGTCTGGGTACATTGGAAGAAATAGCTTGCGTGGCTTCTTGGTCATCTTTGGTCACAAATAAGAAACCCATTGGTTTGCTTAATATTAATGGTTATTTTAGTAATTTGCTTTCATATTTAGATAATGCTGTGGATAATGGATTCATGTTTTCAGAGGCAAGGAGAACCATAATTTCTGCTACAACCATTGAAGATTTACTCGAAAAGCTCCAAGCTTATGAGTATTTATCTGCTACGGTTGTTTCGCAAACGCTCGGAAAAAGAAAAAGAGATATGGACGAGCAAGGAGTGGATTGCACTTTGTCTTTGTGACATTATCTAACATTTTGTTTGTTGTGTCTCAGTTATAATAAGTGGTTAGCAACCTCTACAGGTAATATCTCCTAAATTTTACCTTCTTAAAAAAAAAAAAAAAAGTTTGTTGTGTTTTAAGCAATTTAGAAGTATTCATTCTGAACAAGGTCTGAGTAAGGGAGACTTGAGACATACCTTGTCAGTTTGATTTCTTCTTTTCAAAAAAAAAAAAAAAAAAGAGTTTGTTGTGTTTTAAGCAATTTAGAAGTATTCATTCTGAACAAGGTCTGAGTAAGGGAGACTTGAGACATACCTTGTCAGTTTGATTTTAATCTTTTTACGTTTACTTGTTAATTTTTGTTTAGTATTTTAGGATTATTTAGGTTGCATGAGTTTGTTTTGTTTTGAGTCTAGTTATTCCTATTCTTATGTTATTAGTTCTTTTCTCTTACACATGATTCTTTCATTTGGGTTAATAGACTTACATTGAGGACAATGTAAGAATTAAGTGTGGGGGGAATGATTTAGGATTTCTTTTATTTTTGTCTACTATTTTTTTTTTATGAGTCTTTATTATTATTATTATTTTTTAGTGTGTTTTAGTTCCTTTTTAATACAATGATGAGATATGAATTGCATAAGTCTAAAACATATTTATTAGTGAGAAGATTTTCATGAGAATTGAGCTTGATGTCAACCTTTTTATGAGCCAATGTTAATATGATATGTTGATTGAGAAAGAAGCATGTTTAGACTTAATCTGACTTGTATAATCATCCTTGTGAGTTTTTGAGCCTATAATGATTGATGCATTATACAAATCAATCTAATTTCTTTCTTGAGTGCTCTTATGATTACATGATTCTCTAGAACTTGCTTTAAACCGTTTGAGACTATATTGATACATGTGACAACATGAATATGATAGAGGCATTAGGATTATAACCAGAGCCAAACAGCCATCCATTATTAATGTTCCAAGAGAACACACCCTTAGTGAACTAATCTGAGCCTACATTGAATAAGCTATCTCTTTGGTAACCATAACTTGTCCCTAACCTAAATATACTTATATCTTTACCTTTATTCCAAAGATGAATTAGCATGTTTTGAGACAAGTTGCAAAGACAAAGAAGATTTATTGAAAATTTGGGTTAGAAACAAGAAATAAGTGTGGGGGGAAAAGAAAGAAAAAAGTCAAGAGAAAAAGAAAGGGATCATTGTCAAATACATTCCCATATTAAAAAAAAAAAATCTTCTCTTGAACTTCTAGTTAAAGTAAAGAAAAAGATGTTACAAAGTTGGTTAGAATGATGCAAAGGCTCAACATAAATATTTAGCCTATGTTATTATGTGCTTTATAAGAGTTTTGAGAAGTTTTATTTGTATGATCTTTTTATGTCTCTAAACTTTATGAACTCTTTGGAACCTTTGTGATATCTTTATCCTTTTGTTCTTCAACCACATTACAAACCCCTTGGCCCCATTACAACCTTGATTAAAGACCTCTTGATTCATGAAGTTGTATGATCTAAATAGTGGAGAATAGGTGGACAAGCAAGAATATGGTAGAACTGTTTTCATGAGATTGATTGAGTGTAAACACTTCACCACTACTTTAAAGAGTGAAAATCATGAGGGTATCCCATGTGAGAAGTTGAGATTAAATTTGAACATGCACTATTTTGATTGAGATATGTTATGTTAATATTGGCTTAGCTCAAGCAATTTACATTCAAGCATGATTTTTTGTGAAATTCTTTAAGCTATTGATTAGTTTATAAGACTTGTTCAAAGATTGTCTCTAATTTGTATTGAAAGGATTAGGAATAAATATTTTTAGTATATGTAGTTTATTTATATTTTAGTTTTTCAATGTTTGTGGGTATCGTTCTAGTAAACCCTCACGAGACTAAACTCGTCCACTAGGGACACCTAGGGGTTTAAAGGCTTGTGTCACATGCTAAGTGCCACCGTGATTTCCTACGAAAGTGGATTAGATTAGATTTTCTTATTTTATTTTTATTTGATCTTGCTCGAGGACTAGCAAAAAGCTAAGTGTGGGGGTGTGATAACTCGTATAATTATATAGTTTTTAGTTATGTTTTATTATTGTTTTGTGTCAAATACGAGTTATTATTGTTTAGTCTAATTGTGTTTATGATCTTTTATATTTTTATGTAATTTGGTGTTCTTCACAAGTTTTTTTGAGTGATTTCAGATTACTAGAATTAAGGGCAAATCCAGTTCAGTTCCAGTTCCGACACCTTTTGCCATATCAGCTATATCTGGAGTTTCACTGAAGCAATAAGGCTGAAATTTGTAGCCGTGCAAAGCTAAGAGGCATATCTATCTTTTTCATGTTTTACACTTCTTGAAACGGAGTCGTTTTCCCTAGCGAAATCGACCATGAAGTTGGCTGATGTGCAATGACGTCTGTGCTGACCTGTTTTCGTATTTTGCCCATATCTTCTTATCCACATCAGAAAAAGAGCTGATTCCAACGGCTATGAATCAGTAACTGATAGGGTAACATTTTTCTAGAAGACCATGTGATCAGATAAGGCCTGCAAAATTGACAAAATCGACCATCAAGTTGGATGATCAAAATCATCATGTATGACGAAAATTGTTAGAAAATGCACCCACCTATTATACCTACCTTTGAAATTTGTAAAGCTTGTCTCTTGTCATTTAGCCCTCCAAAATATGTATAAATAGAGGGCCTTGGATGATTGTAAGGGATCATATTGTACATAGGTAGGATATTAGCCATTTTAATAAAATTCTCTAAGTTTTCTTCTTCTTTCTTTTCTCTAGTTTTCTTTCTTTTCTCTAGTTTTCTTTTTCTTTAGAGAGAGCAAGAGGTTGGATAATTAATATTCTTCCTCTTCTTCTTTCTTTCTTTTATTTTCTTCTTAGATTTTCTTTAATTTTATGTTTATGTTTACAATGCCTATGCTAGGCTAAACTTCTATTTGGTTAAGGGTGATTTCAAAGCCCTAGACATGTTTTGTGATTGATTTTCAGATTCTATCTATCATTAATTTTCTATCAAAGCTGCTTATGTTCTTCTACAAGAATTGTTCATGATGTTGTCTTGATTTATTTAGGTGTACAACTAGATAGATCTTCATAATTATCTATTGCTAGTTTAGGAGTCTTGATCCGTGTAATTGTCTTGATTTCCTATTCATAAGTGGCAATTTGTGATTAATGATTATGGTCAAGTTTTCAATAATTGCAAAGTGGAACATAACCTAAGTTGAACAATCCGAGCTTATGTGTTTGTTGCTTAGATCAACCTATCTTTCTCATCATAAAGCTGCCATTAAATTGAATTTAGAGAGCTTATTCTAGGTTGTTTAATGGTTAGAGATTAAATAGAGAGCTTGTTCTATTTAACGACAAACTAAGGAAAGATTGGGGTAACAGAGCTTGTTGTTATCTACGGTTGTTAACTTTGATAGTTGGTTGATATTGATAGATCTGAAATTGATTCTTAATGATGTCTAGTGGTGGAGAATGAAACCTTAACCATATTTTTCATATTTGATTCTTCTTACTTATTTGTTTTCTTACTTTTAGTTTGCTTATTTTTTATATTTATTTTTATTGGCTGGTTATACCGCCTAATTTGTATATTAACTTTGTTTTATTTTTATTGGCTGGTTATACCGCCTAATTTAGTATATATATTTTTATTGGCTGGTTATACCGCCTAATTTAGTATATATATTTTTATTTGCTGGTTATACCGCCTTGCATCTTATTCTTATTATTTACTTTAGTTTAAATCTGGCTTCAAAAACCCCTTTTCTTTTATTGTTCTTGAATTTAAGTTTTAAACTATTAACTTATAAACTAAAACCCAATCCCTGAGGACTCGACCCTTGCTAACTACTATACTTACAATTTATCTTTTTAGTGCAAGGTTAAATAAGATACACTCTTTTGGGTGCATCATCCACCTATTCTCCACTATTTAGATCATACAACTTCATGAATCAAGAGGTCTTTAATCAAGGTTGTAATGGGGCCAAGGGGTTTGTAATGTGGTTGAAGAACAAAAGTATAAAGATATCACAAAGGTTCCAAAGAGTTCATAAAGTTTAGAGACATAATAAGATCATACAAAGAAACTTCTCAAAACTCTTTACAAGTACATTGACTAGGCCGGATATTCATGTTGGGCCTTTTCTTCATTCTAAACAACTTTGTAACATCTTTTTCTTTTTCCCCAAATTCAAGAGATGATTCATATTTTTTTTTATTTACATAGGAATGTATTTGCCAGTATTCCATTTCTTTTTTTTTTCTTGACTTTTCTTTTCTTCCCCCCCCCCACTTATTTCTTCTTTCTAACCCAAATTTTCAATAGATCTTCCTTGTCTTTGCAACCTGTCTCAAAACATGCTAATTCATCTTTGGAACAAAGGTAAGGATATAAGTATATTTAGGTTAGGGACAAGTTATGGTTACCAAAGAGATAGCTTATTCAATGTAGGCTCAAATTGGTTCACTAAGGGTGTGTTCTCTTGGAACATCAATAAGGGATGGCTGTTTGGCCCTGGCTAAAAATCCTAATGCCTCTATCATATTCATGTTGTCACATGCATCAATATAGTCTCAACAAGGTCTAAAGCAAGTTCTAGAGAATCATGTAATCATAAGAGCACTCAAGAAAGAAATTAGATTGATTTATATAATGCATCAATCATTATAGGCTCAAAAACTCACAAGGATGATTATACAAGTCAGATTAAGTCTAAACATGCTTCTTTCTCAATCAACATATCATATTAACATTGGCTCATAAAAAGGTTGATATCAAGCTCAATTCTCATGAAAATCTTCTCACTAATAAATCTGTTTTAGACTTATGCAATTCATATCTCATCATAGTATTGAAAGTAACTAAAACACACTAAGTCTAAACATGCTTTTTTTTTTTTTTTTGAAGAAGATTAAATCAAACTGACAAGGTATGTCTCAAGTCTCCCTTACTCAGACCTTGTTCAGAATGAATACTTCTAAATGTCTTAAAACACAACAAATTATTTTTTTTTTAAATTAGCAAAATATGTCCCTTACCCCCTACTAAAATATGACATTGTCCCCAATGTCAAATTTTAAAGGTAGAATTTAGGAGATATTACCTGCAGAGGTTGCTAACCACTTATTTTAACTGAGACACAAGAAGCAAAATGTTAGATAATGTCACAAAGACAAAGTGCAATCCACTCCTTGCTCGTCCATATCTCTTTTTCTTTTTCCAAGCGTTTGCGAAACAACCGTAGCAGATAAACACTCATAAGCTTGGAGCTTTTTGAGTAAATCTTCAATGGTTGTAGCAGAAATTATGGTTCTCCTTGCCTCTGAAAACATGAATCCATTTTCCACAGCATTATTTAAATATGAAAGAAAATTACTAAAATAACCATTAATATTAAGCAAACCAATGGGTTTCTTATTTGTGACCAAAGATGACCAAGAAGCCACGCAAGCTATTTCTTCCAATGTACCCAGACCTCCTGGTAAAGCAATGAATGCATCGGCAGAATGGTACATGATTGTTATCCGTTCAGGGATACTCCAGACTTGTATTTCCTTACCCAAGGTAGGTCCACAAAAATCTGTGAATAGTTTTGGCACGATTCCTAGAACTGGACTTCCTCCGGCGTGTGCTGCTGTAGCGACTGCTCCCATTAAACCCGTACTACCACCTCCATAAATCAACTGGATCTTTTGTTGGGCAAGTATTACTCCAACTCTTATGGCTTCATCAGCAAATATGTTATTTTTCCCTGGATAAGCACCTCCAAAGACACAAATTTTTTTAATGTGCTGGGACGAAGTACTTTGCATTTTTTTTTTCGAGTGCCTGAAAGAGAATGAGTACATGGTGTAATATATAGAGGACTGAGTAGTGAATCAGACAAGAGTAATAATGTCACGGAAAGTGTATTTGACCTTTCAGAAGAAAATGTTAACCTAACAAAAGATTTTTGCATGATTTCAGGAAGAAAATCAAAAAGAGAAGAAAAATCAACCGTAAAAGACCAATAAAAAAAAACGAGAATAATTACACAAATCGAACAACACATAAATTAAATCGAAATGAAGTTATTGCAAATCAAACCAAAAGCTGAGAAGTTATTTATTGTAGTTGTGATTGTGGCTCACATCTTCCTCTGGTTTTACGTCTAGAAACGGCTTAAACGCCTTCTATGAGTCGAGGATATGCTTCCCATCTAGTTTTCTTACAAGCTGGCAAACAGGGTCTTTTAACATCAGATTCCCAAGATGTTGCCATTCCCTTTGGAATTGCGGCCATAAATCAAGAATTTCTCTTTGTACGTCTCCACTAGGATGCGTCTCAAGAGAAAGTTGGATATTACCCAAATTCTCCTTACTCCGTCCATCCTTAATGAATTCAATTTTATCATCTCGATTAGAGGACGGAATCCCAATAGAACGACATTTACCGTTACACGTCCATCATGCACATTTGTGGCAGTTTGAACTCATGCGCTTTGCTCGTCGCTTCTTTGCAAAAGTGCTTCTACCTGTACCTGGTAAATGCAAAACAGGAAGATATTCATCTTCACGTACCTTGGCTTCAATTATCCAACGTATGTCTTCAGGAATCCCTTTGTGCATAAGCATTCTTAATCTTTCAAATCGAACTTGGTAAAGCTTCAATAAAATATTTCGAGGAAAAGGAGGAAATTGTTTCTGCAATCTTGTGAGAATATCATCCATCCTGAAAAAAAAAATGAAAAAAATTGAAAGAGAAATTGGAAGAGAAATTTATATACAATATCAGTTTTGTGGGTAGCTGATGGAACCGACTTAAATAATCACGGAGTACCATTATCCGCCATTTAACCGGGGTTAAAAAAATTATATTTACATCTAGTTATTTTCAAAACAAGGATCAGAAAGAAAAACAACATAAAAAGACTCAAAAACAAAACACTCTAAATAAAATCCTAAATTCTTCCCCCCACACATAATTCTTACATTGTCATTAATGTAATGCTATTAATCCCAAATGAAAGAATCATGTGTAAGTGAAAAGAACTGATAAACAAAATAAACTTATGCAGTCTAAATGAACTTAGAAACACTAAACACAATTAGCAAAGAAACATAAGAAAAAGATAAAGAAAAAAAAAGAGAGCAAATCTGAGGATGGCAGTTTGGCAATGCTTTCACTAATTAGGCTGCCTCCCCTAATTAGCACTTGATTGATTGTTTTCAGCCTAGCCAATTCCCCTTCTGGGCTTTTTAGGATATTTAGGCTTAGACATGAAACTTCTCGGATTTTTGCGTTTTGGAGGAAGTTTTCTTTGCAAAACAGCCAATGCATTCTCCCCCACACGTATTATTTCATCATTCTTGGTGGGGTATAGCTCTTTGAGGAATTGTGCATATCTTGGTATTTGTCTAATGGCATCCACAAGCAAGCTGTTTAAGGTTTCCAAAAATTGTTGTTCATGTTCCTCCTTTTTGGACTTTGCAAATCTGCTGGGAAAAAGTGGAGAAGGAACATTAGTAGAAATAAGAACCTTAAAAGCAACCTGAGGTGTCAAAGTACTCTCAATTTGAATGGTGGCTTCATTATCCTCATGAAGTGAATCCATCTTTGGTTTTGTCTCATCCTCATCTTGTTCCTCATTTCTCAAGGTCACAATAGTAGCATTCTCCTTTGGGTTAATCACCGTTTGGGAATGGAGTGCTAGAGATCTTTCTGCTACTAATTCCACCGTACTACTAGCCAATAGGCTCATTTGCCTTTCCAAACTCTGGATGCTTGCCCTTGTTTCCTGTTGAAATTGCAAAGTATCAGTAACAAGAGAATGTACAAGATCTTCTAAAGAAGTACCTGAGTTTTGAGTCATATGTGGTGGTTGAAAAAGATCTGGAGAGACCATGATTGATTGAAGCTAGATGGATGAGTGTAATTGGCATAAGGATCTACTTCTTGGTAATTTTTCGAGTAGCCATAATTAGTATGATCCCACCATCCCTCATGGTAAGTGTTTGAGTAATTATCATGCGGTTGGTCTTGGAACCCTTGATGGCCTTGACATCCTCCCATGGCCAATTGTTGAACTGGGGAGGTGAGATTGGCTTGTTGATTCTCCATGTTCATGTATGCCACCAACTCTTCAAGTGTTAGACTGCTCAAATCCATCGTTCTTTTTTTTTTTTTTTAAATTTGAAAAGAAAAACTTGTATGTACAAGAAAATAAAACTAATTACAACTGAAAATAAGAATAAACCAATACACTAATAAACTAAATAAAGCAATCCCCGGCAACGGCGCCAAAAATTTGATGCACCCAAAAGAGTGTATCTTATTTAACCTTGCACTAAAAAGATCAATTGTAAGTATAATGATTGGCAAGGGTCGAGTCCTCAGGGATTGGGTTTTAATCTATGAGTTATTAGTTTATAACTTACGTTCAAAGAAAACAATAAAAGAAAAGGGGTTTTTGAAGCCAGATTTAAACTAAAGTAAATAATAAGAATAAGATACAAGGCGGTATAACCAGCCAACAAAAATATATATACTAAATTAGGCGGTATAACCAGCCAATAAAAATATATATACTAAATTAGGCGGTATAACCAGCCAATAAAAATAAAACAAAGTTAATATACAAATTAGGCGGTATAACCAGCCAATAAAAATAAATATACTTTTAAAAATAAGCAAACTAGAAAAGTAAGAAAACAAGTAAGTAAGAAGAATCAAATATGAAAAATATGGTTAAGGTTTCATTCTCCACCACTAGACATCATTAAGAATCAATTTCAGATCTATCAATATCAACCAACTATCAAAGTTAACAACCGTAGATAACAACAAGCTCTGTTATCCCAATCTCTCCTTAGTTTGTCGTTAAATAGAACAAGCTCTTTATTTAATCTCTAACCATTAAACAACCTAGAATAAGCTCCCTAAATTCAATTTAATGGCAGCTTTATGATGAGAAAGATAGGTTGATCTAAGCAACAAACACATAAGCTCGGATTGTTCAACTTAGGTTATGTTCCACTTTGCAATTATTGAAAACTTGACCATAATCATTAATCACAAATTGCCACTTATGAATAGGAAATCAAGACAATTACACGGATCAAGACTCCTAGACTAGCAATAGATAATTATCAAGATCTATCTAGTTGTACACCTAAATAAATCAAGACAACATCATGAACAATTCTTGTAGAAGAACATAAGCAACTTTGATAGAAAATTAATGATAGATAGAATCTGAAAATCAATCACAAAACATGTCTAGGGCTTTGAAATCACCCTTAACCAAATAGAAGTTTAGCCTAGCATAGGCATTGTAAACATAAACATAAAATTAAAGAGAATCTAAGAAGGAAATAAAAGAAAGAAAGAAGAAGAAGAAAATAAAGAAAAAGAAAACTAGAGAAAAGAAAGAAGAAAAAAACTTAGAGAATTTTATTACAATCGCTAATATCCTACCAATGTACAATACCTCTTACAATCATCCAAGGCCCTCTATTTATACACATTTTGAAGGACTAAATGACAAGAGACAAGCTTTACAAATTTCAAAGGTAGGTATAATAGGTGGGTGCATTTTTCTAACAATTTTCGTCATATTGTATGACAATTTTGATCAGCCAACTTGATGGTCGATTTTGTCAATATTGGAAGCTTGATCTTATCACATGGTCTTCTAGAAAAACGTTCCCCTATCAGTTAGTGATCCATAGCCGTTGGAATCAGCTCATTTGCTAATGAGGATCAGAAGATATGGGCAAAATACCAAAACAGGTCAGCACAGACGTCATTGCACATCAGCCAACTTGATGGTCGATTTCGCTAGGGAAACCGACTCCGTTTCAAGAAGTGTAAAACATGAAAAAGTTAGATATGCCTCTTAAATTTGCACGGTTAAACTTTCAGCCTTATTGCTTGAGTGAAACTCCAGATATAGCTGATATGGCAAAAGGTGTCGGAAACTGGAACTGAACTGAATTTGCCCTTAATTGTTGATTTAACCTAGTAATCTGAAATCACTCAAAGAAACTCGTAAAAAAACACCAAATTACATAAAAATATAAAAGATCATAAACACAATTAGACTAAGCAATAATAACTCGTATTTGACACAAAACAATAATAAAACATAACTAAAAACTATATAATTATACGAGTTATCAAAAGTCAAGAGTAATATTGTCGCCGAAAGTGTATCTGACCTGTCAGAAGAAAATGTTAACCTAACAAAAGATTTTTGCGTGATTTCAGGAAGAAAATCAGAAAGAGAAGAAAAATCAACCGTAAAAGTCAAGAGTAATAGTGTCGCCGAAAGTGTATTTGGCATCTTCCTCTGGTTTTACGTCCAGAAACGGCTTAAACGCCTTCTATGAGTTGAGGATATGCTTCCCATCCAGTTTTCTTACAAGCTGGCAAACAGGGTCTTTTAACATCAGATTCCCAAGATGTTGCCATTCCCTTTGGAATTGCGGCCATAAATCAAGAATTTCTCTTTGTACGTCTCCACTAGGATGCGTCTCAAGAGAAAGTTGGATATTACCCAAATTCTCCTTACTCAGTCCATCCTTAATGAATTCAATTTTATCATCTCGATTAGAGGACGGAATCCCAATAGAACGACATTTACCGTTACACGTCCATCGTGCACATTTGTGGCAATTTGAACTCATGCGCTTTGCACGTCGCTTCTTTGCAAAAGTGCTTCTACCTGTACCTGGTAAATGCAAAACAGGAAGATATTCATCTTCACGTACCTTGGCTTCAATTATCCAACGTATGTCTTCAGGAATCCCTTTGTGCATAAGCATTCTAATCTTTCAAATCGAACTTGGTAAAGCTTCAGTAAAATATTTTGAGGAAAAAGAGGAAATCGTTTCTGCAATCTTGTGAGAATATCATCCATCCTGAAAAAAAAATGAAAAAAATTGAAAGAGAAATTGGAAGAGAAATTTATATACAATATCAGTTTTGTGGGTAGCTGATGGAACCGACTTAAATAATCACGGAGTACCGTTATCCGCCGTTTAACCGGGGTTAAAAAAATTAAAAATTATATTTACATCTAGTTATTTTCAAAACAAGGATCAGAAAGAAAAACAACATAAAAAGACACAAAAACAAAACACTCTAAATAAAATCCTAAATTCTTCCCCCCACACATAATTCTTACATTGTCATTAATGTAATGCTATTAATCCCAAATGAAAGAATCATGTGTAAGTGAAATGAACTAATAAACAAAACAAACTTATGCAGCCTAAATGAACTTAGAAACACTAAACACAATTAGCAAAGAAACATAAGAAAAAGATAAAGAAAAAGAGAGCAAATCTGAGGATGGCAGTTTGGCAATGCTTTCACTAATTAGGCTGCCTCCCCCAATTAGCACTTGATTTAGTGTTTTGAACCTAACCAACACCCCTTCTTGGCATTTTAGGCTTGTCAGGCTCATACATGAAATTTCCCAAATTTATGCGTTTGAGAGGAAGCTTTCTTTGCACAATAGTGGATGCATTCTCCATTACAAGTATTATTCCATCATCCTTTGTGGTGCATATGTCATCAAGGAATGGAGCATATTTTGATACTTGTTGAATGACCTCCACAAACAAGTTGTTTAAGGTTTCCGGCATGTGTTGTTCATGTTCTTCCTCCTTGAACTTTGCAAGTCTACTAGGAAAAGGTGGAGAAGAAACATTAGTAAAAAGTGAAACCTTAAACGTTACCTCAGTTGCCGAAATACTCTTATTTGGATCTTTGGCTTCATTATCCTCAAGAATAGAATCCATCTCTAATTTTGTTTCATCCTCATCTTGTTCCTCATTCTTCAAGGTCACAATAGTAGCATTCTCCTTTGGGTTAACCATCGTTTGGGCTGGGAGTTCTTCAGATCTTTGTGCTACCCATCCAACCATACTACTAGCCAATTGGCTCATTTGCTTTTCCAAGCTCTGGATGCTTGCCCTTGTTTCCTGTTGAAATTGCAAAGAATCAGTAACAAGAGAATAGACAAGATCTTCTAAAGAAGTACCTGAGTTTTGAGTCATATGTGGTGGTTGAAAAAGATCTGGTTCTTGAGACCATGATTGATTGAAGCTAGATGAATGAGTGTAATTGGCATAAGGATCTACTTCTTGGTAATTTTTCGAGTAGCCATAATTAGTATGATCCCACCATCCCTCATGGTAAGTGTTTGAGTAATGATCATACTGTTGGTCTTGGAACACTTGATGGCCTTGACATCCTCCCATGGCCAATTGTTGAATTGGGGAGGTGAGATTGGCTTGTTGATTCTCCATGTTCATGTATGCCACCAACTCTTCAAGTGTTAGATTGCTCAATTCCATTGTTCTTTTTTTTTTTTTTTTTTAAATTTGAAAAGAAAAACTTGTATGTACAAGAAAATAAAACTAATTAGAACTGAAAATAAGAATAAACCAAGTAACAAATAAACTAAAGAAAGCAATCCCCGGCAACGGCGCCAAAAATTTGATGCACCCAAAAGAGTGTATCTTATTTAACCTTGCACTAAAAAGATCAATTGTAAGTATAATGATTAGCAAGGGTCGAGTCCTCAGGGATTGGGTTTTAATCTATGAGTTATTAGTTTATAACTTACGTTCAAAGAGAACAATAAAAGAAAAGGGGTTTTTGAAGCCAGATTTAAACTAAAGTAAATAATAAGAATAAGATGCAAGGCGGTATAACCAGCCAATAAAAATAGATATACTAAATTAGGCGGTATAACTAGCCAATAAAAATAAAACAAAGTTAATATACAAATTAGGCGGTATAACCAGCCAATAAAAATAAATATACTTTTAAAAATAAGCAAACTAGAAAAGTATGAAAACAAGTAAGTAAGAAAAATCAAATATGAAAAATATGGTTAAGGTTTCATTCTCCACCACTAGACATCATTAAGAATCAATTTCAGATCTATCAATATCAACCAACTATCAAAGTTAACAACCGTAGATAACAACAAGCTCTGTTATCCCAATCTTTCCTTAGTTTGTCGTTAAATAGAACAAGCTCTCTGTTTAATCTCTAACCATTAAACAACCTAGAATAAGCTCTCTAAATTCAATTTAATGGCAGCTTTATGATGAGAAAGATAGGTTGATCTAAGCAACAAACACTTAAGCTCGGATTGTTCAACTTAGGTTATGTTCCACTTTGCAATTATTGAAAACTTGACCATAATCATTAATCACAAATTGCCACTTATGAATAGGAAATCAAGACAATTACACGGATCAAGACTCCTAGACTAGCAATAGATAATTATCAAGATCTATCTAGTTGTACACCTAAATAAATCAAGACAACATCATGAACAATTCTTGTAAAAGAACATAAGCAACTTTGATAGAAAATTAATGATAGATAGAATCTGAAGATCAATCACAAAACATGTCTAGGGCTTTGAAATCACCCTTAACCAAATAGAAGTTTAGCCTAGCATAGGCATTGTAAACATAAACAAAAAATTAAAGAGAATCTAAGAAGGAAATAAAAGAAAGAAGAAGAAGAAGAAAATAAAGAAAAAGAAAACCAGAGAAAAGCAAGAAGAAGAAAACTTAGAGAATTTTATTACAATGGCTAATATCCTACCAATGTACAATACCTCTTACAATCATCCAAGGCCCTCTATTTATACACATTTTGGAGAGCTAAATGACAAGAGACAAGCTTTATAAATTTAAAAGGTAGGTATAATAGGTGGGTGCATTTTTCTAACAATTTTCGTCATATTGTATGACAATTTTGATCAGCCAGCTTGATGGTCGATTTTGTCAATATTGGAGGTTTGATCTGATCAAATGGTCTTCTAGAAAAATGTTCCCCTATCAGTCGGTGATCCATAGCCGTTGGAATCAGCTCATTTGCTGATGTGGATCAGAAGATATGGTCAAAATACCAAACCTTGTCATCACAGACGTCATTGCACATCAGCCAACTTGATGGTCGATTTTGCTAGGGAAAACGACTCCGTTTCAAGAAGTGTAAAACATGAAAAAGTTGGATATGCCTCTTAACTTTGCACGGTTAAGTTTTCAGCCTTATTGCTTCAGTGAAACTCCAGATATAGCTGATATGGCAAAAGGTGTCGGAACTGGAACTGAACTGAATTTGCCCTTAATTGTTGATTTAACCTAGTAATCTGAAATCACTCAAAGAAACTCGTAAAAAAACACCAAATTACATAAAAATATAAAAGATCATAAACACAATTAGACTAAGCAATAATACCTCGTATTTGACACAAAACAATAATAAAACATAACTAAAAACTATATAATTATACGAGTTATCAATAACCCTCTTGAAAGGTGAAACTCTTAGGAACACATAATCTCCAACATCAAACTCTAACTCACATCTCCGGTTATCAGCATAGGCTTTTTACCGGTTTTGGGCAGCCATCAACTTCTCTCTTATTATTCCAACCTTTTGCACTGCATCTTGCACAATATTTGGACCAAGTAGCCGATACTCGCCTGCCTCAAACCAACCAACAGGTGATCTACACTTTCGACCATATACTGCTATGATAATTGTTGTTATAAGCGAACTGAATCAAAGGTAAATGATCATCCCAATTCCCTTCAAAATCTAATACACAGGCCCGCAACTTATCCTCAAGGGTCTGTACAGTTCTCTCGGACTATCCATCTATGTGGGGTGAAAAGCAGTGCTAAACTGCAATTACGTACAGAGGGCCTCCTGGAACGATTTCCAAAATCTCGCTGTAAACTGCGAACCTCTATCTGATATAATCGATAATAGTACACCATATAAAGGCACAATCCGATCCAAATAAAGCTTAGCATACTTATTAGCTGGATAAGTAGTTTTCACCGTAATAAAATGTGCCGACTTAGTCAATATGTCGACAATCACACAAATAGAATCATATCCTGCCTTAGTTCTAGGCAAAGCAGTCACTAAATCCATGGTAATATGATCCCATTTCCACTCTGGCACTTGAAGGCTTTGTAATGGACCAGCTGGTCTCAAAGTTCAGCCTTTACTTGCTAACATATTAGGCATTTAGTCACATAATATACTACATCACGTTTCATGCCTTGCCACTAGTAGAACTGCTTAAGATCACGGTACATCTTGGTAGCACCAGGATGCATCGTATATGATGAATTATGTGCTGTATCAAGGATCTTACCTCGAATTCCCTCTATCTCAGGGACTACTAATCGACTATGTAAACGGAGAGTTCCCTCTTCATCTACCTGAAATCAATCATCTTTGCCCTGTTTCACGCTAGTTATCGTCTCAGTACAAAAAGCATCGACATGCTGCCTTGCTTTAGCTTCCTCTACTAAGGAGGATCTAACCAGTACATGTGCAATAAATGCACTAGTCCCGATAAAACTCAAGGTAACACCTCTTCTCAAACAATCCTGAATAGCCTTAGCCAACGGTCTCTTCTCTAGGGACAAGTGAGCCATGCTTCCCATAGACCTGCGGCTCAAAGCGTCAGTAACCACGTTGGCTTTACCTGGATGATAAAAGATAGTGCAGTCGTAATCCTTGAGTAACTCCAACCACCGTCTCTGTCTTAAATTTAACTCTCGTTGATCAAAAATATATTTTAAACTCTTGTGATCGGTGTATATCTCACATGATTGGCCATATAAGTAATGCCGCCATATCTTTAATGCAAAGATAATGGCTGTTAACTCCAAATCATGTGTAGGATAATTCTGCTCATGCTTCTTCAACTGCCTCGAGGCATATGCTATAACCTTGCCACCCTGCATTAACACACATCCCAATCCAACCCTGGATGCATCACAATACACAACATATCAACCGGATCCGGTTGGTAATGTCAAAACTGGAGCAGTAGTCAAATGTTCCTTGAGCTCTAGAAAGCTCCTCCCACATTCGTCTGACCACTCAAACTTTACATTCTTCTGGGTAAGTCTAGTCAATAGAGCTGCCAATCTCAAAAAATTCTCAACAAACCTCTTGTAATACCCTGCCAGCCCCAAGAAACTCCGAATCTCAATAACGGTGGTAGGCCTTTTCCAGTCACGCATTGCCTCCACCTTTTTAGGGTCCACACTAATACTTTCCTTGGATAAAATATGTCCAAGGAATCCTACACTACTCAACTAGAACTCGCACTTTGAAAACTTAGCATATAACTGGTGTATTCTCAAGATCTCGAGCACCACCCTAAGATGTTGGCTATGATCATCCTCAGTTTGTAAATACACCAAGATATCATCAATAAACACTATCATGAAGTGAGCTAAATAGGGTTTAAACACCCTGTTCATCAGATCCATAAAAGTTGCAGGGGCGTTAGTCAGTCCAAAAGACATTACAAGAAACTTATAGTGCCCATAGCACGTACGGAAAGCAGTCTTAGGCACATCTTCCCTCCGAATATGGAGCTGATGATAACCTGATCGAAGATCAATCTTAGAAAAACAACTAGCTCCCTGCAACTGATCAAACAAATCATCAATCCTCGACAGCGGGTACTTATTTTTAATAGTCACCTTATTAAGTTTCCTATAGTCAATACATAACCGCAGGGATCCATCCTTCTTCTTAACAAACAATATCGGAGCACCCCAGGGTGAAGTAGGCACAAGATTAACTTGATATGAATGATGTATGATGATGGTAAACTAGTAAGGAGATGAGATAAGCTTATGGAAGCTCATAAGGAGCTCAAAGTGAAGGCTTACTCAGCTCAAGTCAGCTCAAGGTAGCTGAACACCAGCTAGCTCAGCTCAAGGAGCTGGACACCAACTCAATCAGCTAGATGTAGCTGAAGGGTAGTGATAACTCGTATAATTATATAGTTTTTAGTTATGTTTTATTATTGTTTTGTGTCAAATACGAGTTATTATTGTTTAGTCTAATTGTGTTTATGATCTTTTATATTTTTATGTAATTTGGTGTTTTTCACAAGTTTCTTTGAGTGATTTCAGATTACTAGAATTAAGGGCAAATCCAGTTCAGTTCCAGTTCCGACACCTTTTTCCGTATCAGCTATATCTGGAGTTTCACTGAAGCAATAAGGCTGAAATTTTTACCGTGCAAAGTTAAGAGGCATATCTATCTTTTTCAAGTTTTACACTTCTTGAAACGGAGTCGTTTTCCCTAGCGAAATCAACCATCAAGTTGGCTGATGTGCAATGACGTCTGTCCTGAGCAGTTTTCGCATTTTGACCATATCGTCCGATACACATCAGCAAATGAGCTGATTCCAACGGCTATGGATCACTAACTGATAGGGGAACATTTGTCTAGAAGACCATGTGATCAGATAAAGCCTCCAATATTGAAGAAATCGACCATCAAGTTGGCTGATGTGCAATGATGTCTCTACTGACCTGTTTTCGTATTTTGCCCATATCTTCTTCTCCACATCAGCAAATGAGCTGATTCAAACGGCTATGAATCAGTAACTCATAGGGGAACATTTTTCTAGAAGACCATGTGATCAGATCAGGCCTCCAAGATTGACAAAATCGACCATCAAGTTGGCTGATCAAAATGGTCATACAATATGACGAAAATTGTTAGAAAAATGCACCCACCTATTATACCTACCTTTGAAATTTGTAAAGCTTGTCTCTTGTCATTTAGCCCTCCAAAATGTGTATAAATAGAGGGCCTTAGATGATTGTAGAGGAACATATTGGAGATTGGTAGGATATTAGCCATTTTAACAAAATTCTCTAAGTTTTCTTCTTCTTTCTTTTCTCTAGTTTTCTTTTTCTTTAGAAAGAGCAAGAGGTTGGATAATTAATATTCTTCTTCTTCTTCTTCTTTCTTTCTTTTATTTTCTTCTTAGATTCTATTTAATTTTATGTTTATAATGCCTATGCTAGGCTAAACTTCTATTTGGTTAAGGGTGATTTCAAAGCCCTAGACATGTTTTGTGATTGATTTTCAGATTCTATCTATCATTAATTTTCTATCAAAGTTGCTTATGTTCTTCTACAAGAATTGTTCATGATGTTGTCTTGATTTGTTTAGGTGTACAACTAGATAGATCTTGATAATTATCTATTGCTAGTTTAGGAGTCTTGATCCGTGTAATTGTCTTGATTTCCTATTCATAAGTGGCAATTTGTGATTAATGATTATGGTCAAGTTTTCAATAATTGCAAAGTGGAACATAACCTAAGTTGAACAATCCGAGCTTATGTGTTTGTTGCTTAGATCAACCTATCTTTCTCATCATAAAGCTGCCATTAAATTGAATCTAGAGAGCTTATTCTAGGTTGTTTGATGGTTAGAGATTAAATAGAGAGCTTGTTCTATTTAACGACAAACTAAGGAAAGATTGGGATAACAGAGCTTGTTGTTATCTACGGTTGTTAACTTTGATAGTTGGTTGATATTGATAGATCTGAAATTGATTCTTAATGATGTCTAGTGGTGGAGAATGAAACCTTAACCATATTTTTCATATTTGATTCTTCTTACTTATTTGTTTTCTTACTTTTAGTTTGCTTATTTTTTATATTTATTGGCTGGTTATACCGCCTAATTTGTATATTAACTTTGTTTTATTTTTATTGGCTGGTTATACCGCCTAATTTGTATATTAACTTTGTTTTATTTTTATTGGCTGGTTATACCGCCTAATTTAGTATATATATTTTTATTGGCTGGTTATACCGCCTTGCATCTTATTCTTATTATTTACTTTAGTTTAAATCTGGCTTCAAAAACCCCTTTTCTTTTATTGTTCTTGAATTTAAGTTTTAAACTATTAACTTATAAACTAAAACCCAATCCCTGAGGACTCGACCCTTGCTAACTACTATACTTACAATTTATCTTTTTAGTGCAAGGTTAAATAAGATACACTCTTTTGGGTGCATCAAATTTTTGGCACCGTTGCCGGGGATTGCTTTCTTTAGTTTATTTGTTACTTGGTTTATTCTTATTTTCAGTTCTAATTAGTTTTATTTTCTTGTACATATAAGTTTTTCTTTTCAAATAAAAAAAAAAAAAACAATGGAATTGAGCAATCTAACACTTGAAGAGTTGGTGGCATACATAAACATGGAGAATCAACAAGCCAATCTCACCTCCCCAGTTCAACAATTGGCCATGGGAGGATGTCAAGGCCATCAAGTGTTCCAAGACCAACAGTATGATCATTACTCAAACACTTACCATGAGGGATGGTGGGATCATACTAATTATGGCTACTCGAAAAATTACCAAGAAGTAGATCCTTATGCCAATTACACTCATCCATCTAGCTTCAATCAATCATGGTCCCAAGAACCAGATCTTTTTCAACCACCACATATGACTCAAAACTCAGGTACTTCTTTAGAAGATCTTGTCTATTCTCTTGTTACTGATACATTGCAATTTCAACAGGAAACAAGGGCAAGCATCCAGAGTTTGGAAAAGCAAATGATCCAATTGACTAGTAGTATGGTGGGATGGGTAGCACAAAGATCTGAAGAACTCCCTGCCCAAACAATGATTAACCCAAAGGAGAATACTACTATTGTGACCTTGAGGAATGAGGAACAAGATGAGGATGAGACAAAATTAGAGATGAATTCTATTCTTGAGGATAATGAAGCCAATGATCCAAATAAGAGTATTTCGGCACCTGAGGTAACGTTTGAGATTCCAATTTTTACTAATGTTTCTTCTCCACCTTTTCCTAGTAGATTCGCAAAGTTCAAGGAGGATGAACATGAACAAGACACGCTGGAAACCTTAAACAGTTTGTTTGTGGATGTCATTCAACAAGTACCAAAAGATGCACCATTCCTCGATGAGATATGCACCACCAAGGATGATGGAATAATACTTGTAATGGAGAATGCATCCACTGTTGTGCAAAGAAAGCTTCCTCTCAAACGCATAAATTTGGGAAATTTCATGCATGAGCCTGACAAGCCTAAAAAGCCAAGAAGGGGTGTTGGTTAGATTCAAAACACTAACTCAAGTGTTAATTGGGAAGGCAGCCCAATTAAAGATGAAATTGCCAACCTTCCATATTCAGATTTGCTTTCTCTTTCTTTTCCTTTTTCTTTTATTATTTTTATTTTTATTGTTTTTATTTTTATTTCTTATGTTTCTTTGTTAATTGTGTTTACTGTTTTTAAGTTCATTTAGGCTGCATAAGTTTCTTTTGTTTAATAGTTCTTTTCTCTTACATATAATTCTTGCATTGGGGGATAATAGCATTACATTAATGACAATGTAAGAATTATGTATGGGGGGAAGAATTTAGGATTTTATTTAGAGTGTTTTATTTTTGAGTCTTTTTATGTTGTTTTTCTTTCTGATCCTTGTTTTGAAAATAACTAGATGTAAATATAATTTTTTATTTTTTTCACCCCGGTTAAATGGCGGATAACGGTACTCCGTGATTATTTAAGTCGGTTCCATCAGCTACCCACAAAACTGATATTGTATATAAATTTCTCTTCCAATTTCTCTTTCAATTTTTTTCATTTTTTTTCAGGATGGATGATATTCTCACAAGATTGCAGAAACGATTTCCTCCTTTTCCTCGAAATATTTTACTGAAGCTTTACCAAGTTCGATTTGAAAGATTAAGAATGCTTATGCAAAAAGGGATTCCTGACGACATACGTTGGATAATTGAAGCCAAGGTACGTGAAGATGAATATCTTCCTGTTTTGCATTTACCAGGTACAGGTAGAAGCACTTTTGCAAAGAAGCGACGAGCAAAGCGCATGAGTTCAAATTGCCACAAATGTGCACGATGGACGTGTAACGGTAAATGTCGTTCTATTGGGATTCCGTCCTCTAATCGAGATGATAAAATTGAATTCATTAAGGATGGACTGAGTAAGGAGAATTTGGGTAATATCCAACTTTCTCTTGAGACGCATCCTAGTGGAGACGTACAAAGAGAAATTCTTGATTTATGGCCGCAATTCCAAAGGGAATGGCAACATCTTGGGAATCTGATGTTAAAAGACCCTGTTTGCCAGCTTGTAAGAAAACTGGATGGGAAGCATATCCTCGACTCATAGAAGGCGTTTAAGCCGTTTCTGGACGTAAAACCAGAGGAAGATGTGAGCCACAATCACAACTACAATAAATGACTTCTCAGCTTTTGGTTTGATTTGCAATAACTTTATTTCGGTTTAATTTACTTGTTATTCGATTTGTGTAATTATTCTCATTTTTTTTATTTGTCTTTTACGGTTGATTTTTCTTCTCTTTTTTATTTTCTTCCTGAAATCACGCAAAAATCTTTTGTTAGGTTAACATTTTCTTCTGACAGGTCAAATACACTTTCGGCGACATTATTACTCTTGACTTTTACGGTTGATTTTTCTTCTCTTTTTGATTTTCTTCCTGAAATCACGCAAAAATCTTTTGTTAGGTTAACATTTTCTTCTGACAGGTCAGATACACTTTCGGCGACATTATTACTCTTGTCTGATTCACTACTCAATCCTCTATATATTACACCATGTACTCATTCTCTTTCAGGCACTCGAAAAAAAGAAAAAAAAAATGGAAAGTACCTCGTCCCAACGCATTAAAAAAATTTGTGTTTTTGGAGGTGCTTATCCAGGGAAAAATAACATATTCGCTGATGAAGCCATAAGAGTTGGAGTAATACTTGCCCAACAAAAGATCCAGTTGATTTATGGAGGTGGTAGTACGGGTTTAATGGGAGCAGTCGCTACAGCAGCACACGCCGGAGGAAGTCCAGTTCTAGGAATCGTGCCAAAACTATTCACAAGTTTTTGTGGACCTACCGTGGGTAAGGAAATACAAGTCTGGAGTATCCCTGAACGGATAACAATCATGTACCATTCTGCCGATGCATTCATTGCTTTACCAGGAGGTCTGGGTACATTGGAAGAAATAGCTTGCGTGGCTTCTTGGTCATCTTTGGTCACAAATAAGAAACCCATTGGTTTGCTTAATATTAATGGTTATTTTAGTAATTTGCTTTCATATTTAGATAATGCTGTGGATAATGGATTCATGTTTTCAGAGGCAAGGAGAACCATAATTTCTGCTACAACCATTGAAGATTTACTCAAAAAGCTCCAAGCTTATGAGTGTTTATCTGCTACGGTTGTTTCGCAAACGCTCGGAAAAAGAAAAAGAGATATGGACGAGCAAGGAGTGGATTGCACTTTGTCTTTGTGACATTATCTAACATTTTGTTTGTTGTGTCTCAGTTATAATAAGTGGTTAGCAACCTCTGCAGGTAATATCTCCTAAATTCTACCTTTAAAATTTGACATTGGAGACAATGTCATATTTTAGTAGGGGGTAAGGGACATATTTTGCTAATTTGTAAAAAAAAAAAAAAAAAAAAAAAAAAAAAAAAAAAAAAAAAATTTTAAGCCATTTAGAAGTATTCATTCTGTACAAGGTCTGAGTAAGGGAGACTTGAGACATACCTTGTCAGTTTGATTTCTTCTTTTCAAAAAAAAAAAAAAAGTTTGTTGTGTTTTAAGCAATTTAGAAGTATTCATTCTGAATAAGGTCTGAGTAAGGGAGACTTGAGACATACCTTGTCAGTTTGATTTTAATCTTTTTATGTTTACTTGTTAATTTTTGTTTAGTATTTTAGGATTATTTAGGTTGCATGGGTTTGTTTTGTTTTGTTTTGAGTCTTAGTTGTTTCTATTCTTATGTTATTAGTTCTAATCTCTTACACATGATTCTTTCATTTGGGTTAATAGACTTACATTGAGGACAATGTAAGAATTAAGTGTGGGGGGAATGATTTAGGATTTCTTTTATTTTTGTCTACTATTTTTTTTATGAGACTTTATTATTATTATTATTATTACTATTTTTAGTGTGTTTTAGTTCCTTTTTAATACAATGATGAGATATGAATTGCATAGGTCTAAACTGGTTATTAGTGAGAAGATTTTCATGAGAATTGAGCTTGATATCATTTTTTTATGAGCCAATGTTAATATGATATGTTGATTGAGAAAGAAGCATGTTTAGACTTAATCTGACTTGTATAATCATCCTTGTGAGTTTTTGAGCCTATAATGATTGATATATTATACAAATCAATCTAATTTCTTTCTTGAGTGCTCTTATGATTACATGATTCTCTAGAACTTGCTTTAAACCGTTTGAGACTATATTGATACATGTGACAACATGAATATGATAGAGGCATTAGGATTATAACCAGAGCCAAACAGCCATCCCTTATTGATGTTCCAAGAGAACACACCCTTAGTGAACCAATTTGAGCCTACATTGAATAAGCTATCTCTTTGGTAACCATAACTTGTCCATAACCTAAATATACTTATCTTTACCTTTGTTCCAAAGATGAATTAGCATGATTTGAGACAAGTTGCAAAGACAAGGGATATTTTTTGGTTAGAAACAAGAAATAAGTGTGGGGGGAAAAGAAAAGAAAAGTCAAGAGAAAAAGAAATGGAATACTGGAAAATACATTCCTATGTAAAAATATATATATATATATATATGAATCATCTCTTGAATTTGTGGAAAAAGAAAAAGATGTTACAAAATTATTTAGAATGAATAAAAGGCCCAACATGAATATCCGGCCTAGGTGACTATGTGCTTGTAAAGAGTTTTGAGAAGTTTCTTTGTATAATTTTTTTATGTCTCTAAACTTTATGAACTCTTTGGAACCTTTGTGATATCTTTATACTTTTGTTCTTCAACCACATTACAAACCCCTTGGCCCCATTACAACCTTGATTAAAGACCTCTTGATTTATGAAGTTGCATGATCTTTTAGTGGAGAATAGGTGGACAAGCAAGCATATGGTAGAAGTGTTTTCATGAGATTGATCGAGTGTAAACACTTTACCACTACTTTAAAGAGTGAAAATCAAGAGAGTATCCCATGTGAGAAGTTGAGATTAAGTTTGAATATGCACTATTTTGATTGAAATATGTTATGTTAATATTGGCCTAACTCAAACTATTTACATTCAAGCAAGATTTTTTTGTGAATTTCTTTAAGCTATTGATTAGTTTTTAAGACTTGTCCAATGATTATCTCAAATTTATATTGGAAGGATTAGTTATAATTATTATTTTTAGTTTTTCTTATGTTTTCAATGTTTGTGGGTATCGTCCTAGTAAACCCTCACGAGACTAAACTCGTCCACTAGGGACACCTAGGGGTTTAAAGGCTTGTGTCACATGCTAAGTGCCACCGTGATTTCCTACGAAAATGGATTAGATTAGATTTTCTTATTTTATTTTTATTGAGTCGTTGCTAGGGACTAGCAACAATCTAAGTGTGGGGGTGTGATAACTCGTATAATTATATAGTTTTTAGTTATGTTTTATTATTGTTTTGTGTCAAATACGAGTTATTATTGTTTAGTCTAATTGTGTTTATGATCTTTTATATTTTTATGTAATTTGGTATTTTTCACAAGTTTCTTTGAGTGATTTCAGATTACTAGAATTAAGGGCAAATCCAGTTCAGTTCCAGTTCCGACACCTTTTGCCGTATCAGCTATATCTGGAGTTTCACTGAAGCAATAAGGCTGAAATTTTTACCGTGCAAAGTTAAGAGGCATATCTATCTTTTTCAAGTTTTACACTTCTTGAAACGGAGTCGTTTTCCCTAGCGAAATCAACCATCAAGTTGGCTGATGTGCAATGACGTCTGTCCTGAGCAGTTTTCGCATTTTGACCATATCGTCCGATACACATCAGCAAATGAGCTGATTCCAACGGCTATGGATCACTAACTGATAGGGGAACATTTGTCTAGAAGACCATGTGATCAGATAAAGCCTCCAATATTGAAGAAATCGACCATCAAGTTGGCTGATGTGCAATGACGTCTCTACTGACCTGTTTTCGTATTTTGCCCATATCTTCTTCTCCACATCAGCAAATGAGCTGATTCAAACGGCTATGAATCAGTAACTCATAGGGGAACATTTTTCTAGAAGACCATGTGATCAGATCAGGCCTCCAAGATTGACAAAATCGACCATCAAGTTGGCTGATCAAAATGGTCATACAATATGACGAAAATTGTTAGAAAAATGCACCCACCTATTATACCTACCTTTGAAATTTGTAAAGCTTGTCTCTTGTCATTTAGCCCTCCAAAATGTGTATAAATAGAGGGCCTTAGATGATTGTAGAGGAACATATTGGAGATTGGTAGGATATTAGCCATTTTAACAAAATTCTCTAAGTTTTCTTCTTCTTTCTTTTCTCTAGTTTTCTTTTTCTTTAGAAAGAGCAAGAGGTTGGATAATTAATATTCTTCTTCTTCTTCTTCTTTCTTTCTTTTATTTTCTTCTTAGATTCTATTTAATTTTATGTTTATAATGCCTATGCTAGGCTAAACTTCTATTTGGTTAAGGGTGATTTCAAAGCCCTAGACATGTTTTGTGATTGATTTTCAGATTCTATCTATCATTAATTTTCTATCAAAGTTGCTTATGTTCTTCTACAAGAATTGTTCATGATGTTGTCTTGATTTGTTTAGGTGTACAACTAGATAGATCTTGATAATTATCTATTGCTAGTTTAGGAGTCTTGATCCGTGTAATTGTCTTGATTTCCTATTCATAAGTGGCAATTTGTGATTAATGATTATGGTCAAGTTTTCAATAATTGCAAAGTGGAACATAACCTAAGTTGAACAATCCGAGCTTATGTGTTTGTTGCTTAGATCAACCTATCTTTCTCATCATAAAGCTGCCATTAAATTGAATCTAGAGAGCTTATTCTAGGTTGTTTGATGGTTAGAGATTAAATAGAGAGCTTGTTCTATTTAACGACAAACTAAGGAAAGATTGGGATAACAGAGCTTGTTGTTATCTACGGTTGTTAACTTTGATAGTTGGTTGATATTGATAGATCTGAAATTGATTCTTAATGATGTCTAGTGGTGGAGAATGAAACCTTAACCATATTTTTCATATTTGATTCTTCTTACTTATTTGTTTTCTTACTTTTAGTTTGCTTATTTTTTATATTTATTGGCTGGTTATACCGCCTAATTTGTATATTAACTTTGTTTTATTTTTATTGGCTGGTTATACCGCCTAATTTGTATATTAACTTTGTTTTATTTTTATTGGCTGGTTATACCGCCTAATTTAGTATATATATTTTTATTGGCTGGTTATACCGCCTAATTTAGTATATATATTTTTATTGGCTGGTTATACCGCCTTGCATCTTATTCTTATTATTTACTTTAGTTTAAATCTGGCTTCAAAAACCCCTTTTCTTTTATTGTTCTTGAATTTAAGTTTTAAACTATTAACTTATAAACTAAAACCCAATCCCTGAGGACTCGACCCTTGCTAACTACTATACTTACAATTTATCTTTTTAGTGCAAGGTTAAATAAGATACACTCTTTTGGGTGCATCAGGTAGCTAGGTGAGTAACACTCTATGAGGTGGAGTGACACTAGCTAGTGGTATCTAGGTGGCCTAGATGATATGGCACACAGGTGTGACACATCACTCCATCATGCACAAGTGTCACCATTTGGTTTGTGACATGTGACATCATAAATCATGTGGCTGCCACATGGACCAAAATTACATGGTGTTTCGGGTAAAAGGGTTCCTCCTAATAGCCGAATAGTTATGATCATTTGGAAGGAATTGGTTCTGTTGACTGAACCATTATGTTCCAAATGAAGGGTACTTTTCTAGAAGGGGTTGTGTCCTTTAACCCTTTCATGAAGCAACCCTTGAAAGGCTATAAATAGGAGAGGACTCGGCCATGACACACACAAGTGTGTAACACCAATAATCAGAGGCAGATTGCTAAGTGGAAATGCTAAGTGAGTGAGGGGTTCTTGATTGCTTGGATTATCAAGATGTAAGACAGTAAGCATTCTGGTTTGAACGAGCAAGATAGGTTGTGAAAAGGTTCTTGTAGTTGCCTTAACCGATTGATTACAAGACTGCCTTAGGCATTCGATTGAGTTCATTACTCATATCCACAACAAGTGAGTATTGCATAGGTAGACAAGGAAGTGACCTGAACTCTTCCTCTATGTTCTCGGATTTTGATAAGTCGAAATCCAATAAGATGGAATACATAGAGACCTTTCCTATGTCATTAGATACAATCAAGGTAAGGAAAATATTATAGCTGATGCTTTATCTAGGAGGTATGTATTTCTCACATCTATGAATTCTAAGATACTTGGATTTGAATGTATAAAGGATGAATATGCCAATGACGCTGATTTTAATGATGTATACATAGCGTGTGATTAGGCAGCATTTGGTAAATTTTACAAGCATGATGGCTTTTTGTTTAGAGAAGATAAACTATGTGTGCCTAATTGTTCTATGAGAGAGTTATTAGTTGGTGAGGCACATGGTGGTGGTTTTACCTCATGGGTTGTATACACTGATGTGAACTCTAGGGGTTAAACCCTTTGAACCCACTATCAATTTAGGATACCTAACCTAGAAAAGCCAAGATTCAGGCAATGAAAACTTAAACCCTGTGAACTCCTGTTTCAAAGAACCTAGATAAGCTAAGCTAGCTAGACCCCAAGAATGCTTGTTTCAAGAACCTAAGTTTGAAGGGGTTGAACGTCATAAAGAAGAATTCTTTGATAAGTTCTAAGTTCTTTCAAGAACTAAAATCGAGAACTCTCACTGAATAAAATCAGACTTCATTAATCAAAAAGATAATTGAAATAGGCGGCTAAGACATATATTTATAGCCTCCCTACAATGACCCTAATCAGCTAACCTAATAATAAGTAAAATATGGGCTGAATGATAACTCGTATAATTATATAGTTTTTAGTTATGTTTTATTATTGTTATGTGTCAAATATGAGTTATTATTGTTTAGTCTAATTGTGTTTATGATCTTTTATATTTTTATGTAATTTGGTGTTTTTCACAAGTTTCTTTGAGTGATTTCAGATTACTAGAATTAAGGGCAAATCCAGTTCAGTTCCAGTCCGACACCTTTTGCCATATCAGCTATATCTCGAGTTTCACTGAAGCAATAAGGCTGAAATTTTAACCGTGCAAAGTTAAGAGGCATATCTATCTTTTTCATGTTTTACACTTCTTGAAACGGAGTGGTTTTCCCTAGCGAAATCGACCATCAAGTTGGCTGATGTGCAATGACGTCTGTGCTGACCTGTTTTCGTATTTTGCCCATATCTTCTTATCCACATCAACAAATGAGCTGATTCCAATGGCTATGGATCAGTAACTGATAGGGGAACATTTTTCTAGAAGACCATGTGATCAGATCAGGCCTCCAAAATTGACAAAATCGACCATCAAGTTGGCTGATCAAAATTGTCACTGAACATGCTCAAGCCCAAACCTAAATAATTAAAATATGTCCATGTTACATAATATAGGCCCAAATGCCTAAGTAATTATAAGACATAAAATACGCCTAAAAAAGCCTAAGTAATTACATCATTAAATGAATTGATCCCCAATTGCCATGTCAATTAATGAATGAAAGAATATGCCCACTTCTAATCTTCCAATGTCGCCACTTGCAAGCCCTCTAATGCCGCCACCTTGTGTTCTTGAATCATATGGACGAAACTTGGATGCAACCTCATCTTGCATGTTGAAGCCTTTCTTGAATAACTTGCAACATGGCCCAAGTGAATTTCGCCCATTCTTGCCATGTTTCCTAGATGTTCTTGGATCTTGGCCCATATTGAAATTGCAATGGAATTGGGCCATCTTGTACCCGGAGCAGTCATTCCAAACCGACCAGCCTATATAAGTAATGCGGAGGAGACAAAAGAACTTCAAAGGCAAGTTGAAGACCTGATGAGTAAGGGGTACATAAGAGAAAGCATGAGTCCATGTGTTGTTCCAGTTCTTCTAGTGCCAAAGAAGGATAGGTCTTGGAGGATGTGTGTTTATTGTAGAGCAGTCAACAATATCACGGTAAAGTATCGTCATCCCATTCCTAGAATAGATGATATGCTAGATGAATTGTATGGATCTTGTGTTTTTAGTAAGATAGATCTTAAAAGTGGCTACCATCAGATTAGGATGAAAGAAGGTGATGAATGGAAAACAACTTTTAAGACTAAGTATGGGTTATATGAATGGTTAGTCATGCCATTTGGACTTACTAATGCACCTAGTACTTTCATGAGATTAATGAATCATATTTTGAGTAAGTTTCTAGGTAAATTTGTAGTAGTCTACTTTAATGATATTTTAGTGTACAGAAAAAACTTAGATGAGCATGTTGAACATTTGCGGTTTGTGTTAAATGTGTTGAAAACTGAAAAGTTGTATGCTAATTTTAAGAAGTGTACCTTTTGCATGGATAGAATTATATTTCTTGGATATGTTGTTAGCTCAAAAGGTATTGAGATGGATGAAGAGAAAGTCAAGGCCATCAAGGACTGGCCCACGCCTAAAGGGGTAAGTGAGGTAAGAAGCTTTCATGGTTTAGCTAGTTTTTATAGGCGTTTTCTTAAAGACTTTAGCACTATTGCTGCACCACTTACTGAAGTTATTAAAAAGAATGTTGGTTTTCATTGGGGCAACTGATGCACCCAAAAAGGTGTATCTTATTTAACCTTGCACTTAAAAGAATCAATTGTAGAGTATAGTGATTAGCAAGGGTCGAGTCCTCAGGGATTGGATTTTAGTTTATAAGTTAATAGTTTATCACTAAAAAAAAAAAGTAAACAAAAGTAAAGGGGTTTTGAGATCAGATTTAAACTAAAGTTAAAAATAAGAATGATAAAACAAGTAATTAAGAAGAATCAAATATGAGAAATATGATTAAAGGTTCATTCTCCACCACTATACATTATTAAGAATCAATTTCATATCTATCAACATCAATCAGCTATCAAAGTTAACAACCATAGATAACAACAAGCTCTGTTACCCCAATCTTTCCTTAGTTTGTCGTTAAATAGAACAAGCTCTCTATTTAATCTCTAACTATCAAACAACCTAGAATAAGCTCTCTAAGTTCAATTTAATAGCAGCTTTATATTGAGAAAGATAGGTTGATCTAAGCAACAAACACATAAGCTCGGATTGTTCAACTTAGGTTATATTCCAGTTTGCAATTATTGAAAACTTGACCATAATCATTAATCACAAATTGCTACTTATAAACAGGAAATCAAGACAATTACGGATCAATAGCATTAGACAATTATCAAGATTTATCTAGTTGGCCACCTAAACAAATCAAAACATCATTGATGCACCCAAAAGAGTGTATCTTATTTAACCTTGCACTAAAAAGATAAATTGTAAGTATAGTAGTTAGCAAGGGTCGAGTCCTCAGGGATTGGGTTTTAGTTTATAAGTTAATAGTTTAAAACTTAAATTCAAGAACAATAAAAGAAAAGGGGTTTTTGAAGCCAGATTTAAATTAAAGTAAATAATAAGAATAAGATGCAAGGCGGTATAACCAGCCAATAAAAATATATATACTAAATTAGGCGGTATAACCAGCCAATATATATACTAAATTAGGCGGTATAACCAGCCAATATATATACTAAATTAGGCGGTATAACCAGCCAATAAAAATAAATATACTTTTAAAAATAAGCAAACTAGAAAAGTAAGAAAACAAGTAAGTAAGAAGAATCAAATATGAAAAATATGGTTAAGGTTTCATTCTCCACCACTAGACATCATTAAGAATCAATTTCAGATCTATCAATATCAACCAACTATCAAAGTTAACAACCGTAGATAACAACAAGCTCTGTTATCCCAATTTTTCCTTAGTTTGTCGTTAAATAGAACAAGCTCTCTATTTAATCTCTAACCATTAAACAACCTAGAATAAGCTCTCTAAATTCAATTTAATGGCAGCTTTATGATGAGAAAGATAGGTTGATCTAAGCAACAAACACATAAGCTCGGATTGTTCAACTTAGGTTATGTTCCACTTTGCAATTATTGAAAACTTGACCATAATCATTAATCACAAATTGCCACTTATGAATAGGAAATCAAGACAATTACACGGATCAAGACTCCTAAACTAGCAATAGATAATTATCAAGATCTATCTAGTTGTACACCTAAATAAATCAAGACAACATCATGAACAATTCTTGTAGAAGAACATAAGCAACTTAGATAGAAAATTAATGATAGATAGAATCTGAAAATCAATCACAAAACATGTCTAGGGCTTTGAAATCACCCTTAACCAAATAGAAGCTTAGCCTAGCATAGGCATTGTAAACATAAACATAAAATTAAAGAAAATCTAAGAAGAAAATAAAAGAAAGAAAGAAGAAGAGGAAGAATATTAATTATCCAACCTCTTGCTCTCTCTAAAGAAAAAGAAAACTAGAGAAAAGAAAGAAAACTAGAGAAAGGAAAGAAGAAGAAAACTTAGAGAATTTTATTAAAATGGCTAATATCCTACCTATGTACAATATGATCCCTTACAATCATCCAAGGCCCTCTATTTATACACATTTTGGAGGGCTAAATGACAAGAGACAAGCTTTACAAATTTCAAAGGTAGGTATAATAGGTGGGTGCATTTTCTAACAATTTTCGTCATCCATGACGATTTTGATCAGCCAACTTGATGGTCGATTTTGTCAATTTTGCAGGCCTTATCTGATCACATGGTCTTCTAGAAAAATGTTACCCTATCAGTTACTGATCCATAGCCGTTGGAATCAGCTCATTTGCTGATGTGGATAAGAAGATATGGGCAAAATACAAAAACAGGTCAGCACAGACGTCATTGCACATCAGCCAACTTCATGGTCGATTTCGCTAGGGAAAACGACTCTGTTTCAAGAAGTGTAAAACATGAAAAAGATAGATATGCCTCTTAGCTTTGCACGGCAACAAATTTCAGCCTTATTGCTTCAGTGAAACTCCAGATATAGCTGATATGGCAAAAGGTGTCGGAACTGGAACTGAACTGGATTTGCCCTTAATTCTAGTAATCTGAAATCACTCAAAGAAACTTGTGAAGAACACCAAATTACATAAAAATATAAAAGATCATAAACACAATTAGACTAAACAATAATAACTCGTATTTGACACAAAACAATAATAAAACATAACTAAAAACTATATAATTATACGAGTTATCACACCCCCACACTTAGCTTTTTGCTAGTCCTCGAGCAAAATCAAATAAAAATAAAATAAGAAAATCTAACCTAATCCACTTTCGTAGGAAATCACGGTGGCAGTTAGCATGTGACACAAGCCTTTAAACCCCTAGGTGTCCCTAGTGGACGAGTTTAGTCTCGTGAGGGTTTACTAGAACGATACCCACAAACATTGAAAAACTAAAATATAAATAAACTACATATACTAAAAATATTTATTCCTAATCCTTTCAATACAAATTAGAGACAATCTTTGAACAAGTCTTATAAACTAATCAATAGCTTAAAGAATTTCACAAAAAATCATGCTTGAATGTAAATTGTTTGAGCTAAGCCAATATTAACATAACATATCTCAATCAAAATAGTGCATGTTCAAATTTAATCTCACCTTCTCACATGGGATACCCTCATGATTTTCACTCTTTAAAAGTAGTGGTGAAGTGTTTACACTCAATCAATCTCATGAAAACAGTTCTACCATATTCTTGCTTGTCCACCTATTCTCCACTATTTAGATCATACAACTTCATGAATCAAGAGGTCTTTAATCAAGGTTGTAATGGGGCCAAGGGGTTTGTAATATGGTTGAAGAACAAAAGGATAAAGATATCACAAAGGTTCCAAAGAGTTCATAAAGTTTAGAGACATAAAAAGATCATACAAATAAAACTTCTCAAAACTCTTATAAAGCACATAATAACATAGGCTAAATATTTATGTTGAGCCTTTGCATCATTCTAACCAACTTTGTAACATCTTTTTCTTTACTTTAACTAGAAGTTCAAGAGAAGATTTTTTTTTTTTTAATATGGGAATGTATTTGACAATGATCCCTTTCTTTTTCTCTTGACTTTTTTCTTTCTTTTCCCCCCACACTTATTTCTTGTTTCTAACCCAAATTTTCAATAAATCTTCTTTTTCTTTGCAACTTGTCTCAAAACATGCTAATTCATCTTTGGAACAAAGGTAAAGATATAAGTATATTTAGGTTAGGGACAAGTTATGGTTACCAAAGAGATAGCTTATTCAATGTAGGCTCAAATTAGTTCACTAAGGGTGTGTTCTCTTGGAACATTAATAATGGATGGCTGTTTGGCTCTGGTTATAATCCTAATGCCTCTATCATATTCATGTTGTCACATGTATCAATATAGTCTCAAACGGTTTAAAGCAAGTTCTAAAGAATCATGTAATCATAAGAGCACTCAAGAAAGAAATTAGATTGATTTGTATAATGCATCAATCATTATAGGCTCAAAAACTCACAAGGATGATTATACAAGTCAGATTAAGTCTAAACATGCTTCTTTCTCAATCAACATATCATATTAACATTGGCTCATAAAAAGGTTGACATCAAGCTCAATTCTCATGAAAATCTTCTCACTAATAAATCTGTTTTAGACTTATGCAATTCATATCTCATCATTGTATTAAAAAGGAACTAAAACTCACAAAAAAAATAATAATAATAATAATAAAGAAAAAAAAATAGTAGACAAAAATAAAAGAAATCCTAAATCATTCCCCCCCACACTTAATTCTTACATTGTCCTCAATGTAAGTCTATTAACTCAAATGAAAGAATCATGTGTAAGAGAAAAGAACTAATAACATAAGAATAGGAACAACTAAGACTCAAAACAAAACAAAACCATGCAACCTAAATAATCCTAAAATACTAAACAAAAATTAACAAGTAAACATAAAAAGATTAAAATCAAACTGACAAGGTATGTCTCAAGTCTCCCTTACTCAGACCTTGTTCAGAATGAATACTTCTAAATTGCTTAAAACACAACAAACTTTTTTTTTTTTTTTTTATTAGCAAAATATGTCTCTTACCCCCTACTAAAATATGACATTGTCCCCAATGTCAAATTTTAAAGGTAGAATTTAGGAGATATTACCTGCAGAGGTTGCTAACCACTTATTATAACTGAGACACAACAAACAAAATGTTAGATAATGTCACAAAGACAAAGTGCAGTCCACTCCTTGCTCGTCCATATCTCTTTTTTTTTTTTCCGAGCGTTTGCGAAACAACCGTAGCAGATAAACACTCATAAGCTTGGAGCTTTTTGTGTAAATCTTCAATGGTTGTAGCAGAAATTATGGTTCTCCTTGCCTCTGAAAACATGAATCCATTATCCACAGCATTATCTAAATATGAAAGCAAATTACTAAAATAACCATTAATATTAAGCAAACCAATGGGTTTCTTATTTGTGACCAAAGATGACCAAGAAGCCACGCAAGCTATTTCTTCCAATGTACCCAGACCTCCTGGTAAAGCAATGAATGCATCGGCAGAATGGTACATGATTGTTATCCGTTCAGGGACACTCCAGACTTGTATTTCCTTACCCAAGGTAGGTCCACAAAAATCTGTGAATAGTTTTGGCACGACTCCTAGAACTGGACTTCCTCCGGCGTGTGCTGCTGTAGCGACTGCTCCCATTAAACCCGTACTACCGCCTCCATAAATCAACTGGATCTTTTGTTGGGCAAGTATTACTCCAACTCTTATGGCTTCATCAGCAAATATGTTATTTTTCCCTGGATAAGCACCTCCAAAGACACAAATTTTTTTAATGCGCTGGGACGAAGTACTTTCCATTTTTTTTTCGAGTGCCTGAAAGAGAATGAGTACATGGTGTAATATATAGAGGACTGAGTAGTGAATCAGACAAGAGTAATAATGTCGCCGAAAGTGTATCTGACCTGTCAGAAGAAAATGTTAACCTAACAAAAGATTTTTGCGTGATTTCAGGAAGAAAATCAAAAAGAGAAGAAAAATCAACCGTAAAAGTCAAGAGTAATAATGTCGCCGAAAGTGTATTTGGCATCTTCCTCTGGTTTTACGTCCAGAAACGGCTTAAACGCCTTCTATGAGTCGAGGATATGCTTCCCATCCAGTTTTCTTATAAGCTGGCAAACAGGGTCTTTTAACATCAGATTCCCAAGATGTTGCCATTCCCTTTGGAATTGTGGCCATAAATCAAGAATTTCTCTTTGTACGTCTCCACTAGGATGCGTCTCAAGAGAAAGTTGGATATTACCCAAATTCTCCTTACTCAGTCCATCCTTAATGAATTCAATTTATCATCTCGATTAGAGGACGGAATCCCAATAGAACGACATTTACCGTTACACGTCCATCGTGCACATTTGTGGCAATTTGAACTCATGCGCTTTGCTCGTCGCTTCTTTGCAAAAGTGCTTCTACCTGTACCTGGTAAATGCAAAACAGGAAGATATTCATCTTCACGTACCTTGGCTTCAATTATCCAACGTATGTCGTCAGGAATCCCTTTGTGCATAAGCATTCTTAATCTTTCAAGTCGAACTTGGTAAAGCTTCAGTAAAATATTTCGAGGAAAAGGAGGAAATCGTTTCTGCAATCTTGTGAGAATATCATCCATCCTGAAAAAAATGAAAAAAAAAATTGAAAGAGAAATTGGAAGAGAAATTTATATACAATATCAGTTTTGTGGGTAGCTGATGGAACCGATTTAAATAATCACGGAGTACCGTTATCCGCCATTTAACCGGGGTTAAAAAAAAAAAATTATATTTACATCTAGTTATTTTCAAAACAAGGATCAGAAAGAAAAACAACATAAAAAGACTCAAAAACAAAACACTCTAAATAAAATCCTAAATTCTTCCCCCCACACATAACTCTTACATTGTCATTAATGTAATGCTATTATCCCCCAATGCAAGAATTATATGTAAGAGAAAAGAACTATTAAACAAAAGAAACTTATGCAGCCTAAATGAACTTAAAAGCAGTAAACACAATTAACAAAGAAACATAAGAAATAAAATAAAAACAATAAAAATAATAAAAGAAAAAGGAAAAGAAAGAGAAAGAGAAAGCAAATCTGAATATGGAAGGTTGGTAATTTCATCTTTAATTGGGCTGCCTTCCCAATTAACACTTGAGTTAGTGTTTTGAATCTAACCAACACCCTTTCTTGGCTTTTTAGGCTTGTCAGGCTCATACATGAAATTTCCCAAATTTATGCGTTTGAGAGGAAGCTTTCTTTGCACAACAGTGGATGCATTCTCCATTACAAGTATTATTCCATCATCCTTGGTGGTGCATATCTCATCGAGGAATGGTGCATCTTTTGGTACTTGTTGAATGACATCCACAAACAAACTGTTTAAGGTTTCCAGCGTGTCTTGTTCATGTTCATCCTCCTTGAACTTTGCGAATCTACTAGGAAAAGGTGGAGAAGAAACATTAGTAAAAATTGGAATCTCAAACGTTACCTCAGGTGCCGAAATACTCTTATTTGTATTTGTGGCTTCATTATCCTCAAGAATAGAATCCATCTCTAATTCTGTCTCATCCTCATCTTGTTCCTCATTCCTCAAGGTCACAATAGTAGTATTCTCCTTTGGGTTAATCATTGTTTGGGCAGAGAGTTCTTCAGATCTTTGTGCTACCCATACCACCATACTACTAGCCAATAGGCTCATTTTCCTTTCCAAACTCCGGATGCTTGCCCTTGTTTCCTGTTGAAATTGCAAAGTATTAGTAACAAGAGAATCGACAAGATCTTCTAAAGAAGTACCTGAGTTTTGAGTCATATGTGGTGGTTGAAGAAGATCTGGTTCTTGAGACCATGATTGATTGAAGCTAGATGGATGAGTGTAATTGGCATAAGGATCTACTTCTTGGTAATTTTCTGCGTAGCCATAATTAGTATGATCCCACCATCCCTCATGGTAAGTGTTTGAGTAATGATCATACAGTTCGTCTTGGAACACTTGATGGCCTTGACATCCTCCCATGGCCAATTGTTGAACTGGGTAGGTGAGATTGGCTTGTTGATTTTCCATGTTCATGTATGCCACCAACTCTTCAAGTGTTAGATTGCTCAATTCCATCGTTTTTCTTTTTTTTTTTTTTTTTCAAAATTTGATAAGAAAAACTTGTATGTACAAGAAAAATAAAATTAATTACAACTGAAAATAAGAATAAACCAATGAACTAATAAACTAAAGAAAGCAATCCCCGGCAACGGCGCCAAAAATTTGATGCACCCAAAAGAGTGTATCTTATTTAACCTTGCACTAAAAAGATAAATTGTAAGTATAGTAGTTAGCAAGGGTCGAGTCCTCAGGGATTGGGTTTTAGTTTATAAGTTAATAGTTTAAAACTTAAATTCAAGAACAATAAAAGAAAAGGGGTTTTTGAAGCCAGATTTAAATTAAAGTAAATAATAAGAATAAGATGCAAGGCGGTATAACCAGCCAATAAAAATATATATACTAAATTAGGCGGTATAACCAGCCAATATATATACTAAATTAGGCGGTATAACCAGCCAATATATATACTAAATTAGGCGGTATAACCAGCCAATAAAAATAAATATACTTTTAAAAATAAGCAAACTAGAAAAGTAAGAAAACAAGTAAGTAAGAAGAATCAAATATGAAAAATATGGTTAAGGTTTCATTCTCCACCACTAGACATCATTAAGAATCAATTTCAGATCTATCAATATCAACCAACTATCAAAGTTAACAACAGTAGATAACAACAAGCTCTGTTATCCCAATCTTTCCTTAGTTTGTCGTTAAATTGAACAAGCTCTCTATTTAATCTCTAACCATTAAACAACCTAGAATAAGCTCTCTAAATTCAATTTAATGGCAGCTTTATGATGAGAAAGATAGGTTGATCTAAGCAACAAACACATAAGCTCGGATTGTTCAACTTAGGTTATGTTCCACTTTGCAATTATTGAAAACTTGACCATAATCATTAATCACAAATTGCCACTTATGAATAGGAAATCAAGACAATTACACGGATCAAGACTCCTAAACTAGCAATAGATAATTATCAAGATCTATCTAGTTGTACACCTAAATAAATCAAGACAACATCATGAACAATTCTTGTAGAAGAACATAAGCAACTTTGATAGAAAATTAATGATAGATAGAATCTGAAAATCAATCACAAAACATGTCTAGGGCTTTGAAATCACCCTTAACCAAATAGAAGCTTAGCCTAGCATAGGCATTGTAAACATAAACATAAAATTAAAGAAAATCTAAGAAGAAAATAAAAGAAAGAAAGAAGAAGAGGAAGAATATTAATTATCCAACCTCTTGCTCTCTCTAAAGAAAAAGAAAACTAGAGAAAAGAAAGAAAACTAGAGAAAAGAAAGAAGAAGAAAACTTAGAGAATTTTATTAAAATGGCTAATATCCTACCTATGTACAATATGATCCCTTACAATCATCCAAGGCCCTCTATTTATACACATTTTGGAGGGCTAAATGACAAGAGACAAGCTTTACAAATTTCAAAGGTAGGTATAATAGGTGGGTGCATTTTCTAACAATTTTCGTCATACATGACGATTTTGATCATCCAACTTGATGGTCGATTTTGTCAATTTTGCAGGCCTTATCTGATCACATGGTCTTCTAGAAAAATGTTACCCTATCAGTTACTGATCCATAGCCGTTGGAATCAGCTCATTTGCTGATGTGGATAAGAAGATATGGGCAAAATACGAAAACAGGTCAGCACAGACGTCATTGCACATCAGCCAACTTCATGGTCGATTTCGCTAGGGAAAACGACTCTGTTTCAAGAAGTGTAAAACATGAAAAAGATAGATATGCCTCTTAGGTTTGCACGGCTACAAATTTCAGCCTTATTGCTTCAGTGAAACTCCAGATATAGCTGATATGGAAAAAGGTGTCGGAACTGGAACTGAACTGGATTTGCCCTTAATTCTAGTAATCTGAAATCACTCAAAGAAACTTGTGAAGAACACCAAATTACATAAAAATATAAAAGATCATAAACACAATTAGACTAAACAATAATAACTCGTATTTGACACAAAACAATAATAAAACATAACTAAAAACTATATAATTATACGAGTTATCAATCATCATGAACAATTTTAATTGAAGAAAATAAGCAACTTTGATAGAAAATAATGATAGATAGATTCTAAAAATTAATTACGTAACATGTCTAGGGCTTTGAAATCACCCTTAACCAAATAAAAGTTTAGCCTAGCATAGGCATTGTAAACATAAACATAAAATTAAAGAGGATCTAAGAAGAAAATAAAAGAAAGAAAGAAGAAGAAGAAGAATATTAATTATCCAACCTTGTTCTCTCAAAAACTCTAAAAGAAAGAAGAAATTAGAACTTTGATGCTTGAAGAAGCGTCAATTTCGTTTGCACCCTTAATCTCGATTTATAGGCAATAGCTAGGGCATCAAACAAGTAATTTCAGCTCTCTCCCTTCAATAAATGCTGACTTGTGGCTAAAGTTAAGGAAAGGTGGCTGACTTTTGTGTTTTAAGGAAAGATATAAGCCTTGGCAGCCAAGTTTGAATAAAGTAGGAAAGTCATAGTCAAAGCACTCTTTAACGAGGAGAGATTACAAACTTGCAGCCAAAGCTAGTGTAAGGAAGGAAAGTCTTGGCTGATTTAATTCTCCTACTTTGACTAGGATTAGTTTTAAGGAAATATACTTGCAATTAATGAAATTAATGCAAGTTTGACAAAGTTGACAGCCATTAATCCTTCTTTGTTAAGGATAAACATAAATGTCAGCTAGGGTATTAGGAACAAAATGTGATTTGTGGCTAGGGTTTTTTCTGCCACTAGGGTTGTTTAGGGAGATATTCCAATGTTGATTTGGATGACCATTTCTTATCCAATTTAGGTCCATGACCAACCGTTGGAAAGGTAATCAAGTGATCTTCAAAAGTCAAGAAGGAAGTTTCTTCGAATAAAGACTCCAGAGGTCAAATCTGTCTTCTTGCTTTACACCAAGAATTTGATCTATTTGACTCCCAAGTCTTTTTTCATCTTGTGATTGTGATTTTGTAAGCTCTTTAACATCCTAGTTGACATCTTTTGACTTCATCTCTTCCAAAATACCTACAAATCTTAAAAACCTAGTAAAATGTCAAGGAACTTAAGAATCAAAACACAAAGTATAAGGAAATTCAATAGGAAAATGCATGAAATTAAGCACTTATCAAACTCCTCCACACTTAATATTTTGCTAGTCCTCAAGAAACTAAAACACGCTGAAAACAACATGAAAAGACTCAAAAACAAAACACTCTAAAGAAAATCCTAAATTCTTCCCCCCAGACTTAATTTTTACATTGTCCTCAATGTAACGCTATTATCCCCCAATGCAAGAATTATATGTAAGAGAAAAGAACTACTAAACAAAACAAAAGAAAAACAATAAAAGATAGAATGATGGAGAGTAAGGAATATGCAAATCTGATTATAATAGATGCTCTCCATCCTTTTGGGTTGCCTCCCAAGAAGCGCTTGGTTATTGTACTCAGTCTGACTTAGACCCATGCCATTATTATTCAACATAATTTGGCTCAAAGAGTGGTAACTCCTCCACATCTTGTATTGGAAAGTTCTAATAGTAAGGCTTCAATCTATGACCATTCACTTTGAATGCCTTATCTGTTTTTGGGCTTTGGATTTCAACTGCACCATGAGTAAATACATTAGTAATAACAAAAGGTCCAACCCAACTAGAACGTAACTTACCTGGAAATAACTTAAGGCGTGAATGGAAGAGAAGAACTTTTTGTCCAACAACAAAGTCCTTTCTTGATATCATCTTGTCATGGAATGCCTTAGTCTTTTCCTTGTAAATCCTAGAATTCTCATAGGCATCATTCCTTATTCCTCTAATTGTTGTACATCTAGTTTTCTTTGCTTACCTGCCTCATCCATCTCCATGTTGCATTGTTTGATAGCCCACTATGCCTTATGTTCTAATTCAACCGGAAGATGATAAGGCTTACCATAAACAAGTCGATAAGGAGACATACCAATGGGTGTCTTATATGCTGTCCTATAAGCCCAAAGTGCATCATCAAGTTGTGAACTCCAATCCTTCCTACTTGGATTAACTATCTTTCCAAGGATGGACTTAACTTCTCGGTTTGACACTTCAGCTTGCCCACTAGTTTGAGGATGGTATGAGGTGGAGACCTTGTGTGTGATGTTATACTTCCTTAAAAGTGCTTCCATAGTCCTATTGCAATAGTGAGTACCTCAATCGCTGATTATGGCCTTTGGTGTTCCAAACCTAGCAAAGATGTCAGTCTTGACAAAATCTGAAACAACTTTAAAGTCATTAGTCCTAGTGAATTTTGCTTCCACCCACTTTGAAACATAATCAACGGTAAGTAAAATATAGAGATTACCAAAAGAAGAAGGAAAAGGTCCCATGAAATCCATGCCCCATACATCAAAATTTTCAACAATAAGTATTGGAGTTTGAGGCATTTGATTTCTAGCACCTAAGTTACCTGCTCTTTGGCAACGATCACATGACTTGCAAAACAGTTATACATCTTTGAACATAGTAGGCCAATAAAATCCAGAATCAAGAACTTTCATGGCTGTTTTTTTTTTATCCAAAGTGTCCTCCACATGTATAAGAGTGAAAAAGGTGAGAATAGATTGAAATTCAGATTCGAGTACACACCTTCTTATAATCTGATCGGAGCAATGCTTCCAAAGGTAAGGATCATCCCATATGTAGTATTTGGCATCACTCTTGATCTTATTACTTTGAGCTTGAGTCAACTCTTGTGGCAACTTGATGCACTCAAAAGAGTATATCTTATTTAACCTTGCACTAAAAAAAATCAATTGTAAATATAGTAGTTAGCAAGGGTTGATCAGGGATTGGGTTTTAGTTTATAAGTTAATAGTTTATCAAACAAGTAAACAAAAGTAAAGGGGATTTGGAAATCAGATTTAAACTAAAGTTAACAATAAGAATGAGAAAACAAGTAATTAAGAAGAATCAAATATTAAAAATATGGTTAAGGTTTCATTCTCCACCATTAGACATCATTAAGAATCAATTTCATATCTATCAACATTAATTAGCTATCAAAGTTAACCAAATAGAAGTTTAGCCTAGCATAGGCATAGATAATATATACATAAAACTAAAAAGAAAATAAAAGAATGGAGAAGAAGAAGAATAATGATGATCATTGAGTCTCCTAAAAAGATGTCTAGTTTGTGGCTCAAAAGATGGTATTTATAGAGCTTTAAAACCCTGAGAATAAGTCCTTGCCGCATAAGTAAGCCTGGAGGTGCAAAAATCACGTTTTTGCCTTTTTTTCAGATTTGCGATTAGGGTTTTTCTGGCCGTAGGATTCTTAAGGGAGATCTTCTAGCGACATTTTGAATGCCCATTTCTTATCCGATTTGAGCCCATAATATATCGTTGGAAAGATAATCAAGTCAGCTTCAAAAGTCAAGAAGGAAGTTTCTTCAAATAAAGATTCTAACATCATGTTTTCCTTGCAACAAGATCCGGAGGTCAAATCTGCCTGATTGCTTTTCAATCAGAAATTGATATTTTTGACTCTCAAGTCTTCTTCCATCTTGTGATTATGATTTTGTAAGCTCTTTACCATCATTATTGACATCTTTTGACTTCATTCTCTTTATAGTACCTAAAATTCAAAAACATAATATAAGTAAACAAGATAAAGATCGAAAACATAACAAAAACTAAAGGTAGAAAGGCATAAAATGTATATTTTATGAGCTTATCAAATACCCCCACACTTAGCTTTTTGCTAGTCCTCGAGCAAAACAAAATAGAAATAAAATAAGAAAATCTAATCTAATCCACTTTCGTAGGATATCACGGTGGCACTTAGCATGTGACACAAGCCTTTAAACCCCTAGGTGTCCCTAGTGGACGAGTTTAGTCTCGTGAGGGCTTACTAGAACGATACCCACAAACATTGAAAAACTTAAATATAAATAAACTACATATACTAAAAATATTTACTCCTAATCTTTTCAATATAAATTAGAGACAATCTTTGAACAAGTCTTATAAACTAATCAATAGCTCAAAGAATTTCACAAAAAATCATGCTTGAATGTAAATTGTTTGAGTTAAGCCAATATTAACATAACATATTTCAATCAAAATAGTGCATATTCAAACTTAATCTCAACTTCTCATATGGGATACTCTCATGATTTTCACTCTTTAAAGTAGTGGTAAAGTGTTTACACTCAATCAATCTCATGAAAACAGTTCTACTATATGCTTGCTTGTCCACCTATTCTCCACTATTTAGATCATGCAACTTCATAAATCAAGAGGTCTTTAATCAAGGTTGTAATGGGGTCAAGGGGTTGTAATGTGGTTAAAGAATAAAAGATATTACAAAGGTTCCAAAGATTTCATAGAATTTAGAGACAAAATAAGATTTTGCAAATAAAACTTTCTCAATATTCTTTAGAAGTACATAATCACATAGGCTGAAGATTTCATGTTGTGCCTTTGCTTCATTCTAACCAACCTTGTAACATTTATTTTCTTTTCTTTAACCAAAAGTTCAAGAGATGATTCAATTTTTTTTTTCATGGGAATGTATTTTTATAATGTTCACTTTTCTTTTTCACTTGACTTTTGCCTCTCTCTTCCCCCACACTTATCTTTTGTTCTAACCCAATTTTCAAAAAGTATCCCTTTTTTTGCAATATGTCTCAAGCATTCTAGTCCATCTTTAGAACAAGGGTAAAGATATAAATGTATTTAGGCTAGGTGTAGGATATGGTTACCAAAGAAATAGCTTATTCAATGTAGGCTCAAATTGGCTCACTAGTGGGGATGTTCTCTTGGAACATCAATAAGGGATGGCTGTTTGACTCTGGTTATAATCCTAATGCCTCTATCATATTCATGTTATCACATCTATCAATATAGTCTCAAAAAGTTTAAAGCAAGTTCTAGAGAATCATGTAATCATAAGAGCACTCAAGAAAGAAATTAGATTGATATGTATAATGCATCAATCATATAGGCTCAAAACTCACAAGGATGATTATACAAGTCAATTTTAAGTCTAAACATGCTTCTTTCTCAATCAACATATCATATTAACATTGGAGAAGAAGAAGAATAATGATGATCCTTGAGTCTAGTCAAAAGATGTCTAGTTTGTGGCTCAAAAGATGGTATTTATAGAGCTTTAAAACCCTGAGAATAAGTCCTTGCCGTATAAGTAAGCCTGGAGGTGCAAAAATCACGTTTTTGCCTTTTTTTCAGATTTACGATTAGGGTTTTTCTAGCCGTAGGATTCTTTAGGGAGATCTTCTAGCGCCATTTTGAATTCCCATTTCTTATCCGATTTGGGCTTATAATATATCGTTGGAAAGATAATCAAGTCAGCTTCAAAAGTCAAGAAGGAAGTTTGTTCAAATAAAGATTCTAAAATCATGTTTTCCTTTCAACAAGATCCGGAGGTCAAATCTGCCTGATTGCTTTTCAATCAGAAATTGATATTTTTGACTCTCAAGTCTTCTTCCATCTTGTAATTATGATTTTGTAAGCTCTTTACCATCATTATTGACATCTTTTGACTTCATTCTCTTTATAGTACCTAAAATTCAAAAACATAATATAAGTAAACAAGATAAAGATCGAAAACATAACAAAAACTAAAGGTAGAAAGGCATAAAATGTATATTTTATGAGCTTATCACAACTTCTTGGTAACTAACTAATTAACAATATCGGCATACCATAAAGTTGTTGTACTTATAAAAAGAAGTTGCTCATCTGAAAAGTTCTCATTCATGGGTAGTGTATCCTCTTCATGAACTAAACGGCTAAGATGGTTTGCAACCAGGTTGTCACTACCTCTCTTATCTTTTATCTCCAAATCAAACTCTTTTAAGAGAAGTATCCATCTAATCAACCTTGGTTTGGCCTCCTTCTTAGTGAGTAAGAACCTACGGGTCGCATGGTTAGAAAATACAATTACTTTAGTACCAATTAAATAAGATTAAAATTTTTCTAAAGCAAATACAATAGCCAAAAGTTCTTTTTCAGTAGTGGAATAGTTTAATTGAGCATCATTAAGAGTTCGGCAGGTGATGCACTCAAAAGAGTGTATCTTATTTAACCTTGCACTTAAAAAGAATCAATTGTAGAGTATAGTGATTAGAAAGGGTCGAGTCCTCAGGGATTGGGCTTTAATCTATGAGTTATTAGTTTATAACTGATAAGCTCATAAAATATACATTTTATGCCTTTCTATCTTTAGTTTTTGTTATGTTTTCGATCTTTATCTTGTTTACTTATAATATGTTTTTGAATTTTAGGCACAATAAGGAGAATGAAGTCAAAAGATGTCAATAATGATGGTAAAGAGCTTACAAAATCATAATCACAAGATGGAAGAAGACTTGGGAGTCAAAAATATCAATTTCTGGTTGAAAAGCAATCAGGTAGATTTGACCTCTGGAGCTTGTTGTAAGGAAAACATGATGTTAGATTCTTTATTTAAAGAAACTTTCTTCTTGACTTTTGAAGTTGAATTGATTATCTTTCCAACTATATATTATGGGCCCAAATCGGATAAGAAATGGGCAACCAAATTGTCGCTAGAAGATCTCCCTAAAGAACCCTGCGGCCAGAAAAACCCTAATCGCAAATCTGAAAAAAATGCAAAAACGTGATTTTGGCACCTCCAGGCTTACTTGTGTAGCAAGGACTTATTCTCAGGGTTTTAAAGCTCTATAAATACCATTTTTTGAGCCACAAACTAGACATCTTTTGAGGAGAATCAAGGGATCATCATTATTATTCTTCTTCTTCTTCTCCATTCTTTTATTTTTATTTTTCTTTTTAGTTTTATGTATATATTATCCATGCTTATGTTATGCTAAACTTCTTTGGTTAAGGGTGAATTCAAAGCCCTAGACATGTTATGTAATTAATTTTCAGAATCTATCTATCATTGTTTTCTACCAAAGTTGCTAATGTTCTTCCATTAAAATTGTTCATGATGATGTTTTTATTTGTTTAGGTGGCCAACTAGATAAATCGTGATAATTGTCTAATGCTAGTTTAGGAGTCTTGATCCGTGTAATTGTCTTTATTTCCTATTCATAAGTAGCAATTTGTGATTAATGATTATGGTCAAGTTTTCAATAATTGCAAAGTGGAACATAACCTAAGTTGAACAATCCGAGCTTATGTGTTTGTTGCTTAGATCAACCTATCTTTCTCATCATAAAGCTGCTATTAAATTGAATTTAGAGAGCTTATTCTAGGTTGTTTGATAGTTAGAGATTAAATAGAGAGCTTGTTCTATTTAACGACGAACTAAGGAAAGATTGGGGTAATAGAGCTTGTTGTTATCTACGGTTGTTAACTTTGATAGCTAATTAATGTTGATAGATATGAAATTGATTCTTAATGATGTCTAGTGGTGGAGTGATAAGTGCTTAATTTCATACATTTTCCTATTTAATTTCTTTATACTTTGTGCTTTGATTCTTACTTCCTTGACATTTTACTAGGTTTTTATGCTTTGTAGGTATTTTGGAGGAGATGAAGTCAAAACATGTCAATTAGGATGTTAAAGAGCTTACAAAATCACAATCACAGGATGAAAAAAGAGTTGGGAGTCAAAAAGATCAAATTCTTGGTGCAAAGCAAGAAGACAGATTTGACCTCCGAAGCTTGTTGCTAAGAAAACATGATGTTAGACTCTTTATTCGAAGAAACTTCCTTCTTAACTTTTGAAGATCACTTGATTACCTTTCCAACAGCTAGTCATGGTCCTAAATCGGATAAGAAATGGTCATCCAAATCGGCATTGGAATATCTCCCTAAAAACCCTAGTGGCAGAAAAAAACCTTAGCCGTAAATGACAACTTTTTCTTAATACCCTAGTTGACATTTAAGTTTATCCTTGCCAAAGAAGGATTAGTGGCTGTCAACTTGCATTAATTGCATTAATTACAAGTATCTTTCCTTAAACCTAATCCTAGTCAAAGTAGGAGAATTAAATCAGCCAAGACTTTCCTTCCTTACACTTACTTTGGCTGCAAGAATATAATCTCTCTTCATTAAAGAGTGCTTTGACTAAAACTTTCCTACTTTATTCAAACTTGGCTGCCAAGGCTTATATCTTTCCTTAAAACACAAAAGTCAGCCACTTTTCCTTAACTTTAGCCACAAGTCAGCATTTATTGAAGGGAGAGAGCTGAAATTCACTTGTTTTGATGCCCTAGCTATTGCTTATAAATAGAGACCAAGGGAGCATACGAAATTGACACTTCCCTAAGCATCAAGTTCTGATTTCTTCTTTGTTTCTTTGTTTTTGAGAGAGCAAGAGGCTGGATAATTAATATTCTTCTTCTTCTTCTTTCTTTCTTTTATTTTTTTCTTAGATTCTCTTTAATTTTATGTTTATGTTTACAATGCCTATGTTAGTCTAAACTTTTATTTGGTTAAGGGTGATTTCAAAGCCCTAGACATGTTATGTAATTAATTTTCAGAATCTATCTATCATTGTTTTCTATCAAAGTTGCTTATGTTCTTCCATTAAAATTGTTCATGATGATGTTTTGATTTGTTTAGGTGGCCAACTAGATAAATCTTGGTAATTGTCTAATGCTAGTTTAGGAGTCTTGATCCGTGTAATTGTCTTGATTTCCTATTCATAAGTAGCAATTTGTGATTAATGATTATGGTCAAGTTTTCAATAATTGCAAAGTGGAACATAACCTAAGTTGAACAATCCGAGCTTATGTGTTTGTTGCTTAGATCAACCTATCTTTCTCATCATAAAGCTGCTATTAAATTGAACTTAGAGAGCTTATTCTAGGTTGTTTGATAGTTAGAGATTAAATACAGAGCTTATTCTATTTAACGACGAACTAAGGAAAGATTGGGGTAACAGAGCTTGTTGTTATCTACGGTTGTTAACTTTGATAGCTAATTAATGTTGATAGATATGAAATTGATTCTTAATGATGTCTAGTGGTGGAGAATGAAACCTTAACCATATCTTTCATATTTGATTCTTCTTAATTACTTGTTTTCTCATTCTTATTGTTAACTTTAGTTTAAATCTGATTTCAAAATCCCCTTTACTTTTGTTTACTTGTTTTTAAGTTTTAAACTATTAACTTTTAAACTAAAACCTAATCCCTAAGGACTCGACCCTTGCTAATCACTATACTTTACAATTGATTCTTTTTAAGTGCAAGGTTAAATAAGATACACTATTTTGGGTGCATCAAGTTTTTGGCACCGTTGCCCGGGATTGCTTTATTTAGTTTATTAGTTTATTGGTTTATTCATATTTTCAGTTCTAATTCTTTACTTTTTTTTTTATTAGTGAATGTTCCAAGCTCCTGAAGAATACTTAAGACTTAGGTGAATTCGGGAATTTATAACTTCTCACCAACAACCAATCGAGGAGTTGATCCAAAACATCCAAGAGGAGCAAGGAGAGATGGCAGCAGCTGACAACCGAACTCTCAAGGAGCTAGCCGCTCCGGACTTGGATCAACAACCATTATGCATTGAATATGCTAATCTTGAGGTAGCTTTTGAATTAAAATCTGGTTTGATTCATCTTCTCCCAACTTTTCATGGTTTTACAGGAGAGGATCCAAATAAGCACCTCAAGGAATTCCATGTAGTTTGCTCAAGCATGAGACCAACAGGAGTCACGGAAGAGCAAGTTAAGTTGAGAGCCTTCCCATTCTCTCTAGCTGATTCAGCAAAGGAATGGCTCTACTATCTACCACCCGGGACCATCACTACATGGAATGATATGAAGAAAGTATTCTTGGAAAGGTATTTCCCAGCATCTAAGGCTGCCAACATTAGAAAAGAGATATGTGGGATTCGGCAATACAATGGAGAGTCCTTATATGAATATTGGGAGAGGTTCAAGAAACTTTGTGCATCATGTCCACACCATCAGATAAGTGAACAACTTCTCATCCAATACTTCTATGAAGGTCTCATGCCCATGGAGAGAAGTTTGATAGATGCCGCTAGTGGGGGAGCTCTAGTTGATAAGACTCCCGGGGCTGCTAGAACTCTAATCTCCAACATGGCAACCAATTCTCAACAATTCTCAATGAGACAAGATCCACCACCACAACCCAAGAGAGTTAATGAGGTAAGTATATCATCCCTTGAACAAAAATTTGATAAACTGACTTCTCTTGTTCAACAATTGGCTGTAGGTAATATACAACAAATAAAGGCTTGTGGCATATGTTCAAACATAGGGCACCAAACTGATATGTGTCCAACACTTCAAGAGGACACCAATGAACATGTGAATGCCATGGGTGGATTTCAGAACCAATCAAGGAAATATGATCCCTACTCAAACACTTACAATCCAGGATGGAGGGATCATCCAAACTTCAATTATGGAGGGAACCAATCACAAACTATTCCTCCACCATTTGACAACAGGCCACCAGGTTTTCAGCAAAGAGTGCAACAACCATACCAAACCCGACAACAACTGCCACCCACCCAAAATTCAGGTACTTCTCTTGAAGATCTTGTTAAAGCTCTTTCTACTAATTAAAAAATTTCAACAGGAAACAAAGACAAGTATTCAAAATTTGGAGACTCAAATAGGGCAATTGGCAACAACCATGAGTCAAATGCAAGCAAGGGATTCTGGGAAATTACCTTCCCAAACCATAGTGAATCCAAGAGAGAATGCCAACGCTATAACTTTAAGAAGTGGGAAACAGCTAGAGACACCACAAAATGATAGTGCTCAAGGGGAGAACAACACCATGGCATCCTCTTCACATCCCAACGAGCCACTAAAAAAGGTAATTCCTAATCCATCCTTTCCTTCTTATATAACTCCTCCACCTTTTCCTAGCAGGTTAGCAAAGTCCAAGAAGGAGGAGCAAGAGAAGGAAATTTTGGAAACCTTCTGGAAAGTAGAGGTGAACATTCCTTTACTAGATGCTATCAAGCAAGTGCCAAGATATGCCAAGTTCCTAAAAGAGTTGTGCACATCTAAACGGAAGTTGAAATGGAATGAAAAGGTAAGTGTAGGGGAGAATGTGTCAGCTGTTCTTCAAAAGAAACTCCCACCTAAATGCAAGGATCCAGGTATGTTTACCATTCCTTGTAAGATTGGCAACACCAGGTTTGAGCGTGCTATGCTAGATCTAGGGGCATCTATTAATGTCATGCCATATTCAATTTATTCTTCATTGAATCTAGGACCATTAGAGGAAACCGGTGTTATAATACAACTTGCTGACCGTTCTAACACTTACCCAAGAGGAGTTGTAGAAGACTTTCTTGTACAGGTTAATGAATTGGTTTTTCCCGCTGACTTTTATGTTATTGAGATGGAAGATGAGATGTCTTCTAATCCCACACCTATTCTATTAGGGAGACCATTCTTGAAAACAGCAAGAACTAAAATAGATGTACATGATGGCACTTTAACTATGGAATTTGATGGTGAAATAATTCGCTTTAACATTTTTGAGGCCATGAGATATCCTAGTGATGTGCATTCTGTTTTTAATATTGATATAATTGACTCACTAGTGCAGCAAGCTTATGAGCTAGAAGGTGAAGATAGTGTGGAAATAGTCCTTAGCAAACATCTCGGAATGGGAAATGCTAAAGGGGAACTAGCCTTGAGTGACCATGTGGAAGGGGCACTAGAATCTTTACACTCGCTGCCACCTAAAGATGCAAGGTTTGATGTTTCATTTATTGATTTGCCTTTATGTAATGAGAAACTTCTACCTTCCATTTTGCAGGCACCAACTTTAGAGTTGAAACCACTATCGAACCACTTGAAATATGTGTTCTTACGTGAAAAGGACATACTACCGGTCATCATTGCCAAAGAGCTCACACCTTTGCAAGAAGAGCGACTTATCCGGGTGCTTAGAGAGCATAAAACAGCAATTGGTTGGACAATTGCCGATATCAAGGGAATAAGCCCATCTATGTGCATGCACCGGATTTTGTTAGAGGAGGCGTCCAAACCAACAAGAGAAGCACAAAGAAGATTGAACCCTCCTATGATGGAGGTTGTGAAAAAGGAGATACTGAAGCTCCTAGATGTTGGAGTGATCTATCCTATCTCGGATAGCAAATGGGTGAGCCCGGTCCAAGTGGTTCCAAAGAAATCAGGTGTAACGGTGGTAACAAATAATGAGAATGAACTTGTTCCTACTAGGATTCAAACAGGGTGGCGAGTTTGTATTGATTATCGGAAACTTAATTCCACAACTCGCAAAGACCACTTTCCTTTACCTTTTATTGATCAAATGCTTGAAAGGTTAGCTGGCCATTCTCATTATTGTTTTCTTGATGGTTTTTCAGGTTATAATAAGATTGCCATTGCTCCGGAGGACCAAGAGAAAACAACATTCACTTGTCCATTTGGTACTTTTGCATACCGGCGTATTCTATTTGGTCTTTGTAATGCACCAGCTACATTCCAAAGGTGTATGTTTAGCATATTTTCAGATTATGTAGAGAACATCATAGAAGTGTTTATGGATGATTTTAGTGTCTATGGTGATTCTTTTGATAGATGTCTAGAGAACCTTACACTTGTACTTGAAAGATGCATGGAAACTAACCTTGTTTTGAATTGGGAAAAATGTCACTTTATGGTAGAACAAAGAATAGTTTTGGGCCATGTTATTTCTTCTAGAGGGATAGAGGTTGATAAATCTAAAATAGATATTATGTATTCTTTACCACCTCCCACAAATGTGAGAGAGGTTCGTTCTTTTCTTGGACATGCAGGTTTCTATAAGAGATTTATCAAAGACTTCTCAAAGATCACATTACCTCTTTGCAAGCTACTATAAAAAGATGTGGTTTTCCACTTTGATGACAAATGCAAAGAGGCGTTTGAAACATTGAAGGGACTCTTGACATCAGCTCCTATCATGCAACCACCAGATTGGAATGTACCTTTTGAAATCATGTGTGATGCTAGTGACTATGCCATTGGAGCTGTTTTGGGCCAACGGGTTGGCAAAGCCTCACATGCCATTTATTATGCCTCCCGAACTCTTAATGATGCTCAATTGAACTATTTGATAACTCGTATAATTATATAGTTTTTAGTTATGTTTTATTATTGTTTTGTGTCAAATACGAGTTATTATTGTTTAGTCTAATTGTGTTTATGATCTTTTATATTTTTATGTAATTTGGTGTTTTTCACAAGTTTCTTTGAGTGATTTCAGATTACTAGAATTAAGGGCAAATCCAGTTCAGTTCCAATTCCGACACCTTTTTCCATATCAGCTATATCTGGAGTTTCACTGAAGCAATAAGGCTAAAATTTTAACCGTGCAAAGTTAAGAGGCATATCTATCTTTTTCATGTTTTACACTTCTTGAAACGGAGTCGTTTTCCCTAGCGAAATCAACCATCAAGTTGGCTGATGTGCAATGACGTCTCTCCTGAGCAGTTTTCGCATTTTGACCATATCGTCCGATACACATCAGCAAATGAGCTGATTCCAACGGCTATGGATCAATAACTGATAGGGGAACATTTGTCTAGAAGACCATGTGATCAGATAAATCCTCCAATATTGACGAAATCGACCATCAAGTTGGCTGATGTGCAATGACGTCTGTGCTGACCTGTTTTCGTATTTTGCCCATATCTTCTTCTCCACATCAGCAAATGAGCTGATTCCAACGGCTATGAATCAGTAACTCATAGGGGAACATTTTTCTAGAAGACCATGTGATCAGATCAGGCCTCCAAGATTGACAAAATCGACCATAAAGTTGGCTGATCAAAATGGTCATACAATATGACGAAAATTGTTAGAAAAATGCACACACCTATTATACCTACCTTTGAAATTTGTAAAGCTTGTCTCTTGTCATTTAGCCCTCCAAAATGTGTATAAATAGAGGGCCTTGGATGATTGTAGAGGATCATATTGTAGATTGGTAGGATATTAGCCATTTTAATAAAATTCTCTAAGTTTTCTTCTTCTTTCTTTTCTCTAGTTTTCTTTTTCTTTAGAAAGAGCAAGAGGTTGGATAATTAATATTCTTCTTCTTCTTCTTTCTTTCTTTTATTTTCTTCTTAGATTCTATTTAATTTTATGTTTATAATGCCTATGCTAGGCTAAACTTCTATTTGGTTAAGGGTGATTTCAAAGCCCTAGACATGTTTTATAATTGATTTTCAGATTCTATCTATCATTAATTTTCTATCAAAGTTGCTTATGTTCTTCTACAAGAATTGTTCATGATGTTGTCTTGATTTGTTTAGGTGTACAACTAGATAGATCTTGATAATTATCTATTGCTAGTTTAGGAGTCTTGATCCGTATAATTGTCTTGATTTCCTATTCATAAGTGGCAATTTGTGATTAATGATTATGGTCAGGTTTTCAATAATTGCAAAGTGGAACATAACCTAAGTTGAACAATCCGAGCTTATGTGTTTGTTGCTTAGATCAACCTATCTTTCTCATCATAAAGCTGCCATTAAATTGAACTTAGAGAGCTTATTCTAGGTTGTTTGATGGTTAGAGATTAAATAGAGAGCTTGTTCTATTTAACGACAAACTAAGGAAAGATTGGGATAACAGAGCTTGTTGTTATCTACGGTTGTTAACTTTGATAGTTGGTTGATATTGATAGATCTGAAATTGATTCTTAATGATGTCTAGTGGTGGAGAATGAAACCTTAACCATATTTTTCATATTTGATTCTTCTTACTTACTTGTTTTCTTACTTTTAGTTTGCTTATTTTTAAAAGTATATTTATTTTTATTGGCTGGTTATACCGCCTAATTTGTATATTAACTTTGTTTTATTTTTATTGGCTGGTTATACCGCCTAATTTAGTATATATATTTTTATTGGCTGGTTATACCGCCTAATTTAGTATATATATTTTTATTGGCTGGTTATACCGCCTAATTTAGTATATATATTTTTATTGGCTGGTTATACCGCCTTGCATCTTATTATTATTATTTACTATAGTTTAAATCTGGCTTCAAAACCCCCTTTTCTTTTATTGTTCTTGAATTTAAGTTTTAAACTATTAACTTATAAACTAAAACCCAATCCCTGAGGACTCGACCCTTGCTAACTACTATACTTACAATTTATCTTTTTAGTGCAAGGTTAAATAAGATACACTCTTTTGGGTGCATCAAGTTTTTGGCGCCGTTGCCGGGGATTGCTTTCTTTAGTTTATTAGTTTATTGGTTTATTCTTATTTTCTGTTCTAATTATTTACTTTCTTATTTTTTTTATTAGTGAATGTTCCAAGCTCCCGAAGAAGACTTACGACTTAGGAAAATTCGGGAATTTCTTCTCACCAACAACCAATCGAGGAGTTGATCCAAAACATCCAAGAGAAGCAAGGAGAGATGGCAGCAGCTGACAACCGAACTCTCAAGGAGCTAGCCGCTCCGGACTTGGGTCAACAACCATTATGCATTGAATATGCTAATCTTGAGGTAGCTTTTGAATTAAAATCTGGTTTGATTCATCTTCTCCCAACTTTTCATGGTTTTGCAGGAGAGGATCCAAATAAACACCTCAAGGAATTCCATGTAGTTTGCTCAAGCATGAGACCAACAGGGGTCACGGAAGAGCAAGTTAAGTTGAGAGCCTTCCCATTCTCTCTAGCTGATTCAGCAAAGGAATGGCTCTACTATCTACCATCCGGGACCATCACTACATGGAATGATTTGAAGAAAGCATTCTTGGAAAGGTATTTCCCAGCATCTAAGGCTGCCAACATTAGGAAAGAGATATGTGGGATTCGGCAATACAACGGAGAGTCCTTATATGAATATTGGGAGAGGTTCAAGAAACTTTGTGCATCATGTCCACACCATCAGATAAGTGAACAACTTCTCATCCAATACTTCTATGAAGGTCTCATGCCCATGGAGAGAAGTATGATAGATGCCGCTAGTGGGGGAGCTCTAGTTGATAAGACTCCCAGGGCTGCTAGAACATTAATCTCCAACATGGCAGCCAATTCTCAACAGTTCTCAATGAGACAAGATCCACCACCACAACCCAAGAGAGTTAATGAGGTAAGTATATCATCCCTTGAACAAAAATTTGATAAACTGACTTCTCTTGTTCAACAATTGGCTGTAGGTAAAATACAACAAATAAAGGCTTGTGGCATATGTTCAAACATAGGGCACCAAACTGATATGTGTCCAACACTTCAAGAGGATACCAATGAACATGTGAATGCCATGGGTGGATTTCAGAACCAATCAAGGAAATATGATCCCTACTCAAACACTTACAATCCAGGATGGAGGGATCATCCAAACTTCAATTATGGAGGGAACCAATCACAAACTATTCCTCCACCATTTGACCATAGGCCACCGGGTTTTCAGCAAAGAGTGCAACAACCATACCAAACCCGACAACAACTACCACCCACCCAAAATTCAGGTACTTCTCTTGAAGATCTTGTTAAAGCTCTTTCTACTAATACAATTCAATTTCAACAGGAAACAAAGACAAGTATTCGAAATTTGGAGACTCAAATAGGGCAATTGGCAACAACCATGAGTCAAATGCAAGCAAGGGATTCTGGGAAATTACCTTCCCAAACCATAGTGAATCCAAGAGAGAATGCCAATGCTATAAATTTAAGAAGTGGGAAACAGCTAGAGACACCACAAAATGATAGTGCTCAAGGGGAGAACAATACCATGGCATCCTCTTCACATCCCAACGAGCCACTAAAAAAGGTAATTCCTAAACCATCCTTTTCTTCTTATATAACTCCTCCACCTTTTCCTAGCAGGTTGATAACTCGTACAATTATATAGTTTTTAGTTATGTTTTATTATTGTTTTGTGTCAAATACGAGTTATTATTGTTTAGTCTAATTGTGTTTATGATCTTTTATATTTTTATGTATTTTGGTGTTTTTCACAAGTTTCTTTGAGTGATTTCAGATTACTAGAATTAAGGGCAAATCCAGTTCAGTTCCAGTTCCGACACCTTTTGCCATATCAGCTATATCTCGAGTTTCACTTAAGCAATAAGGCTGAAATTTGTAGCCATGCAAAGCTAAGAGGCATATCTATCTTTTTCATGTTTTACACTTCTTGAAACGGAGTCGTTTTCCCTAGCGAAATCGACTATCAAGTTGGCTGATGTGCAATGACGTCTGTGCTGACCTGTTTTCGTATTATGCCCATATCTTCTTATCCACATCAGCAAATGAGCTGATTCCAATGGCTATGGATCAGTAACTGATAGGGTAACATTTTTCTAGAAGACCATGTGATCAGATAAGGCCTCCAAAATTGACAAAATCGACCATCAAGTTGGCTGATCAAAATCGTCATATATGACGAAAATTGTTAGAAAATGCACCCACCTATTATACCTACCTTTGAAATTTGTAAAGCTTGTCTCTTGTCATTTATCCCTCCAAAATGTGTATAAATAGAGGGCCTTGGATGATTGTAAGGGATCATATTGTACATAGGTAGGATATTAGCCATTTTAATAAAATTCTCTAAGTTTTCTTCTTCTTTCTTTTCTCTAGTTTTCTTTTTCTTTAGAGAGAGCAAGAGGTTGGATAATTAATATTCTTCCTCTTTTTCTTTCTTTCTTTTATTTTCTTCTTAGATTTTCTTTAATTTTATGTTTATGTTTACAATGCCTATGCTAGGCTAAACTTCTATTTGGTTAAGGGTGATTTCAAAGCCCTAGACATGTTTTATAATTGATTTTCAGATTCTATCTATCATTAATTTTCTATCAAAGTTGCTTATGTTCTTCTACAAGAATTGTTCATGATGTTGTCTTGATTTGTTTAGGTGTACAACTAGATAGATCTTGATAATTATCTATTGCTAGTTTAGGAGTCTTGATCCGTGTAATTGTCTTGATTTCCTATTCATAAGTGGCAATTTGTGATTAATGATTATGGTCAAGTTTTCAATAATTGCAAAGTGGAACATAACCTAAGTTGAACAATCCGAGCTTATGTGTTTGTTGCTTAGATCAACCTATCTTTCTCATCATAAAGCTGCCATTAAATTGAATCTAGAGAGCTTATTCTAGGTTGTTTGATGGTTAGAGATTAAATAGAGAGCTTGTTCTATTTAACGACAAACTAAGGAAAGATTGGGATAACAGAGCTTGTTGTTATCTACGGTTGTTAACTTTGATAGTTGGTTGATATTGATAGATCTGAAATTGATTCTTAATGATGTCTAGTGGTGGAGAATGAAACCTTAACCATATTTTTCATATTTGATTCTTCTTACTTACTTGTTTTCTTACTTTTCTAGTTTGCTTATTTTTAAAAGTATATTTATTTTTATTGGCTGGTTATACCGCCTAATTTGTATATTAACTTTGTTTTACTTTTATTGGCTGGTTATACCGCCTAATTTAGTATATATATTTTTATTGGCTGGTTATACCGCCTTGCATCTTCTTCTTATTATTTACTTTAGTTTAAATCTGGCTTCAAAAACCCCTTTTCTTTTATTGTTCTTGAATTTAAGTTTTAAACTATTAACTTATAAACTAAAACCCAATCCCTGAGGACTCGACCCTTGCTAACTACTATACTTACAATTTATCTTTTTAGTGCAAGGTTAAATAAGATACACTCTTTTGGGTGCATCAAATTTTTGGCGCCGTTGCCGGGGATTGTTTTCTTTAGTTTATTTGTTACTTGGTTTATTCTTATTTTCAGTTCTAATTAGTTCTATTTTCTTGTACATACAAGTTTTTCTTATCAAATTTTGAAAAAAAAAAAAAAAAAAACACTTGATGAGTTGGTGGCATACATGAACATGGAGAATCAACAAGCCAATCTCACCTCCCCAGTTCAACAATTGGCCATGGGAGGATGTCAAGGCCATCAAGTGTTCCAAGACCAACAGTATGATCATTACTCAAACACTTACCAAGAGGGATGGTGGGATCATACTAATTATGGCTACTCGAAAAATTACCAAGAAGTAGACCCTTATGCCAATTACACTCATCCATCTAGCTTCAATCAATCATGGTCTCAAGAACTAGATCTTTTTCAACCACCACATATGACTCAAAACTCAGGTACTTCTTTAGAAGATCTTGTCTATTCTCTTGTTACTGATTCTTTGCAATTTCAACAGGAAACAAGGGCAAGCATCCAGAGTTTGGAAAAGCAAATGAGCCAATTGGCTAGTAGTATGGTGGGATGGGTAGCACAAAGATCTGAAGAACTCCCAACCCAAACGATGGTTAACCCAAAGGAGAATGCTAGTATTGTGACCTTGAAGAATGAGGAACAAGATGAGGATGAAACAAAATTAGAGATGGATTCTATTCTTGAGGATAATGAAGCCAAAGATCCAAATAAGAGTATTTCGGCACCTGAGGTAACGTTTAAGGTTTCACTTTTTACTAATATTTCTTCTCCACCTTTTCCTAGTAGATTTGCTAAGTTCAAGGAGGAAGAACATGAACAACACATGCCGGAAACCTTAAACAACTTGTTTGTGGAGGTCATTCAACAAGTATCAAAATATGCTCCATTCCTCGATGACATATGCACCACAAAGGATGATGGAATAATACTTGTAATGGAGAATGCATCCACTGTTGTGCAAAGAAAGCTTCCACTCAAACGCATAAATTTGGGAAATTTCATGTATGAGCATGACAAGCCTAAAATGCCAAGAAGGGGTGTTGGTTAGGTTCAAAACACTAAATCAAGTGCTAATTGGGGGAGGCAGCCTAATTAGTGAAAGCATTGCCAAACTGCCATCCTCAGATTTGCTCTCTTTTTCTTTATCTTTTTCTTATGTTTCTTTGCTAATTGTGTTTAGTGTTTCTAAGTTCATTTAGGCTGCATAAGTTTATTTTGTTTATTAGTTCTTTTCACTTACACATGATTCTTTCATTTGGGATTAATAGCATTACATTAATGACAATGTAAGAATTATGTGTGGGGGGAAGAATTTAGGATTTTATTTAGAGTGTTTTATTTTTGAGTCTTTTTATGTTGTTTTTTCTTTTTGATCCTTGTTTTGAAAATAACTAGATGTAAATATAATTTTTATTTTTTTTAACCCCGGTTAAATAGCGGATAACGGTACTCCGTGATTATTTAAATCGGTTCCATCAGCTACCCACAAAACTGATATTGTATATAAATTTCTCTTCCAATTTCTCTTTCAATTTTTTTTCATTTTTTTTTCAGGATGGATGATATTCTCACAAGATTGCAGAAACGATTTCCTCCTTTTCCTCGAAATATTTTACTGAAGCTTTACCAAGTTCGATTTGAAAGATTAAGAATGCTTATGCACAAAGGGATTCCTACAGACATACGTTGGATAATTAAAGCCAAGGTACGTGAAGATGAATATCTTCCTGTTTTGCATTTACCAGGTACAGGTAGAAGCACTTTTGCAAAGAAGCGACGAGCAAAGCGCATGAGTTCAAATTGCCACAAATGTGCACGATGGACGTGTAACGGTAAATGTCGTTCTATTGGGATTCCGTCCTCTAATCGAGATGATAAAATTGAATTCATTAAGGATGGACTGAGTAAGGAGAATTTGGGTAATATCCAACTTTCTCTTGAGATGCATCCTAGTGGAGACGTACAAAGAGAAATTCTTGATTTATGGCCGCAATTCCAAAGGGAATGGCAACATCTTGGGAATCTGATGTTAAAAGACCCTGTTTGCCAGCTTGTAAGAAAACTGGATGGGAAGCATATCCTCGACTCATAGAAGGCGTTTAAGCCGTTTCTGGACGTAAAACCAGAGGAAGATGTGAGCCACAATCACAACTACAATAAATGACTTCTCAGCTTTTGGTTTGATTTGCAATAACTTTATTTTGGTTTAATTTACGTGTTGTTCGATTTGTGTAACTATTCTCGTTTTTTTTTATTTGTCTTTTACGGTTGATTTTTTCTTCTCTTTTTGATTTTCTTCCTGAAATCACGCAAAAATCTTTTGTTAGGTTAACATTTTCTTCTGACAGGTCAGATACACTTTCGGCGACATTATTACTCTTGTCTGATTCACTACTGAGTCCTCTATATATTACACCATGTACTCATTCTCTTTCAGGCACCCGAAGAAAAAAAAATGGAAAGTACTTCGTCCCAACGCATTAAAAAAATTTGTGTCTTTGGAGGTGCTTATCCAGGGAAAAATAACATATTCGCTGATGAAGCCATAAGAGTTGGAGTAATACTTGCCCAACAAAAGATCCAGTTGATTTATGGAGGCGGTAGTACGGGTTTAATGGGAGCAGTCGCTACAGCAGCACACGCCGGAGGAAGTCCAGTTCTAGGAGTCGTGCCAAACTATTCACAAATTTTTGTGGACCTACCGTGGGTAAGGAAATACAAGTCTGGAGTATCCCTGAACGGATAACAATCATGTACCATTCTGCCGATGCATTCATTGCTTTACCAGGAGGTCTGGGTACATTGGAAGAAATAGCTTGCGTGGCTTCTTGGTCATCTTTGGTCACAAATAAGAAACCCATTGGTTTGCTTAATATTAATGGTTATTTTAATAATTTGCTTTCATATTTAGATAATGCTGTGGATAATGGATTCATGTTTTCAGAGGCAAGGAGAACCATAATTTCTGCTACAACCATTGAAGATTTACTTAAAAAGCTCCAAGCTTATGAGTGTTTATCTGCTACGGTTGTTTCGCAAACGCTCGGAAAAAGAAAAAGAGATATGGACGAGCAAGGAGTGGATTGCACTTTGTCTTTGTGACATTATCTAACATTTTGCTTGTTATGTCTCAGTTATAATAAGTGGTTAGCAACCTCTGCAGGTAATATCTCCTAAATTCTACCTTTAAAATTTGACATTGGGGACAATGTCATATTTTAGTAGGGGGTAAGGGACATATTTTGCTAATTTAAAAAAAAAAAAAAAAATTAAGAAGTATTCATTCTGAACAAGGTCTGAGTAAGGGAGACTTGAGACATACCTTGTCAGTTTGATTTCTTCTTTTCAAAAAAAAAAAAAAAAAGAGTTTGTTGTGTTTTAAGCAATTTAGAAGTATTCATTCTGAACAAGGTCTGAGTAAGGGAGACTTGAGACATACCTTGTCAGTTTGATTTTAATCTTTTTATGTTTACTTGTTAATTTTTGTTTAGTATTTTAGGATTATTGAGGTTGCATGGTTTTGTTTTGTTTTGAGTCTTAGTTATTCCTATTCTTATGTTATTAGTTCTTTTCTCTTACACATGATTCTTTCATTTGTGTTAATAGACTTACATTGAGGACAATGTAAGAATTAAGTGTGGGGGGAATGATTTAGGATTTCTTTTATTTTTGTCTACTAATTTTTTTTATGAGTCTTTATTATTATTTTTAGTGTGTTTTAGTTCCTTTTCAATACTATGATTAGATATGAATTGCATAAGTCTAAAACAGATTTATTAGCGAGAAGATTTTCATGAGAATTGAACTTGATATCAATCTTTTTATGAGCCAATGTTAATATGATATGTTGATTGAGAAAGAAGCATGTTTAGACTTAATCTGACTTGTATAATCATCCTTGTGAGTTTTTGAGACTATAATGATTGATGCATTATACAAATCAATCTAATTTCTTTCTTGAGTGCTCTTATGATTACATGATTCTCTAGAACTTGCTTTAAACCATTTGAGACTATATTGATGCATGTAACAACATGAATATGATAGAGGCATTAGGACTTTTTAACTAGGGCCAAACAGCCATCCCTTATTAATGTTCCAAGAGAACATCCCTCTAGTGAACCAATTTGAGCCTACATTGAATAAGCTATTTATTTCGTAACCACATCTTACACCTAGCCTAAACACATTTATATCTTTACCCTTGTTCTAAAGATGGACTAGAATGTTTGAGACATATTGCAAAAACAAGGGATACTTTTTGAAAATTTGGGTTAGAACAAAAGATAAGTGTGGGGGAGGAGAAAGGCAAAAGTCAAGAGAAAAATAGAGGGAATATTGCCAAATACATTCCCATGTGAAAAAAAAATTTTTTTTGAATAATCTCTTGAACTTCTAGTTAAAGAAAAGAAAAAGATGTTCGAAAGTTGGTTAGAATGAAGTAAAGGCTCAACATGAAATATTCAGCCTATGTGATTATGTACTTCTAAAGAATATTGAGAAAGTTTTATTTGCAAAATCTTATTTTGTCTCTAAATTCTATGAAGTCTTTGGAATGTTTGTGATATCTTTTCCTTTTTATTCTTTAACCACATTATTACCTCTTGGCCCCATTACAACCTTGATTAAAGATCTCTTGATTTATGAAGTTGCATGATCTTTTAGTGGAGAATAGGTAGACAAGCAAGCATATGGTAGAACTATTTTCATGAGATTGATTGAGTGTAAACACTTTACCACTACTTTAAAGAGTGAAAATCATGAGAGTATCCCATGTGAGAAGTTGAGATTAAGTTTGAATGTGCACTATTTTGATTGAAATATGTTATGTTAATATTGGCTTAACTCAAACAATTTACATTCAAGCATGATTTTTTGTGAAATTCTTTAAGCTATTGATTAGTTTATAAGACTTGTTCAAATATTGTCTCTAATTTGTATTGAAAGGATTAGGAGTAAATATTTTTAGTATATGTAGTTTATTTATATTTTAGTTTTTCAATGTTTGTGGGTATCGTTCTAGTAAACCCTCACGAGACTAAACTCGTCCACTAGGGACACCTAGGGGTTTAAAGGCTTGTGTCACATGCTAAGTGCCACCGTGATTTCCTACGAAAATGGATTAGATTTTCTTATTTTATTGAGTCGTTGCTAGGGACTAGCAACAATCTAAGTGTGGGGGTGTGATAACTCGTATAATTATATAGTTTTTAGTTATGTTTTATTATTGTTTTGTGTCAAATACGAGTTATTATTGTTTAGTCTAATTGTGTTTATGATCTTTTATATTTTTATGTATTTTGGTGTTTTTCACAAGTTTCTTTGAGTGATTTCAGATTACTAGAATTAAGGGCAAATCCAGTTCAGTTCCAGTTCCGACACCTTTTGCCATATCAGCTATATCTCGAGTTTCCCTGAATAAATAAGGCTGAAATTTGTAGCCATGCAAAGCTAAGAGGCATATCTATATTTTTCATGTTTTACACTTCTTGAAACGGAGTCGTTTTCCCTAGCGAAATCGACTATCAAGTTGGCTGATGTGCAATGATGTCTGTGCTGACCTGTTTTCGTATTATGCCCATATCTTCTTATCCACATCAGCAAATGAGCTGATTCCAATGGCTATGGATCAGTAACTGATAGGGTAACATTTTTCTAGAAGACCATGTGATCAGATAAGGCCTCCAAAATTGACAAAATCGACCATCAAGTTGGCTGATCAAAATCGTCATATATGACGAAAATTGTTAGAAAATGCACCCACCTATTATACCTACCTTTGAAATTTGTAAAGCTTGTCTCTTGTCATTTATCCCTCCAAAATGTGTATAAATAGAGGGCCTTGGATGATTGTAAGGGATCATATTGTACATAGGTAGGATATTAGCCATTTTAATAAAATTCTCTAAGTTTTCTTCTTCTTTCTTTTCTCTAGTTTTCTTTTTCTTTAGAGAGAGCAAGAGGTTGGATAATTAATATTCTTCCTCTTCTTCTTTCTTTCTTTTATTTTCTTCTTAGATTTTCTTTAATTATATGTTTATGTTTACAATGCCTATGCTAGGCTAAACTTCTATTTGGTTAAGGGTGATTTCAAAGCCCTAGACATGTTTTATAATTGATTTTCAGATTCTATCTATCATTAATTTTCTATCAAAGTTGCTTATGTTCTTCTAAAAGAATTGTTCATGATGTTGTCTTGATTTGTTTAGGTGTACAACTAGATAGATCTTGATAATTATCTATTGCTAGTTTAGGAGTCTTGATCCGTGTAATTGTCTTGATTTCCTATTCATAAGTGGCAATTTGTAATTAATGATTATGGTCAAGTTTTCAATAATTGCAAAGTGGAACATAACCTAAGTTGAACAATCCGAGCTTATGTGTTTGTTGCTTAGATCAACCTATCTTTCTCATCATAAAGCTGCCATTAAATTGAATCTAGAGAGCTTATTCTAGGTTGTTTGATGGTTAGAGATTAAATAGAGAGCTTGTTCTATTTAACGACAAACTAAGGAAAGATTGGGATAACAGAGCTTGTTGTTATCTACGGTTGTTAACTTTGATAGTTGGTTGATATTGATAGATCTGAAATTGATTCTTAATGATGTCTAGTGGTGGAGAATGAAACCTTAACCATATTTTTCATATTTGATTCTTCTTACTTACTTGTTTTCTTACTTTTCTAGTTTGCTTATTTTTAAAAGTATATTTATTTTTATTGGCTGGTTATACCGCCTAATTTGTATATTAACTTTGTTTTACTTTTATTGGCTGGTTATACCGCCTAATTTAGTATATATATTTTTATTGGCTGGTTATACCGCCTTGCATCTTCTTCTTATTATTTACTTTAGTTTAAATCTGGCTTCAAAAACCCATTTTCTTTTATTGTTCTTGAATTTAAGTTTTAAACTATTAACTTATAAACTAAAACCCAATCCCTGAGGACTCGACCCTTGCTAACTACTATACTTACAATTTATCTTTTTAGTGCAAGGTTAAATAAGATACACTCTTTTGGGTGCATCACAGGTTAGCAAAGTCCAAGAAGGAGGAGCAAGAGAAGGAAATTTTGGAAACCTTCCGGAAAGTAGAGGTGAACATTCCTTTACTAGATGCTATCAAGCAAGTGCCAAGATATGCAAAGTTCCTAAAAGAGTTGTACACATCTAAACGAAAGTTGAAATGGAATGAAAAGGTAAGTGTGGGGGAGAATGTGTCAGCTGTTCTTCAAAAGAAACTCCCACCTAAATGCAAGGATCCAGGTATGTTTACCATTCCTTGTAAGATAGGCAACACAAGGTTTGAGCGTGCTATGCTAGATCTAGGGGCATCTATTAATGTCATGCCATATTCAATTTATGCTTCATTGAATCTAGGACCATTAGAGGAAACCGGTGTTATAATACAACTTGCTGACCGTTCTAACACTTATCCAAGAGGAGTTGTAGAAGACGTTCTTGTACAGGTTAATGAATTGGTTTTTCCCGCTGACTTTTATGTTATTGAGATGGAAGATGAGATGTCTTCTAATCCCACACCTATTCTATTAGGGAGACCATTCTTGAAAACAGCAAGAACTAAAATAGATGTACATGATGGCACTTTAACTATGGAATTTGATGGTGAAATAATTCGCTTTAACATTTTTGAGGCCATGAGATATCCTAGTGATGTGCATTCTGTTTTTAATATTGATATAATTGACTCACTAGTGCAGCAAGCTTATGAGCTAGATGGTGAAGATAGTGTAGAAATAGTCCTTAGCAACCATCTCGGAATGGGGAATGCTAAACTAGCCTTGAGTGACCAGGTGGAAGGGGCACTAGAATCTTTACACTCGCTGCAACCTAAAGATGCAAGGTTTGATGTTTCATTTATTGATTTGCCTTTATCTAATGAGAAACTTCTACCTTCCATTTTGCAGGCAAAAACTTTAGAGTTGAAACCACTACCGAACCACTTGAAATATGTGTTCTTAGGTAAAAAGGACACACTACCGATCATCATTGCCAAAGAGCTCACACCTTTGCAAGAAGAGCAACTTATCCAGGTGCTTAGAGAGCATAAAACAGCAATTGGTTGGACAATTGCCGATATCAAGGGAATAAGCCCATCCATGTGCATGCACCGGATTTTGTTAGAGGAAGGGTCTAAACCAACAAGAGAAGCACAAAGAAGATTGAACCCTCCTATGATGGAGGTTGTGAAAAAGGAGATTGATGCACCCAAAAGAGTGTATCTTATTTAACCTTGCACTAAAAAGATAAATTGTAAGTATAATGATTAGTAAGGGTCGAGTCCTCAGGGATTGGGTTTTAATCTATGAGTTATTAGTTTATAACTTACGTTCAAAGAAAACAATAAAAGAAAAGGGGTTTTTGAAGCCAGATTTAAACTAAAGTAAATAATAAGAATAAGATGCAAGGCGGTATAACCAGCCAATAAAAATATATATACTAAATTAGGCGGTATAACCAGCCAATAAAAATAAAACAAAGTTAATATACAAATTAGGCGGTATAACCAGCCAATAAAAATAAATATACTTTTAAAAATAAGCAAACTAGAAAAGTAAGAAAACAAGTAAGTAAGAAGAATCAAATATGAATAATATGGTTAAGGTTTCATTCTCCACCACTAGACATCATTAAGAATCAATTTCAGATCTATCAATATCAACCAACTATCAAAGTTAACAACCGTAGATAACAACAAGCTCTGTTATCCCAATCTTTCCTTAGTTTGTCGTTAAATAGAACAAGCTCTCTACTTAATCTCTAACCATTAAACAACCTAGAATAAGCTCTCTAAATTCAATTTAATGGCAGCTTTATGATGAGAAAGATAGGTTGATCTAAGCAACAAACACATAAGCTCGGATTGTTCAACTTAGGTTATGTTCCACTTTGCAATTATTGAAAACTTGACCATAATCATTAATCACAAATTGCCACTTATGAATAGGAAATCAAGACAATTACACGGATCAAGACTCCTAGACTAGCAATAGATAATTATCAAGATCTATCTAGTTGTACACCTAAATAAATCAAGACAACATCATGAACAATTCTTGTAGAAGAACATAAGCAACTTTGATAGAAAATTAATGATAGATAGAATCTGAAAATCAATCACAAAACATGTCTAGGGCTTTGAAATCACCCTTAACCAAATAGAACTTTAGCCTAGCATAGGCATTGTAAACATAAACATAAAATTAAAGAGAATCTAAGAAGGAAATAAAAGAAAGAAAGAAGAAGAAGAAAATAAAGAAAAAGAAAACTAGAGAAAAGAAAGAAGAAGAAAACTTAGAGAATTTTATTACAATGGCTAATATCCTACCAATGTACAATATGATCCTCTACAATCATCCAAGGCCCTCTATTTATACACATTTTGGAGGGCTAAATGACAAGAGACAAGCTTTACAAATTTCAAAGGTAGGTATAATAGGTGGGTGCATTTTTCTAACAATTTTCGTCATATTGTATGACAATTTTGATCAGCCAACTTGATGGTCGATTTTGTCAATATTGGAGGCCTGATCTGATCACATGGTCTTCTAGAAAAATGTTCCCCTGTCAGTTACTGATCCATAGCCGTTGGAATCAGCTCATTTGCTGATGTGGATAAGAAGATATGGGCAAAATACGAAAATAGGTCAGCACAGACGTCATTGCAGTAAAACATGAAAAAGATAGATATGCCTCTTAACTTTGCACGGTTAAAATTTCAGCCTTATTGCTTCAGTGAAACTCGAGATATAGCTGATATGGCAAAAGGTGTCGGAACTGGACCTGAACTGGATTTGCCCTTAATTCTAGTAATCTGAAATCACTCAAAGAAACTTGTGAAAAACACCAAATTACATAAAAATATAAAAGATCATGATAACTCGTATAATTATATAGTTTTTAGTTATGTTTTATTATTGTTTTGTGTCAAATACGAGTTATTATTGTTTAGTCTAATTGTGTTTATGATCTTTTATATTTTTATGTAATTTGGTGTTTTTCACAAGTTTCTTTGAGTGATTTCAGATTACTAGAATTAAGGGCAAATCCAGTTCAGTTCCAGTTCCGACACATTTTGCCATATCAACTATATCTGGAGTTTCACTGAAGCAATAAGGCTGAAATTTGTAGCCGTGCAAATCTAAGAGGCATATCTATCTTTTTCATGTTTTATACTTCTTGAAACGAAGTCGTTTTCCCTAGCGAAATCGACCATCAAGTTGGCTGATGTGCAATGACGTCTGTGCTGACCTGTTTTCGTAGTTTGCCCATATCTGCTTATCCACATCAGCAAATGAGCTGATTCCAATGGCTATGGATCCTTAACTGATACGGGAACCTTTGTCTAGAAGACCATATGATCAGATCAGGCCTCTAAAATTGACGAAATCGACCATCAAGTTGGCTGATGTGCAATGACGTCTGTGCTGACATGTTTTCGTATTTTGCCCATATCTGCTTATCCACATCAGCAAATGAGCTGATTCCAACGGCTATGGATCCGTAACTGATAGGGGAACCTTTTTCTAGAAGACAATGTGATCAGATCAGGCCTCCAACATTGACGAAATCGACCATCAAGTTGGCTGATCAAAATTGTCATACAATATGACGAAAATTGTTAGAAAAATTCACCCACCTATTATACCTACCTTTGAAATTTGTAAATGTCACACCCCAAATTCAGGGCATGTGACCGGCTAGAGACAAGGTATGCCCCTGCCTCCGAAGCCTGTCTATACTCATCAAACCAAATTAAAGAAAATTTTGGCATGATCTCGCCCTACATGGGCGTTTACCGTTCAATCATCAACATTCACAATATAATAATTCATCAACACATGACATCTCGGTTTGGACGCCTCCGATAGGGAGTAACCGAAATGCCCCGCAGCAGACTCAACTTTTATGACATCTTATATACAAACATATATTTATACTATATCATAACAAAATAAACATCACCATGTCATACCAGGCCTCTAAGACTGTTATACATCATACATCAATTAATTACATCCGCTTATAAATATACAGAACATATTCAACATACACAAAATACAAAGGATCCATGATACCCTAGTGACTGCAAAATGTACCCAACCATCGCCACAGCTTACCACGTCTTGGGTCAATTCGCTCACCAAAAGTATGTGAGCAGCTAGCTATCCGGAATATGGGAAGAGCTGGGTCTGTTAGAATCTGAAAAGAAATTAAAAATAAACAAAGTGAGTCGAAAAACTCAGTGAGCATAAGATAACTAGGATGAGTACTTGGAAATTTCGTACTTCCTTTCTTTACCATTAAAGTATAAACATGACATATCAAGTATGACTAATTAACCGAAAAGTAATATTTAAAAATTATTTCGGGACTTATAAAAATTATTTGTCCCATATGAAATCTTCTATACTGAGTGTTGAATATAAATAAGTTATTGGCTAGCCTAACTTGATAGCCAAAAATATTTAGCAATCGATTTTACGTGTATACCTTCACAATTATAAATGAAGAATTTCTCATGTCTACATTATCAAAATATCCCGGACTTATACTAGTCCGTAATATCTGTTATCCTGGACTATTTTGCCCGTACAACAATAGCATCCCGGACTTCACCTTGTCCGTACAATATTAGCATCCCGGACATCACCCTGTCCGTACAATATTAGCATCCCGGACTTCACCCTGTCCGTACAATATTAGCATCCCGGACATCACCCTGTCCGTACAATATTAGCATCCCGGACATCACCTTGTCCGTATAAAATAGCATCCCGGACATCACCTTGTCCGTATAAAATAGCATCCCGGACATCATCTTGTCCGTATAAAATAGCATCCCGGACATCACCCTGTCCGTACAATAATAGTATGATATATTAATTCTCTAATTTCATGGAGTAATATATATATATATTTATATATATATATATACTATGCTAGGAAACAATCTCTACACTAATATATTTCTACTTATGTTTCTCAAAGCATTACAATTAGCTAACATTCATTATTATTCAACTCCACAACACTTACCTCGTGTAACCATACTAACACCACACTTACGCCTTTGATCCGCGTAAGGTTCGAAACTTACCATTTTTGTAATCCGAGCAATCTTTCGTGTTTCAATTTCCATATCAGTCAACATTGCATATAAAACAATAACTACTTCCTAGATTAACCTAAATACTCACTGTGTTATTTCGAGTATTAAAGCGACACTTTCGTTACTCTGTCGCGATCCCAGGCGAACTCCACGATATGGGTACCTATGACATCGTCAGGATATTCTGTAAGTATTTTACAACTACGGGACACTCAAATTCCCATTATTTATAATAGTTAGCTACTATCCAAAAATTTTTAGCTTAAGAATTTTTTACAAATAAATTCCTACACTTAGCTCGAGTCAAAATTCGGAGCAACAATCAACTGAAAAGTTGCTCACACAATAATAATGAAGCTAACGGTGGCCTCGGACAACCAAGGTAGGTGGCAGCACCACCTCATGGGCAAGCTAGGGTTTTAACCAAGCTTGTTTTAGCCTCTAAATTTGATTCAAAGCTATCCGATACTAATTTACGGTTTAAAGAGGTGGAGGAACACCTCCCATAACGAAAAAAGTGGCGGCAACATGGTGATTCATCACTACCAATTTTCAGCCAAAATGATTTCTCATAGATAGAGACAAATTCTTCAAAATCTAATATCAAAATCAAGCTTAGAATATGAAATTACCTATAGGTTAGTGGAATCCTTGCAATACTTGGTGATTTCCCTTGAAATTTGGAGGAGAGAGAAAGCTTTAGCAAGCTTTAATGGTGTTTTTGGGGAGAAAATGCCTTACGGCATGAAAAAAAAGAAGAAGACGTTGTGTCTTCATATTAGGGCTGATATCTTATAGGAAATTATCCCATGTTTCTCATCTTGCCTAAGCTTGGTCAAAAAAAAGTTGACCAACTTTGACTTTTTTTTTTTTTTTAATGCCAAATATTTGATCCAAATGTCATATTAACATATTATATAGTCAAAAAGCCCATTTATACCATTTCTCGGACTAAAAATGAAAAGGGGTGTAAAATGACCAAAATACCCCTAATGCATATTTTTTTGAATTTGATGCCGATTGTTGCTCTGATAATAGGTATGGATTCTATATAGTATTTTCTCATCATATCCACTCAATTTAGCATATTATATGGAATTTTGCCCTTCCCGATTTTAGTCTGAATTTTAAACTATTTTAGGGTCAGATCGTTTAACCACCTGATTTAACCTCCAATTCTATAACCTATCATACAACATGTATACCACATGATAGTCCGTCCTTCCTAGTGGATTTTACATGTGTAGTTCCGAACCATTAGAGTGTTATAGGAGACCCGAGTCATCTCTGGCTTACGAGGGTCTCACAGTAAAGCTTGTCTCTTGTCATTTAGCCTTCCAAAATGTGTATAAATAGAGGGCCTTGGATGATTGTAGAGGATCATATTGTACATAAGTAGGATATTAGCCATTGTAATAAAATTCTCTAAGTTTTCTTCTTCTTTCTTTTCTCTAGTTTTCTTTTTCTTTAGAAAGATCAAGAGGTTGGATAATTAATATTCTTCTTCTTCTTCTTCTTTCTTTCTTTTATTTTCTTCTTAGATTCTATTTAATTTTATGTTTATAATGCCTATGCTAGGCTAAACTTCTATTTGGTTAAGGGTGATTTCAAAACCCTAGACATGTTTTGTGATTGATTTTCAGATTCTATCTATCATTAATTTTCTATCAAAATTGCTTATGTTCTTCTACAAGAATTGTTCATGATGTTGTCTAGATTTATTTAGGTGTACAACTAGATAGATCTTGATAATTATCTATTGCTAGTTTAGGAGTCTTGATCCGTGTAATTGTCTTGATTTCCTATCATAAGTGGCAATTTGTGATTAATGATTATGGTCAAGTTTTCAATAATTGCAAAGTGGAACATAACCTAAGTTGAACAATCCGAGCTTATGTGTTTGTTGCTTAGATCAACCTATCTTTCTCATCATAAAGCTGCCATTAAATTGAATTTAGAGAGCTTATTCTAGGTTGTTTAATGGTTAGAGATTAAATAGAGAGCTTGTTCTATTTAACGACAAACTAAGGAAAGATTGGGATAACAGAGCTTGTTGTTATCTACGGTTGTTAACTTTGATAGTTGATTGATATTGATAGATCTGAAATTGATTCTTAATGATGTCTAGTGGTGGAGAATGAAACCTTAACCATATTTTTCATATTTGATTCTTCTTACTTACTTGTTTTCTTACTTTTAGTTTGCTTATTTTTAAAAGTATATTTATTTTTATTGGCTGGTTATACCGCCTAATTTGTATATTAACTTTGTTTTATTTTTATTGGCTGGTTATACCGCCTAATTTAGTATATATATTTTTATTGGCTGGTTATACCGCCTAATTTAGTATATATATTTTTATTGGCTGGTTATACCGCCTTGCATCTTATTCTTATTATTTACTTTAGTTTAAATCTGGCTTCAAAAACCCCTTTTCTTTTATTGTTCTTGAATTTAAGTTTTAAACTATTAACTTATAAACTAAAACCAATCCCTGAGGACTCGACCCTTGCTAACTACTATACTTACAATTTATCTTTTTAGTGCAAGGTTAAATAAGATACACTCTTTTGGGTGCATCAAATTTTTGGAGCCGTTGCCGGGGATTGTTTTCTTTAGTTTATTTGTTACTTGGTTTATTCTTATTTTCAGTTCTAATGAGTTTTATTTTCTTGTACATACGGGTTTTTCTGATCAAATTTTGAAAAAAAAAAAAAAAAAAAAAAACGATGGAATTGAGCAATCTAACACTTGAAGAGTTGGTGGCATACATGAACATGGAGAATCAACAAGCCAATCTCACCTTCCCAGTTCAACAATTGGCCATGGGAGGATGTCAAGGCCATCAAGTGTTCCAAGACCAACAGTATGATCATTACTCAAACACTTACCATGAGGGATGGTGGGATCATACTAATTATGGCTACTCGAAAAATTACCAAGAAGTAGATCCTTATGCCAATTACACTCATCCATCTAGCTTCAATCAATCATGGTCCCAAGAACCAGATATTTTTCAACCACCACATATGACTCAAAACTCAGGTACTTCTTTAGAAGATCTTGTCTATTCTCTTGTTACTGATACATTGCAATTTCAACAGGAAACAAGGGCAAGCATCCAGAGTTTGGAAAAGCAAATGATCTAATTGACTAGTAGTATGGTGGGATGGGTAGCACAAAGATCTGAAGAACTCCCTGCCCAAACAATGATTAACCCAAAGGAGAATACTACTATTGTGACCTTGAGGAATGAGGAACAAGATGAGGATGAGACAAAATTAGAGATGAATTCTATTCTTGAGGATAATGAAGCCAATGATCCAAATAAGAGTATTTCGGCACCTGAGGTAACGTTTGAGATTCCAATTTTTACTAATGTTTCTTCTCCACCTTTTCCTAGTAGATTCGCAAAGTTCAAGGAGGATGAACATGAACAAGACACGCTGGAAACCTTAAACAGTTTGTTTGTGGATGTCATTCAACAAGTACCAAAAGATGCACCATTCCTCAATGAGATATGCACCACCAAGGATGATGGAATAATACTTGTAATGGAGAATGCATCCACTGTTGTGCAAAGAAAGCTTCCTCTCAAACGCATAAATTTGGGAAATTTCATGCATGAGCCTGACAAGCCTAAAAAGCCAAGAAGGGGTGTTGGTTAGATTCAAAACACTAACTCAAGTGTTAATTGGGAAGGCAGCCCAATTAAAGATGAAATTGCCAACCTTCCATATTCAGATTTGCTTTCTCTTTCTTTTCCTTTTTCTTTTATTATTTTTATTATTTTTATTTTTATTTCTTATGTTTCTTTGTTAATTGTGTTTACTGTTTTTAAGTTCATTTAGGCTGCATAAGTTTCTTTTGTTTAATAGTTCTTTTCTCTTACATATAATTCTTGCATTGGGGGATAATAGCATTACATTAATGACAATGTAAGAATTATGTGTGGGGGGAAGAATTTAGGATTTTATTTAGAGTGTTTTGTTTTTGAGTCTTTTTATGTTGTTTTTCTTTCTGATCCTTGTTTTGAAAAACACTAGATGTAAATATAATTTTTTTTAACCCCGGTTAAATGGCGGATAACGGTACTCCGTGATTATTTAAATCGGTTCCATCAGCTACCCACAAAACTGATATTGTATATAAATTTCTCTTCCAATTTCTCTTTCAATTTTTTTTCATTTTTTTTTCAGGATGGATGATATTCTCACACGATTGCAGAAACGATTTCCTCCTTTTCCTCGAAATATTTTACTGAAGCTTTACCAAGTTCGACTTGAAAGATTAAGAATGCTTATGCACAAAGGGATTCCTGACGACATACGTTGGATAATTGAAGCCAAGGTACAGGTAGAAGCACTTTTGCAAAGAAGCGACGAGCAAAGCGCATGAGTTCAAATTGCCACAAATGTGCACGATGGACGTGTAACGGTAAATGTCGTTCTATTGGGATTCCGTCCTCTAATCGAGATGATAAAATTGAATTCATTAAGGATGGACTGAGTAAGGAGAATTTGGGTAATATCCAACTTTCTCTTAAGACGCATCCTAGTGGAGACGTACAAAGAGAAATTCTTGATTTATGGCCGCAATTCCAAAGGGAATGGCAACATCTTGGGAATCTGATGTTAAAAGACCCTGTTTGCCAGCTTGTAAGAAAACTGGATGGGAAGCATATCCTCGACTCATAGAAGGCGTTTAAGCCGTTTCTGGACGTAAAACCAGAGGAAGATGTGAGCCACAATCACAACTACAATAAATGACTTCTCAGCTTTTGGTTTGATTTGCAATAACTTTATTTCGGTTTAATTTACGTGTTATTTGATTTGTGTAATTATTCTCATTTTTTTTATTTGTCTTTTACGGTTGATTTTTCTTCTCTTTTTTATTTTCTTCCTGAAATCACGCAAAAATCTTTTGTTAGGTTAACATTTTCTTCTGACAGGTCAAATACACTTTCGGCGACATTATTACTCTTGACTTTTACGGTTGATTTTTCTTCTCTTTTTGATTTTCTTCCTGAAATCACGCAAAAATCTTTTGTTAGGTTAACATTTTCTTCTGACAGGTCAGATACACTTTCGGCGACATTATTACTCTTGTCTGATTCACTACTCAGTCCTCTATATATTACACCATGTACTCATTCTCTTTCAGGCACTCGAAAAAAAGAAAAAAAAAATGGAAAGTACTTCGTCCCAACGCATTAAAAAAATTTGTGTTTTTGGAGGTGCTTATCCAGGGAAAAATAACATATTCGCTGATGAAGCCATAAGAGTTGGAGTAATACTTGCCCAACAAAAGATCCAGTTGATTTATGGAGGCGGTAGTACGGGTTTAATGGGAGCAGTCGCTACAGCAGCACACGCCGGAGGAAGTCCAGTTCTAGGAATCGTGCCAAAACTATTCACAGATTTTTGTGGACCTACCTTGGGTAAGGAAATACAAGTCTGGAGTATCCCTGAACGGATAACAATCATGTACCATTCTGCCGATGCATTCATTGCTTTACCAGGAGGTCTGGGTACATTGGAAGAAATAGCTTGCGTGGCTTCTTGGTCATCTTTGGTCACAAATAAGAAACCCATTGGTTTGCTTAATATTAATGGTTATTTTAGTAATTTGCTTTCATATTTAGATAATGCTGTGGATAATGGATTCATGTTTTCAGAGGCAAGGAGAACCATAATTTCTGCTACAACCATTGAAGATTTACTCAAAAAGCTCCAAGCTTATGAGTATTTATCTGCTACGGTTGTTTCGCAAACGCTCGGAAAAAGAAAAAGAGATATGGACGAGCAAGGAGTGGATTGCACTTTGTCTTTGTGACATTATCTAACATTTTGTTTGTTGTGTCTCAGTTATAATAAGTGGTTAGCAACCTCTACAGGTAATATCTCCTAAATTTTACCTTCTTAAAAAAAAAAAAAAAAGTTTGTTGTGTTTTAAGCAATTTAGAAGTATTCATTCTGAACAAGGTCTGAGTAAGGGAGACTTGAGCATACCTTGTCAGTTTGATTTCTTCTTTTCAAAAAAAAAAAAAAAAAAGTTTGTTGTGTTTTAAGCAATTTAGAAGTATTCATTCTGAACAAGGTCTGAGTAAGGGAGACTTGAGCATACCTTGTCAGTTTGATTTCTTCTTTTCAAAAAAAAAAAAAAAAAGAGTTTGTTGTGTTTTAAGCAATTTAGAAGTATTCATTCTGAACAAGGTCTGAGTAAGGGAGACTTGAGACATACCTTGTCAGTTTGATTTTAATCTTTTTATGTTTACTTGTTAATTTTTGTTTAGTATTTTAGGATTATTTAGGTTGCGTGAGTTTGTTTTGAGTCTAGTTGTTCCTATTCTTATGTTATTAGTTCTTTTCTCTTACACATGATTCTTTCATTTGTGTTAATAGACTTACATTGAGGACAATGTAAGAATTAAGTGTGGGGGGAATGATTTAGGATTTCTTTTATTTTTGTCTACTATTTTTTTTTAATGAGTCTTTATTATTATTATTATTATTATTTTTTTAGTGTGTTTTCCTTTTTAATACAATGATGAGATATGAATTGCATAAGTCTAAAACAGATTTATTAGTGAGAAGATTTTCATGAGAATTGAGCTTGATGTCAACCTTTTTATGAGCCAATGTTAATATGATATGTTGATTGAGAAAGAAGCATGTTTAGACTTAATCTGACTTGTATAATCATCCTTGTGAGTTTTTGAGCCTATAATGATTGATGCATTATACAAATCAATCTAATTTCTTTCTTGAGTGCTCTTATGATTACATGATTCTCTAGAACTTGCTTTAAACCGTTTGAGACTATATTGATACATGTGACAACATGAATATGATAGAGGCATTAGGATTATAACCAGAGCCAAACAGCCATCCATTATTAATGTTCTAAGAGAACATCCCCACTAGTGAGCCAATTTGAGCCTACATTAAATATGATGTTTTATTGGTAACCACAACTTACACCTAGCCTAAATATACTTATATCCTTACCCTTGTTCTAAAGATGGACTAGAATGTTTGAGACATATTGCAAAAACAAGGGATACTTTTTGAAAATTTGGGTTAGAACAAAAGATAAGTGTGGGGGAAAAGAAAAAAAAAAGTCAAGAGAAAAAGAAATGGAATACTGGCAAATACATTCCTATATAAAAAAAAAATGAATCATCTCTTGAATTTGTGGAAAAAGAAAAAGATGTTACAAAGTTGTTTAGAATGAAGAAAAGGCCCAACATGAATATCCGGCCTAGGTGACTATGTACTTGTAAAGAGTTTTGAGAAGTTTCTTTGTATAATCTTTTTATGTCTCTAAACTTTATGAACTCTTTGGAACCTTTGTGATATCTTTATCCTTTTGTTCTTCAACCACATTACAAACCCCTTGGCCCCATTACAACCTTGATTAAAGACCTCTTGATTTATGAAGTTGCATGATCTTTTAGTGGAGAATAGGTGGACAAGCAAGCATATGGTAGAAGTGTTTTCATGAGATTGATTGAGTGTAAACACTTTACCACTACTTTAAAGAGTGAAAATCAAGAGAGTATCCCATGTGAGAAGTTGAGATTAAATTTGAACATGCACTATTTTGATTGAGATATGTTATGCTAATATTGGCTTAACTCAAACAATTTACATTCAAGCATGATTTTTTGTGAAATTTTTTAAGCTATTGATTAGTTTATAAGACTTGTTCAAATATTGTCTCTAATTTGTATTGAAAGGATTAGGAGTAAATATTTTTAGTATATGTAGTTTATTTATATGTAGTTTATTTATATTTTAATTTTTCAATGTTTGTGGGTATCGTTCTAGTAAACCCTCACGAGACTAAACTCGTCCACTAGGGACACCTAGGGGTTTAAAGGCTTGTGTCACATGCTAAGTGCCACCGTGATTTCCTACGAAAGTGGATTAGATTAGATTTTCTTATTTTATTTTTATTGAGTCGTTGCTAGGGACTAGCAACAATCTAAGTGTGGGGGTGTGATAACTCGTATAATTATATAGTTTTTAGTTATGTTTTATTATTGTTTTGTGTCAAATACGAGTTATTATTGTTTAGTCTAATTGTGTTTATGATCTTTTATATTTTTATGTAATTTGGTGTTTTTCACAAGTTTCTTTGAGTGATTTCAGATTACTAGAATTAAGGGCAAATCCAGTTCAGTTCCAGTTCCGACACATTTTGCCATATCAACTATATCTGGAGTTTCACTGAAGCAATAAGGCTGAAATTTGTAGCCGTGCAAATCTAAGAGGCATATCTATCTTTTTCATGTTTTATACTTCTTGAAACGGAGTCGTTTTCCCTAGCGAAATCGACCATCAAGTTGGCTGATGTGCAATGATGTCTGTGCTGACCTATTTTCGTATTTTGCCCATATCTGCTTATCCACATCAGCAAATGAGCTGATTCCAATGGCTATGGATCCGTAACTGATACGGGAACCTTTGTCTAGAAGACCATATGATCAGATCAGGCCTCTAATATTGACGAAATCGAGCATCAAGTTGGCTGATGTGCAATGACGTCTGTGCTGACATGTTTTCGTATTTTGCCCATATCTGCTTATCCACATCAGAAAATGAGCTGATTCCAACGGCTATGGATCCGTAACTGATAGGGGAACCTTTTTCTAGAAGACCATGTGATCAGATCAGGCCTCCAACATTGACGAAATCGACCATCAAGTTAGCTGATCAAAATTGTCATACAATATGACGAAAATTGTTAGAAAAATTCACCCACCTATTATACCTACCTTTGAAATTTGTAAAGCTTGTCTCTTGTCATTTAGCCTTCCAAAATGTGTATAAATAGAGGGCCTTGGATGATTGTAGAGGATCATATTGTACATAGGTAGGATATTAGCCATTGTAATAAAATTCTCTAAGTTTTCTTCTTCTTTCTTTTCTCTAGTTTTCTTTTTCTTTAGAAAGATCAAGAGGTTGGATAATTAATATTCTTCTTCTTCTTCTTCTTTCTTTCTTTTATTTTCTTCTTAGATTCTATTTAATTTTATGTTTATAATGCCTATGCTAGGCTAAACTTCTATTTGGTTAAGGGTGATTTCAAAACCCTAGACATGTTTTGTGATTGATTTTCAGATTCTATCTATCATTAATTTTCTATCAAAGTTGCTTATGTTCTTCTACAAGAATTGTTCATGATGTTGTCTAGATTTATTTAGGTGTACAACTAGATAGATCTTGATAATTATCTATTGCTAGTTTAGGAGTCTTGATCCGTGTAATTGTCTTGATTTCCTATTCATAAGTGGCAATTTGTGATTAATGATTATGGTCAAGTTTTCAATAATTGCAAAGTGGAACATAACCTAAGTTGAACAATCCGAGCTTATGTGTTTGTTGCTTAGATCAACCTATCTTTCTCATCATAAAGCTGCCATTAAATTGAATTTAGAGAGCTTATTCTAGGTTGTTTAATGGTTAGAGATTAAATAGAGAGCTTGTTCTATTTAACGACAAACTAAGGAAAGATTGGGATAACAGAGCTTGTTGTTATCTACGGTTGTTAACTTTGATAGTTGATTGATATTGATAGATCTGAAATTGATTCTTAATGATGTCTAGTGGTGGAGAATGAAACCTTAACCATATTTTTCATATTTGATTCTTCTTACTTACTTGTTTTCTTACTTTTAGTTTGCTTATTTTTAAAAGTATATTTATTTTTATTGGCTGGTTATACCGCCTAATTTGTATATTAACTTTGTTTTATTTTTATTGGCTGGTTATACCGCCTAATTTAGTATATATATTTTTATTGGCTGGTTATACCGCCTAATTTAGTATATATATTTTGATTGGCTGGTTATACCGCCTTGCATCTTATTCTTATTATTTACTTTAGTTTAAATCTGGCTTCAAAAACCCCTTTTCTTTTATTGTTCTTGAATTTAAGTTTTAAACTATTAACTTATAAACTAAAACCAATCCCTGAGGACTCGACCCTTGCTAACTACTATACTTACAATTTATCTTTTTAGTGCAAGGTTAAATAAGATACACTCTTTTGGGTGCATCAAATCATAAACACAATTAGACTAAACAATAATAACTCGTATTTGACACAAAACAATAATAAAACATAACTAAAAACTATATAATTATACGAGTTATCAGAGATACTGAAGCTCCTAGATGTTGGAGTGATCTATCCTATCTCGGATAGCAAATGGGTGAGCCCAGTCCAAGTGGTTCCAAAGAAATCAGGTGTAACGGTGGTAACAAATAATGAGAATGAACTTGTTCCTACTAGGATTCAAACAGGATGGCGAGTTTGTATTGATTATCGTAAACTTAATTCCACAACTCGCAAAGACCACTTTCCTTTACCGTTTATTGATCAAATGCTTGAAAGGTTAGCTGGCCATTCTCATTATTGTTTTCTTGATGGTTTTTCAGGTTATAATCAGATAGCCATTGCTCCGGAGGACCAAGAGAAAACAACATTCACATGTCCATTTGGTACTTTTGCATACCGGCGTATGCCATTTGGTCTTTGTAATGCACCAGCTACATTCCAAAGGTGTATGGTTAGCATATTTTCAGATTATGTAGAGAACATCATAGAAGTGTTTATGGATGATTTTAGTGTCTATGGTGATTCTTTTGATAGATGTCTAGAGAACCTTACACTTGTACTTGAAAGATGCATGGAAACTAACCTTGTTTTGAATTGGGAAAAATGTCACTTTATGGTAGAACAAGGAATAGTTTTGGGCCATGTTATTTCTTCTAGAGGGATAGAGGTTGATAAGTCTAAAATAGATATTATGCATTCTTTACCACCTCCCACAAATGTGAGAGAGGTTCGTTCTTTTCTTGGACATGCAGGTTTCTATAGGAGATTTATCAAAGACTTCTCAAAGATCACATTACCTCTTTGCAAGCTACTACAAAAAGATGTGGTTTTCCACTTTGATGATAAATGCAACGAGGCGTTTGAAACATTGAAGGGACTATTGACATCAGCTCCTATCATCCAACCACCAGATTGGAATGTACCTTTTGAAATCATGTGTGATGCTAGTGACTATGCCATTGGAGCTGTTTTGGGCCAACGGGTTGGCAAAGCCTCACATGCCATTTATTATGCCTCCCGAACTCTTAATGATGCTCAATTGAACTATTCCACTACTGAAAAAGAACTTTTGGCTGTTGTATTTGCTTTAGAAAAATTTCGATCTTATTTAATTGGTACTAAAGTAATTGTATATTCTGACCATGCAGCCCTTAAGTACTTACTCACTAAAAAGGAGGCCAAACCAAGGTTGATTAGATGGATACTTCTCTTACAAGAGTTTGATTTGGAGATAAAAGATAAGAGAGGTAGTGACAACCTGGTTGCGGACCATCTTAGCCGTTTAGTTCATGAAGAGGATGCACTACCCTTGAATGAGAACTTTCCGGATGAGCAACTTCTTTTTATAAGTACAACAACTCCTTGGTATGCTGATATTGTTAATTACTTAGTTACCAACAAGTTGCCACAAGAGTTGACACAAGCTCAAAGAAATAAGATCAAGAGTGATGCCAAATACTACATATGGGATGATCCTTACCTTTGGAAGCATTGCTCCGATCAGATTATAAGAAGGTGTGTACTCGAAACTGAATTTCAATCTATTCTCACCTTTTGTCACTCTTATGCATGTGGAGGACACTTTGGATCCAAAAGAACAGCCATGAAAGTTCTTGATTCTGGATTTTATTGGCCTACCATATTCAAAGATGCATACCTCTTTTGCAAGTCATGTGATCGTTGCCAAAGAACAGGTAACTTAGGTCCTAGAAATCAAATGCCTCAAACTCCAATACTTATTGTTGAAATTTTTGATGTATGGGGATGGATTTCATGGGACCTTTTCCTCCTTCTTTTGGTAATCTTTATATTTTACTTGCCGTTGATTATGTTTCAAAGTGGGTGGAAGCAAAATCCACTAGGACTAATGACTCTAAAGTTGTTTCAGATTTTGTCAAGACTAACATCTTTGCTAGGTTTGGAACGCCAAAGGCCATAATCAGCGATAGAGGTACTCACTTTTGCAATAGGACTATGGAAGCACTTTTGAGGAAGTATAACATCACACACAAGGTCTCCACCTCATATCATCCTCAAACTAGTGGGCAAGCTGAAGTGTCAAACCGAGAAGTTAAGTCCATCCTTGAAAAGACAGTTAATCCAAATAGGAAGGATTGGAGTTCACGACTTGATGATGCACTTTGGGCTTATAGGACAGCATATAAGACACCCATTGGTATGTCTCCTTATCGACTTGTTTATGGTAAGCCTTGTCATCTTCCGGTTGAATTGGAACATAAATCATATTGGGCTATCAAACAATGCAACATGGAGATGGATGAGACAGGAAAGAAAAGAAAACTTGACCTACAAGAATTAGAGGAGATAAGGAATGATGCCTATCAGAATTCTAGGATTTACAAGGAAAAGACTAAGGCATTCCATGACAAGATGATATCAAGAAAGGAATTTGTTGTTGGACAAAAAGTTCTTCTCTTCCATTCACGCCTTAAGTTATATCCAGGTAAGTTACGTTCTCGTTGGGTTGGACCTTTTGTTATTACTAATGTATTTACTCATGGTGCAGTTGAAATCCAAAGCCCAAAAACAGATAAGGCATTCAAAGTGAATGGTCATAGATTGAAGCCTTACTATGAGAACTTTCCAATACAAGATGTGGAGGAGTTTCCACTTTTTGAGCCAAAGTATGTTGAATAATAATGGCATGGGTCTAAGTCAAGCTGAGGACAATAAACCAAGCGCTTCTTGGGAGGCAACCCAAAAGGATGGAGAGCATCTATTATATCAGATTTGCATATTCCTTACTCTCCATCATTCTATCTTTTATTGTTTCTCTTTTGTTTTGTTTAATAGTTCTTTTCTCTTACATATAATTCTTGCATTGGGGGATAATAGCATTACATTGAGGACAATGTAAAAATTATGTGTGGGGGGAAGAATTTAGGATTTTATTTAGAGTGTTTTGTTTTTGAGTCTTTTTATGTTGTTTTTCTTTCTGATCCTTGTTTTGAAAATAACTAGATGTAAATATAATTTTTAATTTTTTTAACCCCGGTTAAATGGCGGATAACGGTACTCCGTGATTATTTAAATCGGTTCCATCAGCTACCCACAAAACTGATATTGTATATAAATTTCTCTTCCAATTTCTGTTTCATTTTTTTTTATTTTTTTTTTCAGGATGGATGATATTCTCACAAGATTGCAGAAACGATTTCCTCCTTTTCCTCGAAATATTTTACTGAAGCTTTACCAAGTTCGATTTGAAAGATTAAGAATGCTTATGCACAAAGGGATTCCTGGAGACATACGTTGGATAATTGAAGCCAAGGTACGTGAAGATGAATATCTTCCTGTTTTGCATTTACCAGGTACAGGTAGAAGCACTTTTGCAAAGAAGCGACGAGCAAAGCGCATGAGTTCAAATTGCCACAAATGTGCACGATGGACTGAGTAAGTAGAATTTGGGTAATATCCAACTTTCTCTTGAGACGCATCCTAGTGGAGACGTACAAAGAGAAATTCTTGATTTATGGCCGCAATTCCAAAGGGAATGGCAACATCTTGGGAATCTGATGTTAAAAGACCCTGTTTGCCAGCTTGTAAGAAAACTGGATGGGAAGCATATCCTCGACTCATAGAAGGCGTTTAAGCCGTTTCTGGACGTAAAACCAGAGGAAGATGTGAGCCACAATCACAACTACAATAAATGACTTCTCAGTTTTTGGTTTGATTTGCAATAACTTTATTTTGGTTTAATTTACGTGTTGTTCGATTTGGGTAATTATTCTCGTTTTTTTTTTATTTGTCTTTTACGGTTGATTTTTTCTTCTCTTTTTGATTTTCTTCCTGAAATCACGCAAAAATCTTTTGTTAGGTTAATATTTTCTTCTGACAGGTCAGATACACTTTCGGCGACATTATTACTCTTGTCTGATTCACTACTCAGTCCTTTATATATTACACCATGTACTCATTCTCTTTCAGGCACTCGAAGAAAAAAAAATGGAAAGTACTTCGTCCCAGCGCATTAAAAAAATTTGTGTCTTTGGAGGTGCTTATCCAGGGAAAAATAACATATTCGCTGATGAAGCCATAAGAGTTGGAGTAATACTTGCCCAACAAAAGATCCACTTGATTTATGGAGGCGGTAGTACGGGTTTAATGGGAGCAGTCGCTACAGCAGCACACGCCGGAGGAAGTCCAGTTCTAGGAATCGTGCCAAAACTATTCACAAGTTTTTGTGGACCTACCGTGGGTAAGGAAATACAAGTCTGGAGTATCCCTGAACGGATAACAATCATGTACCATTCTGCCGATGCATTCATTGCTTTACCAGGAGGTCTGGGTACATTGGAAGAAATAGCTTGCGTGGCTTCTTGGTCATCTTTGGTCACAAATAAGAAACCCATTGGCTTGCTTAATATTAATGGTTATTTTAGTAATTTGCTTTCATATTTAGATAATGCTGTGGATAATGTATTCATGTTTTCAGAGGCAAGGAGAACCATAATTTCTGCTACAACCATTGAAGATTTACTCAAAAAGCTCCAAGCTTATGAGTATTTATCTGCTACGGTTGTTTCGCAAACGCTCGGAAAAAGAAAAAGAGATATGGACGAGCAAGGAGTGGATTGCACTTTGTCTTTGTGACATTATCTAACATTTTGTTTGTTGTGTCTCAGTTATAATAAGTGGTTAGCAACCTCTGCAGGTAATATCTCCTAAATCCTACCTTTAAAATTTGACATTGGGGACAATGTCATATTTTAGTATGGGGTAAGGGACATATTTTGCTAATTTTAAAAAAAAAAATTGTTGTGTTTTAAGCCATTTAGAAGTATTCATTCTGAACAAGGTCTGAGTAAGGGAGACTTGAGACATATCTTGTCAGTTTGATTTCTTCTTTTCAAAAAAAAAAAAAAAAAAGTTTGTTGTGTTTTAAGCAATTTAGAAGTATTCATTCTGAACAAGGTCTGAGTAAGGGAGACTTGAGACATACCTTGTCAGTTTGATTTTAATCTTTTTATGTTTACTTGTTAATTTTTCTTTAGTATTTTAGGATTATTTAGGTTGCATGAGTTTGTTTTGTTTTGTTTTGAGTCTAGTTGTTCCTATTCTTATGTTATTAGTTCTTTTCTCTTACACATGATTTTTTTCATTTGGGTTAATAGACTTACATTGAGGACAATGTAAGAATTAAGTGTGGGGGGAATGATTTAGGATTTCTTTTATTTTCGTCTACTATTTTTTTTTTATGAGTCTTTATTATTATTATTTTTAGTGTGTTTTAGTTCCTTTTTAATACAATGATGAGATATGAATTGCATAGGTCTAAACTGGTTACTAGTGAGAAGATTTTCATGAGAATTAAGCTTGATACTAATTTTTATGAGCCAATGTTAATATGATATGTTGATTGAGAAAGAAGCATGTTTAGACTTAAAACTGACTTGTATAATCATCATTGTGAGTTTTTGAGCCTAAAATGATTGATGCATTATACAAATCAATCTAATTTCTTTCTTGAGTGCTCTTATGATTACATGATTCTCTAGAACTTGCTTTAAATCGTTTGAGACTATATTGATACATGTGACAACATGAATATGATAGAGGCATTAGGATTATAACCAGAGCCAAACAGCCATCCCTTATTGATGTTCCAAGAGAACACACCCTTAGTGAACCAATTTGAGCCTACATTGAATAAGCTATCTCTTTGGTAACCATAACTTGTCCCTAACCTAAATATACTTATATCTTTACCTTTGTTCCAAAGATGAATTATCATGATTTGAGACAAGTTGCAAAGACAAGGGATATTTTTTGGTTAGAAACAAGAAATAAGTGTGGGGGGAAAAGAAAAGAAAAGTCAAGAGAAAAAGAAATGGAATACTGGAAAATACATTCCTATGTAAAAAAAAAATATATGAATCATCTCTTGAATTTGTGGAAAAAGAAAAAGATGTTACAAAGTTGTTTAGAATGAAGAAAAGGCCCAACATGAATATCTGGCCTAGGTGACTATGTACTTGTAAAGAGTTTTGAGAAGTTTCTTTGTATAATTTTTTTATGTCTCTAAACTTTATGAACTCTTTGGAACCTTTGTGATATCTTTATCCTTTTGTTCTTCAACCACATTACAAACCCCTTGGCCCCATTACAACCTTGATTAAAGACCTCTTGATTTATGAAGTTGCATGATCTTTTAGTGGAGAATAGGTGGACAAGCAAGCATATGGTAGAAGTGTTTTCATGAGATTGATTGAGTGTAAACACTTTACCACTACTTTAAAGAGTGAAAATCAAGAGAGTATCCCATGTGAAAAGTTGAGATTAAGTTTGAATATGCACTATTTTGATTGAAATATGTTATGTTAATATTGGCTTAACTCAAACTATTTATATTCAAGCAAGATTTTTTGTGAATTTCTTTAAGCTATTGATTAGTTTTTAAGACTTGTCCAATGATTATCTCAAATTTATATTGGAAGGATTAGTTATAATTATTATTTTTAGTTTTTCTTATGTTTTCAATGTTTGTGGGTATCGTCCTAGTAAACCCTCACGAGACTAAACTCGTCCACTAGGGACACCTAGGGGTTTAAAGGCTTGTGTCACATGCTAAGTGCCACCGTGATTTCCTACGAAAATGGATTAGATTAGATTTTCTTATTTTATTTTTATTAAGTCGTTGCTAGGGACGAGCAACAATCTAAGTGTGGGGGTGTGATAACTCGTATAATTATATAGTTTTTAGTTATGTTTTATTATTGTTTTGTGTCAAATACGAGTTATTATTGTTTAGTCTAATTGTGTTTATGATCTTTTATATTTTTATGTAATTTGGTGTTTTTCACAAGTTTCTTTGAGTGATTTCAGATTACTAGAATTAAGGGCAAATCCAGTTCAGTTCCAGTTCCGACACCTTTTTCCAAATCAACTATATCTGGAGTTTCACTGAAGCAATAAGGCTGAAATTTTAACCGTGCAAAGTTAAGAGGCATATCTATCTTTTTCATGTTTTACACTTCTTGAAACGGAGTCGTTTTCCCTAGCGAAATCAACCATCAAGTTGGCTGATGTGCAATGACGTCTGTCCTGAGCGGTTTTCGCATTTTGACCATATCGTCCGATACACATCAGCAAATGAGCTGATTCGAACGGCTATGGATCTCTAACTGATAGGGGAACATTTGTCTAGAAGACCATGTGATCAGATAAAGCCTCCAATATTGAAGAAATCGACCATCAAGTTGGCTGATGTGCAATGATGTCTGTGCTGACCTGTTTTCGTATTTTGCCCATATATTCTTCTCCACATCAGAAAATGAGCTGATTCCAACGGATATGAATCAGTAACTCATAGGGGAACATTTTTCTAGAAGACCATGTGATCAGATCAGGCCTCCAAGATTGACAAAATCGACCATCAAGTTGGCTGATCAAAATGGTCATACAATATGAGGAAAATTGTTAGAAAAATGCACCCACCTATTATACCTACCTTTGAAATTTGTAAAGCTTGTCTCTTGTCATTTAGCCCTCCAAAATGTGTATAAATAGAGAGCCTTGGATGATTGTAGAGGATCATATTGTACATTGGTAGGATATTAGCCATTTTAATAAAATTCTCTAAGTTTTCTTCTTCTTTCTTTTCTCTAGTTTTTTTTTTCTTTAGAAAGAGCAAGAGGTTGGATAATTAATATTCTTCTTCTTCTTCTTTCTTTCTTTTATTTTCTTCTTAGATTCCATTTAATTTTATGTTTATAATGCCTATGCTAGGCTAAACTTCTATTTGGTTAAGGGTGATTTCAAAGCCCTAGACATGTTTTATAATTGATTTTCAGATTCTATCTATCATTAATTTTCTATCAAAGTTGCTTATGTTCTTCTACAAGAATTGTTCATGATGTTGTCTTGATTTGTTTAGGTGTACAACTAGATAGATCTTGATAATTATCTATTGCTAGTTTAGGAGTCTTGATCCGTATAATTATCTTGATTTCCTATTCATAAGTGGCAATTTGTGATTAATGATTATGGTCAAGTTTTCAATAATTGCAAAGTGGAACATAACCTAAGTTGAACAATCCGAGCTTATGTGTTTGTTGCTTAGATCAACCTATCTTTCTCATCATAAAGCTGCCATTAAATTGAACTTAGAGAGCTTATTCTAGGTTGTTTGATGGTTAGAGATTAAATAGAGAGCTTGTTCTATTTAACGACAAACTAAGGAAAGATTGGGAAAACAGAGCTTGTTGTTATCTACGGTTGTTAACTTTGACAGTTGGTTGATATTGATAGATCTGAAATTGATTCTTAATGATGTCTAGTGGTGGAGAATGAAACCTTAACCATATTTTTCATATTTGATTCTTCTTACTTACTTGTTTTCTTACTTTTAGTTTGCTTATTTTTAAAAGTATATTTATTTTTATTGGCTGGTTATACCGCCTAATTTAGTATATATATTTTTATTGGCTGGTTATACCGCCTTGCATCTTATTATTATTATTTACTTTAGTTTAAATCTGGCTTCAAAACCCCCTTTTCTTTTATTGTTCTTGAATTTAAGTTTTAAACTATTAACTTATAAACTAAAACCCAATCCCTGAGGACTCGACCCTCGCTAACTACTATACTTACAATTTATCTTTTTAGTGCAAGGTTAAATAAGATACACTCTTTTGGGTGCATCACTATTCCACTACTGAAAAAGAACTTTTGGCCGTTGTATTTGCTTTAGAAAAATTTCGATCTTATTTAATTGGTACTAAAGTAATTGTATATTCTGACCATGCAGCCCTTAGGTACTTACTCACTATGAAGGAGGCCAAACCAAGGTTGATTAGATGGATACTTCTCTTACAAGAGTTTGATTTGGAGATAAAAGATAAGAGAGGTAGTGATGACCTGGTTGCGGACCATCTTAGCCGTTTAGTTCATGAAGAGGATGCACTACCCTTGAATGAGAACTTTCCGGATGAGCAACTTCTTTTTATAAGTACAACAACTCCTTGGTATGCCGATATTGTTAATTACTTAGTTACCAAGAAGTTGCCACAAGAGTTGACACAAGCTCAAAGAAATAAGATCAAGAGTGATGCCAAATACTACATATGGGATGATCCTTACCTTTGGAAGCATTGCTCCGATCAGATTATAAGAAGGTGTGTACTCGAATCTGAATTTCAATCTATTCTCACCTTTTGTCACTCTTATGCATGTGGAGGACACTTTGGATCCAAAAGAACAGCCATGAAAGTTCTTGATTCTGGATTTTATTGGCCTACTATATTCAAAGATGCATACCTCTTTTGCAAGTCATGTGATCGTTGCCAAAGAACAGGTAACTTAGGTGCTAGAAATCAAATGCCTCAAACTCCAATACTTATTGTTGAAATTTTTGATGTATGGGGCATGGATTTCATGGGACCTTTTCCTTCTTCTTTTGGTAATCTTTATATTTTACTTGCCGGTGATTATGTTTCGAAGTGGGTGGAAGCAAAAGCCACTAGGACTAATGACTCTAAAGTTGTTTCAGATTTTGTCAAGACTAACATCTTTGCTAGGTTTGGAACACCAAAGGCCATAATCAGCGATAGGGGTACTCACTTTTGCAATAGGACTATGGAAGCACTTTTGAGGAAGTATAACATCACACACAAGGTCTCCACCTCATATCATCCTCAAATTAGTGGGCAAGCTGAAGTATCAAACCGAGAAGTTAAGTCCATCCTTGAAAAGACAGTTAATCCAAATAGGAAGGATTGGAGTTCACGACTTGATGATGCACTTTGGGCTTATAGGACAGCATATAAGACACCCATTGGTATGTTCTCCTTATCGACTTGTTTATGGTAAGCCTTGTCATCTTCCGGTTGAGTTGGAACATGATGCACCCAAAAGAGTGTATCTTATTTAACCTTGCACTAAAAAGATAAATTGTAAGTATAGTAGTTAGCAAGGGTCGAGTCCTCAGGGATTGGGTTTTAGTTTATAAGTTAATAGTTTAAAACTTAAATTCAAGAACAATAAAAGAAAAGGGGTTTTTGAAGCCAGATTTAAACTAAAGTAAATAATAAGAATAAGATGCAAGGCGGTATAACCAGCCAATAAAAATATATATACTAAATTAGGCGGTATAACCAGCCAATAAAAATATATATACTAAATTAGGCGGTATAACCAGCCAATAAAAATAAAACAAAGTTAATATACAAATTAGGCGGTATAACCAGCCAATAAAAATAAATATAAAAAATAAGCAAACTAAAAGTAAGAAAACAAATAAGTAAGAAGAATCAAATATGAAAAATATGGTTAAGGTTTCATTCTCCACCACTAGACATCATTAAGAATCAATTTCAGATCTATCAATATCAACCAACTATCAAAGTTAACAACCGTAGATAACAACAAGCTCTGTTACCCCAATCTTTCCTTAGTTTGTCGTTAAATAGAACAAGCTCTCTATTTAATCTCTAACCATTAAACAACCTAGAATAAGCTCTCTAAATTCAATTTAATGGCAGCTTTATGATGAGAAAGATAGGTTGATCTAAGCAACAAACACATAAGCTCGGATTGTTCAACTTAGGTTATGTTCCACTTTGCAATTATTGAAAACTTGACCATAATCATTAATCACAAATTGCCACTTATGAATAGGAAATCAAGACAATTACACGGATCAAGACTCCTAAACTAGCAATAGATAATTATCAAGATCTATCTAGTTGTACACCTAAATAAATCAAGACAACATCATGAACAATTCTTGTAGAAGAACATAAGCAACTTTGATAGAAAATTAATGATAGATAGAATCTGAAAATCAATCACAAAACATGTCTAGGGCTTTGAAATCACCCTTAACCAAATAGAAGTTTAGCCTAGCATAGGCATTGTAAACATAAACATAAAATTAAAGAAAATCTAAGAAGAAAATAAAAGAAAGAAAGAAGAAGAGGAAGAATATTAATTATCCAACCTCTTGCTCTCTCTAAAGAAAAAGAAAACTAGAGAAAAGAAAGAAGAAGAAAACTTAGAGAATTTTATTAAAATGGCTAATATCCTACCTATGTACCATATGATCCCTTACAATCATCCAAGGCCCTCTATTTATACACATTTTGGAGGGCTAAATGACAAGAGACAAGCTTTACAAATTTCAAAGGTAGGTATATGACGATTTTGATCAGCCAACTTGATGGTCGATTTCGTCAATATTGGAGGCCTGATCTGATCACATGGTCTTCTAGAAAACGGTTCCCCTATCAGTTACGGAACCATAGCCGTTGAAATCAGCTCATTTGCTGATGTGGTTAAGCAGATATGGGCAAAATACGAAAACATGTCAGCACAGATGTCATTACACATCAGCCACCTTGATGGTCGATTTATTCAATATTGGAGGCCTGATCTGATCGCATGGTCTTCTAGACAAAGGTTCCCCTATCAGTTACGGAACCATAGCCGTTGGAATCAGCTCATTTTCTGATGTGGATAAGAAGATACGGGCATAATACGAAAACATGTTAGCACAGACGTCATTGCACATCAGCCAACTTGATGGTCGATTTCGCTAGGGAAAACGACTCTGTTTTAAGAAGTGTAAAACTTGAAAAAGATAGATATGCCTCTTAGCTTTGCATGGCCACAAATTTCAGCCTTATTGCTTCAGTGAAACTCGAGATATAGCTGATATGGCAAAAGGTGTCGGAACTGAAACTGAACTGGATTTGCCCTTAATTCTAGTAATCTGAAATCACTCAAAGAAACTTGTGAAAAACACCAAAATACATAAAAATATAAAAGATCATAAACACAATTAGACTAAACAATAATAACTCGTATTTGACACAAAACATTAATAAAACATAACTAAAAACTATATAATTATACGAGTTATCACACCCCCACACTTAGATTGTTGCTAGTCCCTAGCAACGACTCAATAAAAATAAAATAAGAAAATCTAATCTAATCCATTTTCGTAGGAAATCACGGTGGCACTTAGCATGTGACACAAGCCTTTAAACCCCTAGGTGTCCCTAGTGGACGAGTTTAGTCTCGTGAGGGTTTACTAGAACGATACCCACAAACATTGAAAAACTAAAATATAAATAAACTACATATACTGAAAATATTTACTCCTATTCCTTTCAATATAAATTAGAGACAATCTTTGAACAAGTCTTATAAACTAATCAATAGCTTAAAGAATTTCACAAAAAATCATGCTTGAATGTAAATTGTTTGAGTTAAGCCAATATTAACATAACATATTTCAATCAAAATAGTGCATATTCAAACTTAATCTCAACTACTCACATGGGATACCCTCATGATTTTCACTCTTTAAAGTAGTGGTAAAGTGTTTACACTCAATCAATCTCATGAAAATAGTTCTACCATATGCTTGCTTGTCTACCTATTCTCCACTAAAAGATCATGCAACTTCATAAATGAAGAGGTCTTTAATCAAGGTTGTAATGGGGCCAAGAGGTAATAATGTGGTTAAAGAATAAAAAGGAAAAGATATCACAAACATTCCAAAGACTTCATAGAATTTAGAGACAAAATAAGATTTTGCAAATAAAACTTTCTCAATATTCTTTAGAAGTACATAATCACATAGGCTGAATATTTCATGTTGAGCCTTTACTTCATTCTAACCAACTTTCGAACATCTTTTTCTTTTCTTTAACTAGAAGTTCAAGAGATTATTCAAAATTTTTTTTTTTTTTTTTTCACATGGGAATGTATTTGGCAATATTGCCTCTATTTTTCTCTTGACTTTTGCCTTTCTCCTCCCCCACACTTATCTTTTGTTCTTACCCAAATTTTCAAAAAGTATCCCTTGTTTTTGCAATATGTCTCAAACATTCTAGTCCATCTTTAGAACAAGGGTAAAGATATAAATGTGTTTAGGCTAGGTGTAAGATGTGGTTACCAAATTGGTTCACTAGAGGGATGTTCTCTTGGAACATCAATAAGGGATGGCTGTTTGGCCCTAGTTAAAAAGTCCTAATGCCTCTATCATATTCATGTTGTTACATGCATCAATATAGTCTCAAATGGTTTAAAGCAAGTTCTAGAGAATCATGTAATCATAAGAGCACTCAAGAAAGAAATTAGATTGATTTGTATAATGTATCAATCATTATAGGCTCAAAAACTCACAAGAATGATTATACAAGTCAGATTAAGTCTAAACATGCTTCTTTCTCAATCAACATATCATATTAACATTGGCTCATAAAAAGGTTGACATCAAGCTCAATTCTCATGAAAATCTTCTCACTAATAAATCTGTTTTAGACTTATGCAATTCATATCTCATCATTGTATTAAAAAGGAACTAAAACTCACAAAAAAAATAATAATAATAATAATAAAGAAAAAAAAATAGTAGACAAAAATAAAAGAAATCCTAAATCATTCCCCCCCACACTTAATTCTTACATTGTCCTCAATGTAAGTCTATTAACTCAAATGAAAGAATCATGTGTAAGAGAAAAGAACTAATAACATAAGAATAGGAACAACTAAGACTCAAAACAAAACAAAACCATGCAACCTAAATAATCCTAAAATACTAAACAAAAATTAACAAGTAAACATAAAAAGATTAAAATCAAACTGACAAGGTATGTCTCAAGTCTCCCTTACTCAGACCTTGTTCAGAATGAATACTTCTAAATTGCTTAAAACACAACAATTTTTTTTTTTTTTTTTAAATTAGAAAAAGATTAAAATCAAACTGACAAGGTATGTCTCAAGTCTCCCTTACTCAGACCTTGTTCAGAATGAATACTTCTAAATTGCTTAAAATACAACAAACTTTTTTTTTTTTATTAGCAAAATATGTACCCCCTACTAAAATATGACATTGTCCCCAATATCAAATTTTAAAGGTAGAATTTAGGAGATATTACCTGCAGAGGTTGCTAACCACTTATTATAACTGAGACACAACAAACAAAATGTTAGATAATGTCACAAAGACAAAGTGCAGTCCACTCCTTGCTCGTCCATATCTCTTTTTCTTTTTCCGAGCGTTTGCGAAACAACCGTAGCAGATAAACACTCATAAGCTTGGAGCTTTTTGAGTAAATCTTGAATGGTTGTAGCAGAAATTATGGTTCTCCTTGCCTCTGAAAACATGAATCCATTATCCACAGCATTATCTAAATATGAAAGCAAATTACTAAAATAACCATTAATATTAAGCAAACCAATGGGTTTCTTATTTGTGACCAAAGATGACCAAGAAGCCACGCAAGCTATTTCTTCCAATGTACCCAGACCTCCTGGTAAAGCAATGAATGCATCGGCAGAATGGTACATGATTGTTATCCGTTCAGGGACACTCCAGACTTGTATTTCCTTACCCAAGGTAGGTCCACAAAAATCTGTGAATAGTTTTGGCACGACTCCTAGAACTGGACTTCCTCCGGCGTGTGCTGCTGTAGCGACTGCTCCCATTAAACCCGTACTACCGCCTCCATAAATCAACTGGATCTTTTGTTGGGCAAGTATTACTCCAACTCTTATGGCTTCATCAGCAAATATGTTATTTTTCCCTGGATAAGCACCTCCAAAGACACAAATTTTTTTAATGCGCTGGGACGAAGTACTTTCCTTTTTTTTTTCGAGTGCCTGAAAGAGAATGAGTACATGGTGTAATATATAGAGGACTGAGTAGTGAATCAGACAAGAGTAATAATGTCGCCGAAAGTGTATCTGACCTGTCAGAAGAAAATGTTAACCTAACAAAAGATTTTTGCGTGATTTCAGGAAGAAAATCAAAAAGAGAAGAAAAATCAACCGTAAAAGTCAAGAGTAATAATGTCGCCGAAAGTGTATTTGGCATCTTCCTCTGGTTTTACGTCCAGAAACGGCTTAAACGCCTTCTATGAGTCGAGGATATGCTTCCCATCCAGTTTTCTTACAAGCTGGCAAACAGGGTCTTTTAACATCAGTTTCCCAAGATGTTGCCATTCCCTTTGGAATTGCGGCCATAAATCAAGAATTTCTCTTTGTACGTCTCCACTAGGATGCGTCTCAAGAGAAAGTTGGATATTACCCAAATTCTCCTTACTCAGTCCATCCTTAATGAATTCAATTTTATCATCTCGATTAGAGGACGGAATCCCAATAGAACGACATTTACCGTTACACGTCCATCGTGCACATTTATGGCAATTTGAACTCATGCGCTTTGCTCGTCGCTTCTTTGCAAAAGTGCTTCTACCTGTACCTGGTAAATGCAAAACAGGAAGATATTCATCTTCACGTACCTTGGCTTCAATTATCCAACGTATGTCGTCAGGAATCCCTTTGTGCATAAGCATTCTTAATCTTTCAAGTCGAACTTGGTAAAGCTTCAGTAAAATATTTCGAGGAAAAGGAGGAAATCGTTTCTGCAATCTTGTGAGAATATCATCCATCCTGAAAAAAATGAAAAAAAAAATTGAAAGAGAAATTGGAAAAGAAATTTATATACAATATCAGTTTTGTGGGTAGCTGATGGAACCGATTTAAATAATCACGGAGTACCGTTTTCCGCCATTTAACCGGGGTTAAAAAAAAAATTATATTTACATCTAGTTATTTTCAAAACAAGGATCAGAAAGAAAAACAACATAAAAAGACTCAAAAACAAAACACTCTAAATAAAATCCTAAATTCTTCCCCCCACACATAACTCTTACATTGTCATTAATGTAATGCTATTATCCCCCAATGCAAGAATTATATGTAAGAGAAAAGAACTATTAAACAAAAGAAACTTATGCAGCCTAAATGAACTTAAAAGCAGTAAACACAATTAACAAAGAAACATAAGAAATAAAATAAAAACAATAAAAATAATAAAAGAAAAAGGAAAAGAAAGAGAAAGCAAATCTGAATATGGAAGGTTGGTAATTTCATCTTTAATTGGGCTGCCTTCCCAATTAACACTTGAGTTAGTGTTTTGAATCTAACCAACACCCTTTCTTGGCTTTTTAGGCTTGTCAGGCTCATACATGAAATTTCCCAAATTTATGCGTTTGAGAGGAAGCTTTCTTTGCACAACAGTGGATGCATTCTCCATTACAAGTATTATTCCATCATCCTTGGTGGTGCATATCTCATCGAGGAATGGTGCATCTTTTGGTACTTGTTGAATGACATCCACAAACAAACTGTTTAAGGTTTCCAGCGTGTCTTGTTCATGTTCATCCTCCTTGAACTTTGCGAATCTACTAGGAAAAGGTGGAGAAGAAACATTAGTAAAAATTGGAATCTCAAACGTTACCTCAGGTGCCGAAATACTCTTATTTGTATTTGTGGCTTCATTATCCTCAAGAATAGAATCCATCTCTAATTCTGTCTCATCCTCATCTTGTTCCTCATTCCTCAAGGTCACAATAGTAGTATTCTCCTTTGGGTTAATCATTGTTTGGGCAGAGAGTTCTTCAGATCTTTGTGCTACCCATACCACCATACTACTAGCCAATAGGCTCATTTGCCTTTCCAAACTCCGGATGCTTGCCCTTGTTTCCTGTTGAAATTGCAAAGTATTAGTAACAAGAGAATCGACAAGATCTTCTAAAGAAGTACCTGAGTTTTGAGTCATATGTGGTGGTTGAAGAAGATCTGGTTCTTGAGACCATGATTGATTGAAGCTAGATGGATGAGTGTAATTGGCATAAGGATCTACTTCTTGGTAATTTTCTGAGTAGCCATAATTAGTATGATCCCACCATCCCTCATGGTAAGTGTTTGAGTAATGATCATACAGTTGGTCTTGGAACACTTGATGGCCTTGACATCCTCCCATAGCCAATTGTTGAACTGGGTAGGTGAGATTGGCTTGTTGATTTTCCATGTTCATGTATGCCACCAACTCTTCAAGTGTTAGATTGCTCAATTCCATCGTTTTTCTTTTTTTTTTTTTTTTTTTTCAAAATTTGATAAGAAAAACTTGTATGTACAAGAAAAATAAAATTAATTACAACTGAAAATAAGAATAAACCAATGAACTAATAAACTAAAGAAAGCAATCCCCGGCAACGGCGCCAAAATTTTGATGCACCCAAAAGAGTGTATCTTATTTAACCTTGCACTAAAAAGATAAATTGTAAGTATAGTAGTTAGCAAGGGTCGAGTCCTCAGGGATTGGGTTTTAGTTTATAAGTTAATAGTTTAAAACTTAAATTCAAGAACAATAAAAGAAAAGGGGTTTTTGAAGCCAGATTTAAACTAAAGTAAATAATAAGAATAAGATGCAAGGCGGTATAACCAGCCAATAAAAATATATATACTAAATTAGGCGGTATAACCAGCCAATAAAAATATATATACTAAATTAGGCGGTATAACCAGCCAATAAAAATAAAACTAAGTTAATATACAAATTAGGCGGTATAACCAGCCAATAAAAATAAATATAAAAAATAAGCAAACTAAAAGTAAGAAAACAAATAAGTAAGAAGAATCAAATATGAAAAATATGGTTAAGGTTTCATTCTCCACCACTAGACATCATTAAGAATCAATTTCAGATCTATCAATATCAACCAACTATCAAAGTTAACAACCGTAGATAACAACAAGCTCTGTTACCCCAATCTTTCCTTAGTTTGTCGTTAAATAGAACAAGCTCTCTATTTAATCTCTAACCATTAAACAACCTAGAATAAGCTCTCTAAATTCAATTTAATGGCAGCTTTATGATGAGAAAGATAGGTTGATCTAAGCAACAAACACATAAGCTCGGATTGTTCAACTTAGGTTATGTTCCACTTTGCAATTATTGAAAACTTGACCATAATCATTAATCACAAATTGCCACTTATGAATAGGAAATCAAGACAATTACACGGATCAAGACTCCTAAACTAGCAATAGATAATTATCAAGATCTATCTAGTTGTACACCTAAATAAATCAAGACAACATCATGAACAATTCTTGTAGAAGAACATAAGCAACTTTGATAGAAAATTAATGATAGATAGAATCTGAAAATCAATCACAAAACATGTCTAGGGCTTTGAAATCACCCTTAACCAAATAGAAGTTTAGCCTAGCATAGGCATTGTAAACATAAACATAAAATTAAAGAAAATCTAAGAAGAAAATAAAAGAAAGAAAGAAGAAGAGGAAGAATATTAATTATCCAACCTCTTGCTCTCTCTAAAGAAAAAGAAAACTAGAGAAAAGAAAGAAAACTAGAGAAAAGAAAGAAGAAGAAAACTTAGAGAATTTTATTAAAATGGCTAATATCCTACCTATGTACCATATGATCCCTTACAATCATCCAAGGCCCTCTATTTATACACATTTTGGAGGGCTAAATGACAAGAGACAAGCTTTACAAATTTCAAAGGTAGGTATATGACGATTTTGATCAGCCAACTTGATGGTCGATTTCGTCAATATTGGAGGCCTGATCTGATCACATGGTCTTCTAGAAAACGGTTCCCCTATCAGTTACGGAACCATAGCCGTTGGAATCAGCTCATTTGCTGATGTGGTTAAGCAGATATGGGTAAAATACGAAAACATGTCAGCACAGATGTCATTACACATCAGCCACCTTGATGGTCGATTTATTCAATATTGGAGGCCTGATCTGATCGCATGGTCTTCTAGACAAAGGTTCCCCTATCAGTTACGGAACCATAGCCGTTGGAATCAGCTCATTTTCTGATGTGGATAAGAAGATACGGGCATAATACGAAAACATGTCAGCACAGACGTCATTGCACATCAGCCAACTTGATGGTCGATTTCGCTAGGGAAAACGACTCCGTTTTAAGAAGTGTAAAACATGAAAAAGATAGATATGCCTCTTAGCTTTGCATGGCCACAAATTTCAGCCTTATTGCTTCAGTGAAACTCGAGATATAGCTGATATGGCAAAAGGTGTCGGAACTGAAACTGAACTGGATTTGCCCTTAATTCTAGTAATCTGAAATCACTCAAAGAAACTTGTGAAAAACACCAAAATACATAAAAATATAAAAGATCATAAACACAATTAGACTAAACAATAATAACTCGTATTTGACACAAAACATTAATAAAACATAACTAAAAACTATATAATTATACGAGTTATCAGAACATAAATCATATTGGGCTACCAAACAATGCAACATGGAGATGGATGAGACAGGTAAGCAAAGAAAACTTGACCTACAAGAATTAGAGGAGATAAGGAATGATGCCTATGAGAATTCTAGGATTTACAAGGAAAAGACTAAGGCATTCCATGACAAGATGATATCAAGAAAGGACTTTGTTGTTGGACAAAAAGTTCTTCTCTTCCATTCACGCCTTAAGTTATTTCCAGGTAAGTTACGTTCTCGTTGGGTTGGACCTTTTGTTATTACTAATGTATTTACTCATGGTGCAGTTGAAATCCAAAGCCCAAAAACAGATAAGGCATTCAAAGTGAATGGTCATAGATTGAAGCCTTACTATGAGAACTTTCCAATAAAAGATGTGGAGGAGTTACCACTTTTTGAGCCGAATTATGTTGAATAATAATGGCATGGGTCTAAGTCAGGCTGAGGATAAACCAAGCGCTTCTTGGGAGGCAACCCAAAAGGATGGAGAGCATTTATTATATCAGATTTGCATATTCCTTACTCTCCATCACTCTATCTTTTATTGTTTTTCTTTTGTTTTGTTTAGTAGTTCTTTTCTCTTACATATAATTCTTGCATTGGGGATAATAGCATTACATTGAGGACAATGTAAAAATTAAGTGTGGGGGGAAAAATTTAGGATTTTCTTTAGTGTGTTTTGTTTTTTATTCTTTTTATGTTGTTTTTAGTGTGTTTTAGTTACTTTCAATACTATGATGAGATATGAATTGCATAAGTCTAAAACAGATTTATTAGTGAGAAGATTTTCATGAGAATTGAGCTTGATATCAACTTTTTTATAAGCCAATGTTAATATGATATGTTGATTGAGAAAGAAGCATGTTTAGACTTAAATCTGACTTGTATAATCATCCTTGTGAGTTTTCGAGCCTATATGATTGATGCATTATACATATCAATCTAATTTCTTTCTTGAGTGCTCTTATGATTACAAGATTCTCTAGAACTTGCTTTAAACCTTGTTGAGACTATATTGATACATGTGACAACATGAATATGATAGAGGCATTAGGATTTTTAACCAGGGCCAAACAACCATCCCTTATTGATGTTCCAAGAGAACATCCCCCTTAGTGAACCAATTTGAGCCTACAATGAATAAGCTATTTCTTTGGTAACCATAACTTGTCCTTAACCTAAATATACTTATTTATATCCTTACCCTTGCTCTAAAGATGAATTAGCATGTTTTGAAACATATTGCAAAGACAAGGAAGATCTATTCAAATTTTGGGTTAGAAACAAGAAATAAGTGTGGGGGAGGAGAAAGGCAAAAGTCAAGAGAAAAATAGAGGAAAATTGCCAAATACATTCCCATGTGAAAATTTTTTTTGAAAAATCTCTTGAACTTCTAGTTAAAGAAAAGAAAGAGATGTTCGAAAGTTGTTTAGAATGAAGAAAAGGCCCAACATGAATATTCGGCCTACGTGATTATGTACTTGTAAAGAGTTTTGAGAAGTTTCTTTGTATGAATCTTATTATGTCTCTAAACTCTATAAAATCTCGAGAACTTTTGTAATATCCTTTATCTTTTATTCTTTAGCCATATTATTTACCCCTTGGCCCCATTATAACCTTGCATAAAGACCTCTTGATTCATGAAGTTGCATGATCTAAGTAGTGGAGAATAGGTGGACAAGCAAGCATATGGTAGAAACTGTTTTCATGAGATTGATTGAGTATAAACACTTCACCACTACTTTAAAGAGTGAAAATCATGAGGGTATCTCATTTGAGAAGTTGAGATTAAGTTTGAACATGCACTATTTTGATTGAGATATGTTATGTTAATTTTAGCTTAACTTAAACCATTTACTATCAAGCATGATTTTTTGTGAAACTCTTTAAGCTATTGATTAGTTTATAAGACTTGTTCAATGATTATCTATAAGTTGTATTGAAAGTGAACTAAATTCGGTTTTCTTACCTTGTGTCTATTTGATTTTGCTCGAGGACTAGAAAAAGATTAAGTGTGGAGGAATTTGATAAGTGCTTAATTTCATACATTTTCCTATTTAATTTCTTTATACTTTGTGCTTTGATTCTTACTTCCTTGACATTTTACTAGGTTTTTATGCTTTGTAGGTATTTTGGAGGAGATGAAGTCAAAACATGTCAATTAGGATGTTAAAGAGCTTACAAAATCACAATCACAAGATGGAAAAAGAGTTGGGAGTCAAAAAGATCAAATTCTTGGTGCAAAGCAAGAAGACAGATTTGACCTCCGAAGCTTGTTGCTAAGAAAACATGATGTTAGACTCTTTATAAGAAGAAACTTCCTTCTTGACTTTTGAAGATCACTTGATTACCTTTCCAACGGCTGGTCATGGTCCTAAATCGGATAAGAAATGGTCATCCAAATCGGCATTGGAATATCTCCCTAAAAACCCTAGTGGCAGAAAAAAACCTTAGCCGTAAATGACAACTTTTTCTTAATACCCTAGTTGACATTTAAGTTTATCCTTGCCAAAGAAGGATTAGTGGCTGTCAACTTGCATTAATTGCATTAATTGCAAGTATCTTTCCTTAAAGCTAATCCTAGTCAAAGTAGGAGAATTAAATCAGCCAAGACTTTCCTTCCTTACACTTACTTTGGCTGCAAGAATATAATCTCTATTCATTAAAGAGTGCTTTGACTAAAACTTTCCTACTTTATTCAAACTTGGCTGCCAAGGCTTATATCTTTCCTTAAAACACAAAAGTCAGCCACTTTTCCTTAACTTTAGCCACAAGTCAGCATTTATTGAAGGGAGAGAGCTGAAATTCACTTGTTTGATGCCCTAGCTATTGCCTATAAATAGAGACCAAGGGAGCATACGAAATTGACACTTCCCTAAGCATCAAGTTCTGATTTCTTCTTTGTTTCTTTGTTTTTATGAGAGCAAGAGGCTGGATAATTAATATTCTTCTTCTTCTTCTTTCTTTCTTTTATTTTCTTCTTAGATTCTCTTTAATTTTATGTTTATGTTTACAATGCCTATGTTAGGCTAAACTTTTATTTGGTTAAGGGTGATTTCAAAGCCCTAGACATGTTATGTAATTAATTTTCAGAATCTATCTATCATTGTTTTCTATCAAAGTTGCTTATGTTCTTCCATTAAAATTGTTCATGATGATGTTTTGATTTGTTTAGGTGGCTAACTAGATAAATCTTGATAATTGTCTAATGCTAGTTTAGGAGTCTTGATCCGTGTAATTGTCTTGATTTCCTATTCATAAGTAGCAATTTGTGATTAATGATTATGGTCAAGTTTTCAATAATTGCAAAGTGGAACATAACCTAAGTTGAACAATCCGAGCTTATGTGTTTGTTGCTTAGATCAACCTATCTTTCTCATCATAAAGCTGCTATTAAATTGAACTTAGAGAGCTTATTCTAGGTTGTTTGATAGTTAGAGATTAAATAGAGAGCTTATTCTATTTAACGACGAACTAAGGAAAGATTGGGGTAACAGAGCTTGTTGTTATCTACGGTTGTTAACTTTGATAGCTAATTAATGTTGATAGATATGAAATTGATTCTTAATGATGTCTAGTGGTGGAGAATGAAACTGATGCACCCAAAAGAGTGTATCTTATTTAACCTTGCACTAAAAAGATCAATTGTAAGTATAGTAGTTAGCAAGGGTCGAGTCCTGAGGGATTGAGTTTTAGTTTATAAGTTAATAGTTTAAAACTTAAATTCAAGAACAATAAAAGAAAAGGGGTTTTTGAAGCCAGATTTAAACTAAAGTAAATAATAAGAATAAGATGCAAGGCGGTATAACCAGCCAATAAAAATATATATACTAAATTAGGCGGTATAACCAGCCAATAAAAATATATATACTAAATTAGGCGGTATAACCAGCCAATAAAAATAAAACAAAGTTAATATACAAATTAGGCGGTATAACCAGCCAATAAAAATAAATATACTTTTAAAAATAAGCAAACTAGAAAAGTAAGAAAACAAGTAAGTAAGAAGAATCAAATATGAAAAATATGGTTAAGGTTTCATTCTCCACCACTAGACATCATTAAGAATCAATTTCAGATCTATCAATATCAACCAACTATCAAAGTTAACAACCGTAGATAACAACAAGCTCTGTTATCCCAATCTTTCCTTAGTTTGTCGTTAAATAGAACAAGCTCTCTATTTAATCTCTAACCATTAAACAACCTAGAATAAGCTCTCTAAATTCAATTTAATGGCAGCTTATGATGAGAAAGATAGGTTGATCTAAGCAACAAACACATAAGCTCGGATTGTTCAACTTAGGTTATGTTCCACTTTGCAATTATTGAAAACTTGACCATAATCATTAATCACAAATTGCCACTTATGAATAGGAAATCAAGACAATTACACGGATCAAGATTCCTAAACTAGCAATAGATAATTATCAAGATCTATCTAGTTGTACACCTAAATAAATCAAGACAACATCATGAAAAATTCTTGTAGAAGAACATAAGCAACTTTGATAGAAAATTAATGATAGATAGAATCTAAAAATCAATCACAAAACATGTCTAGGGCTTTGAAATCACCCTTAACCAAATAGAAGTTTAGCCTAGCATAGGCATTGTAAACATAAACATAAAATTAAAGAGAATCTAAGAAGGAAATAAAAGAAAGAAGAAGAAGAAGAAAATAAAGAAAAAGAAAACTAGAGAAAAGAAAGAAGAAGAAAACTTAGAGAATTTTATTACAATGGCTAATTTCCTACCAATCTACCATATCTTACAATCATCCAAGGCCCTCTATTTATACACATTTTGGAGGGCTAAATGACAAAAGACAAGCTTTACAAATTTCAAAGGTAGGTATAATAGGTGGGTGCATTTTTCTAACAATTTTCGTCATATTGTATGACAATTTTGATCAGCCAACTTGATGGTCTATTTTGTCAATTTTGGAGGCCTGATCTGATCACATGGTCTTCTAGAAAAATGTTTCCCTATCAGTTACGGATCCATAGCTGTTGGAATCAGCTCATTTGCTGATGTGGATAAGAAGATATGGGCAAAATACGAAAACAGGTCAGCACAGACGTCATTGCACATCAGCCAACTTGATGGTCGATTTCGCTAGGGAAAACGACTCCTTTTCAAGAAGTGTAAAACATTAAAAAGATAGATATGCCTCTTAACTTTGCACGGTTAAAATTTCAGCCTTATTGCTTCAGTGAAACTCGAGATATAGGTGATATGGCAAAAGGTGTCGGAACTGGAACTGAACTGGATTTGCCCTTAATTCTAGTAATCTGAAATCACTCAAAGAAACTTGTGAAAAACACCAAATTACATAAAAATATAAAAGATCATAAACACAATTAGACTAAACAATAATAACTCGTATTTGACACAAAACAATAATAAAACATAACTAAAAACTATATAATTATACGAGTTATCACACCACCACACTTAGATTGTTGCTAGTCCCTAGCAACGACTCAATAAAAATAAAAGAAGAAAATCTAATCTAATCCACTTTCGTAGGAAATCACGGTGGCACTTAGCATGTGACACAAGCCTTTAAACCCCTAGGTGTCCCTAGTGGACGAGTTTAGTCTCGTGAGGGTTTACTAGAACGATACCCACAAACATTGAAAAACTAAAATATAAATAAACTACATATACTAAAAATATTTACTCCTAATCCTTTCAATACAAATTAGAGACAATCTTTGAACAAGTCTTATAAACTAATCAATAGCTTAAAGAATTTCACAAAAAATCATGCTTGAATGTAAATTGTTTGAGTTAAGCCAATATTAACATAACATATTTCAATCAAAATAGTGCATATTCAAACTTAATCTCAACTACTCATATGGGATACCCTCATGATTTTCACTCTTTAAAGTAGTGGTGAAGTGTTTACACTCAATCAATCTCATGAAAACAGTTCTACCATATTCTTGCTTGTCCACCTATTCTCCACTATTTAGATCATACAACTTCATGAATCAAGAGGTCTTTAATCAAGGTTGTAATGGGGCCAAGGGGTTTGTAATGTGGTTGAAGAACAAAAGGATAAAGATATCACAAAGGTTCCAAAGAGTTCATAAAGTTTAGAGACATAAAAAGATCATACAAATAAAACTTCTCAAAACTCTTATAAAGCACGTAATAACATAGGCTAAATATTCATGTTGAGCCTTTGCATCATTCTAACCAACTTTGTAACATCTTTTTCTTTACTTTAACTAGAAGTTCAAGAGAAGATTTTTTTTTTTTTTTAATATGGGAATGTATTTGACAATGATCCCTTTCTTTTTCTCTTGACTTTTTTCTTTCTTTTCCCCCCACACTTATTTCTTGTTTCTAACCCAAATTTTCAATAAATCTTCCTTGTCTTTGCAACTTGTCTCAAAACATGCTAATTCATCTTTGGAACAAAGGTAAAGATATAAGTATATTTAGGTTAGGGACAAGTTATGGTTACCAAAGAGATAGCTTATTCAATGTAGGCTCAAATTGGTTCACTAAGGGTGTGTTCTCTTGGAACATTAATAATGGATGGCTGTTTGGCTCTGGTTATAATCCTAATGCCTCTATCATATTCATGTTGTCACATGTATCAATATAGTCTCAAACGGTTTAAAGCAAGTTCTAGAGAATCATGTAATCATAAGAGCACTCAAGAAAGAAATTAGATTGATTTGTATAATGCATCAATCATTATAGGCTCAAAAACACACAAGGATGATTATACAAGTCAGATTAAGTCTAAACATGCTTCTTTCTCAATCAACATATCATATTAACATTGGCTCATAAAAAGGTTGACATCAAGCTCAATTCTCATGAAAATCTTCTCACTAATAAATCTGTTTTAGATTTATGCAATTCATATCTCATCATTGTATTAAAAAGGAACTAAAACTCATAAAAAAATAATAATAATAAAGACTCATAAAAAAAATAGTAGACAAAAATAAAAGAAATCCTAAATCATTCCCCCCTACACTTAATTCTTACATTGTCCTCAATGTAAGTCTATTAACTCAAATGAAAGAATCATGTGTAAGAGAAAAGAACTAATAACATAAGAATAGGAACAACTAAGACTCAAAACAAAACAAAACCATGCAACCTAAATAATCCTAAAATACTAAACAAAAATTAACAAGTAAACATAAAAAGATTAAAATCAAACTGACAAGGTATGTCTCAAGTCTCCCTTACTCAGACCTTGTTCAGAATGAATACTTCTAAATTGCTTAAAACACAAATTTCTTTCTTTTTTTTTTTGAAGGTAAAATTTAGGAGATATTACCTGTAGAGGTTGCTAACCACTTATTATAACTGAGAAACAACAAACAAAATGTTAGATAATGTCACAAAGACAAAGTGCAATCCACTCCTTGCTCGTCCATATCTCTTTTTCTTTTTCCGAGCGTTTGCGAAACAACCGTAGCAGATAAACACTCATAAGCTTGGAGCTTTTTGAGTAAATCTTCAATGGTTGTAGCAGAAATTATGGTTCTTCTTGCCTCTGAAAACATGAATCCATTATCCACAGCATTATCTAAATATGAAAGCAAATTATTAAAATAACCATTAATATTAAGCAAACCAATGGGTTTCTTATTTGTGACCAAAGATGACCAAGAAGCCACGCAAGCTATTTCTTCCAATGTACCCAGACCTCCTGGTAAAGCAATGAATGCATCAGCAGAATGGTACATGATTGTTATCCGTTCAGGGATACTCCAGACTTGTATTTCCTTACCCACGGTAGGTCCACAGAAATCTGTGAATAGTTTTGGCACGACTCCTAGAACTGGACTTCCTCCGGCGTGTGCTGCTGTAGCGACTGCTCCCATTAAACCCGTACTACCGCGTTCATAAATCAACTGGATCTTTTGTTGGGCAAGTATTACTCCAACTCTTATGGCTTCATCAGCGAATATGTTATTTTTCCCTGGATAAGCACCTCCAAAGACACAAATTTTTTTAATGCGTTGGGACGAAGTACTTTCCATTTTTTTTTTCGAGTGCTTGAAAGAGAATGAGTACATGGTGTAATATATAGAGGACTGAGTAGTGAATCAGACAAGAGTAATAATGTCGCCGAAAGTGCATCTGACCTGTCAGAAGAAAATGTTAACCTAACAAAAGATTTTTGCGTGATTTCAGGAAGAAAATCAAAAAGAGAAGAAAAATCAACCGTAAAAGTCAAGAGTAATAATGTCGCCGAAAGTGTATTTGACCTGTCAGAAGAAAATGATAACCTAACAAAAGATTTTTGCGTGATTTCAGGAAGAAAATCAAAAAGAGAAGAAAAATCAACCGTAAAAGACAAATAAAAAAAATGAGAATAATTACACAAATCGAATAACACGTAAATTAAACCGAAATAAAGTTATTGCAAATCAAACCAAAAGCTGAGAGGTCATTTATTGTAGTTGTGATTGTGGCTCACATCTTCCTCTGGTTTTACGTCCAGAAACGGCTTAAACGCCTTCTATGAGTCGAGGATATGCTTCCCATCCAGTTTTCTTACAAGCTGGCAAACAGGGTCTTTTAACATCAGATTCCCAAGATGTTGCCATTCCCTTTGGAATTGCGGCCATAAATCAAGAATTTCTCTTTGTACGTCTCCCCTAGGATGCGTCTCAAGAGAAAGTTGGATATTACCCAAATTCTCCTTACTCAGTCCATCCTTAATGAATTCAATTTTATCATCTCGATTAGAGGACAGAATCCCAATTGAATGACATTTACCGTTACACGTCCATCGTGCACATTTGTGGCAATTTGAACTCATGCGCTTTGCTCGTCGCTTCTTTGCAAAAGTGCTTCTACCTGTACCTGGTAAATGCAAAACAGGAAGATATTCATCTTAACGTACCTTGGCTTCAATTATCCAACGTATGTCTCCAGGAATCCCTTTGTGCATAAGCATTCTTAATCTTTCAAATCGAACTTGGAAAAGCTTCAGTAAAATATTTCGAGGAAAAGGAGGAAATCGTTTCTGCAATCTTGTGAGAATATCATCCATCCGGAAAAAAAAAATGAAAAAAATTGAAAGAGAAATTGGAAGAGAAATTTATATACAATATCAGTTTTGTGGGTAGCTGATGGAACCAATTTAAATAATCACGGAGTACCGTTATCCGCCATTTAACCGGGGTAAAAAAAAATAAAAATTATATTTACATCTAGTTATTTTCAAAACAAGGATCAGAAAGAAAAACAGCATAAGAAGACTCAAAAACAAAACACTCTAAATAAAATCCTAAATTCTTCCCCCCACACATAATTTTTACATTGTCATTAATGTAATGCTATTAACCCAAATGAAAGAATCATGTGTAAGTGAAAAGAACTATTAAACAAAATAAACTTATGCAGCCTAAATGAACTTAAAAACACTAAACACAATTAACAAAGAAACATAAGAAAAAGATAAAGAAAAAGAGAGCAAATCTGAGGATGGCAGTTTGGCAATGCTTTCACTAATTAGGCTGCCTCCCCCAATTAGCACTTGATTGATTGTTTCCAGTCTAGCCAATTCCCCTTCTTGGCTTTTTAGGATCTTTTGGCTTAGACATGAAACTTCTCGGATTTTTGCGTTTTGGAGGAAGTTTTCTTTGCAAAACAGCCAATGCATTCTCCCCCACACGTATTATTTCATCATTCTTGGTGGGGTATAGCTCTTTGAGGAATTGTGCATATCTTGGTACTTGTCTAATGGCATCCACAAGCAAGCTGTTTAAGGTTTCCAAAAATTGTTGTTCATGTTCCTCCTTCTTGGACTTTGCAAATCTGCTAGGAAAAAGTGGAGAAGGAACATTAGTAGAAATAAGAACCTTAAAAGCTACCTGAGGTGTCAAAGTACTCTCAATTTGAATGGTGGCTTCATTATCCTCAAGAAGTGAATCCATCTTTGGTTTTGTCTCATCCTCATCTTGTTCCTCATTTCTCAAGGTCACAATAGTAGCATTCTCCTTTGGGTTAATCACCGTTTGGGAAGGGAGTGCTAGAGATCTTTCTGCTACTAATTCCACCATACTACTAGCCAATAGGCTCATTTGCTTTTCCAAACTCTGGATGCTTGCCCTTGTTTCCTGTTGAAATTGCAAAGTATTAGTAACAAGAGAATCGACAAGATCTTCTAAAGAAGTACCTGAGTTTTGAGTCATATGTGGTGGTTGAAGAAGAACTGGTTCTTGAGACCATGATTGATTGAAGCTAGATGGATGAGTGTAATTCGCATAAGGATTTACTTCTTGGTAATTTTTCGAGTAGCCATAATTAGTATGATCCCACCATCCCTCATGGTAAGTGTTTGAGTAATGATCATACTGTTGGTCTTCGAACACTTGATGGCCTTGACATCCTCCCATGGCCAATTGTTGAACTGAGACACAACAAACAAAATGTTACATAATGTCATAAAGACAAAGTGCAATCCACTCCTTGCTTGTCTATATCTTTTTTTCTTTTTTCGAGCGTTTGCGAAACAACCGTAGCAGGTAAATACTCATAAGCTTGGAGCTTTTTGAGTAAATCTTCAATGGTTGTAGCAGAAATTATGGTTCTCCTTGCCTCTGAAAACATGAATCCATTTTCCACAGCATTATCTAAATATGAAAGCAAATTACTGAAATAACCATTAATATTAGGATTATTATCTGGTACACCGTCAGTGGACTTTTTTAATTCCACAAGCGGTGTTCACATGCATCCGTAATCTTATATACGATTTCTATTTTTACAAAGCGACCGTCGGATTTAACAATATAATCGTACTCGTCGTGCACGTAAATTTTTGAATCAATCCGATATCCCTATCATATCGATCGAGAATACTGTCTTTTTCAATATATATTTAACGGTTGAAATTTTTTTATGTCGAAACAAATAGTTAAACATTTTTTATTTATTCGAAGCTCGACGTGCATGATCTACGCGAATAGAACATGAAATACGATGATCGGATTAAAAAAATATAAATCGGATGAAAGGTTACGTAAACGTGTAAACACCGCTTGTGGAGTTAAAAAAAGTCCACTGACGGTGTACCTGATAATAATCCTTAATATTAAGCAAACCAATGGGTTTCTTTTTTGTGACCAAAGATGACCAAGAAGCCACGCAAGCTATTTCTTCCAATGTACCCAGACCTCCTGGTAAAGCAATGAATGCATCGGCACAATGGTACATGATTGTCATCCGTTCAGGGATACTCCAGACTTGTATTTCCTTACCCACGGTAAGTCCACAAAAACCTGTGAATAATTTTGGCACGATTCCTAGAACTGGACTTCCTCCGGCGTGTGCTGCTGTAGCGACTGCTCCCATTAAACCCGTACTACCACCTCCATAAATCAACTGGATCTTTTGTTGAGCAAGTATTACTCCAACTCTTATGGCTTCATCAGCTAATATTTTATTTTTCCCTGGATAAGCACCTCCAAAGACACAAATTTTTTCAATGCGCTGCGACGAAGTACTTTCCATTTTTTTTTCGAGTGCCTGAAAGAGAATGAGTACATGGTGTAATATATAGAGGATTGAGTAGTGAATCAGACAAGAGTAATAATGTCGCCGAAAGTGTATTTGACCTGTCAGAAGAAAATGTTAACCTAACAAAAGATTTTTGCGTGATTTCAGGAAGAAAATCAAAAAGAGAAGAAAAATCAACCGTAAAAGACCAATGCAAAAAAAAAAACGAGAATAATTACACAAATCGAACAACACGTAAATTAAACCGAAATGAAGTTATTGCAAATCGAACCAAAAGCTGAGAAGTCATTTATTGTAGTTGTGATTGTGGCTCACATCTTCCTCTGGTTTTACGTCCAGAAACGGCTTAAACGCCTTCTATGAGTCGAGGATATGCTTCCCATCCAGTTTTCTTACAAGCTGGCAAACAGGGTCTTTTAACATCAGATTCCCAAGATGTTGCCATTCCCTTTGGAATTGCGGCCATAAATCAAGAATTTCTCTTTGTACGTCTCCACTAGGATGCGTCTCAAGAGAAAGTTGGATATTACCCAAATTCTCCTTACTCAGTCCATCCTTAATGAATTCAATTTTATCATCTCGATTAGAGGACGGAATCCCAATAGAACGACATTTACCGTTACACGTCCATCGTGCACATTTGTGGCAATTTGAACTCATGCGCTTTGCTCGTCGCTTCTTTGCAAAAGTGCTTCTACCTGTACCTGGTAAATGCAAAATAGGAAGATATTCATCTTCATGTACCTTGGCTTCAATTATCCAACGTATGTCTTCAGGAATCCCTTTGTGCATAAGCATTCTTAATCTTTCAAATCGAACTTGGTAAAGCTTCAGTAAAATATTTCGAGGAAAAGGAGGAAATCGTTTCTGCAATCTTGTGAGAATATCATCCATCCTGAAAAAAATGAAAGAGAAATTGAAAGAGAAATTTATATACAATATCAGTTTTGTGGGTAGCTGATGGAACCGACTTAAATAATCACGGAGTACCGTTATCCGCCATTTAACCGGGGTTAAAAAAAATTAAAATAAAAATTATATTTACATCTAGTCCTCGAGCAAAATCAAATAGCGACAAAATAATAAAACCTAATCTAATCCTCTTTCAATACAAATTAGAGACAATCATTGAACAAGTCTTATAAACTAATCAATAGCATAAAGAGTTTCACAAAAAATCATGCTTGATAGTAAATGGTTTGAGTTAAGCTAAAATTAACATAACATATCTCAATCAAAATAGTGCATGTTCAAATTTAATCTCAACTTCTCACATGGGATACCCTCATGATTTTCACTCTTTAAAGTAGTGGTGAAGTGTTTACACTCAATCAATCTCATGAAAACAGTTCTACCATATTCTTGCTTGTCCACCTATTCTCCACTATTTAGATCATACAACTTCATGAATCAAGAGGTCTTTAATCAAGGTTGTAATGGGGCCAGGGGGTTTGTAATGTGGTTGAAGAACAAAAGGATAAAGATATCACAAAGGTTCCAAAGAGTTCATAAAGTTTAGAGACATAATAAGATCATACAAAGAAACTTCTCAAAACACTTTACAAGTACATAGTCACCTAGGCCGAATATTCATGTTGGGCCGAATATCCATTTCTTTTTCTCTTGACTTTTCTTTTCTTTCCCCCCCACACTTATTTCTTGTTTCTAACTCAAATTTTCAATAGATCTTCCTTGTCTTTGCAACTTGTCTCAAAACATGCTAATTCATCTTTGGAACAAAGGTAAAGATATAAATAAGTATATTTAGGTTAGGGACAAGTTATGGTTACCAAAGAGATAGCATATTCAATGTAGGCTGATAACTCGTATAATTATATAGTTTTTAGCTATGTTTTATTATTGTTTTGTGTCAAATACGAGTTATTATTGTTTAGTCTAATTGTGTTTATGATCTTTTATATTTTTATGTAATTTGGTGTTTTTCACAAGTTTCTTTGAGTGATTTCATATTACTAGAATTAAGGGCAAATCCAGTTCAGTTCCAGTTCCGACACCTTTTGCCATATCAGCTATATCTGGAGTTTCACTGAAGCAATAAGGCTGAAATTTTAACCGTCCAAAGTTAAGAGGCATATCTATCTTTTTCATGTTTTACACTTCTTGAAACGGAGTCGTTTTCCCTAGCGAAATCAACCATCAAGTTGGCTGATGTGCAATGACGTCTGTCCTGAGCCGTTTTCGCATTTTGACCATATCGTCAGATACACATCAGCAAATGAGCTGATTCCAACGGCTATGGATCACTAACTGATAGGGGAACATTTGTCTAGAAGACCATGTGATCAGATAAAGCCTCCAATATTGAAGAAATCGACCATCAAGTTGGATGATGTGCAATGACGTCTGTGCTGACCTGTTTTCGTATTTTGCCCATATCTTCTTCTCCACATCAGACAATGAGCTGATTCCAATGGCTATGAATCACTAACTAATAGGGGAACATTTTTCTAGAAGACCATGTGATCAGATCAGGCCTCCAAGATTGACAAAATCGACCATCAAGTTGGTTGATCAAAATGGTCATACAATATGACGAAAATTGTTAGAAAAATGCACCCACCTATTATACCTACCTTTGAAATTTGTAAAGCTTGTCTCTTGTCATTTAGCCCTCCAAAATGTGTATAAATAGAGGGCCTTGGATGATTGTAGAGGATCATATTGTACATTGGTAGGATATTAGCCATTGTAATAAAATTCTCTAAGTTTTCTTCTTCTTTCTTTTCTCTAGTTTTCTTTTTCTTTATTTTTTTTTCTTCTTCTTTCTTTCTTTTATTTCCTTCTTAGATTCTCTTTAAATTTATGTTTATGTTTACAATGCCTATGCTAGGCTAAACTTCTATTTGGTTAAGGGTGATTTCAAAGCCCTAGACATGTTTTGTGATTGATTTTCAGATTCTATCTATCATTAATTTTCTATCAAAGTTGCTTATGTTCTTCTACAAGAATTGTTCATGATGTTGTCTTGATTTATTTAGGTGTACAACTAGATAGATCTTGATAATTATCTATTGCTAGTCTAGGAGTCTTGATCCGTGTAATTGTCTTGATTTCCTATTCATAAGTGGCAATTTGTGATTAATGATTATGGTCAAGTTTTCAATAATTGCAAAGTGGAACATAACCTAAGTTGAACAATCCGAGCTTATGTGTTTGTTGCTTAGATCAACCTATCTTTCTCATCATAAAGCTGCCATTAAATTGAATTTAGAGAGCTTATTCTAGGTTGTTTAATGGTTAGAGATTAAATAGAGAGCTTGTTCTATTTAACGACAAACTAAGGAAAGATTGGGATAACAGAGCTTGTTGTTATCTACGGTTGTTAACTTTGATAGTTGGTTGATATTGATAGATCTGAAATTGATTCTTAATGATGTCTAGTGGTGGAGAATGAAACCTTAACCATATTTTTCATATTTGATTCTTCTTACTTACTTGTTTTCTTACTTTTCTAGTTTGCTTATTTTTAAAAGTATATTTATTTTTATTGGCTGGTTATACCGCCTAATTTGTATATTAACTTTGTTTTATTTTTATTGGCTGGTTATACCGCCTAATTTAATATATATATTTTTATTGGCTGGTTATACCGCCTAATTTAGTATATATATTTTTATTGGCTGGTTATACCGCCTTGCATCTCATTCTTATTATTTACTTTAGTTTAAATCTGATTTCAAAAACCCCTTTTATTTTATTGTTCTTGAATTTAAGTTTTAAACTATTAACTTATAAACTAAAACCCAATCCTTGAGGACTCGACCCTTGCTAACTACTATACTTACAATTGATCTTTTTAGTGCAAGGTTAAATAAGATACACTCTTTTGGGTGCATCAAATTTTTGACGCCGTTGCCGGGGATTGTTTTCTTTAGTTTATTTGTTACTTGGTTTATTCTTATTTTCAGTTCTAATTAGTTCTATTTTCTTGTACATACAAGTTTTTCTTATCAAATTTTGAAAAAAAAAAAAAAAAAAACGATGGAATTGAGCAATCTAACACTTGAAGAGTTGGTGGCATACATGAACATGGAGAATCAACAAGCCAATCTCACCTCCCCAGTTCAACAATTGGCCATGAGAGGATGTCAAGGCCATCAAGTGTTCCAAGACCAACAGTATGATCATTACTCAAACACTTACCATGAGGGATGGTGGGATCATACTAATTATGGCTACTCGAAAAATTACCAAGAAGTAGATCCTTATGCCAATTACACTCATCCATCTAGCTTCAATCAATCATGGTCCCAAGAACCAGATCTTTTTCAACCACCACATATGACTCAAAACTCAGGTACTTCTTTAGAAGATCTTGTCTATTCTCTTGTTACTGATACATTGCAATTTCAACAGGAAACAAGGGCAAGCATCCAGAGTTTGGAAAAGCAAATGATCCAATTGACTAGTAGTATGGTGGGATGGGTAGCACAAAGATCTGAAGAACTCCCTGCCCAAACGATGATTAACCCAAAGGAGAATGCTACTATTGTGACCTTGATGATAACTCGTATAATTATATAGTTTTTAGTTATGTTTTATTATTGTTTTGTGTCAAATACGAGTTATTATTGTTTAGTCTAATTGTGTTTATGATCTTTTATATTTTTATGTATTTTGGTGTTTTTCACAAGTTTCTTTGAGTGATTTCAGATTACTAAAATTAAGGGCAAATCCAGTTCAGTTCCAGTTCCGACACCTTTTGCCATATCAGCTATATCTCGAGTTTCACTGAAGCAATAAGGCTGAAATTTGTGGCCATGCAAAGCTAAGAGGCATATCTATCGTTTTTATGTTTTACACTTCTTGAAACGGAGTCGTTTTCCCTAGCGAAATCGACCATCAAGTTGGCTGATGTGCAATGACGTCTGTGCTGACCTGTTTTCGTATTATGCCCATATCTTCTTATCCACATCAGGAAATGAGATGATTCCAACGGCTATGGATCAGTAACTGATAGGGTAACATTTTTCTAGAAGACCATGTGATCAGATAAGGCCTCCAAAATTGACAAAATCGACCAAGAAGTAGATCCTTATGCCAATTACACTCATCCATCTAGCTTCAATCAATCATGGTCTCAAGAACCAGATCTTTTTCAACCACCACATATGACTCAAAACTCAGGTACTTCTTTAAAAGATCTTGTCTATTCTCTTGTTACTGATACTTTGCAATTTCAACAGGAAACAAGGGCAAGCATCCAGAGTTTGGAAAAGCAAATGATCCAATTGACTAGTAGTATGGTGGTATGGGTAGCACAAAGATCTGAAGAACTCTCTGCCCAAACAATGATTAACCCAAAGGAGAATACTACTATTGTGACCTTGAGGAATGAGGAACAAGATGAGGATGAGACAGAATTAGAGATGGATTCTATTCTTGAGGATAATGAAGCCACAAATACAAATAAGAGTATTTCGGCACCTGAGGTAACGTTTAAAGTTCCACTTTTTACTAATGTTTCTTCTCCACCTTTTCCTAGTAGATTTGCAAAGTTCAAGGAGGATGAACATGAACAAGACACGCTGGAAACCTTAAACAGTTTGTTTGTGGATGTCATTCAACAAGTACCAAAAGATGCACCATTCCTCGATGAGATATGCACCACCAAGGATGATGGAATAATACTTGTAATGGAGAATGCATCCACTGTTGTGCAAAGAAAGCTTCCTCTTAAACGCATAAATTTGGGAAATTTCATGTATGAGCCTGACAAGCGTAAAAAGCCAAGAAGGGGTGTGTTGGTTAGATTCAAAACACTAACTCTAGTGTTAATTGGGAAGGCAGCCCAATTAAAGATGAAATTGCCAACCTGCCATACTCAGATTTGCTTTCTTTTCCTTTTCCTTTTCCTTTTCCTTTTCCTTTTTCTTTTATTATGTTTATTGTTTTTATGTTTATTTGTTAATTTTTTGTTTAGTATTTTAGGATTATTGAGGTTGCATGGTTTTGTTTTGTTTTGAGTCTTAGTTATTCCTATTCTTATGTTATTTGTTCTTTTCTCTTACACATGATTCTTTCATTTGAGTTAATAGACTTACATTGAGGACAATGTAAGAATTAAGTGTGGGGGGGAATGATTTAGGATTTCTTTTATTTTTGTCTACTATTTTTTTTTTCTTTATTATTATTTTTTTTTTTGTGAGTTTTAGTTCCTTTTTAATACAATGATGAGATATGAATTGCATAAGTCTAAAACAGATTTATTAGTGAGAAGATTTTCATGAGAATTGAGCTTGATGTCAACCTTTTTATGAGCCAATGTTAATATGATATGTTGATTGAGAAAGAAGCATGTTTAGACTTAATCTGACTTGTATAATCATCCTTGTGAGTTTTTGAGCCTATAATGATTGATGCATTATACAAATCAATCTAATTTCTTTCTTGAGTGCTCTTATGATTACATGATTCTCTAGAACTTGCTTTAAACCGTTTGAGACTATATTGATACATGTGACAACATGAATATGATAGAGGCATTAGGATTTTTAGCCAGGGCCAAACAGCCATCCCTTATTGATGTTCCAAGAGAACACACCCTTAGTGAACCAATTTGAGCCTACATTGAATAAGCTATCTCTTTGGTAACCATAACTTGTCCCTAACCTAAATATACTTATATCTTTACCTTTGTTCCAAAGATGAATTAGCATGTTTTGAGACAAGTTGCAAAGACAAGGAAGATCTATTGAAAATTTGGGTTAGAAACAAGAAATAAGTGTGGGGGGAAAAGAAAAGAAAAGTCAAGAGAAAAAGAAATGGAATACTGGAAAATACATTCCTATGTAAAAATATATATATATATATATATATGTGAATCATCTCTTGAATTTGTGGAAAAAGAAAAAGATGTTACAAAGTTGTTTAGAATGAAGAAAAGGCCCAACATGAATATCCGGCCTAGGTGACTATGTACTTGTAAAGCGTTTTGAGAAGTTTCTTTGTATAATCTTTTTATGTCTCTAAACTTTATGAACTCTTTGGAACCTTTGTGATATCTTTATCCTTTTGTTCTTCAACCACATTACAAACCCCTTGGCCCCATTACAACCTTGATTAAAGACCTCTTGATTCATGATGTTGTATGATCTAAATAGGGGAGAATAGGTGGACAAGCAAGAATATGGTAGAACTGTTTTCATGAGATTGATTGAGTGTAAACACTTCACCACTACTTTAAAGAGTGAAAATCATGAGGGTATCCCATGTGAGAAGTTGAGATTAAATTTGAACATGCAATATTTTGATTGAGATATGTTATGCTAATATTGGCTTAACTCAAACAATTTACATTCAAGCATGATTTTTTTGTGAAATTCTTTAAGCTATTGATTAGTTTATAAGACTTGTTCAAATATTGTCTCTAATTTGTATTGAAAGGATTAGGAGTAAATATTTTTAGTATATGCAGTTTATTTATATTTTAGTTTTTCAATGTTTGTGGGTATCGTTCTAGTAAACCCTCACGAGACTAAACTCGTCCACTAGGGACACCTAGGGGTTTAAAGGCTTGTGTCACATGCTAAGTGCCACCGTGATTTCCTACGAAAATGGATTAGATTAGATTTTCTTATTTTATTTTTATTGAGTCGTTTCTAGGGACTAGCAACAATCTAAGTGTGGGGGTGTGATAACTCGTATAATTATATAGTTTTTAGTTACGTTTTATTATTGTTTTGTGTCAAATACGAGTTATTATTGTTTAGTCTAATTGTGTTTATGATCTTTTATATTTTTATGTATTTTGGTGTTTTTCACAAGTTTTTTTGAGTGATTTTAGACTACTAGAATTAAGGGCAAATCCAGTTCAGTTCCAGTTCCGACACCTTTTGCCATATCAGCTATATCTCGAGTTTCACTGAAGCAATAAGGCTGAAATTTGTGGCCATGCGAAGCTAAGAGGCATATCTATCGTTTTCATGTTTTACACTTCTTGAAACGGAGTCGTTTTTCCTAGCGAAATCGACCATCAAGTTGGCTGATGTGCAATGACGTCTGTGCTGACCTGGTTTCGTATTATGCCCATATCTTCTTATCCACATCAGCAAATGAGATGATTCCAACGGCTATGGATCAGTAACTGATAGGGTAACATTTTTCTAGAAGACCATGTGATCAGATAAGGCCTCCAAAATTGACAAAATCGACCATCAAGTTGGCTGATCAAAATCGTCATATATGACGAAAATTGTTAGAAAATGCACCCACCTATTATACCTACCTTTGAAATTTGTAAAGCTTGTCTCTTGTCATTTAGCCCTCCAAAATGTGTATAAATAGAGGGCCTTGGATGATTGTAAGGGATCATATTGTACATAGGTAGGATATTAGCCATTTTAATAAAATTCTCTAAGTTTTCTTCTTCTTTCTTTTCTCTAGTTTTCTTTTTCTTTAGAGAGAGCAAGAGGTTGGATAATTAATATTCTTCCTCTTCTTATTTCTTTCTTTTATTTTCTTCTTAGATTTTCTTTAATTTTATGTTTATGTTTACAATGCCTATGCTAGGCTAAACTTCTATTTGGTTAAAGGTGATTTCAAAGCCCTAGACATGTTTTATAATTGATTTTCAGATTCTATCTATCATTAATTTTCTATCAAAGTTGCTTATGTTCTTCTACAAGAATTGTTCATGATGTTGTCTTGATTTGTTTAGGTGTATGATAACTCGTATAATTATATAGTTTTTAGTTATGTTTTATTATTGTTTTGTGTCAAATACGAGTTATTATTGTTTAGTCTAATTGTGTTTATGAACTTTTATATTTTTATGTATTTTGGTGTTTTTCACAAGTTTCTTTGAGTGATTTCAGATTACTAGAATTAAGGGCAAATCCAGTTCAGTTTCAGTTCCGACACCTTTTGCCATATCAGCTATATCTCGAGTTTCCCTGAAGCAATAAGGCTGAAATTTGTAGCCATGCAAAGCTAAGAGGCATATCTATCTTTTTCATGTTTTACACTTCTTAAAACGGAGTCGTTTTCCCTAGCGAAATCGACCATCAAGGTGGCTGATGTGCAATGACGTCTGTGCTGACATGTTTTCGTATTTTGCCCATATCTGCTTAACCACATCAGCAAATGAGCTGATTCCAACGGCTATGGTTCCGCAACTGATAAGGGAACCTTTGTCTAGAAGACCATGTGATCATATCAGGCCTCCAATATTGAATAAATCGACCATCAAGGTGGCTGATGTGCAATGACGTCTGTGCTGACATGTTTTCGTATTTTGCCCATATCTGCTTAACCACATCATCAAATGAGCTGATTCCAACGGCTATGGTTCCGTAACTGATAGGGGAACCTTGTTCTAGAAGACCATGTGATCAGATCAGGCCTCCAATATTGACGAAATCGACCATCAAGTTGGCTGATCAAAATCGTCATATACCTACCTTTGAAATTTGTAAAGCTTGTCTCTTGTCATTTAGCCCTCCAAAATGTGTATAAATAGAGGGCCTTGGATGATTGTAAGGGATCATATTGTACATAGGTAGGATATTAGCCATTTTAATAAAATTCTCTAAGTTTTCTTTTTCTTTCTTTTCTCTAGTTTTCTTTCTTTTCTCTAGTTTTCTTTTTCTTTAGAGAGAGCAAGAGGTTGGATAATTAATATTCTTCCTCTTCTTCTTTCTTTCTTTTATTTTCTTCTTAGATTTTCTTTAATTTTATGTTTATGTTTACAATGCCTATGCTAGGCTAAACTTCTATTTGGTTAAGGGTGATTTCAAAGCCCTAGACATGTTTTGTGATTGATTTTCAGATTCTATCTATCATTAATTTTCTATCAAAGTTGCTTATGTTCTTCTACAAGAATTGTTCATGATGTTGTCTTGATTTATTTAGGTGTACAACTAGATAGATCTTGATAATTATCTATTGCTAGTTTAGGAGTCTTGATCCGTGTAATTGTCTTGATTTCCTATTCATAAGTGGCAATTTGTGATTAATGATTATGGTCAAGTTTTCAATAATTGCAAAGTGGAACATAACCTAAGTTGAACAATCCGAGCTTATGTGTTTGTTGCTTAGATCAACCTATCTTTCTCATCATAAAGCTGCCATTAAATTGAATTTAGAGAGCTTATTCTAGGTTGTTTAATGGTTAGAGATTAAATAGAGAGCTTGTTCTATTTAACGACAAACTAAGGAAAGATTGGGGTAACAGAGCTTGTTGTTATCTACGGTTGTTAACTTTGATAGTTGGTTGATATTGATAGATCTGAAATTGATTCTTAATGATGTCTAGTGGTGGAGAATGAAACCTTAACCATATTTTTCATATTTGATTCTTTTTACTTACTTGTTTTCTTACTTTTCTAGTTTTCTTATTTTTAAAAGTATATTTATTTTTATTGGCTGGTTATACCGCCTAATTTGTATATTAACATTGTTTTATTTTTATTGGCTGGTTATACCGCCTAATTTAGTATATATATTTTTATTGGCTGGTTATACCGCCTAATTTAGTATATATATTTTTATTGGCTGGTTATACCGCCTTGCATCTTATTCTTATTATTTACTTTAGTTTAAATCTGATTTCAAAAACCCCTTTTCTTTTATTGTTCTTGAAATTAAGTTTTAAACTATCAACTTATAAACTAAAACCCAATCCCTGAGGACTCGACCCTTGCTAACTACTATACTTACAATTGATCTTTTTAGTGCAAGGTTAAATAAGATACACTCTTTTGGGTGCATCAAATTTTTGGCGCCGTTGCCGGGGATTGTTTTCTTTAGTCTATTTGTTACTTGGTTTATTCTTATTTTCAGTTCTAATTAGTTTTATTTTCTTGTACATACAAGTTTTTCTTATCAAATTTTGAAAAAAAAAAAAAAAACGATGGAGTTGAGCAATCTAACACTTGAAGAGTTGGTGGCATACATGAACATGGAGAATCAACAAGCCAATCTCACTTCCCTAGTTCAACAATTGGCCATGGGAGGATGTCAAGGCCATCAAGTGTTCCAAGACCAACAGTATGATCATTACTCAAACACTTACCATGAGGGATGGTGGGATCATACTACTTATGGCTATTCGGAAAATTACCAAGAAGTAGATCCTTATGCCAATTACACTCATCCATCTAGCTTCAATCAATCATGGTCCCAAGAACCAGATCTTTTTCAACCACCACATATGACTCAAAACTCAGGTACTTCTTTAGAAGATCTTGTCTATTCTCTTGTTACTGATACATTGCAATTTCAACAGGAAACAAGGGCAAGCATCCAGAGTTTGGAAAAGCAAATGATCCAATTGACTAGTAGTATGGTGGGATGGGTAGCACAAAGATCTGAAGAACTCCCTGCCCAAACGATGATTAAACCAAAGGAGAATGCTACGATTGTGACCTTGAGGAATGAGGAACAAGATGAGGATGAGACAAAATTAGAGATGGATTCTATTCTTGAGGATAATGAAGCCACAAATCCAAATAAGAGTATTTCGGCACCTGAGGTAACGTTTAAGGTTCCACTTTTTACTAATGTTTCTTCTCCACCTTTTCCTAGTAGATTTGCAAAGTTCAAGGAGGAAGAACATGAACAACACATGCCAGAAACCTTAAACAACTTGTTTGTGGATGCCATTCAACAAGTATCAAAATATGCTCCATTCCTCGATGAGATATACACCACAAAGGATGATGGAATAATACTTGTAATGGAGAATGCATCCACTGTTGTGCAAAGAAAGCTTCCTCTCAAACGCATAAATTTGGAAAATTTCATGTATGAGCCTGACAAGCCTAAAAAGCCAAGAAGGGGTGTTGGTTAGGTTCAAAACACTAACTCAAGTGTTAATTGGGAAGGCAACCCAATTAAAGAAGAAATTGCCAACCTTCCATATTCAGATTTGCTTTCTCTTTCTTTTCCTTTTTCTTTTATTATTTTTATTTTTATTTTTATTGTTTTTATTTTTTATGTTTACTTGTTAATTTTTGTTTAGTATTTTAGGATTATTTAGGTTGCATGAGTTTGTTTTGTTTTGAGTCTTAGTTGTTCCTATTCTTATGTTATTAGTTCTTTTCTCTTACACATGATTCTTTCATTTGGGTTAATAGACTTACATTGAGGACAATGTAAGAATTAAGTGTGGGGGGAATGATTTAGGATTTCTTTTATTTTCGTCTACTATTTTTTTTATGAGTCTTTATTATTATTATTTTTAGTGTGTTTTAGTTCCTTTTTAATACAATGATGAGATATGAATTGCATAGGTCTAAACTGGTTACTAGTGAGAAGATTTTCATGAGAATTGAGCTTGATACTATTTTTTATGAGCCAATGTTAATATAATATGTTGATTGAGAAAGAAGCATGTTTAGACTTAATCTGACTTGTATAATCATCCTTGTGAGTTTTTGAGCCTATAATGATTGATGCATTATACAAATCAATCTAATTTCTTTCTTGAGTGCTCTTATGATTACAGGATTCTCTAGAACTTGCTTTAAACCGTTTGAGACTATATTGATACATGTGACAACATGAATATGATAGAGGCATTAGGATTTTTAGCCAGAGCCAAACAGCCATCCCTTATTGATGTTCCAAGAGAACACACCCTTAGTGAACCAATTTGAGCCTACATTGAATAAGCTATCTCTTTGGTAACCATAACTTGTCCCTAACCTAAATATACTTATATCTTTACCTTTGTTCCAAAGATGAATTAGCATGTTTTGAGACAAGTTGCAAAGACAAGGGATATTTTTAGTTAAAAATTTGGGTTAGAAACAAGAAATAAGTGTGGGGGGGAAAGAAAAGAAAAGTCAAGAGAAAAAGAAATGAAATACTGGCAAATACATTCCTATGTAAAAAAAAAAAATATATATATGAATCATCTCTTGAATTTGTGGAAAAAGAAAAAGATGTTACAAAGTCGTTTAGAATGAAGAAAAGGCCCAACATAAATATCCGGCCTAGGTGACTATGTACTTGTAAAGAGTTTTGAGAAGTTTCTTTGTATGATCTTTTTATATCTCTAAACTTTATGAACTCTTTGGAACCTTTGTGATATCTTTATCCTTTTGTTCTTCAACCACATTACAAACCCCTTGGCCCCATTACAACCTTGATTAAAGACCTCTTGATTCATGAAGTTGTATGATCTAAATAGTGGAGAATAGGTGGACAAGCAAGAATATGGTAGAACTGTTTTCATGAGATTGATTGAGTGTAAACACTTCACCACTACTTTAAAGAGTGAAAATCATGAGGGTATCCCATGTGAGAAGTTGAGATTAAATTTGAACATGCAATATTTTGATTGAGATATGTTATGCTAATATTGGCTTAACTCAAACAATTTACATTCAAGCATGATTTTTTGTGAAATTCTTTAAGCTATTGATTAGTTTATAAGACTTGTTCAAATATTGTCTCTAATTTGTATTGAAAGGATTAGGAGTAAATATTTTTAGTATATGCAGTTTATTTATATTTTAGTTTTTCAATGTTTGTGGGTATCGTTCTAGTAAACCCTCACGAGACTAAACTCGTCCACTAGGGACACCTAGGGGTTTAAAGGCTTGTGTCACATGCTAAGTGCCACCGTGATTTCCTACGAAAATGGATTAGATTAGATTTTCTTATTTTATTTTTATTGAGTCGTTGCTAGGGACTAGCAACAATCTAAGTGTGGGGGTGTGATAACTCGTATAATTATATAGTTTTTAGTTATGTTTTATTATTGTTTTGTGTCAAATACGAGTTATTATTGTTTAGTCTAATTGTGTTTATGAACTTTTATATTTTTATGTATTTTGGTGTTTTTCACAAGTTTCTTTGAGTGATTTCAGATTACTAGAATTAAGGGCAAATCCAGTTCAGTTTCAGTTCCGACACCTTTTGCCATATCAGCTATATCTCGAGTTTCCCTGAAGCAATAAGGCTGAAATTTGTAGCCATGCAAAGCTAAGAGGCATATCTATCTTTTTCATGTTTTACACTTCTTAAAACGGAGTCGTTTTCCCTAGCGAAATCGACCATCAAGGTGGCTGATGTGCAATGACGTCTGTGCTGACATGTTTTCGTATTTTGCCCATATCTGCTTAACCACATCAGCAAATGAGCTGATTCCAACGGCTATGGTTCCGCAACTGATAGGGGAACCTTTGTCTAGAAGACCATGTGATCATATCAGGCCTCCAATATTGAATAAATCGACCATCAAGGTGGCTGATGTGCAATGACGTCTGTGCTGACATGTTTTCGTATTTTGCCCATATCTGCTTAACCACATCATCAAATGAGCTGATTCCAACGGCTATGGTTCCGTAACTGATAGGGGAACCTTGTTCTAGAAGACCATGTGATCAGATCAGGCCTCCAATATTGACGAAATCGACCATCAAGTTGGCTGATCAAAATCGTCATATACCTACCTTTGAAATTTGTAAAGCTTGTCTCTTGTCATTTAGCCCTCCAAAATGTGTATAAATAGAGGGCCTTGGATGATTGTAAGGGATCATATTGTACATAGGTAGGATATTAGCCATTTTAATAAAATTCTCTAAGTTTTCTTTTTCTTTCTTTTCTCTAGTTTTCTTTCTTTTCTCTAGTTTTCTTTTTCTTTAGAGAGAGCAAGAGGTTGGATAATTAATATTCTTCCTCTTCTTCTTTCTTTCTTTTATTTTCTTCTTAGATTTTCTTTAATTTTATGTTTATGTTTACAATGCCTATGCTAGGCTAAACTTCTATTTGGTTAAGGGTGATTTCAAAGCCCTAGACATGTTTTGTGATTGATTTTCAGATTCTATCTATCATTAATTTTCTATCAAAGTTGCTTATGTTCTTCTACAAGAATTGTTCATGATGTTGTCTTGATTTATTTAGGTGTACAACTAGATAGATCTTGATAATTATCTATTGCTAGTTTAGGAGTCTTGATCCGTGTAATTGTCTTGATTTCCTATTCATAAGTGGCAATTTGTGATTAATGATTATGGTCAAGTTTTCAATAATTGCAAAGTGGAACATAACCTAAGTTGAACAATCCGAGCTTATGTGTTTGTTGCTTAGATCAACCTATCTTTCTCATCATAAAGCTGCCATTAAATTGAATTTAGAGAGCTTATTCTAGGTTGTTTAATGGTTAGAGATTAAATAGAGAGCTTGTTCTATTTAACGACAAACTAAGGAAAGATTGGGGTAACAGAGCTTGTTGTTATCTACGGTTGTTAACTTTGATAGTTGGTTGATATTGATAGATCTGAAATTGATTCTTAATGATGTCTAGTGGTGGAGAATGAAACCTTAACCATATTTTTCATATTTGATTCTTTTTACTTACTTGTTTTCTTACTTTTCTAGTTTTCTTATTTTTAAAAGTATATTTATTTTTATTGGCTGGTTATACCGCCTAATTTGTATATTAACATTGTTTTATTTTTATTGGCTGGTTATACCGCCTAATTTAGTATATATATTTTTATTGGCTGGTTATACCGCCTAATTTAGTATATATATTTTTATTGGCTGGTTATACCGCCTTGCATCTTATTCTTATTATTTACTTTAGTTTAAATCTGATTTCAAAAACCCCTTTTCTTTTATTGTTCTTGAAATTAAGTTTTAAACTATCAACTTATAAACTAAAACCCAATCCCTGAGGACTCGACCCTTGCTAACTACTATACCTACAATTGATCTTTTTAGTGCAAGGTTAAATAAGATACACTCTTTTGGGTGCATCAGTGTACAACTAGATAGATCTTGATAATTATCTATTGCTAGTTTAGGAGTCTTGATCCGTGTAATTGTCTTGATTTCCTATTCATAAGTGGCAATTTGTGATTAATGATTATGGTCAAGTTTTCAATAATTGCAAAGTGGAACATAACCTAAGTTGAACAATCCGAGCTTATGTGTTTGTTGCTTAGATCAACCTATCTTTCTCATCATAAAGCTGCCATTAAATTGAACTTAGAGAGCTTATTCTAGGTTGTTTGATGGTTAGAGATTAAATAGAGAGCTTGTTCTATTTAACGACAAACTAAGGAAAGATTGGGATAACAGAGCTTGTTGTTATCTACGGTTGTTAACTTTGATAGTTGGTTGATATTGATAGATCTGAAATTGATTCTTAATGATGTCTAGTGGTGGAGAATGAAACCTTAACCATATTTTTCATATTTGATTCTTCTTACTTACTTGTTTTCTTACTTTTCTAGTTTGCTTATTTTTAAAAGTATATTTATTTTTATTGGCTAGTTATACCGCCTAATTTGTATATTAACTTTGTTTTACTTTTATTGGCTGGTTATACCGCCTAATTTAGTATATATATTTTTATTGGCTGGTTATACCGCCTAATTTAGTATATATATTTTTATTGGCTGGTTATACCGCCTTGCATCTTCTTATTATTATTTACTTTAGTTTAAATCTGGCTTCAAAAACCCCTTTTCTTTTATTGTTCTTGAATTTAAGTTTTAAACTATTAACTTATAAACTAAAACCCAATCCCTGAGGACTCGACCCTTGCTAACTACTATACTTACAATTTATCTTTTTAGTGCAAGGTTAAATAAGATACACTCTTTTGGGTGCATCACTTGAGAAATGAGGAACAAGATGAGGATGAGACAAAATTAGAGATGGATTCTATTCTTGAGGATAATGAAGCCACAAATCCAAATAAGAGTATTTCGGCACCTGAGGTAACGTTTAAGGTTCCACTTTTTACTAATGTTTCTTCTCCACCTTTTCCTAGTAGATTTGCAAAGTTCAAGGAGGAAGAACATGAACAACACATGCCAGAAACCTTAAACAACTTGTTTGTGGATGCCATTCAACAAGTATCAAAATATGCTCCATTCCTCGATGAGATATGCACCACAAAGGATGATGGAATAATACTTGTAATGGAGAATGCATCCACTGTTGTGCAAAGAAAGCTTCCTCTCAAACGCATAAATTTGGAAAATTTCATGTATGAGCCTGACAAGCCTAAAAAGCCAAGAAGGGGTGTTGGTTAGGTTCAAAACACTAACTCAAGTGTTAATTGGGAAGGCAACCCAATTAAAGAAGAAATTGCCAACCTTCCATATTCAGATTTGCTTTCTCTTTCTTTTCCTTTTTCTTTTATTATTTTTATTTTTATTGTTTTTATTTTTATTTTTTATGTTTACTTGTTAATTTTTGTTTAGTATTTTAGAATTATTTAGGTTGCATGAGTTTGTTTTGTTTTGTTTTGAGTCTAGTTATTCCTATTCTTATGTTATTAGTTCTTTTCTCTTACACATGATTCTTTCATTTGGGTTAATAGACTTACATTGAGGACAATGTAAGAATTAAGTGTGGGGGGAATGATTTAGGATTTCTTTTATTTTTGTCTACTATTTTTTTTTATTTTTATGAGTCTTTATTATTATTTTTAGTGTGTTTTAGTTCCTTTTCAATACTATGATGAGATATGAATTGCATAAGTCTAAAACAGATTTATTAGTGAGAAGATTTTCATGAGAATTGAGCTTGATGTCAACCTTTTTATGAGCCAATGTTAATATGATATGTTGATTGAGAAAGAAGCATGTTTAGACTTAATCTGACTTGTATAATCATCCTTGTGAGTTTTTGAGCCTATAATGATTGATGCATTATACAAATCAATCTAATTTCTTTCTTGAGTGCTCTTATGATTACATGATTCTCTAGAACTTGCTTTAAACCGTTTGAGACTATATTGATACATGTGACAACATGAATATGATAGAGGCATTAGGATTATAACCAGAACCAAACAGCCATCCATTATTAATGTTCCAAGAGAACACACCCTTAGTGAACCAATTTGAGCCTACATTGAATAAGCTATCTCTTTGGTAACCATAACTTGTCCCTAACCTAAATATACTTATATCCTTACCCTTGTTCTAAAGATGGATTATATATTTTGAGACATATTGCAAAAAAAAAAAACAAGGGATATTTTTAGTTAAAAATTTGGGTTAGAAACAAGAAATAAGTGTGGGGGGAAAAGAAAAGAAAAGTCAAGAGAAAAAGAAATGGAATACTGGCAAATACATTCCTATGTAAAAAAAAATATGAATCATCTCTTGAATTTGTGGAAAAAGAAAAAGATGTTACAAAGTTGTTTAGAATGAAGAAAAGGCCCAACATGAATATTCGGCCTAGGTGATTATGTGCTTTATAAGAGTTTTGAGAAGTTTTATTTGTATGATCCTATTATGTCTCTAAACTCTATGAACTCTTTGGAACCTTTGTGATATCTTTATCCTTTTGTTCTTTAACCACATTATAACACTTTGGCCCCATTACAACCTTGAATAAAGACCTCTTGATTTATGAAGTTGTATGATCTAAATAGTAGAGAATAGGTGGACAAGCAAGCATATGGTAGAAGTGTTTTCATGAGATTGATTGAGTGTAAACACTTTACCACTCCTTTAAAGAGTGAAAATCAAGAGAGTATCCCATGTGAGAAGTTGAGATTAAGTTTGAATATGCACTATTTTGATTGAAATATGTTATGTTAATATTGGCTTAACTCAAACTATTTACATTCAAGCAAGATTTTTTGTGAATTCCTTTAAGCTATTGATTAGTTTTTAAGACTTGTCCAATGATTATCTCAAATTTATATTGGAAGGATTAGTTATAATTATTATTTTTAGTTTTTCTTATGTTTTCAATGTTTGTGGGTATCGTCCTAGTAAACCCTCACGAGACTAAACTCGTCCACTAGGGACACCTAGGGGTTTAAAGGCTTGTGTCACATGCTAAGTGCCACCGTGATTTCCTACGAAAATGGATTAGATTAGATTTTTTTATTTTATTTTTATTGAGTCGTTACTAGGGACTAGCAACAATCTAAGTGTGGGGGTGTGATAACTCGTATAATTATATAGTTTTTAGCTATGTTTTATTATTGTTTTGTGTCAAATACGAGTTATTATTGTTTAGTCTAATTGTGTTTATGATCTTTTATATTTTTATGTAATTTGGTGTTTTTCACAAGTTTCTTTGAGTGATTTCATATTACTAGAATTAAGGGCAAATCCAGTTCAGTTCCAGTTCCGACACCTTTTGCCATATCAGCTATATCTGGAGTTTCACTGAAGCAATAAGGCTGAAATTTTAACCGTACAAAGTTAAGAGGCATATCTATCTTTTTCATGTTTTACACTTCTTGAAACGGAGTCGTTTTCCCTAGCGAAATCAACCATCAAGTTGGCTGATGTGCAATGACGTCTGTCCTGAGCAGTTTTCGCATTTTGACCATATCGTCAGATACACATCAGCAAAGGCGCTGATTCCAACGGCTATGGATCATTAACTGATAGGGGAACATTTGTCTAGAAGACCATGTGATCAGATAAAGCCTCCAATATTGAAGAAATCGACCATCAAGTTGGCTGATGTGCAATGACGTCTGTGCTGACCTGTTTTCGTATTTTGCCCATATCTTCTTCTACACATCAGAAAATGAGCTGATTCCAACGGCTATGAATCATTAACTCATTGGGGAACATTTTTCTAGAAGACCATGTGACCAGATCAGGCCTCCAAGATTGACAAAATCGACTGATGCACCCAAAAGAGTGTATCTTATTTAACCTTGCACTAAAAAGATCAATTGTAAGTATAGTAGTTAGCAAGGGTCGAGTCCTCAGGGATTGGGTTTTAGTTTATAAATTAATAGTTTAAAACTTAAATTCAAGAACAATAAAAGAAAAGGGGTTTTTGAAGCCAGATTTAAACTAAAGTAAATAATAAGAATAAGATGCAAGGCGGTATAACCAGCCAATAAAAATATATATACTAAATTAGGCGGTATAACCAGCCAATAAAAATAAAACAAAGTTAATATACAAATTAGGCGGTATAACCAGCTAATAAAAATAAATATACTAAGAAGAATCAAATATGAAACATATGGTTAAGGTTTCATTCTCCACCACTAGACATCATTAAGAATCAATTTCAGATCTATCAATATCAACCAACTATCAAAGTTAACAACCGTAGATAACAACAAGCTCTGTTATCCCAATCTTTCCTTAGTTTGTCGTTAAATAGAACAAGCTCTCTATTTAATCTCTAACCATTAAACAACCTAGAATAAGCTCTCTAAATTCAATTTAATGGCAGCTTTATGATGAGAAAGATAGGTTGATCTAAGCAACAAACACATAAGCTCGGATTGTTCAACTTAGGTTATGTTCCACTTTGCAATTATTGAAAACTTGACCATAATCATTAATCACAAATTGCCACTTATGAATAGGAAATCAAGACAATTACACGGATCAAGACTCCTAGACTAGCAATAGATAATTATCAAGATCTATCTAGTTGTACACCTAAATAAATCAAGACAACATCATGAACAATTCTTGTAGAAGAACATAAGCAACTTTGATAGAAAATTAATGATAGATAGAATCTGAAAATCAATCACAAAACATGTCTAGGGCTTTGAAATCACCCTTAACCAAATATAAGTTTAGCCTAGCATAGGCATTGTAAACATAAACATAAAATTAAAGAAAATCTAAGAAGAAAATAAAAGAAAGAAAGAAGAAGAGGAAGAATATTAATTATCCAACCTCTTGCTCTCTCTAAAGAAAAAGAAAACTAGAGAAAAGAAAGAAGAAGAAAACTTAGAGAATTTTATTAAAATGGCTAATATCCTACCTATGTACAATATGATCCTCTACAATCATCCAAGGCCCTCTATTTATACACATTTTGGAAGGCTAAATGACAAGAGACAAGCTTTACAAATTTCAAAGGTAGGTATAATAGGTGGGTGAATTTTTCTAACAATTTTCGTCATATTGTATGACAATTTTGATCAGCCAACTTGATGGTCGATTTCGTCAATGTTGGAGGCCTGATCTGATCACATGGTCTTCTAGAAAAAGGTTCCCCTATCAGTTACGGATCCATAGCCGTTAGAATCAGCTCATTTGCTGATGTGTATAAGCAGATATGGGCAAAATACGAAAACATGTCAGCACAGACGTCATTGCACATCAGCCAACTTGATGGTCGATTTCGTCAATATTAGAGGCCTGATCTGATCATATGGTCTTCTAGACAAAGGTTCCCGTATCAGTTACGGATCCATAGCCATTGGAATCAGCTCATTTGCTGATGTGGATAAGCAGATATGGGCAAAATACGAAAACAGGTCAGCACAGACGTCATTGCACATCAGCCAACTTGATGGTCGATTTCGCTAGGGAAAACGACTCCGTTTCAAGAAGTATAAAACATGAAAAAGATAGATATGCCTCTTAGCTTTGCACGGCTACAAATTTCAGCCTTATTGCTTCAGTTAAACTCCAGATATAGCTGATATGGCAAAATGTGTCGGAACTGGAACTGAACTGGATTTGCCCTTAATTCTAGTAATCTGAAATCACTCAAAGAAACTTGTGAAAAACACCAAATTACATAAAAATATAAAAGATCATAAACACAATTAGACTAAACAATAATAACTCGTATTTGACACAAAACAATAATAAAACATAACTAAAAACTATATAATTATACGAGTTATCACACCCCCACACTTAGATTGTTGCTAGTCCCTAGCAACGACTCAATAAAAATAAAATAAGAAAATCTAATCTAATCCACTTTCGTAGGAAATTACGGTGGCACTTAGCATGTGACACAAGCCTTTAAACCCCTAGGTGTCCCTAGTGGACGAGTTTAGTCTCGTGAGGGTTTACTAGAACGATACCCACAAACATTGAAAAATTAAAATATAAATAAACTTCATATAAATAAACTACATATACTAAAAATATTTACTCCTAATCCTTTCAATACAAATTAGAGACAATATTTGAACAAGTCTTATAAACTAATCAATAGCTTAAAAAATTTCACAAAAAATCATGCTTGAATGTAAATTGTTTGAGTTAAGCCAATATTAGCATAACATATCTCAATCAAAATAGTGCATGTTCAAATTTAATCTCAACTTCTCACATGGGATACTCTCTTGATTTTCACTCTTTAAAGTAGTGGTAAAGTGTTTACACTCAATCAATCTCATGAAAACACTTCTACCATATGCTTGCTTGTCCACCTATTCTCCACTAAAAGATCATGCAACTTCATAAATCAAGTGGTCTTTAATCAAGGTTGTAATGGGGCCAAGGGGTTTGTAATGTGGTTGAAGAACAAAAGGATAAAGATATCACCAAGGTTCCAAAGAGTTCATAAAGTTTAGAGACATAAAAAGATTATACAAAGAAACTTCTCAAAACTCTTTACAAGTACATAGTCACCTAGGCCGGATATTCATGTTGGGCCTTTTCTTCATTCTAAACAACTTTGTAACATCTTTTTCTTTTTTCCACAAATTCAAGAGATGATTCATTTTTTTTTATATAGGAATGTATTTGCCAGTATTCCATTTCTTTTTCTCTTGACTTTTCTTTTCTTTTCCCCCACACTTATCTTTTGTTCTAACCCAAATTTTCAAAAAGTATCCCTTGTTTTTGCAATATGTCTCAAACATTCTAGTCCATCTTTAGAACAAGGGTAAGGATATAAGTATATTTAGGCTAGGTGTAAGTTGTGGTTACCAATAAAACATCATATTTAATGTAGGCTCAAATTGGCTCACTAGTGGGAATGTTCTCTTAGAACATTAATAATGGATGGCTGTTTGGCTCTGGTTATAATCCTAATGCCTCTATCATATTCATGTTGTCACATGTATCAATATAGTCTCAAACGGTTTAAAGCAAGTTCTAGAGAATCATGTAATCATAAGAGCACTCAAGAAAGAAATTAGATTGATTTGTATAATGCATCAATCATTATAGGCTCAAAAACTCACAAGGATGATTATACAAGTCAGATTAAGTCTAAACATGCTTCTTTCTCAATCAACATATCATATTAACATTGGCTCATAAAAAGGTTGACATCAAGCTCAATTCTCATGAAAATCTTCTCACTAATAAATCTGTTTTAGACTTATGCAATTCATATCTCATCATTGTATTAAAAAGGAACTAAAACACACTAAAAAAAATAGTAATAATAATAAAGACTCAAAAAAAAATAGTAGACAAAAATAAAAGAAATCCTAAATCATTCCCCCCACACTTAATTCTTACATTGTCCTCAATGTAAGTCTATTAACACAAATGAAAGAATCATGTGTAAGAGAAAAGAACTAATAACATAAGAATAGGAATAACTAAGACTCAAAACAAAACAAAACCATGCAACCTCAATAATCCTAAAATACTAAACAAAAAATTAACAAATAAACATAAAAACAATAAACATAATAAAAGAAAAAGGAAAAGGAAAAGGAAAAGGAAAAGGAAAAGAAAGCAAATCTGAGTATGGCAGGTTGGCAATTTCTTCTTTAATTGGGTTGCCTTCCCAATTAACACTTGAGTTAGTGTTTTGAACCTAACCAACACCCCTTCTTGGTATTTTAGGCTTGTCAGGCTCATACATGAAATTTCCCAAATTAATGCGTTTGAGAGGAAGCTTTCTTTGCACAACAGTGGATGCATTCTCCATTACAAGTATTATTCCATCATCCTTTGTGGTGCATATGTCATCGAGGAATGGAGCATATTTTGATACTTGTTGAATGGAATCCACAAACAAGTTGTTTAAGGTTTCCGGCATGTGTTGTTCATGTTCTTCCTCCTTGAACTTTGCAAATCTACTAGGAAAAGGTGGAGAAGAAACATTAGTAAAAAGTGGAACTTTAAACGTTACCTCAGGTGCCGAAATACTCTTATTTGTATTTGTGGCTTCATTATCCTCAAGAATAGAATCCATCTCTAATTCTGTCTCATCCTCATCTTGTTCCTCATTCCTCAAGGTCACAATAGTAGTATTCTCTTTTGGGTTAATCATTGTTTGGGCAGAGAGTTCTTCAGATCTTTGTGCTACCCATACCACCATACTACTAGTCAATTGGATCATTTGCTTTTCCAAACTCTGGATGCTTGCCCTTGTTTCCTGTTGAAATTGCAATGTATCAGTAACAAGAGAATAGACAAGATCTTCTAAAGAAGTACCTGAGTTTTGAGTCATATGTGGTGGTTGAAAAAGATCTGGTTCTTGGGACCATGATTGATTGAAGCTAGATGGATGAGTGTAATTGGCATAAGGATCTACTTCTTGGTAATTTTTCGAGTAGCCATAATTAGTATGATCCCACCATCCCTCATGGTAAGTGTTTGAGTAATGATCATACTGTTGGTCTTGGAACACTTGATGGCCTTGACATCCTCCCATGGCCAATTGTTGAACTGGGAAGGTGAGATTGGCTTGTTGATTCTCCATGTTCATGTATGCCACCAACTCTTCAAGTATTAGATTGCTTAATTCCATCTTTTTTTTTTTTTCAAAATTTGAAAAGAAAAACATGTATGTATAAGAAAATAATACTAATTAGAACTGAAAATAAGAATAAACCAAGTAACAAATAAACTAAAGAAAACAATCCCCGGCAACGGCGCCAAAAACTTGATGCACCCAAAAGAGTGTATCTTATTTAACCTTGCACTAAAAAGATCAATTGTAAGTATAGTAGTTAGCAAGGGTCGAGTCCTCAGGGATTGGGTTTTAGTTTATAAATTAATAGTTTAAAACTTAAATTCAAGAACAATAAAAGAAAAGGGGTTTTTGAAGCCAGATTTAAACTAAAGTAAATAATAAGAATAAGATGCAAGGCGGTATAACCAGCCAATAAAAATATATATACTAAATTAGGCGGTATAACCAGCCAATAAAAATAAAACAAAGTTAATATACAAATTAGGCGGTATAACCAGCCAATAAAAATAAATATACTAAGAAGAATCAAATATGAAACATATGGTTAAGGTTTCATTCTCCACCACTAGACATCATTAAGAATCATTTTCAGATCTATCAATATCAACCAACTATCAAAGTTAACAACCGTAGATAACAACAAGCTCTGTTATCCCAATCTTTCCTTAGTTTGTCGTTAAATAGAACAAGCTCTCTATTTAATCTCTAACCATTAAACAACCTAGAATAAGCTCTCTAAATTCAATTTAATGGCAGCTTTATGATGAGAAAGATAGGTTGATCTAAGCAACAAACACATAAGCTCGGATTGTTCAACTTAGGTTATGTTTCACTTTGCAATTATTGAAAACTTGACCATAATCATTAATCACAAATTGCCACTTATGAATAGGAAATCAAGACAATTGCACGGATCAAGACTCCTAGACTAGCAATAGATAATTATCAAGATCTATCTAGTTGTACACCTAAATAAATCAAGACAACATCATGAACAATTCTTGTAGAAGAACATAAGCAACTTTGATAGAAAATTAATGATAGATAGAATCTGAAAATCAATCACAAAACATGTCTAGGGCTTTGAAATCACCCTTAACCAAATAGAAGTTTAGCCTAGCATAGGCATTGTAAACATAAACATAAAATTAAAGAAAATCTAAGAAGAAAATAAAAGAAAGAAAGAAGAAGAGGAAGAATATTAATTATCCAACCTCTTGCTCTCTCTAAAGAAAAAGAAAACTAGAGAAAAGAAAGAAGAAGAAAACTTAGAGAATTTTATTAAAATGGCTAATATCCTACCTATGTACAATATGATCCTCTACAATCATCCAAGGCCCTCTATTTATACACATTTTGGAAGGCTAAATGACAAGAGACAAGCTTTACAAATTTCAAAGGTAGGTATAATAGGTGGGTGAATTTTTCTAACAATTTTCGTCATATTGTATGACAATTTTGATCAGCCAACTTGATGGTCGATTTCGTCAATGTTGGAGGCCTGATCTGATCACATGGTCTTCTAGAAAAAGGTTCCCCTATCAGTTACGGATCCATAGCCGTTAGAATCAGCTCATTTGCTGATGTGGATAAGCAGATATGGGCAAAATACAAAAACATGTCAGCACAGACGTCATTGCACATCAGCCAACTTGATGGTCGATTTCGTCAATATTAGAGGCCTGATCTGATCATATGGTCTTCTAGACAAAGGTTCCCGTATCAGTTACGGATCCATAGCCATTAGAATCAGCTCATTTTCTGATGTGGATAAGCAGATATGGGCAAAATACGAAAACAGGTCAGCACAGACGTCATTGCACATCAGCCAACTTGATGGTCGATTTCGCTAGGGAAAACGACTCCGTTTCAAGAAGTATAAAACATGAAAAAGATAGATATGCCTCTTCGCTTTGCACGGCTACAAATTTCAGCCTTATTTCTTCAGTGAAACTCCAGATATAGCTGATATGGCAAAATGTGTCGGAACTGGAACTGAACTGGATTTGCCCTTAATTCTAGTAATCTGAAATCACTCAAAGAAACTTGTGAAAAACACCAAATTACATAAAAATATAAAAGATCATAAACACAATTAGACTAAACAATAATAACTCGTATTTGACACAAAACAATAATAAAACATAACTAAAAACTATATAATTATACGAGTTATCATCGACCATCAAGTTGGCGGATCAAAATGGTCATACAATATGACGAAAATTGTTAGAAAAATGCACCCACCTATTATACCTACCTTTGAAATTTGTAAAGCTTGTCTCTTGTCATTTAGCCCTCCAAAATGTGTATAAATAGAGGGCCTTGGATGATTGTAGAGGATCATATTGTACATTGGTAGGATATTAGCCATTGTAATAAAATTCTCTAAGTTTTCTTCTTCTTTCTTTTCTCTAGTTTTCTTTTTCTTTATTTTTTTTTCTTCTTCTTTCTTTCTTTTATTTCCTTCTTAGATTCTCTTTAATTTTATGTTTATGTTTACAATGCCTATGCTAGGCTAAACTTCTATTTGGTTAAGGGTGATTTCAAAGCCCTAGACATGTTTTGTGATTGATTTTCAGATTCTATCTATCATTAATTTTCTATCAAAGTTGCTTATGTTCTTCTACAAGAATTGTTCATGATGTTGTCTTGATTTATTTAGGTGTACAACTAGATAGATCTTGATAATTATCTATTGCTAGTCTAGGAGTCTTGATCCGTGTAATTGTCTTGATTTCCTATTCATAAGTGGCAATTTGTGATTAATGATTATGGTCAAGTTTTCAATAATTGCAAAGTGGAACATAACCTAAGTTGAACAATCCGAGCTTATGTGTTTGTTGCTTAGATCAACCTATCTTTCTCATCATAAAGCTGCCATTAAATTGAATTTAGAGAGCTTATTCTAGGTTGTTTAATGGTTAGAGATTAAATAGAGAGCTTGTTCTATTTAACGACAAACTAAGGAAAGATTGGGATAACAGAGCTTGTTGTTATCTACGGTTGTTAACTTTGATAGTTGGTTGATATTGATAGATCTGAAATTGATTCTTAATGATGTCTAGTGGTGGAGAATGAAACCTTAACCATATTTTTCATATTTGATTCTTCTTACTTACTTGTTTTCTTACTTTTCTAGTTTGCTTATTTTTAAAAGTATATTTATTTTTATTGGCTGGTTATACCGCCTAATTTGTATATTAACTTTGTTTTATTTTTATTGGCTGGTTATACCGCCTAATTTAATATATATATTTTTATTGGCTGGTTATACCGCCTAATTTAGTATATATATTTTTATTGGCTGGTTATACCGCCTTGCATCTCATTCTTATTATTTACTTTAGTTTAAATCTGATTTCAAAAACCCCTTTTATTTTATTGTTCTTGAATTTAAGTTTTAAACTATTAACTTATAAACTAAAACCCAATCCCTGAGGACTCGACCCTTGCTAACTACTATACTTACAATTGATCTTTTTAGTGCAAGGTTAAATAAGATACACTCTTTTGGCTGCATCATAGGCTCAAATTGGTTCACTAAGGGTGTGTTCTCTTGGAACATCAATAAGGGATGGCTGTTTGGCCCTGGCTAAAAATCCTAATGCCTCTATCATATTCATGTTGTCACATGCATCAATATAGTCTCAACAAGGTGTAAAGCAAGTTCTAGAGAATCATGTAATCATAAGAGCACTCAAGAAAGAAATTAGATTGATTTGTATAATGCATCAATCATTATAGGCTCAAAAACTCACAAGGATGATTATACAAGTCAGATTAAGTCTAAACATGCTTCTTTCTCAATCAATATATCATGTCAACATTGGCACATAAAAATTAGTAACAAGCTCAATTCTCATGAAAATCTTCTCACTAATAACCAGTTTTAGACCTATACAATTCATATCTCATCATTGTATTAAAAAAAAATAACTAAAACACACTAAAAATAATAATAATATTTATAATTATATTAAAGACTCATAAAAAAATAATAGGCAAAAATAAAAGAAATCCTAAATCCTTCCCCCCACACTTAATTCTTACATTGTCATCAATGTAATGCTATTAACCCAAATGAAAGAATCATGTGTAAGAGAAAATAACTAATAGCATAAGAATAGGAATAACTAAGACTCAAAACAAAACAAAACAAAACAAACTCATGCAACCTAAATAATCCTAAAATACTAAACAAACAATTAACAAATAAACATAAAAACAATAAAAATAATAAAAGAAAAAGGAAAAGGAAAAGGAAAAGAAAGCAAATCTGAGTATGGCAGGTGGTAATTTCTTCATTAATTGGGCTGCCTTCCCAATTAGTACTTGATTTAGTGTTTTGAATCTAACCAACACCCATTCTTGGCATTTTAGGATTTGCAAGATCATACAAGAAACTTCCCGAATTTGTGCGTTTTGTAGGGTGGTTTCTTTGCACAAAAGTGGATGCATTCTCCATTACAAGTATTATTCCATTCTTTGTAGTGCATTGCTCATCGAGGAATGGTGCATCTTTTGGTACTTGTTGAATGACATCCACAAACAAACTGTTTAAGGTTTCCAGCATGTTTTGTTCATGTTCCTCCTCCTTGAACTTTGCGAATCTACTAGGGAAAGGTGGAGAAGAAACATTAGTAAAAATTGGAATCTTAAACGTTACCTCAGGTGCCGAAATTCTCTTATTTGGATTTGTGGTTTCATTCTCCTCAAGAATAGAATCCATTTCTAATTTTGTCTCATCCTCATCTTGTTTCTCATTCTTCAAGGTCACAATGGTAGCATTCTCCTTTGGGTTAATCATCGTTTGGGCTGAGAGTTCTTCAGATCTTTGTGCTACCCATCCCACCGTACTACTAGCCAATTGGCTCATTTGCTTTTCCAAACTCTGGATGCTTGCCCTTGTTTCCTGTTGAAATTGCAAAGTATCAGTAACAAGAGAATAGACAAGATCTTCTAAAGAAGTACCTGAGTTTTGAGTCATATGTGGTGGTTGAAAAAGATCTGGTTCTTGAGACCATGATTGATTGAAGCTAGATGGATGAGTGTAATTGGCATAAGGATCTACTTCTTGGTAATATTTCGAGTAGCCATAATTAGTATGATCCCACCATCCCTCATGGTAAGTGTTTGAGTAATGATCATACTGTTGGTCTTGGAACACTTGATGGCCTTGACATCCTCCCACGGCCAATTGTTGAATTGGGGAGGTGAGCTTGGCTTGTTGATTCTCCATGTTCATGTATGCCACCAACTCTTCAATTGTTAGATTGCTCAATTCCATCGTTTTTTTTTTTAAATTTGAAAAGAAAAACCTGTATGTACAAGAAGATAAAACTAATTAGAACTGAAAATAAGAATAAACCAAGTAACAAATAAACTAAAGAAAGCAATCCCCGGCAACGGCGCCAAAAATTTGATGCACCCAAAAGAGTGTATCTTATTTAACCTTGCACTAAAAAGATCAATTGTAAGTATAGTAGTTAGCAAGGGTCGAGTCCTCAGGGATTGGGTTTTAGTTTATAAGTTGATAGTTTAAAACTTAAATTCAAGAACAATAAAAGAAAAGGGGTTTTTGAAATCAGATTTAAACTAAAGTAAATAATAAGTAAGATGCAAGTAAGAAATATGAAATCAAATATGAGAGAAATATGGTTAAGGTTTCATTCTCCACCACTAGACATCATTAAGAACCAATTTCAGATCTATCAATATCAACCAACTATCAAAGTTAACAACCGTAGATAACAACAAGCTCTGTTATCCCAATCTTTCCTTAGTTTGTCGTTAAATAGAACAAGCTCTCTATTTAATCTCTAACCATCAAACAACCTAGAATAAGCTCTCTAAATTCAATTTAATGGCAGCTTTATGATGAGAAAGATAGGTTGATCTAAGCAACAAACACATAAGCTCGGATTGTTCAACTTAGGTTATGTTCCACTTTGCAATTATCGAAAACTTGACCATAATCATTAATCACAAATTGCCACTTATGAATAGGAAATCAAGACAATTACACGGATCAAGACTCCTAAACTAGCAATAGATAATTATCAAGATCTATCTAGTTGTACACCTAAATAAATCAAGACAACATCATGAACAATTCTTGTAGAAGAACATAAGCAACTTTGATAAAAAATTAATGATAGATAGAATCTGAAAATCAATTATAAAACATGTGTAGGGCTTTGAAATCACCCTTAACCAAATAAAAGTTTAACCTAGCATAGGCATTCTAAACATAAACATAAAATTAAAGAGAATCTAAGAAGGAAATAAAAGAAAGAAAGAAGAAGAAGAAAATATAGAAAAAGAAAACTAGAGAAAGGAAAGAAGAAAACTTAGAGAATTTTATTATAATGGCTAATATCCTACCAATCTACCATATCTCTTACAATCATCCAAGGCCCTCTATTTATACACATTTTGGAGAGCTAAATGACAAGAGACAAGCTTTATAAATTTGAAAGGTAGGTATAATAGGTGGGTGCATTTTTCTAACAATTTTTGTCATATTGTATGACAATTCTGATCAGCCAGCTTGATGGTTGATTTTGTCAATGTTGGAGGCTTGATCTGAACAAATGGTCTTCTAGAAAAATGTTCCCCTATCAGTTTGTGATCCATAGCCGTTGGAATCAGATCAAATGGTCTTCTAGAAAAATGTTGGAGGCTTGATCCATAGCCAATGTTGTGGAGTTGCAGCATTATGTGGAGGTAGAAGACATGGTGCACATGGCTATGAAGGTGGAGAGGCAATTGAAAAGAAAGGGGGCAGCAAGATATTCTTCGGTTTCTAGCACTCCTTGGAAACCAAAGTGGGACAAAGACCGGGCTGTTGTCAAGGGCAAAATCGAACCACCAAAGGGGAAAGAAGAGAGCACTAGCAAAGACAAACCCAAGGTATTTCAACATTCCAATTCTTCAAGGAATAGAGATATTAAATGCTTTAAATGTTTAGGTTCAGGCCATATTGCATCTCAATGTCCAAACAAAAGGGCGATGATCATGCATGCTAATGGTGAAGTCGTGACAGAAAGTGAGGATGATTGTGATGACATGCCAGAATTGGAGGATGCTAGTGATTGTGTTGGTGATGATGCTGATTTGGACTACCCCGTGGAAGGTAAATCTCTTGTTGCTAGGCGTGCTTTGAATGCACAAATTAAAATAGATGATGTAGAGGAACAAAGGGAAAACATTTTTCATACTAGATGTTTTGTGAACAATAAAGTATGTAGTATGATAATTGATGGGGGGAGTTGCACCAATGTAGCTAGTACCACCTTTGTAGAAAAGTTGGGTTTACCTATGCTTAAACATCCTAAGCCTTACAGATTGCAATGGTTGAATGATTGTGGGGAGGTTAAGGTGAATAGGCAAGTAAGGGTAGCTTTTACTATTGGGAGGTATAGTGATGAGGTGCTTTGTGATGTAGTGCCTATGCATGCTGGCCATCTATTGTTGGGGAGGCCATGTCAGTATGATAGGAGGGTAACACATGATGGGTTTAGGAATAGATATAGCTTTGTAAAAGATGGTGATAACTCGTATAATTATATAGTTTTTAGTTATGTTTTATTATTGTTTTGTGTCAAATACGAGTTATTATTGTTTAGTCTAATTGTGTTTATGATCTTTTATATTTTTATGTAATTTGGTGTTTTTCACAAGTTTCTTTGAGTGATTTAAGATTACTAGAATTAAGGGCAAATCCAGTTCAGTTTCAGTTCCGACACCTTTTGCCATATCAGCTATATCTCGAGTTTCACTGAAGCAATAAGGCTGAAATTTGTAGCCATGCAAATCTAAGAGGCATATCTATCTTTTTCATGTTTTACACTTCTTAAAACGGAGTCGTTTTCCCTAGCGAAATCGACCATCAAGTTGGCTGATGTACAATGACATCTGTGCTGACATGTTTTCGTATTATGCCCATATCTTCTTATCCACATCAGCAAATGAGCTGATTCCAACGGCTATGGTTTCGTAACTGATAGGGGAACCTTTGTCTAGAAGACCATGTGATCAGATCAGGCCTCCAATATTGACGAAATCGACCATCAAGGTGGCTGATGTGCAATGACGTCTGTGCTGACATGTTTTCGTATTTTGCCCATATCTGCTTAACCACATCAGCAAATGAGCTGATTCCAACGGCTATGGTTCCGTAACTGATAGGGGAACCTTTTTCTAGAAGACCATGTGATCAGATCAGGCCTCCAATATTGACGAAATCGACCATCAAGTTGGCTGATCAAAATCGTCATATACCTACCTTTGAAATTTGTAAAGCTTGTCTCTTGTCATTTAGCCCTCCAAAATGTGTATAAATAGAGGGCCTTGGATGATTGTAAGGGATCATATTGTACATAGGTAGGATATTAGCCATTTTAATAAAATTCTCTAAGTTTTCTTCTTCTTTCTTTTCTCTAGTTTTCTTTCTTTTCTCTAGTTTTCTTTTTCTTTAGAGAGAGCAAGAGGTTGGATAATTAATATTCTTCCTCTTCTTCTTTCTTTCTTTTATTTTCTTCTTAGATTTTCTTTAATTTTATGTTTATGTTTATAATGCCTATGCTAGGCTAAACTTCTATTTGGTTAAGGGTGATTTCAAAGCCCTAGACATGTTTTGTGATTGATTTTCAGATTCTATCTTTCATCAATTTTCTATCAAAGTTGCTTATGTTCTTCTACAAGAATTGCTCATGATGTTGTCTAGATTTATTTAGGTGTACAACTAGATAGATCTTGATAATTATCTATTGCTAGTTTAGGAGTCTTGATCCGTGTAATTGTCTTGATTTCCTATTCATAAGTGGCAATTTGTGATTAATGATTATGGTCAAGTTTTCAATAATTGCAAAGTGGAACATAACCTAAGTTGAACAATCCGAGCTTATGTGTTTGTTGCTTAGATCAACCTATCTTTCTCATCATAAAGCTGCCATTAAATTGAATTTAGAGAGCTTATTCTAGGTTGTTTAATGGTTAGAGATTAAATAGAGAGCTTGTTCTATTTAACGACAAACTAAGGAAAGATTGGGGTAACAGAGCTTGTTGTTATCTACGGTTGTTAACTTTGATAGTTGGTTGATATTGATAGATCTGAAATTGATTCTTAATGATGTCTAGTGGTGGAGAATGAAACATTAACCATATTTTTCATATTTGATTCTTCTTACTTACTTGTTTTCTTACTTTTAGTTTGCTTATTTTTAAAAAGTATATTTATTTTTATTGGCTGGTTATACCGCCTAATTTGTATATTAACTTTGTTTTATTTTTATTGGCTGGTTATACCGCCTAATTTAGTATATATATTTTTATTGGCTGGTTATACCGCCTAATTTAGTATATATATTTTTATTGGCTGGTTATACCGCCTTGCATCTCATTCTTATTATTTACTTTAGTTTAAATCTGATTTCAAAAACCCCTTTTCTTTTATTGTTCTTGAATTTAAGTTTTAAACTATTAACTTATAAACTAAAACCCAATCCCTGAGGACTCGACCCTTGCTAACTACTATACTTACAATTGATCTTTTTAGTGCAAGGTTAAATAAGATACACTCTTTTGGGTGCATCAAATTTTTGGCGCCGTTGCCGGGGATTGTTTTCTTTAGTTTATTTGTTACTTGGTTTATTCTTATTTTCAGTTCTAATTAGTTTTATTTTCTTGTACATACAAGTTTTTCTTTTCCAATTAAAAAATAAAAAATAAAAAATAAAAAAAAAACGATGGAATTGAGCAATCTAACACTTGAAGAGTTGGTGGCATACATGAACATGGAGAATCAACAAGCCAATCTCACCTTCCCAGTTCAACAATTTGCCATGGGAGGATGTCAAGGCCATCAAGTGTTCCAAGACCA